>CM019828.1:131244912-131844912 GCA_009763385.1 Coix lacryma-jobi var. lacryma-jobi
CCAGTGCGGCTCCATCTTCAGGTACCCCTCACACCGCGGCGAATATGGCGGCGTGGAGATGGAGTTGGGGGAGAAGTGTTGCAGCTCCACTCGAAATGGTGGGCCAGCCTCGCAAGAAGCGGCTGGCGGACGCCGAGCCCATACGGTGGTAGCGCGTGAAGCTCACCACGTACCCCTCGGCGGGTGCGGCTCCCGGTGCTCCCCGACGGGATAACCCACCATGCGGGTCCCTCCTCCGGGTTGGGGCGCAGAAGCCCCTGGGCCACCAGCGAGTCCATTTCGCTCTGCGTCACCTTCGACGGGCTCCAGTCCTCGGCCGCAGCATCTGTGTCTGGGCGGCCATGACGGTGGCGCGACGCGGATCCGAGCAGCGGACGGGCGGCCAGAAATCCCCAATCGACTAGCTCGAAGGAAAGGGCGTGTAAAGGCTACGGCGGCGGCGAAGGCAAAGGCAAAGTAAAGGGTTCTTTTTCCCCTCTTTCGATATTTATAGGGGGAAATCCAGACGGGCGAGATCTCCCACGACGTAAAAAGGTAACCGAATGCATTCAATGCGCCCACCTAACCACGTCTCGAGCCGGAATGCAGGGTACACGCGTTACCTCTTCATTCGCTCTGCTACCCGGCCGCCACGACCGTCGCTCGGCTTCGCGCCCGCCGCTCTCCCCGACGGTTTCCGCCTAAAAAGGCGTGCCCAACGGGCAGAAGGACTCCCAGACGACGGAGGCTTCTTCATAAAGGTAAAAACGGGCCCGACCCTAGGTCTCTAAGCAGCGAAGGCTGGCCCTCGAAAAGGGTTCGACAGCCGCTTCGAGCACCCGAGTCAGGGACACCAAGGGGCGCCACTCGCGGCATTACTCGAGGGCCGAGCCCTCGAGGCCCCTCACGTGTATCCAAGGCGGGGAGCTCGACGTGCAGTGAGATCCCTCGGAGGGAGGGCATGAGCCACCGGGTCCTATCGAATGGACCCGCACTCCTGCAGACTGAGCCCCATGCTTTATGAGACCGCCTCCGGGCCACAGTCGACCCTAACGAACGGGGCACGAGCTCTCACTTGGATTCCCCGTTACCAGCTCACCGGGAACCTCGATACTCGCCCACTCGGGGTAGTACGAGGCATCCCCCCTCGCATCCGATCGAAAGGACTCGCGGGATGACAACCAGGGCAATCGGCATGCCGGACAGCCGGGGAGCCGGCCGAGGGCCGGCCAGTCGGTTCAGCCTGGCACCCCTCGACGAAAGAGGGTCTAAAAAACTCGGACAGTTGCGACTAATCTCTTTTCTTGTGTGAGCATGAGATTTCAGGCCTCGGGTGAAAGCTCGACCCCCATCTCGCCTGAGCCCTCGAGACCAGGCCCAGGAAAACGCTCGTTCTCCGTCTCGTCCGAGCCCTCCGAGCCAAGCCTCGGACGAAGTCTCCCACGGCAAAGGAAAGGTTACCGCGAATATTTAATATTACTACCGAACCCACATTTCGAGCCTGTTGACAGGTACGCGGCGCCGCGATCTCCGCTCCCTGACGATTCCCGCCTAAAAAGGCGCGCCCACTGGGCAGAAGGTTCCCAAAAACGACGGAGGAATCTTCGGAAGCCCACGAGGGAGCTCTAACCACTCCCCCATGGCCTCGGGGGCTACACCCACGGAATCAAATCGACAAAAACCTTCGGAACCAGTTAGCTATCCATCGAAATCCCAATCTGGAGCCCCTGCTAGAATGCAAGCACTCAAACAAGGCTCGGGGGCTACTGTCGGTGGTACAAAAAAGGGGTACCCCCAATCAACGCAAAACACCCGAACGCTCTTTCTCCGTCTCGCCGAGCCCTCCCAGCCAGGCCTCGGGCGAACGCTCTTTCTCCGCCTCGCCCGAGCCCTCCGAGCAAGGCCTCGGGCGAACGCTCTTTCTCCGCCTCGAGCCTTAACGCACGGACACTCGAGCTGCACAGACAGCCGTACCAGCCCATACCCGCATTTAATGCCTTCACCTACTCCGGTCATGTCCACTAGTGCACAGCGTGTACCCACAGTAACTCGGTGTAAAGGTCAAGTCTCGTTTTCACCACAAGCATGGGCAAAAGGCACCAGTACAGCACTGTTCGGCCAAGCCAGGCACTGTAACTCCTCGAGGTCGGCTACGCGCCCCTCGGCCCTGCACTGTAACCCCTCGAGGCCGGCTACGCGCCCCTCGAGCCCTGCACTGTAACCCCTCGAGGCCGGCTACGCACTCCTCGAGCCCTGCACTGTAACACCTCGAGGCCGGCTCCGCCCCTCGAGCCCCCGTGGCACCACCTCAAAGCGGCTCCGCGCCTTCGAGCCCTAACTACTTTCGTGCTATTGGAGGACAGGTACCCCAAGACCCGGAGGGACCTCACCGCGCACTGTACATTCCAGGATGGGTGCTGTACGGCTCCCGCCTTGTCGCGCCACCACGTCCCCGCCCAGGATGGAAGCCAGACCAAGACGCCTCAACAGCGACGATCACATCGGCTCAGTAGCCCCGACAAGACAGGGTTCTCTACCCTTCTCCGTATGGGGCACCATACGCCCCGACACCTGTAATACCTTTATTTAACCCTGGCCTCCCCTTGCTCTATAAAAGGGGACACTAGGGCCCTCATTCAAGGGGACGGACACAACACACGAGTCCACACACAGACACGAGACCGGACTCCGGTCCACGCTCACTGAGCTTGTATTCTCCCCTGTACAAGCACTTAGGTGCAAGTAATACAAGAACATCTCCCCCCGCTGGACGTAGGGCCTTCTTTGCCCGAACCAGGATCAATTCTTGTGTCCCCTTGCATCACCATCCAGGAAGAGAAGCACGCGATCATATTACTCGTTGGTGTGATACCCCCGGGTACGAAACACCGACACTAAGGCAGGCGGAGCCATGTTTTAGGTGGATTTGTGGTTGCAAGCGGCCAAACATCTATGGTTAAGTGGAGGTACATTTATGAGCAAGCAAAAAGTTGGAGGACTAAACGTGAAGGTGAGCATCTGGTGTCACACTATTTTTTTTCTAACAGCCCCATGTTAGCTTCTTTGCATTTTATTAGACAACTTATAGGTTATTTGTTATGTAACCATGTGCCTTTGACTAGTAAAAGAGGTCATCTGACTAGGGCAATTTATGACACATGTATTCCTTTTTTAACATGTAGGATGCAAACCATGTACAAAGGAGCAAAATGCAGGACATACAGAGAAGTTGCACAATGTGTGTTTTTTATCCTGGGTAGATGTATCATGTTGTGCTCTAGGGAACTGTAATGCAAATATACTTTACTGTGATAGGCCAATCATCTTTTTTAGAGATACTGCAAGTCCCCTTTTTAATTTATATTTAGGCCTGATTTGCTTAATAATAATCGTGTTTAGGTCTATCCCACTAAAGTTGCTCGGTGGGAAAACTTGTCTTTTATGCTGGTCAAAAGTTAGAGTAATTAATATCCTTCTCGTTGTATTTTTTGCCAAATATGACATGGCTCTTCGGTCCGTACTTAAAAAATTCCTTTTTTTTGGACGGTGCGTGCAATATGTTTAACGTATGCACGTGCGTGCGTTAGCCGCTTCCATATTTGTATCTCTAAATAAATTTATTATAAAAGTATATTAAAAAATCTATCTAATAATATTAATTATGTACCATAAATACTAATATTGTATTAAACATATTTATATAAAGTTAAAAAAACTTCTATTTTTTGAGAAGCGAGAATGACTATGTTTTTAGAGACAGAGGGAGTAATTTAAATATTTGTCGTTGCCAAACACACTTAAATGTTGAATGAAATAGGTGTCATTGCCAGGAGCTTGTGAGAACATGAGATAAATAAAATAGATACTCCCTCCATATAAAGATGCCGTTTTGGATAGTGACAGTCTTCAAAGCATAACTTTGATCACTTATTTTTTAAAAAATTTTATTAGAAAATTATATATATATATATTATGAAAGTACTTTTCAAGATAGATTTATTTATATGATTTTACATCTCTAAACTCAACAATTTTAAAAGCTATTTATGATTTATATTCCTAATGTTTGACTCAAACTTTGTCCAAAATGACATCTTTTACCATACAGATAAATTTAGTAGTTTATCGATTATTATATCTAATTTATGTCTTGTTTAGTTTCGAACTATAAAATTTTTGGATATCACATCGGATGTTACATAGGGTGTTGCATGAGGTGTTCGGATACTAAAAGAAACAAATTACAGAATCTGTCCACAAATCAGTAGACACATTTTTTAAACCAAATAAATCCGTCAGTAGCACGTGTGTTACTGTAGCACTTTTTTGTCAAATCATGGACTAACTAAAATTAAAAGATTCGTCTCGCAACCACACTAAAACTGTGTAATTAGTTACTTTTAGTTTGTATTTAGTACTCTATACCTGTGCTCGAAGATCTGATCTAATAGAGGGTAAAGTTTTTTTTTCACGAGGAACTAAACAAGGCCTTAGAGGTCATAAAAAAATCACTATAAAGTTTTGAACGTTTGAAAGGGAAGTCAACAACACAGTCAAGCCCCCCGTTCGGCATTCCACTTGACACATCTTTCTTCCGTCTTCCACCGAGCCGCGCTGCGTGGCCGCCGTGCTGACACGCCTGACGCCTACGACCACCTCGAGGAAGACCACCCGCGCTAGCAGGCCAGGATCGACGGGTGGGGCCCAGAACAACGCCAGCTGGGATCGGCCCGGCTGCGGATCGCTGCTGTGCACGGCGCGGAAGCCGGAAGCCAGAAGCGACCAAGAAACGGACCCACCGCTGTGACGGACCGCGCGGGCCCCACGCGGCGGGGAAGCGAGCGGGCTGCCAATGCCAAAAGCGCGCGCGGGGGGAGTGGTGATTAAAACCCGCGCGCCTGCTTCTCCCCCCTCTCTCTCCCCTCCCCTCCCTCTCCCGCTCCCGCCATATTTAATTCTTCTCTTGGCGCGCCCGCCCGCCCGCCTGCCTTTTGGCTTTTCTCTTTTTCTTTCCGCTTTTTTTCCCCCCCTTCTCTTCCGTGTGGTCTTGTTTGGTGCTGCTGTAGGATTTTCTCCGCAGGGAAGGGAAGAAGAAGGGGAAAAAAGGCAGGGCAGGGCAGGGGCAGCAGCGGTGCGCATGTGACGGGGGGTTTCGCGAGGGGGAGTTGCGGGATCGGCACTTGGCAGTGACAGGACCGCTGTGCCAGATCACCACGCGTCGGTGACCGCGCCTTGCGTCATGTCTCCTCCTTGAGTTGAGTTCGCGAAATTTTCGAGGAAAAGTTTACCTAACACTTTCGTTGTTATTTGACAAACTTTATTTAAATATGGACTAACTAGGCTTAAAAGATTCATCTCGATATAAACAGACTAAAAGTAGAATTAGTTATTTTTTACCTACATTTACTATGTTTAGTTTCCAGAATTTTTTGGAAAAATTATTGTAGTACTTTCATTGCTATTTGACAAACTTTATCCAAATATGGACTAACTAGACTCAAAATATTCGTCTCGACATCTATATACTAAAAGTACAATTAGTTATTTTTTACCTACATTTAATGGTCCATGCATGCATTTAAATTGATGTGACGGAGAATCTGGATTTTTTTTGGGAAATTTGGGGAAACTAAACATGGTCAATTTACGAAAACTTTTCACCCATCGCATCAGATATTTAAACACATGCGTTGAGTATTAAATGTAGACTATAAAATAACTAACTATATAAATTGCATTAACTTTACGAAACGATTTTTTAAGTCTAATTAGTCTATGATTCGATAATATTGTGTTACAATAAATATATGCTAACGATGGATTAATTAGTCTTAATAAACTTATCTCACGGTTTCCTGACGGAATATGTAATTTGTTTTTTATTGGTATCGAATACCATGTCCGACATATCACGTAACATCCAGTGCCTCAAATTTTTTTACACACCAATTAAACACCTCTTTAGTTCATACAACGACTCACTTTTTATCAAACCATAAATTTTATAGGAATATTTTTTTTAAAAATTTTTTTTTATTAATTTATTTTTATAAAATTTATTTTAAATTTCATAAAGAAAACACAGAGAATAATCACGCGCCTTAAAAACCTTCAGCTTAAACATGTTTATACATATTATTTTAGTATAACACGATAACAATTAAGGCTTGTTTAGTACTACTCGTATAGGAAATAGAGTCCTTTAGGACAGCGACACGGTCTATAAAGCATAACTTTGACCACTTGTTTCTTTGAAAATATTTATTGTAAAGTGATATATGTATATTTTTATGAAAGTACTTTTGAAGACAAATTTATTTATATGATTTTTAGATCTCTAAACTCAATAATTTTAAAGTTATTCATGATTTATATTTCCAATGTTTAACTCAAACTTTGTCTAAAATGACTTCTATTTCCTATATGGAGGGAGTATGTCTTCTTATCGAGTGCTCCTCTGAAATAGGGTATTTGATGAGGAGCCACAAATTCCAACTTTTCATCCAGATTACATCATGGCTCAGACTTCTTATCTATTATTCATCAGAAAACGACTTCTCTTCCTGAATTATTTACTATGTCTCCTTTGTAAAAACCGTTGCCGGAACCGCGGAGTCGAAGCCATGACAAACATGCCCTAAGTTAAGACCCAAAAGTTATGGAATGGACTTATGTATGCGTTAAGTGCATAGGTGAACGGGTGGAAACGGGAGAGAGGTCGATTTCCCAACTATTTATTCATCCGAAAGAGTTCATTTGGATAATTTGTGCCTGATCATTCAATATTACTAGAAGATACCCCGCGTGATGCTTTGCGGTTACGAAGAATTTGGAATAAAATGAAATGGAGATGATGCAAGTAGCTTTGTGATTAAGAGATTAAAAGTTAGTGTAATAACATGGCTATTAATGGGGATGATATGCCAATCCAAGGGGCCTGATTGGATATTCGATATAGACATAGGACACATCCAACACACTATCTGTATAATTGTATTCAACTCTTGATTTGAGAAAAACAAACTACATGTATTCATATTCATACATATCTGTTTCATCGCTACTTGAAAAGCATCTGAAAGTGTTTCCACGCAAACCATATGGAGCTATCCGTTAATCATCTAGAGGTGCCAAAAAGGTAGGACGCATGCTGTAGTAATAATCCTAAGGCCTAATAATCTTACGTAAAGAGCCGGCGAGAGTCTGTAACCCATGCAAAGTCTTGAGCATCTCCACCAACTTGCCTTTTTCCAATCCAACTGCCGTATTGGGGGAGTTGGCCTGAAAAACTTCCAGCAGCTCTCCTATCCTATCTCCATTAATTGGTGATCACAAAAAAAAAACACTCAACTCCCCTCAAATAGAGGGGGAGATGCAACTCTTCTAAAAGCTTTCCCGCATACCAACTGCCGAATTCTTCATTCCCACCAGCACTCGGAAGTGGCTCTTCCTCGCCGTACACGTAGGACACATCGTACTTCGCTGCAGACACCATAACCGGTGTCATTGGACCTTGCTTCCACGAGCACACACACCCAGCCCATGAACTCTGCCTAGATCTTGCAGGGGAAGACATGGACGGGGTCGCCGGGCGGAGCAGGGGGAGTGGCCTCCATTGCTCGAGCTTGTATCTGTGAGGTGGATCCACTCGAGCTTGCGCCGGTGGAGATGCGCTCGAGCTCGCGCTGGTGGGGGTGGATCCGCTCGAGCACGCGCTGGTGGAGGTGGATCCGCTTGAACTCTCACCGGTGGAGGTGGATTCGCTCGAGCTCATGCCAGTGGAGGTGGAACCGGTTGGGAGAGAGGAAGCGGCAGCCAGCGGGGGAGAGAAAGCGGTGGGCGGAGCGACGACGTAATAGAAGGGAGTGGCGGCGGGCGAGCGAGAGAAGTTCGCATGGCAGCGTGGGGAAAAGAAGAGGGGATGAGATATAACCTTTTTTCACTGACAGTTGGGATCCATCTCTATTGGGGATGAATTTATTGACTAACTGCTACAACATCTCTCACAATATATCAAAAAGTGGTATTAGGCTATCCCCATTGTCATATTATTGGGGGAGTTATATTGAGGATCTGCTAGAGATGCTCTTAGCGTTAGAAATTACTAACAATCCACAATGTCAAAAGGCATGCCACCGTAAAAAGCACACACAAAATCTTCTATTTTGCCACAAATGCAGTTTTTTTCATGACCACATTTCACCATTAGGTGGGAAAAAAAATTCGGTGACAACTAACCACATGGCAACATGGTGTGGAACTGTGGATGTTCAGTTAGAGGTGCGGCTCATAGAGTATAGAGTATACTCCCTCCCTGTAGAAAATAGATGATGTTTTGAATAAGATTTTTTTGTCAAACATTATGAATAATAAATCATGAATAACTTTTAAGTTTTTGAGTATGCAAATATAAAAACCATATGAATAAATTTGTTTTGAAAAAATACTTTCATAAAAATATACATATATTATTTTTTGATAAGTATTTTTTTGTATAAAGAGAGTCAAAGTTATACTTTGGAGATCGTGTCAATTTTCAAAACATCATCCATTTTCCTATACGGAGGGAGTATGATTCGTCAGGTAGACGCTTAAGATATATATACTGTGGCCAACACACATTGGCTCATATATAGTCCGTTTTCTACCAAACCACCTTGACACAGGAATACTAGATAGCTATGCGCGCTTTGCCGCGCCGCAATATAAACCGTAAGGATATTGGTCATTTGTTGCATGTTGATTTTATCTTCTCATGTCACTGCTCGCTGCTGGTTTGCGGGTAACCTTCTTAGAAAGAAGGAAAGAATCTTTTGAACTCGTGTAGCGCTGCCTCCCATTATGCTACCTTGTTGTTTAGTTCCTCGTCCAAAAACTTTTCACCTATTACATCGAATGTTTAGATATATACATGAAATAAATATTAAATATAGGCTAAAAATAACTAATTACATAAATTACGATAACTTTGCGAGACGATTTTTTAAGTCTAATTAGTCCATGATTTGACAATAAATATATGCTAATGATGGATTAATTAGTCTTAATAATTCGTCTCATGATTTTCAGACGAAATATGTAATTTGTTTTTTATTAGTCTATTTTTAATAGACTAAATTAGTGCCACAACATACGATGTGACACCTAAAAAATTTCCATCCTCCAACTAAACACCTAGTATCTGATATTTTGAGTAATATCATTAAACAACCTTGAAGTATTTCACCAATAGAGAAGGAAAATTAAAACTGCCTCTCATCGTCGGTTGTGAAAAAATAGACACAAGTAAAAGTGTTAAATAAAATGTGTTGGTTACACGCTAGTTCAGTTTGACACACAACAATCATGCGACGATCCTACAATGCCGATAGGAGCTAGGAGGCTTCTCCTTGCGCCAATACTCCCGTGTGTAAATGTTTTACTATACCTGCGCCATCGAAGACAAGACAAATAATCTCGTTCAAGACTTGGAGTTGATTTTTTTTTCCCAATAATGTTTCCTCCAAAGGAAACTTCGCTGCTATGGGTACTCTTTCTGGAACTCAGTCAGTTGAAAGAACATTTTCCACACCACACCATTTGCAAACTAAAAGTCTGATTCTGAAAGTTCCAAGGCGAAAAACTTCATCAGAAAATCAAACTAAATGCCGGGTGGTGGTACTTGTTACCAGAAATAACCAGGATTTACATTTACTGGACTGGACCCATGCCGTCGGTAAAAGTAGAACCCCGTTCGGAAAGATCTGCTGCTCTACATACAAGTCATGTCTATTGGCTTCTTCATGACAACGAACTTTTTCTCCATGGCAGCTACAGCAGCTACACCTTGTACACTAGTGAATTGTGCTCCATTTGGGCAGGCACTGGTTGTTACGGGCGCACCCAAGAGAAAGAGATTGGGAACGGCCGATTGGGAATGTATCCGAGACGTGGCCGTGCTGCCATGCAATTCCAATTCCAATTCCAAATCCAATCCAATGCACTCTCCTTTGCTTTGCTCCCAATGCAATGCAAGGAGGGCGGGCGATGATCAAGACACGTCAAGAACAACCACAACAACATGTGTCTGCTGCTTTCTGGTTTCTGCTGCTGCCTGCTGGGCCCGTAGCCCGTAGGCCTCTCCCTCACTGTCCTGTCCATCCACAAAAGCAGTCGTGCTTCACACTCGAGGCCTACAGATTTTAGGCACTTCAAACCTGTTGCAAAGGGCAAGAGCGTACGTTATCATAACGAGCTGAACTATGCATAACTGGCGCTGAAAAACATGCATTCATTTCCATAGAAATTTTTTTAGCCGTGTGTACATCGGATGTTGTAGTATTCATTTAGTCTATTAAAAATAAACTAATTACCGTCATATGGTAATTAACAAGACAAATCTATTAAGCCAAATTAATTTATCATTAGCAAATGTTTACTGAAGCACTACATTGTCAAATCATGGACTAATTAGGCTTAATATATATATTCGTCCTGCGAATTAGCCTTCGGCCGATAAATTAATTTTATAATTAGTTTTTTTTAATATACTAAATTAGGACCCTAATATTCGACGTGACAGAGCTAAAATTTTAGCCGTGGAAATAAAACATGCACAAAGGATTCATGTGCAGCAAATGAGAGCAGTGACTGGTTCCATTTCAGATTCAGAGCCGGCCGGGTAGCAATTGATGCCCTCATGACTCCGTGTATCTGTCCTAGGCTCCAGCTGGGAGAGCCAGCCCAAAAGCATCAGAAGTGACTACTCATGCATGCTTTTAGTTCTTCCTTTGCTGAACATGGTCATTACCTATCCAATTGTTTCAGGTTTGAGGAATTCAAAGGACAACATTTTGTTAGAATTTATATGGGCTTGGCCCAATAATAATTCTGAAATTCCTAAATAAATCTCAAAGCCCATACATGTGTGTGCAAAGAGGGAAGTGAAACTCTTTAGTCCCTCTTTAGTCCCACCTTGCTAGTGGAAGGGGAAAAGAACTTGCTTAAATATGAAAGTTCCCTCCACTTCCTCAAGTCTAGTGTGAGAAGGAGAAAGAGAAGTCCACACGCGCTCGCTCGCCTCGCCGGGCGTGGCGTGACGTGGTAACTTGCACGGGTGCGCGGCACCTGCGTGAATGGTCCGCCGAAATCCGGCTCCTCGCCTTGCGGGAGCGCGGACTCTTTTTGCAGTTTTAGTTTTTGGTTTCTTGGCCTTCAAGTTGCAGAGTTCTAAACAGTTACGACTCAAGAGTCCTAAACCGATTTAGATCGTGATCGCGACACGAGGTCGGTTCGACAGGGCTATATAAGCAACCTATCGGCCACGCCAAAACGCATCTCAACACCTCTCGAGTTAGGGTTTGCCTCATATCGCTTTTGCGCTGCCGTCTAGTCGTCTCCAGTCCGTTCGCTTGCGTGCACCAGCGACCGGGCGAGCAGGTCTCCGGAACCCTCGTCTTTGCGATCCTGCACCGGGAGAAGGCGAATAAGGTTTTTGGAAAGCACTCGTCGCGCGACTGCTCTCGTCTTCAACAACGGGTCGTCTACCGTCCAAGTCTGGCGGCGCTGCGTCAAGACGCACTCGTCGTCAACTGCTCCGAGCTCTTCCTCCAGCGCTCATCGAGGATCGTCCAGCACCGACTCCGCCACCGTCTTCTCCAGCAACAGAAAGGTACGTCGTTCGTGATCTAATGTCTATGCTTATACCAGATCTTATGTCTTTGTTCTTGCTTTTTAATCTATCTGGTGTACGAGCTATGTTACACCGGTTGTCATGTATGAGATCATGTTATGCATGTTTTGCTATGCTAGTAAACAATACAATCTGAGATATCTAGATTATCAATTTGTCATGATTTATATTCTGGTTTTAATCTGGAAATTGCCTATTCTTTTAACACATTTGTCAGCAGAAAGAGGCATGCTGGCCTGATGGACTAGCCCCATGTTGGCAATGGTTAGAATCAATCAGAGACACCGAGAGTGATTCCAGTTAGCTGATACTACATTCTGATGCACCTACAAAGCTACAAGCTGACGCCACAGATGCATGTCTCCTTCCAAAGAGCCACCAAAAGCTAAGCCGCCGTAGCTGTATCTTTTTCTTTTAATTTTCCTGCAACCATTACGCTAGCTGGGCAGCGGCCAGTGTAACAGTGTAACACACCGCATCTTCTGACTTGGAGATTGGAGATGGCCTGGTGGAATGGAAGCTTTGCATGCAGGACTGGAGAAATCATGACGCCTAGCCCCTGCACTGAAGAATCACATGATGAAACTAGCTGATTCCCCACTGACGGATCAAGCAGGCAGTTATTTGGATGGGTTCCATACGTTACATGCTGATGTGTTTAAGGTAATAAACTTTTCATCAGAATATGTTTAAGGTAATAATAAGTCATTCCAAGAATGTTGAAGAGTCAAAACTTTTCAAGTTTAATCAAAATTATAAAGAAAAATATATGAATCTATGATATCAAATAGATATACTATAAAAATATAACTAATAAATAATATAATGATACTTAATTTTTATCATAAATGTTATGATCCTACTATATAAACTTGGTCAAACATAGAAAACTTTTACTCTTTAAATTTTTTGGAATGACTTAAAATTGGGATGGAGGAAGTATTACACTCAGAGTGATCAGAAAATGGAAGGAAGTATGTGCCAAAATACTGACAACATACCCTTAGAGGCCCGATCGGTCAGGGCTCTGCATAGGCATGGGAAGAAGCCCATGGGCCTTTTTTCAGTCTTATATATTAGATAGAGAAGTAATAAACAAAACAAAAAAATTCAGCATGTTTTGATGATTTGATCCAACTAGCTCAATGCAGCTAACACACGACTCCTGATACGTGTACGATTATGACTTGTCAAGAAATTTGCTAAAACAATGATAAAAAAGAAATTTACTAAAACATGAATTGGCTATTTCAGCATTAGGAATCTCGATTTTGGATGATTTAGTAGTCTATAGTAGATGCCTCGCCATTGCCAAAGACCCTGAAGTTCCAAACTACGGCTCACCAACGACATTGCACAAAAGCTCACGGGCGAGAAGCTACATACGACATACCACCAGTAGTGGGAGATTTTTTTAAAATATTTCACCAATAAAAAGAACTAGCAAAACATGCCCGTACGTTGCAACAGGAAAAAAAACTATCATTTTTTTTTTGGCAAAACTATTGTATATTTATGAAATCGTAGCGTATGAGATAGGGTATCAAAGAAGAGAACAGATACATGTTAATTTCTAGAGTCTGATGTATTTACAAGAACTCTTTGGTATGACTTGTATTTATGTGACCTAATTTGACTGAATTGAGTTAGATTTCTATTTAACTGAAAAATAAATAAAAAGGGAAACAAAAAGGTGTGTCCGTGCATGCCTAGGAGTCCAATCTGGACACTTGTGTCGTGTTTGCAAGGTCTTTTTTTCTATTTGTGCCATGTTTGTAAGGTCTTTTTTCTATTTTGTCATGTATCTTATTTTTTCTGTTTGATCCATAGTCCAAGAATTCCATTTGTTTTTTTGTTTGGTCCATAGAGTCCATAGAAAATTCTTATGAGCGTAGGTTATTATATATACTAGTACAGGGGGCGCGCCCTTGCGCG
Source organism: Coix lacryma-jobi var. lacryma-jobi (assembly GCA_009763385.1). Classification (NCBI taxonomy): domain Eukaryota; kingdom Viridiplantae; phylum Streptophyta; class Magnoliopsida; order Poales; family Poaceae; genus Coix; species Coix lacryma-jobi. The sequence goes on from CM019828.1 coordinate 131,258,498, forward strand.
CCGCAAACCATATATTACAGAGTTTCTATGTCTGTTTACTGTGCAGACCTTACATCTCAAAGCTTAATATTGTTCGATGTCTGCAGCTTTTAATTTACATAGTATACGTAGCAGTATAGAATGATAATATTACAAATAGATATTTGTGTTGTTACAGTTCCTTGGCCTATTGGTTGATTCTCTGGTTGTTGGGGTCTCATGTTTGTTACATTAATCTGTATATGCATGAAAACGTGTAAGCAGTTGCATGTACGTTTCAAATGTTACAATGTTTTTTTCTGGATTATATACTCAGAGTTAGCTGGCTGGCCAATATAGTAGCACACTGAGCAACAAATGTTTTTCTCACAAGAGAGGCTTTTGTTGGGGTGGGCTGGAACCCTCCTTAGCTTTATAGCAACACATGATTAGGTCCATTAGAATCTGTGATCTAATCTGATTGTGTTGCTACCAAGCTTACGATCTGTATGAAAGAGTATCTTCCTCATTATTATTCTCTGCAATAAAAAGCATCAAAATCCAGCCGAAAAAGATGTGTTAGCATCACTCAGAAATTATCAATCTTCACTTTCTGAGGAAACTTTGTGCTTCGTGATCTGAACTGAGCTTCGAAAATAGTTAAACATAGTATATTGTATATATGTCTACATATTGCGGTCATACAACTTTATGTTTGGAAATAATAATATAGGTAGTGTTGTGGGGGCATACGACTACGTGGTTCCACTGCATGGTTGTTGGATTAATCTGTTAGAGGAATTCGTGTTAATTGTATGTCTTAGCTAGAGTATAAGACAAAGTAGAAATCCGTTAGGTGGTCATGATTACCTGAATTGTTGAAGAAACACATGCATCCAGCGCGGTGGATGCATCCGAATACGGGGTCTGCACAGTGATAAGGAAGAGAGATACAACAGTAAGGGCATGCTTTTTTTCATAATATTTGCTAGGTTTAATGTGTTGGTAATTGTGGAGTTAGAGTGGTCTGTGTCGTTTGCTGCCACTACAGTTGTAAGATAAAATGATATGAAACCTGATAGCAATCATGTGAAATAACCTTCTCGGAAAAAATGTAAAAGTTGTGCAATCAGAGACAATTTTTGTCTTTATCTGATGTGGCCTCAAAGGAAGATTAAATCTATGGAAAACCAAGTTTCACAATTTTGAATCTTTTTTTATAGCTGAAATTTGTTTGAACAAAGTCAAAATTTGGTTTTGCTGACTCCTTGTAAATCTTTGTTTCACAAAATAATAAGAAAAAAAGCAATTGACAATAACATTAGCCATATTCTTAACCTAAAGGTACTTAATAAATTCAACTGATGCACTTAAGAAGAACAATATGAGGTAACCAAGCTCACCTGAGTATGGAATGATAGTACACAACAACCAAGTGATCCAGCAGTTTGGATGGGGCAACCTGGAACCAAGTGGATCGAGCGGAGGGTACTTCCTAGGATTAACAAAACACATTATTTAGTATTGGGCATAAACAGGGGCGTTTTGCAGATGAAATGGTACGAAACACTGACAGCAAATATGTGAAATGACATTTTCGAAATAAAACATAAAAGCTGTGCAATCCGAGACAAATTTCTTTCTTTATCTAATGTGCACTCAAAGGGAGATTAAATCGATGGAAAACCAAGTTTCACAATTTTGAATCTGCTTTCATAGCGGAGATTTGTTTGGGAAAAAATTGGTTTTGTTGAGTCTTTTGTAAATGTTTTTGTGACAGAAATAATAAGGAAAAAAACAAAAAAAAACATTAAAGATACTCTTAAAGATACTTCATAAATTCAACCGATGTCGTTAAGAAGAATAATACGAGGTAACCGAGCTCACCTGACTATGGAATGGTAGCACATGACAGCCAAGCGATGCAGCAGCCTGGATGGGGCACCCTGGAACCAAGCGGGTCGAGCAGAGGGTACTTTCTAAGATTAACAACACACATTTTTTTATTATAGGCATAAACAAAGGCGTTTTGCAGAAGCAACAGTAGCATCACTGGGCAGAGGACATGGTAGAGGACAAGCAACAATGGTAAGGAAGACCTGAAGCGCACTTTGTGGCCTCGGAAGAACGGGTAGAGCAAACAGGGGACTCAAACCTTCTGCAGAACAGAAACGAGCATCAATATAGAGAAAAATGAGCGGGCCTCTGAAACCTCAGTTAGAAAAAACAGATAATACAATAGCACCATACAGAGAAGGGAAGCAAATCCACCCTGGAAGTTGTAATCTGTAGCTAGAGGAGGTAAGAAATGCACTAAACATTTACTCACCAACATTTTGGTTGCCTGATCCAGCTCCCCTTCTCAATTCTGGCCTGGAAATAAATGGGCAAAAAGTACCAACTGGACATATCCATGAGGCGGCAATTAAGTGAATATTTTCGTCTTGCTACTCACATCTATTTCTAAACCGCAAGATATAAAAAACTGCATAGTATAAGAAAATATGAGCGAAAAGCACTGATGACTAAAGCAAAGAAACTAACAAAACCAAATAAATTAAAGCAAATAAAAATATGGTCAAGAATATTTTTCCCTGCTTTGTCTACTACACACATCACAGGTACCCAAACCAGTGAAGCACATATATTTGAACTAATTCTCAAGAATGTACAGCAGCATCATGCAAATAGACGATTTTATGACAGAAATAATTAATTTGATGAACAAAGAAAAGTTAACAAACTGAACATTAGAAAAAATTTCGACCAGAAATTGTACCATTACCTGCAGTAAACTGAAGGAGCACATTTCCTTTGCACAGGCAGCACAACAACAGTTGCTTCTGCCCCCAAAATACAAGGGCTAATAATGCGCGATGTGGTCAGAGGCACATACGCTGGCTGCGTTAACTACGAAAATACAAATTTATATTTATAGGAGGAAACATATATCATCTAAATTGATCATCAATGCATGGTTGCTTCAGCTCCCAAAATACAAGCGCTAATAATGCATGGTGTGGTCAGAGGCACATACGCTGGGTGCAGTAGCTATGAAAATACAAATTTATATTTATAGGAGGAAACATATATCATCTAAAATTATCATCAATTGCATCCAATTGAAGAACTAATCTCAAGATTATTTTTTTGTTTTGCTCACCTATCATTTCTGTATGGCTTGATCTTTTCAAAGTTGCATGACCAGCAAGGCAGCAGTAACGTTGACCTAGAAGCAACAAAGTACCATGTGTATCCCTGAGTATTTTAATTGCAAGAAACCACAATAAGTAAAAGGAGCAATATGAGTGGTAATCATATTCGTGCATGTTGTCAATTTATAGCAAACCCAAACTATTTTATTGGAGAGGGTAGATGAATTAAAAAAACAAACAAGGGTCATACCTGTATCTTTGGCCAAGTCCTGAACGGTTGCAAGCCGCACAACCGCCATCGGACTCCCGTACAGCTCGCTTAGGCGGCATCGCACCTGTCCAATATTGTTAAAAAAGATCAAAATGGTAGATGTGTTGATTAGGTGGCTCTATGTATTGGTATCCCCTTTTATTACTAATCTGTATGCATCAACTCAAAATCTCTATCTGATGGTTGGTATGTGCCAATTAGCTAACCCCCAAATAAAAAAGGGAAATTGATGGGAAAAGCTGGCAAATAAATTATACCACCTTAGGGCCCATGTTATCTGTTTTGGCAAAAAAAAGAACTCAATACACATGGCTAACATAATAGCCGCAGAGGAAATTTCATGGAACGTATCTTGGCATGGAATTTACCAGTTTGCAGCACCTATTCTTACTTTTTGGGAGATCATTGAAGGAAGGAGATTAGGATCAAGAAATTGGTCACCGCACAAAGTCCATTATATTTCTTTCATTGATATGCTATAATGCAGAAAGTAAGCATAGCCATTATATTCAAACGAATTCACTAAACAGCTGTACTCTGCAGGTAGGAAAGCCATTTTAGGAAAGCACACAACTATGTTCGTATATTAGATTTTTCCATATCAACATGCACATAGCAGGCTTCTTGTAAGGCAAAAGGACATTAGAACTGTTTAGCAGAAAAGGAACATCTCTCCAACATGTGTTTAGGATAAAAGGAACACCTCTCTTGTACTCACTAACCCATGCAAGCGTAAAGTAGAAGCAAGTTTGAAGGAGCCACGCATCTTATAGCACTTTTCTGTACCGACTAGAAGACACCTTGTAAGTCTTTGTGTGGCAAGATAGGCATGAATTGTAAGGTACTGCTTTACCCTATCTATCCTGCGCTAGTGAACTGCAAGCAACAAATATGTCATCATCAAATTTGCCAAAAAAAAAACTATTTCTGCAACAATTAGCAAAGTGAAATATTTGGCTGGTTATAAAGCAGTATGAGATTGTAAAGATAGTTATAGCATGACATCACCCAAGGTAACTAATGTACCAAAGATCAATGACATTGGCCGTTAGGGTCTTCCTGTAGCACCCTAAAATTAGTTTTATACATGCTGAACAAAGATACATCAATATGTTTCTCCAAATGACATAGTAAGTGAATGTATACCTTACTGGTTAAAAAAAACTGTATTTTAAGTTCTTTTTTGGAACAGTAGGAGAGTTGTGTATCGTTGTGTTAAAAAGAAAACATTTGTAAAAATAGGTTGAAAAAGTAAGTGAACTTCTTTTATCACTAAGCAGCAGAGAAGTTATTAGAGCACAAGAGAGCAATCTGAAGCCCACCAATAGAATAGCAATGTGACAGTGTCTGAATAGATAGCGCTGAAACATGACTGTAAGTAGCAGGCCTAATAAATAGAGGCATAATAGACTAATTCAGAGGAAATGTGTACGATCCAACATTTTTATTGTCACAAAGGCAAACTAAAACAGTGCACCAACATTGGTGAACTGATTACAGATCTGATCACAGATTAAGGAGAAAATGCAACTTGCCTGCCTTACAAAATAAAACTATTTTTAGAATTACCTCCAACAAATAGCGTCTTCCCTGGAGCCTGAACATAGAGCACTCGCATCTTAAATTATGAAAAAAAATTGGAAGCAGATATGTACTATATTTGTGCAAGGAATTTGATAGTTGCAACAACAATCTGGAGCGGATGACCACAACATCTAGTGAAAATAGGCTAAGAGAAAGGGGAGATTGGAGCTTACCTCGCTGCCCACGTAATGGACAGAGGGACAGTGATGCGGTGACCGCTGCTGGTATCACTGGCGAGGGCGTGGACGCGAGAGTAGGGCACTGCAGTCGGGGGTGGAGTCGGCGATGGGCGACGGCGACCTGTACCATAGGTGGCTAGGGTTTTCTGTAGCACCGAGCCCTAGGGCACATGGCGAGGGCCTGCTTGGTGAGGAAGCATGGAGACGGAGGGGGAGAAGGGAGGGGTTCACCTGCTGCGCCGCCGCCGAACTGCGCCGTCGTTGTGTCCACGGCGTGGTGCGGCGGGCGTGCCACCGTGACCTGGCTGGCCGCCGCCATCGCTGTGCCGCCCGCCCGCGCCGCCGCCGCAGCGACATGAGTGGGAGAGAAGGAGGCCAGGAACATCCGCAACCATCGTGGCCGCCGGCGCCCGCCAACGCCGCGTCGAGGAGAGGGAGCATCGGGAGAGGGAGAGAGCGATGGGGCGAGAGAGAGCGACGGGAGGGAGGGAGGGAGAGCGAGCGACGGGGAGGGAGGAGGCGAGATTTTTTTTAGGAGCCGGTGGGAGAAGCTGAAACCTGAGTATATATTCGTTTCACCGGCTCCAGAGCAGAAGCTGCAGAACTCTATAAGAAGTAGGGAGAAACGGGCGAAAGCGAACACGAAGCAGAAGAATTCACTTCCAGCTGAATCCGCTTCAGACGATCGTAGCCACACGATCGAAGATCCAATGGCCGAAAAGAATGGGGGTGACGTGGACAACCTCACTAGGCTAGAAGCCCCTCGCAAATATAGGGTTAAATTGGTGAGGAAACATGGAGACGGAGGGGGAGAAGGGAGGGGTTCACCTGCTGCGTCGCCGCCGAACTGCGTCGTCGCTGTGTCCACGGCGTGGTGCGGCGGGCGTGCCACCGTGACCTGGCTGGCCGCCGCCGCCGCCGCCGCCGGGCCGCCCGCCCGCGCTGCCGCCGCAGCGACATGAGTGGGAGAGAAGGAGGCCAGGCACATCCGCAACCATCGTGGCCGCCGGTGCCCGCCATCGCCGCGTCGGGGAGAGGGAGCGTCGGGAGAGGGAGAGAGCGATGGGGCGAGAGAGAGCGACGGGAGGGAGGGAGGGAGAGCGAGCGACGGGGAGGGAGGAGGCAAGATTTTTTTTAGGAGCCGGTGGGAGAAGCTGAAACCTGAGTATATATTTGTTTCGCCGGCTCCAGAGCAGAAGCTGCAGAACTCTATAAGAAGTAGGGAGAAACGGGCGAAAGTGAACACGGAGCAGAAGAATTCACTTCCAGCTGAATCCGCTTCAGACGATCGTAGCCACACGATCGAAGATCCAATGGCCGAAAAGAATGGGAGTGACGTGGACAACCTCACTGGGCTAGAAGCCCCTCGCAAATATAGGGTTAAATTGGTGAAGAAACATGGAGACGGAGGGGGAGAAGGGAGGGGTTCACCTGCTGCGTCGCCGCCGAACTGCGTCGTCGCTGTGTCCACGGCGTGGTGCGGCGGGCGTGCCACCGTGACCTGGCTGGCCGCCGCCGCCGCCCGCCCGCGCCGCCACCGCAGCGACATGAGTGGGAGAGAAGGAGGCCAGGCACATCCGCAACCATCGTGGCCGCCGGTGCCCGCCATCGCCGCGTCGGGGAGAGGGAGCGTCGGGAGAGGGAGAGAGCGATGGAGCGAGAGAGAGCGACGGGAGGGAGGGAGGGAGAGCGAGCGACGGAGAGGGAGGAGGCGAGATTTTTTTTTTAGGAGCCGGTGGGAGAAGCTGAAACCTGAGTATATATTTGTTTCGCCGGCTCCAGAGCAGAAGCTGCAGAACTATATAAGAAGTAGGGAGAAACGGGCGAAAGCGAACACGGAGCAGAAGAATTCACTTCCAGTTGAATCCGCTTCAGACGATCGTAGCCACACGATCGAAGATCCAATGGCCGAAAAGAATGGGGATGACGTGGACAACCTCACTGGGCTAGAAGCCCCTCGCAAATATAGGGTTAAATAAGTTTAGATGGAAGAGAATTTTCATTGTCAGATAGTTAGAGGAGGCTATATAAAAAAATGGTACGAAACATGTACAAAGGGGAGAAGGAAAAAAAAGCAGAGGCTGAACAGAAAAGGAGACAGATAGATCGATCGTAACACGGACAGAGCACGGATTAAGTTGGATGAATTTTTTTTCCAGAAATTTTGTCTCTTTAGTATTATATATATTATATAATAATAATAAAAAAAGAAGATAGATTTTTACTATTATATATTATTATATATAGGAACTTCAGTTTATAGTTTAATTAGTCTAACCATCGATCCGTGTCCAACTACAACTCTGATAACATTCGCATACGAGAGGAGTAAAACTCTTCACCCGTGTCCGACTCCAACTCTGACAACCTGCGCATATAGGAGGGTCGTGCGTGAGAAAGTTGATAAATATAAATAGACCAGATGAAAACGGCTAGACCAAAAACAGTGAAGAAATTTTGTCTCTTTAGTATTAGAGAAGAAAAGAAAAGAAGAAGAAGAAGAAATTAGAAGAAGAGAAGAGAAGAGATAGAGAAGAAGAGAAGAGAAGTATATATATATATATATATATATATATATGAAACTGTTACCCAATAGCTAGCTACAAAATACCATATTCTGTAGCCAGGCCTAAAGTAGATATCTGGCCGAGCCCAACCTCTGGTGACCCACCCTCAGATTACGCCAGTTTAATAACAATTACCCCTTAATTAACTATATTCGGATAGTGCGGAATCGCCGTCGCCTGCTACGTCGGCTCCCAGACACGTTCCGCGGAGATCCAATTTGACAGCCTCAACTCAAGACGTCGATCCGTCCGCAACCACCGTTTCTCTGCGACGCGGTGCCGTGGCGACTGGCGATCCATCCGCGGCCACCGTTTCCCTGCGCACGACGTGGTGCCGTGGCTGCTGGCGACGTCGTGGTTCTATTGGCGAAGGCTCCCAAGGTACTAACCCGTAGAAATCCCTACTTTACGGCTAATGAAGTGGGTTGGATTAGGATCCGATTTGCTGAAAATGTGATTATAGATTTACTATTTATTTCCGATCCGACCTTTCTGAAGAAGACGACGGTAGCGTTGATGTCCATGCAGGTGCTCGTGGGGGCAGTTGTGTCGTCTGACTGTTGATATTGCTTTACTGTACATCTTATTATCTGCATGCGTTTCCTGGAGATCTGGTAAGCATGAGGATACTTGTACATCTTATTAGCATAGCATATAGTACGGTCTCCATCACTTGATTATGGATCAATGTCTGGCCCAAACTTGTTAATGTGGCTGTAATGTTATATTTTTTTCACTGCCTATAATCTTTGCTCAGTATTCTGAAAATAACCTCAACTGACGTAACTGAATAAATAGGAAACTGTGTTTCCTGTAAATCATATACTATGCGCCATGGAAAATCAATTATTCTTTGCAAGGAATATACACTGCAATAGAATTCATTATTTGCAAGGAACATATATTCTAGTAAATAATTTGTAAAATTATATCAAATAGATTATCATAGTTATAAGGGTAAAGAAGCATCTTATTCGAGTGGATAGATTCAAGTAAATCGTGTAAAGTTCTCGTAAACCATAATGTCAAATTCACAAGGACAGAAAGACATGCATTATAGTAATTCAAATTCAAGGTTTGTTCTTGTAAGTCGACCACAATATTCTAGTAAACCATAGTTGCCAAATTGATAGCACAAGCAAAAGTTCTAGTAAATCACATTCGGTGGTATATGTTCTAGTAAATCATTTACAAAATTTTATATCAAATTCTATACTCGTAGCACCATGATGACTGATTTTATGCAACTCAATTACAATTTGTTTATGTGATAGTTATGAAGCACTGGTATAGATCGAGTGAATGCTTATTTAGTTTCATGCACAATGATTTCTTGTTTTTGTGTCTTAACCAGGTCAGATATTTCTTTCTCTCCTGAACTAATCAAGCACAAAAACATGGACTTAGATATGATGATTTTTTTTCTAGCTAGCAATTTGGACTATTATTCAGTACTCTTTTATAGGATTATTTCCAGGCTCAATGTCATTACATCGGAGGACAGCTACTAGATTTTGTTCAGACTAAAGATGGAAAAGGCAAACGAACTTGCTCTAATAATACAAAAGTCAGACTAAAATCCATTTTTTTCTTGCACAAGTTAGTCTGTAGTCACCCAATTTTTCTTGTTGACTGCAGATTAAAACTAATATAATTTTTTTTTCTCTTGTTGAGATCTCACTTCCTCGCAGTAGCATTTTAGTTCATCAGAGTACCCTGGGCGAGATGGTTAGCACATCAACATCGGCAGCAAAATGGTGAAGAAAGGGCGAGAGAACAAGAGGTCATTGTCTCTCGAAATCACCACATGGACAAAAAGCTATGCTAAATTACATTGTGGTAACTCGAGGATGCCATTGTAGTGAATTGGATATGCCAGTGGTAACTCGTGTTGTGGTAAATGGCATTGTGGTATTTGTTCATAGATTTTTGTAAATAAATATATCGTTCTGGAAACTCAGGTTGTATAAATGATATTGTGGTATTCCTTCAGACCTAGTATTTTAGGTAAATGATATTGTAGTTGTAGCTTGTGGGATTTTCTTCATAGATTTGTACTATACTGTATTATTAAATACGTCACTATATCGTTGCGCCTTGATGATCCCGTTCCGATAAATTTTCATTGCCATTTTATAGTAACTTGATCATCGTGTTGTGGTAAATGTATTATCGTAACCAGTTCCTGTAAAATTTCTTGGCATCTAATTGCATCGAGTATGATTTTCTTGTAACTATTCGATGATAATTAATCTAGTCATTATAGTAAATACTTTCTAGGAACAACATGATGACAAATTATATAAAGCTATCCTAGTTATCATCTCAAAGTTCCGGCCGGTAACTATTTCACGTGATGCGTTAGCTGGATCCTCCGTACAGAATATTTATTTACTATAGTCTACATGTATGTCGTATGGCGTATATCAGACTCGTATTCTAGTAACGCGTTCATCACTTGTATGGGCGTATGTGCTCGGAACCACTCAGTTCACTTGCTTGAATGCACACAGATCAACTACTCCGAAATTACCGTGTACTAATTGATGACCGTGTAGTAATTATGATTTATTTTCTATTAATGACCGTGGCTGCCAGGGCTCACGGTGGCTCAAGCTGGTTCGGTCGGGAGACGAGCGTGGTGCAGTCGGTCACGAGTAAAGATGGCAACGGGTCATTCCCCGACGTCGGGGAATGACCCACCATCCCCGTCCCCGCGAAAGGTCACGGGGATGCATTTCTTCCCATCCCCGTCCCCGCACGCCCCTCCCCGAATAAATTTACCATGGTCACTCATCACAGATTACAGTTCATAAGTAGTACTCCCTCCATCCCAACTTTGACCAAGTTTATATAATAAAGTAATAATATTTATGATACCAACTAAGTACAATTAGATTTTTCATTAGTTATATTTTCATAATATACATATTTGATGTCATAAATCTTTATATTTCTCTCTAGAATTTTGGTCAAAATTGAAAAACTTTGACTCTCCAACATTCTTGGAATGCCTTATAATTTGGGATGGAGGGAGTACATTCCTGTGGTAACAGTTAACAAATAAAAACTCAAATTCAACAAAAATACATCCCAAATTGCTTCACGGATAACACATCTCATCAAGCAGCTTTTGCACTCATCCCCACAAAAGACCAAAATAGGAGTCCAAAATAGGTTTTGGGTGGAGACACGGGATCGCCAAGTCATTGCTGCATAGCTCTCTGATGGTGTCAGCAAACGCCCTGCTACCTGGGAGAGTTGGGGACGAAGTGGATCTCGCCTCTTGCATGTGCTGCCGCGACTGAATAGCTTGATGGCCGTCGGTCTTAGTTCCAGACTGCAAGCAGCCGTCGATCTAGGATGAATTCAAGGGCCTGCTGCTGGTGGCATCTTGCATCTAGACTCCGGCGTGGTGCTAGCATGTTGTTGGATGGTGGCCTGGCGAGTGGGCGGCGGCCAGCGGCTGGTGTGCCTCGCGGTGTGCTGTGTGCACATGTTCTGGATGAGCGGCGGCTGCAGTCTGGAATGAAAAAGATTGGGGAGTGGAGAATTAGGGTTAGCTATTTACTCGCGCGTATATATAGTCCATGTGATGGGCCTTGAGATGGGCCTCCAGCGCGTCTGATGTTGGCTTGGCGGGGCGGGTTCGCGGGGATCGGGGACGGGGAATACCAAACCATCCCCGTCCCCGTCATCCCCGACGGGGAACGATTTTGTACCAGATTCATCCCCGTGGGGAGTAATTTGGCCCCGTCCCCATCCCCTAATAGGAGGATTCCCCGCGGGGAATCGGGGATCGGGTCCCCGTTGCCATCTTTAGTCACGAGTCGGATGGGTTGGCTACAGAATAAGATATTCTGTAGCTAGCTATAAAGTATATATATATATATTATTCAGTATTGTTATACTGAACAGAATTCAGTATTGTTCAGTAGTCGCGTATCAGTATTATTCAGTATTTTTTGATGCTGAGTGTAGTACTGACTGATACTAAACGTTGTCCAGTACTACTCAGTATTTTTTTCAAGTCAATTTTGCCTAATGGTGTAGAATATTATTCTACACCTAGGGTGTAGAATAGCACTGCCGTATATATATATATATATATAAAGTTTATATAATGGGGTTTGATCCGAGAGTTCTTAAGATGGTTAAATTACAATCATCTATTATCATCTATAAGCTGAAATATATTTATTTCAAATTTAACTGTTCCATTCTTTTTAAGTTGTACTTTGTTTTCCAAAGTAAAACTTGTCTAACTTTACCAAGAAAAAATTTGACCAAATTTATAGAAAAACATACCCATACAATGTGGAATAATGCAATATGTGTGCAATGAATCTTGTCTAATGTTGTAGATGTTTGTACGTTTTTACATGAACTCAAACAAAGTTACACCCCGTTTGGATGTAGATATTGGGCCTCTGAATATGGAATTGGTATCGTGAAGCTACCAATTCCACTGTTTGGATGGCTAAGAGTTCAGAATTGGAATTCAAACCCAATACCAGTCGGTATTTGCTACACCTATGCCACCTCATCTCCAGTACAGAGCCTAACCCCTTCGTATTGTGCGACATTGATCCCCGACACCCCGATGCACGGAGTCCCCCTGATTGCTTCTTCCCCGACAACCCCAACTGCTTCTTCCTTGGCTCCCGGCGACGTACAGAGGCTCGACACGGCTTGTTGCATCGCTTCTTCCCTGGTGTCGTCGACGCACCAGACCCCGATGCGGAGGCCACTTGCTGCCTAACGTGGACGCGACGCTTCTTCTCTATGGTCAGTGCGCCTCTTCTTCTCCATGGACAACATGACCCTTCTTCTCCATTAATGGCGCACCCCTTCTTCTCCATGGCCGGCACGCTTCTTTTTCTCCATGGCCGACCATGGCCAGGGTCGAGCTCCCCCATGGCCACGGCTGCCAAGATCTGTCCACCTGGCTGGTGTTGAGCTCACCCATGGGCGTGAATGCCGAGATCCACCCACCATGGCTAGGGTTGAGCTCCCTGCTCCCCCATGGCCACGCCCACCAAGCCCGAGATCTGCCTGCCATGGTTGCGGTCGAGCTCGCCCTGCCATGGCCCATTGCGATGGCCACTGTCAACCTCCGTTCACCATGGCTAGTGAAGCTTCCCCAACGTTTCAATTCCATGCTTTTGTATCCAAACAAGCAACGGATTTGAACTACTTGCTAGGATTCCAAAACCTAATTCAATGGTCATCCAAAAAAATAATATTCGAATTATTGTCATTTCAATACCATGATTGTTTTAGTTTGAACCCAATTCAATTCCAGACCCTCCAATATTTATATCCAAACGGACCCAGGGGAATGTAACTTGGAATAAAGCCAAAACAACTTAATTATAGTTTAGAATGGAGGAAGTACTAGAATGTTGGTCCTTCGCTATTAACTAAAGCTTTTGAACTTCCATGGTTAGCGGCCTAGCGCATGAAGCTAAATAATATTAGATCTTGGCTGGGTTCTGATCCATCCATGTTCAAAGCTAACCACGCTTGTATAATGTTTCCCAAAAAAACCAGGCTTATATACAGGGCACTGGTGAGTAATTAAAAGAAAGCTAATGTAAGTGTCGGTGTTTCGGGCCCGGCGGTCTACACCAACGAGTGAATTTGCGTGCGCGTGTTCCCTGATCCGGATGGTGATGCAAGAAGAACACAGGCGATTTATCCTGGTTCGGGCAAGAGAAGGCCCTACGTCCAGCGGGGAGAGGAGTCTGTATTATCTTGCACCGAAGTGCTTGTACAGGGGTGAATACAAGCGTAAGCGAGAGTGGATGGGGGGGGTGTGAAGATGGGAGCTAGGATCCGAGAGCTAAACCCTAGACTATGGTCGAGGGCCCGGAGACTTGGGTGCTCGTGTCTGCCTTTTCTCCTTGCTTGCTTGCCCTAATCTAAAGCCCGGTGTCCTCTTTTATAGACAAAGAGAGGGCACGAGTTATATTGTTTTAGGGCTGTCGTGGGCGATGATGTCACTGATGACATTTGAACGCATCTTGGCCCCTAGTGGGTTTCGGTGATTGAATGAAACACAAGATTACTGTGACTAACGTGTGTTTTGTAGAAACATGATTGAGTTAGGTCACGGTAATGGCGACGATACGGGCATATGGAGTTCATGTCCCCTGGCGATGGATATCGTTTTGGTTTTCAAAGGATGGACGACGAAGATGGTGGTAGACTAGGCTAAGTGTCATATGATGTTGGAGGACACTTAGGTAGTCTTAGGTCTTTGTTTTTCCTTTGGTCATACTATAAAGGGGAGCGTGAATCAGTAGCTTGACCTAGATGAGTCTATTGAGGTAGGTATGGTGCACACTTGTTATTTCATAGCCCTAGGGAGCTCAGAGAGATGCCTTATGTCGAGAGGAACAAAAGTCGTTAAGGCCGCGTCGCGATCTGAGTTCGTTTTGGCCTTGTAACAGGCATCGGACGCTGGCCCGGTGGGCATCGGAGGCTCCGATGCTCACCCCGACTTAGGGTTTGGTCTGGTGCGTGGCATCGGAGGCTCTGATGGTGCCACATCGGACGCTCCAGTTCCACTGTTCACGTTCGCGTGAACTGAGGGCTGCATCGGACGCTGGCATCGGATGCTGAGGGCCAGCATCCAATGGCCATCCAGAGAGGTTCCAGAGAGGTCAAAATGGCATCGGATGCGTCCGATGTAGGGGCATCGGATGCTGCCCAGCGTCCGATGCTCCTTTAACATGTCTGACAAGAGGGTACAGTCGACCGTTGGTCGAGGTCATCGGCGCGTCCTATGCCTAGCATCGGCGCGTCTGATGCCCCCGCAGAAACTCTGTCTTGTGTTGTTTTTGGATGGCCGGTTGGGGGAGTATTTATACTCCTTCCCTCCATCCATTTGAGTGTTCTTGCCACTTCCATCTGCTGAGAGACACATTGTGAGTGTGAGATAGTGCAAGAGCCCTAGTGAGGTTGAGTGATTTGCTAATTGTGAGAATTAGACACCTCCTAGTGAGAATTGAGTAGCAATTGTGCATCCATCCATCTCTTTGGCCTTGTGTTGGTCAAGTGAGAGTTCTAGCTTGTTACTCTTGGTGATCGACATCACCTAGACGGCTTGGTGACGATCGTGAAGCTTGGAGAGCATCCGGTGGCATTGTGGATGACCCAAGCAAGCTTGTGACCGGTAGTGAGCGATTCACCGGGCCGGAGCGGCGAAGAATCAGCTCATAGTGAGCACTTGATCCTTGCGCGGATCAAGGGGGAGCGATACCCTTGCGCGGGTGCTCCAACGAGGACTAGGGGGTGTGCTGATGAAAGCCCAAGTTTGGTTTTGGATAATTGATGAAACCCATTGGACTAACCTTTGTCATTAAGTGTTTGATTAGCAAAAGGTGGTCCATGGCTCAAGTGAAGCATGATGATGGACATGTGATGCAATGATCAAGTGATTGGTCGTAAGATGGTCCATATCTTCACTAGAAGAAAAGAAGAAAGAGGAAAATAAAAGAGCTCAAGGCAAAGGTATAACCAATAGGCTCTTTTGTTTTTGGCACTCAAGACACCATAGAGGGTGTGAGTGTATTTAGGATAGATAGCCGTACTATCAAGAGGAGAAATTCATAGTATACGGTTATCAAGTTGCCTCTAGTTGCATTTGCATATGACATAACTAAAATGAGGCGATAAATCCTTTGAAAAATGTTTTGAAAATGCTAACACACTTGCACAAGGTGGTGTACACTTGGTGGTGTTAGCACATTTGCAAAGGAGAAGTTGTTGGAGTAGTTTTGGATCAACACAGGGAAGAAAATGAAGTTTTCTGTGTATGGTCGGTGGTACCGACCAGGGTGGTCGGTGGTACCGCCCATAGGTGCTGCGTGCAGCCCTCTCTGTGTTGGGGCGTTTTTGGCCTGGCGGTAGTACCGCCGTAACCTCGGTACTACCGCCGGCGGTGGTACCGACCAGAGGGTCGGTGGTACCGTGGCTCTAAGGGGTTTTGCGTGGCTCTCTGTAGATTTGAAAATGGCCTGGCGGTAGTACCGCCATTACCTCGGTACTACCGCCCGCGGTGGTACCGACGCAAGGTCGGTAGTAGCTTGTTTTTCGCAGAGCTCTCTGTTCGCGGCCAATTTTGGCTTGGCGGTAGTACCGCCATTACCTCGGTACTACCGACCTCGGAGGTACCAACCAAGAGTCGGTGCTTCGCCTTAATCAGCGGGATGTGAGTAAACGGTTAGTTTGACTAAGCCGGTAGTACCGCCCAGGAGGGGTCGGTACTACCGACCAAGCGCAGAAAGGTGGGGGTCGGGCTGCCGTCCTCTCCTCTCTATATATAGGTCGTGGCCACGTTTGGGGAGAGCTCTCTTGACTTTCTAACCTCTTGAACATCCTCTTGAGCAAGATCTAATCCCTCCCTCCGATCTCTTTGATTGTTAGTGCGAATCCAAGTGAGATCGAGTGAAACCAAGAGCTTGCAATGTGATCTTGCATTCTAGAGGCATCTTGGTGATTGTTGCTGCGGATTTCTTTTTACTCTTGGCACTTGCCGGTGCCTAGACGGCTTGGTGGCAGCGGAGGAGGATCGGCAAGAGTTGGTGATTGTTCGTGGCCATCCCAACGACTTTGTGAGGGGCTTGTACCTCCCCGGCGAAGAGTCAAAGGTAACTCCTAGTAAATTGCGCGTGTCATTGAGTTACCATTGCTTGGGGTAGGTTCTTGTGGCGCTCTTGTGGAGAGCTCGGTGTGTGATACCGATTAGCCACCGAACCACGAAGCCTTGGTCGACACAACGAGGACGTAGCGTGCCGGCAAGCACGTGAACCTCGGGGATAAATCTCGTGTTCATATTGTGTCCCTTGGTGATTGGCATTCCATTGTGATATCAATTATCTTCACTTGCTCGGTACGGTAAAATCACACTACCACTCTCTTGTATTCCTTTGTTCATACTTGTTATAGAGTAACTTGTTTCCCTTGTTAATAATAGTAGTAGCTTTGCTAGTGTAGCTAGTTTAGTTTTGCTAGCTCTCTTGTGTAGCTCACTAGTTTAGTAAAGTAGTGACTTAGTCCTTGTGTGCCCTAGAGATCATAATTAACTAGACTTGCAAATAGGTGGCTTGCATTTGACATAGAGCTAGAGCAACCGCATTTATCGCTTTGTTATTGTCTAACAAATTGCTCGAGTGCTTTGTAGAATTTTAAATTAGGCTATTCACCCCCCCCCTCTAGCCAATTAGGACCTTTCAGCTGACACCTCGATACCTCGGCAAAAAGATCGTCGTATCATCTCTACTCCTTTACTTACGCATTTACTTTCAAGCAATTCAATTCCGCATTATTACTTGTTGTTCATTCACTATTGAATTGCTTTGTTATAGTAGGCGTGGCATAGACTTGGTCTTTTGTGCGGTAGAGTAAAGAGAAACACACTTCTAGGCACTAGGGGGTTAATTGGGGCTTGATAGGTTTTATTCTTGCAAGAAGTCTTAGAAAAGCCCAATTCAACCCCCCCCCCCCCCCCGCTTGGACATCTTGATCCTTTCAATACGTTGGTGATGACGATGCCAGTCATGTCGGTGTCGCTGTAGCGACGCTCCTCGTCCTGTGGCGACGTGCCTGGCGACGGGGGAGAAGGACGACGCCCATGCGCCGGTGTGGGCAAAGACGTCGCGTCGGGAGTTGTCGGAGTGCAGATCAGTCCCGGTAGGCCTGTGCTCGAGGGCATGGTCGAAACCTTCACGGTTGAACTTGAGGCTAGGCGGGAGGGGTCGAGCCCTAGTTCGTACGCGAGACGATGTGCTGCGTGTACCTCGAGGGGCGTCCTCGGTGAGATACAGTGTATGGTATGGAGCGGCTGCTCCACACGACGCGCCCATTTCTTGGGGAAGGTGGCTGCAGTTTGATTTTACTGGGGTACGGTTAGCTGTGCACTTCGCTGTAGCCCTGCGGGTCTTGATCGGAGTGGACAGGACGCAATTAATGCTTCTAGGGTCGTACAAGTGGTAGGTATGGGGTAGTCGACTTCCTTCGTGTGGAAATTTTGGAGATGTATGGCGAGGCTTCTTCCTTGGTGCTTGACGCGGAGGGAGCGCTAGCCTGAGGCCTGACCCGGATGGCTCGGGCGAGGCGGAGGGTGTCGCGCTAGCCCGAGGCCTAGCTCTAGAGGCTCGGGCGAGGCGGAGTAATTGCGCTAGCCCGAGGCCTTGCTTTGGAGGCTCGAGCGAGGCGGAGAAATTGCGCTAGCCCGAGGCCTAGCTCTGGAGGCTCGGCGAGGCGAAGAAGTTGCGCTAGTCCGAGGCCTAGCTCTGGAGGCTCGGGCGAGGCGGAGGGTATGCCGTCTCGTGGTTCATCTTAGGTTGTTGGCCCGCCATGGCCCGCTCCCTCTTGACGGGCTTCCGGCCTGGTGGTTTATGAAATGCCGGTTGTGTTTGTTTTTTCTCGAAGCGGAGGTTTTGGGGTACCCCTTTCTTTATATCATCGACAGTAAGAAAAATAATTAACGCGAGGAAACAGTTTTTCCTTACCCTGATGAAACTTAGGAGATAGATATATCAGTGCTATTAAACAACATACTAATCCATGCTGAAAAAAGTTACAGACTTTGATCCAGTAGTGTTCTTGATCTTCTCTTCACATTGAAGGGTAGAACCAAAAAAACCACGTTATTAGAGCAACTCCAACGGTTTTGCATTTTTTGTTAGGCAAAATATGATATTTGTCAACTCTTAAATTAATATGGCAAAGGTAAAAAGAGTCCATCTCCAACGGTTTTGCATTTAGACTTAGCAAAACTAAAAATTTGTGCGCGCGAAAGGGAAATATCTCACGAGAGTAGCACGCGAGGGCGATTGCCAAGTGAACCGTAGCTTGGCATATATGCCAAATATCACCCAGTATTTGCCAAGTTGCTAAAAATGTCAAGCTCATTTGCCAAACCGTTGGATAGGAGATTTTTAGACTTTTTTGCAAAAACAAGAATGCAAAGCTCATTTGCAAAACCGTTGGAGATGTTCTTAGTATAGTTTCTTTATTCGTGGTTACCATACAAGTGCCCAACACATGAGCAGCTCTCTCTCTCTCATCAGGTACACAGAGCAATGCAAATAAGACACTGACAGGAACACTGTAGCGTAAATGTAAAACGAAAAGGGATTGCCTTATTGCTCAGACTAAAACAAGAGAACAAGACTATCCAGCTCCATGATCGCCTCATCTCTCCCCTACCAAACTTAGGCTTTGATCTTCAGGCACTCGGTCTTCGCCATGGGGGCGAGGAATGCTAGCTTGTCGGTGCAGGTGCAGTGCATAGGGGCTGCGATGACGACGACCTCCACGCCGCGGCTCGCATTGCGCAGAGGCGGAGCCTGCCTTATTGGTGACTGTAACTCCATGGCCGCCTCCTTGTCATCATCTTCGACGCGTGTCGAGGTTCATCGGGAGCCTAGCACGTCTGGCCATCATCGATGGCAGCTTGGATGGCGCCACCTCCATTGTGACAAGCTGATGAGCCATGTATATGCCTAAGAATGCAGAGGAGAGAGAGGGGGGGGGGGGGGGGGGGGGGGGGGAGGGAAGGGTTGAAGAAGAGTGTGCGTGCTCAAGGGGGCATTTGGGTGTTGCTTATGTGTTGATTAATTGTGTTGGAGTGTGGCTCCCAAGAGCTTGCCTTTGGGGGTTTATATAGCCCTTAGCTCCGTGAACATCATCTTACATACAAGTTGACGCAAATTGAAGCATGTGGTGAATACATCGCTGAAGAAAATAGGGCAGTAGTCTCTGAATGAATGAAGGCGGGGTCTTTAATTCGCAGAGAATGAATGAGCTGAAAGCGAAGGATGGGAACAGACAATGACCATCAATCAGAAGATGGCCTTACATCTCGATAGAAAATCCAGGGGTCCTCGATCACCTGTACTGTTGTCACCGTGCACGGTGATATGATGTGAGTGAGCTCTTGTACGTAGCCGTGCAAGGGCACGAGCGAGGGAAAAATGGATTTCATCTTTTTAGTGTCCCTTTCAATAACAAACAATAATGAGTAGTAGTAAAAAACCGGACGAAAGAACATTTTAGCTTTTCTAAATACATAGTCTTTGTTAGTAATCAATATATATAGAAAATCCAAAATTATCTTATGACTTAAAATGGATGAAATATTAAGGAATGCCTACGCGGCAACGTACTAGCATGTTGAATTTTTGAATTCTACTCAATTCGACATTTGTTTTCCTGATAAGACATAATGAGCATTTTTCTTAGTTAATTACCAGTATATATGCATGTGCACTGCAACAGAACGTTCATCTTGTCATATGTTACAATACGTCTTGGAATCAGATTATATATGATGTTATCAACACACGCTATTCTAACTTGTATGACCACCTTTGTGCGTTCGGGTCATAGATGGGACATTTAAACAAATTAAGTCTCTTATCACTAATTTACCATATACTGCTACTCGTAAAATCAGAGCTGACACTTATGATAAGAAGAGTGGAGGGACAGAGAGAGTAAAATAGAGTATGATAGAGTAAATTTAGACATATAAGCCGACTGATAAGTTGAAACGGCTAATTTGTTGTGTAAGAAAAATATTGTTTTACGGTTGATTTCTTTGGATTAAAGCTGGTTTGTAGCTCAAGCGAAAAAGCCAAAAAAAAATCACTTTTTAATTAATATTATATATAGATATGTGGATCCAGATGTACCTTATTCTTTTATGAACAAGCACTTCATCATTCTTAGCAACATGACCATGGATATTTACTTCGTTTGTTTTGAGATATACGACACCATTGACTTTTCTTTTCAATTTTTTTGACTACCACCTCTTTTTTCAATGGCCATTTAACCTATTTTATCAGGGTCACGATGCCATTATATAGTTCTGTAACAAAATATTGTTCATCTCTAAGGTCGACCGATTATTTAATGAGCTCAAGCTATTGGTGTTCTCCCCGGTTAAATTTTCGTTTGTATTTTTATAAATATTTGCGCAAATAGATGAATAAACAGATAAGCATACTTAAAGAGCTTTTTAATTATAGATATAGCGATATTTTTTTACTTTACTTAACTAACTAACTAACTAACTGAATAATAATATCCATCAAACTTTGAGAAAAAAAATCAACGATATCATATATTAGAAATAGAGGGAGTACTATAAAAGCGACGCATACCAAACTTATAAATAATTAAAGCCCCAGGAACGAACCTTCCCGTCTTGCTCTTTGCTTAGTACAACTTGCTTTGACTCTGAAAAAAATACAATGCTAATACAGTGCCACATCGAAATATCTTTATTTGTCAAGTGCATACAAAAAACTATTAATATTCACATTATTAAATTAGGACTCGTTTGGTACAACCTAGTTTACTACTCTCCCTGTTCCACATTATAAGTTGCTTTGAATTTTGGTACATTTATTTTGTCATGCACCTAGATAGTATATGTCTAAATACATAGCAAAATGAATATATCGAAAAAGTCAAAGTGACTTATAATTTGAATGAAAGGAATACTGAAGTAGTTTCTTTTAGCTTCGGTTCCATGAGCTGTTTCAGCAGTGAAACTAAAGCTATTTTCAGAAACGATTAGTACAATAGTTTTTTTTTATAAAAAAAATAGAAGATGGGGAGCTGGAAAAAACCGGTATTTTCAGCTTTACCGAAGTTTTTGTGCATATGAGAGTACCAAAGAGCTAAAACGGAGGGTATTTTTTTAGCTTTTTGGAGAAGCTCAAAACAGTTTCTCGGAAAAGTTTATTCCAAAATATCTGTTTGGTACGAGAAGCTAAAAAGCAACTATATAAAATTACATCTCTTGAGTATAGTGAGATTCTTCATTAAATAAATTTTAGTAGTATAAAGCTGTATGATGCTTTAATTTTTGAAATTTTTATAATTGCATTTTTTTATAACAGAGGCATTGTCTTCCTAAGTTTGTTTTTGTTTTGGCAAATCGTCAGCAATACTATGATTTTCAACGGGGTTGAGAGGAACACACGGAAGTGTACTCAGGGCCTCGGGCCTCCCTCACCGGGTTGCTGGGTGCGGCGACGTTGGCGGTGGCTTTCACGCGCCTTTTGGCCATGAATGAGCAGGATCAGGGTGAGGACAGATGTGATTTCTTTAGCCACGCGATCGATCAGGCTGGTGGTGCTTGATGCGTGATGCGTCCCTCCAACAACCTCATCCGCTGGTGCAGGGGCTCGCCACGTCCGTTGCTAACTGGATCGGTCCTCGTACTTGCTGACATCGTTTGGTTCATAGGAAACCTCCATGGAAAAAGTCCTTGCACAGCATATTCTATACAGGAGAAACACATGAAAATTTCCATCCAAATCCAACCTTATTTTTCTTGCTTGCTCGCGTAGGATCAAGGCATGTGTCTATTAAATAAAATACTGTTTTTTTTAATGGGCAATCCAAACAACCATCCTTACTGAATTTCCATTGCTAATCTTGAACATTTGGACAAATGTTTTCATAAATGGCAGCCACTTTGTCAGACTCACAAAGCTACTATACTCCTAATAAACAATAAATTAAAAAAAAAACAAGTCATTTGACCTCAGAGAAATGGTACAGCGACTGGTCACTCACAGGGCGCGCACGACGGACGATCTCGATGCCAAATCTCCAGCAGGCAACAACAGCACCGGCGCCAGCGACGTGCCCTGCCGCCATTCATTCATTCATTGCGCCAGCTCGCAGCCGGCGATCGACGAGCCCCCACGGCCACCGGCGGTCGGCGGACGGCGGCAGCCGGCGCGCAACAGTCGCCTGTCACTGTCAGCTGCCGCAAGCCCAACACACGATCGACAGCAAGACCGCGAGGCTCAGCCCAAGCTGCACGGCTATTGTGGGTGGGCAACAAAAACCTCTATGGTTGTTTTGGACATGGACAGCTTCTTTACATTTGTGCACTATCGTTATTTACTGAAAAATATAGTCCTGCTCATACTAATGCGGTTTGGGGGGACATTGGCATGCCCTACAATGTTCAGATTTGGTTAGACAATTCTATGATTAACATGTATAATCTTGAAAGTATAGAGAAAACATATATAATTTGTCTTGGACATTTTAACTGATGATGTTAAAAAAGACAAGGACGGATTCAGATAGTTTTACTGCAAGACTGCAAGCAATCTAAAGCGATTTTTTTTTTTTATCACCGGGCAGAGCGGCACAGTTTAGAAAACACGCTTTTGTTGTGTACCATCAATGATCAATTGATTATCAGGGTCAGGACTCAGGAGTGGCGAGATTTTGATATGAAAGCAGCTGGATCATGTCACTGTTGACCCAGCCAAGGATCCGATCCAAGAGCCACACGCTGCATGTAGCTGTCAGGCAGATTAGCAAGATCCAGCATTGAGATCCGGCAGGTTACCCCAGGATCAGAGAGGAGAGTTCCAGCTGAATGCAAGAAGAATTAGAGCGTGGTTATCACCAGCTAGAAAAAAAATCAAGGGCTTGCCTGTTCGCTTAAACTTATTTCGTTTGTTTTAACAGTGTTTTGTGAGAGATAATAAATCACAGTACGAGTAGTAAGTCCGCTGATAAGTTCAAGCGAACTACTTGGTGAGGAAGATTAAAAATCTGGAAGGAGAGCTCCAACTCCAAATAGGACGGCAAAAAAAAAAAAAATCCCAGCTGTCACCATTGGACTTCCGTTCCTTTTTTTTCACAAGAAACTATGGCTATTAGACTCGCCGTATAAAATACGCAGCGAATAGTTACATAATAATAGTAACTGTGTATCTCAATTTCATGAACAATGGAGCAAATTCCAGAACATATCAAGATGATCGTATTAAAGATCCCCACACAGACGTGTGGAAGTGGAACAACTGGCAGCCATAGCTCAATTTTATGAACAAGAAAGGCTACAGAAGCTGTCAAGAACAAGTAACAGTAAGTGGCACCTTGTCCTCAGTATAGGGACGAAGCCAGAAAAAAATTTAGCAGATGCTGAACAAAAGTTGATGTTGAAATTCATAAAAAAAAGTCGTCTACTCACCCGGATATTTGGAGTTTGCTGCAGACTGCGGCATGCCCTCGTCCACCAGCGTTGTGCCTAGCTCCTTGCCCGCCGGTCCTGCCGCCAATGCTCGCTTGCTTGCTGCACCTAGCTCCTTGCCAGCCTGCCCACTGTGTCAGGCTGCTCATCCACTGGCTGCCACACCTGGCTACACGCTCGCAGCTTGCCGCGTCGCTCAGCTTCGCGACTAGACCTGGCCGCCCATCGGTCGCCGATCGTGGCCCCGCTGGCTTGCCCCCGCACAGCTGCACCCAGGAGTCGATGCCCATTGGTTGCGTCACGACGTAGTCGCGTCCGTCGCTCACTAAGAACTATGTGACGCCGCGTGAATGTGAAAGAACACTCTATAGAGATGGGTTGGGCGCGCGGGGAAGGAACGCCATATAGGGGTTAGGGTGGTGGAGTGAGAAGTGAGAAGTTATTACCGCTACCTTCGTAACAAAACCTGTGATTTCTCAAGGGCTACCAAAGAAGCTCACTTCATCAATAGAAAATGAGTCGATTACTGTTTTTTTAGTCAGCTTTGACTTATTACTCAAATTGAAACATTCTAGTGCACCTGAATTTATGACATAAAAAAATCTTCACATGTGTAGGACCCAAATCACGTAGAAGCTCCATACCATGCCAAATAACATTGACTGCTCCTAAATAAAATACCGTATTCTCAACAATAGAAATCGATTGGAAAACAAACATACAATTGATGCAAAAACTTGTTTTTCCTCTCCCCCTTGTGATGACATGACGAAAGATAAACGAAACATCATAGCTCAGTTGTACCATATCTCCTGACGCATCAAGGATGGACAGTCACAAGGTGTTACTGTCTACATCCATTTCAGAAAGATTCTTGGCTTCTGATGGTAGAAATTGGCCCTTGGCAGTGTTTTAAAGGCGACGCCTAGGCGTACCCAGCTCGCCTTGGAAAACAGTGGCTCCAGCACTCAGCCTGGACGCCTAGCTGCCTTTGAAACACTGGTCCTTGATGCCTATAGTCATCTTATTATCGGCATCTTTGAAAGCTTGTATGTGAAATTATACTCCCTCCATTCCAAATTTTAATATATTTTGGCTTTTCTAGATACATCGTTATTACTATGTATCTACTAAGTGCATAACAAAAACTATGTATCTAAAAAAGGGAAAACGGCTTATAACTTAGAATCGAGGGAGTGTTTTTTCTAAACAGCATGTTCCAATTTCACGATCAAAAGCATATACACATAACTGAACAGTAATTTAATCACGTGTAACCAAATTGCAACAAGTTTAGAAACATGTATGAAGGGTCAAGAAGTTTTAGTAGACTCAACTGTGGCGGTGTTGAGAAATATAAACTGCTGTAATTCTTATACAGCAGGTGAAACTGACCGGATGAGGAGGGGTGTTTGGTTTGTATCCAGTGAGGCTGCAATCAATCAGAAATACCTGGTATGCCTTACCTGATAAACTATCAGTGCCATAGGGATCCACTATTGTCCTTCTGCCTCAAATCAGTTTCCTTCAAAAGACAAGGCTAGACAGAAACAACATTCAAGGTTCGAGCCAAACTCTATTATCATTTCAAGTCAGTCTCTTCGTATAGGAAAGGTCATCGTGTGATCATGAGTTGTGGAAAAAATATACACCAAGATTTATGACATCAACTTGCAAAATTTAGTTCTCTCTTATCTTTGAAAGAAACAAAATTGAACTCTTCATCATCCTCTTCCTCATAATCATCATCGTCATCATCATCCTCCTCATCATAAGCATAATTACCAGCTCTGATCCTACCATTTACATGGTTTCCTTTTTGTGTGCCGTCTAGCAAACGGCCATTTCCAGCATCAGTTTGTATAACTTCATGTCCATCATCACCATCGACCTCTTCATTATCAGGTTTCACTTCCAGCTGAATTGCACTATTCCCTACCAATTCATTCGCTTCTTGTTGTTCTTCTGGTGTGTTGGCAAGCGAAAGTAGGATGTTTTTTGCTTTCTGGTCTGGTGGGTATCCACGAACTTCCATTTCTTTAAACCAAATGACAGCGTTTCCAAAATCTGAGTTCCTGCCATGTGCATCCATGATAGTAGTATATATAGTCTGGTTGGGTTCAACACCCTGGATCCGCATTCTCTCATACACCCGCATAACTTTCTCAACATTATTTAACTTTGAATAGCCTTTCATCAGGGTGCCATAAACCACAACATTGGGCTTCAGACCATCATCTTTAATCCTACGAAAGAATTTCTCAGCTCCATTCATGTCAGATGCGTTTACATAAGCTAAGACCATAGTTGTATAAGAGCAAAGATCAGGCTCAACCCTGCAAAGGCAAATAGTTGGACAAGGTGAGAAATCAACAGTTCAGTGTATTTCTAAAAGTCAGGTACAATGACATGGGTTATACCTGTGTCTTCTCATTGCCTTGAAAACTGTATTAGCCTCCTCTACCAGTCCAGATATTGCAAATGCATCAAGCAAAATGTTATATGATTTGCGTGTCGGCCTGCAAAATAACATGCTTCAGAATAGTACTCACAGGAACATTTCAATCTCAAGCAGTTCTGCACTGAAATTTTCTTTTAACTACACACATAGTTTTCAGCTTATCCATGGAATAGATTGACTTGAAATCATGAAAGAAGGCCTCCAATTAACTTCCACAACTCAAAATGAACATTACCAAACCTAACAATCATACATGTTCAGTATGCTTAAGAATTGCATGTATTCAACTAAATAGAACAATTTTTTCAGAAATTAGTGGTAAAAGTTTTGGGTAGATCAAACATTTTGGGTTCTATACTTCTATACCTAATTCCAAATTCTGAAGTCTCTCAAGTTTTTCAGTGGGGCTAGAAGTCCTTAATGATGATTGAGGAAGACACCCAAATATCCTTAATTGCACTACAAAACTATATCTGCATTTTTCATGTAGCAAGCATGATGATCAAGCCTTAGGCCCTGTTTGGAACGCGAGATTTTTTCCCTGTTCCTGCGTTTTTCCTCTGAAATTGAACTGCTTACTGTGAAATTCCTATGTGATTCCTGTGAAATTCCTGCGTTCCAAACAGGCCCTTAAGGTGTATTAAGACAATAAAGTAGTGACAGAGAAAGACCTGACTCCAGCATCAAGCATCTCTTCAAAAACTGCCAATGCTTCTTCTTCCCTTCTGGCTTTCCCATAAGCTTTGATGAGCAGGGAATAGCTCACAACATCTGGTTTCAGCGCAGCTCTTTGCATCTAAAATTTGTGGAATTATTAGGGAAAAGAATACTGATACACCCTATATATCTTCATTCTGTACCATAACGATTTCACAACTAAATACTGATAATCTGATTGTTCAATTAAGCAAGAAATTACCTGATCATAAATACTTGAAACTTCCTTGTAGTCTGTCTCAAATGACATCAAACTATTAAAAGTGACTGTAGATAGTGGAATTCCTCTCTCCGACATCTGTGCGAATAGCTTACGAGCCTGGGCATAGTCACCAGCTTTCTTGTACATATAAATCATCATATGAAACATCTTCTGATCTGGCCTAAAAGAAGTTCTTTTTTCATTAAGAAGGTCATCAAATATACCTTCAGCTTCCTTATATTTGTCACCCTGCCACCAATTACAAATAAATTTGTACAGCTGAAGGTATGAGCTCAGGGAATTAAAATTCATCATTGTTAGAGTAAATAGTATAGCCACATGGGGGTGTTAGTCCTATGTACCCTATAATCAGCCCATGAGGCCCAATGCAATACAACGAATATTTCACCAATTCTATTCTCCTACCATCATAACTAGTTTTCTGAAGGGATTAGTTATAGGGAAAATTTCAAATACCCTAGTAAAAGTCACAAGTGGTTGCAAATATGCCACTACAAGTTAAATAGTTACATTTAGCAATCCACATCTCTTCTCTTGTTTCAGATGAACACCTGGAGATATATGATGGAGTGGAGGAGAATGTAGCTACGGCTTGCGGATCAGTTAAGCCCTGCTCGGTGTTGATTTCTTGAGTTGGTTGTAGGGTTAGGGTCTCCGATGGTGCTAGGTGAGCTAAATTGTAAGGCAATTCCTGGTAATTTCATGTTATTAAAGTGTAATATTGGTGGTTTTCGTTTCAATTCAAGTATGCTTTGTGTAAGCTAACTTTAGTTTAAATTCCAATTTTGCAGACTATACCCTGTCCAAGGTGTGAGATTGCAATAGGAGAAATGTGGGGTGGTAAACCAAACCTCACAATGACTGTTCTAATAAAGTAATAATTATTATTATAAAAAGGAGCCACAAACTTGTAAACATTTAAATGTAAATGTATAGTATAAAAAGCAGAATTATAGTAGCAGAGTAGTTGTTTGTTGTAGTTGGAATTGACAGAGAGGTGGTTAAATATTGGGCCTGTTTTCATCTACTTTTAGTGGCCAAATCATTCGGGTACAGTGTATAGATAATATATGACAGCTATATACTGAGTTACTGACCTCAACTAAAGATTTCAAAATGATTTGATATGTCACGGGTGATGGTTCAGGGCCTGATGTTTGCATCCTACGGAATACTGCTTCTGCCTTACGGTATTGCTTCCCTCTTCCATAAGCCTCCATCAGACCAGTCTGTGATATGACGCTAGGCTGGTAACCTTTCTTGTTCATGTACTTTAGGACCCTTTCTGCCCTGCTAAAATCCCCCAACTTTCCATAAGCTGTCACAAGCATCAAGAAGTCCATCTCACTGAAGTCCCACCAATGCTGTGTTCTGAGCCATTCGAGAATCTGAAAAGAAAAGGGTATAGAAATTAGTATAGAATCCAGAAAGTGGATTGTTTTTATATTGAAGAATCACATCTAGCTGTTTAGTCACCAAGCCATTTTCTATATGGTTCATCTGGTGCAAGTGGGCATACCTCACTGACAATATTCCATTTTTTCAATTGTTTGAACCGCACGAGAGTCCCAAGAATAACATCTCTTGGAAGTGGCCCTTTCCCACTTCGCTGAGTCTTCAGAATGGGTACAGCTGATCCCGCCTCCTCTATCTCTCTCATCATTCTCCTCCAATTCATCTGCTCAGCCTCATCAGCAGCATCCTTGAAAACTTCTTCTTTCTTTTTCCTTTGCATAAACTTTCTTGTAGCTAACATCCCACGACAAACCACCTCAAGCCTACGATTGCTCTTGATCTTCACATTGCATATTGGTAAACCAGAGGATACTTTTGCTTTGCTGAAACAGTCAGACACGTTCCAGGCGGAGTTAAGCAAGGGGGCGAAAGCATTATCACAGGGAAGAGTACAAGGCAACACATTCAAATGCATGTTAATTTATTGAATATAAAGAAATTTCCTTTTATCTGGAAGTAGACATAGCATGATTTTGACAGATCCCTGTGAACCCCCCCCCCCCCCCCCCCCCCACACACACACACACACCCTAACACACTAACATGCGTACCACACACGCAAAGAATAAGAAATGAAGCATAATTCTTTAAGCATGTGGAATGGCAACCTGGATGCAGGGATCTTTGCAATCACAAGCCACTAGGAAGAGTCAGTTTGGCATCGGAAATGTATGTATCATGGTTGAAGTGAATGGAAGATTAATGATTACAGCAAATAATCAAATGCATCTAAGCCTGGAACGGCTATATAAAACCCACTATGCGCTGATAATGCTGCAAAACAACATTTTCTTCTTCAGAGTTCACCATAAAGCTAGGGGGGGCGCATTCAGACCGAACAGGTCAAGGAAGCAGCCTACCCTTCCAAGGCCACCACATTGAAATTGATGCTATAGCAAGCCGCACAGACGTCCACCACCGGCCGGAATAACACGCAGGCAGCGCGCGAATTGGAGGAGGCCCGGCCGTGGGTCTCCAAGAAATTAAACAAATCAGTGCTCCCCACACAAACGCGCTACCAGCTCTAGAGTTTTTCCCCGTGACTAATAACTGCCAGCTGCTGCATCCACTCCAGTTCCCGAGAAGCATAGAACCGACTAACCGAGGAGCCTCGCATCCCCACCGCGAATCACAGCTAGACAGCCGCACCATCGCGCCGCATCGCGCGCCGCGAGGATAAATTGTTCCTCGCCCGCTGACAGTGATACACAGCGCGGGCCAGGGGGGAAAGGAATTAAAGCAAAGGGAGCGGAGGAGACACGCACCAGAGGCTGGAGGGGAAGGAGAGCGGGGACTGCGACCCAATCGCCGCCGACTCCATGGGATGAGAGCAGGAGCGCAGGAGGGAGGGGAAGGCGCGGCAGCCTTATCGGCTCCAGCGAGCCGAGGTGAAGTGAGGAGAACCTCTCCTTCCTCGACTATTTGCTTAAACCCCGTCGTCCCTCCCCCATTTTGCAGCAGCTGGTGGGATGACGATTGACGAGGGAGCAGCAGGATCTTTTCTTTTTTCTTTTTTTTTCCTCCGGGAGGATAAGCATGGGCTGCTGGCACAGGTGGGGTCCATCTCCTCGTTTCAGACTGTCTGCCTGTCTGGGCTGGCACGGGAGTGAGGCCGAACCCGAAGTCATGCAAGCCCAATCCAGAACGGGCCCGGGGCCCATTTTCTGTTTATAATTTTTAAACCTGAAGAAAAAAGGAATTATATTATATACACATAAAAAATGAATCACAGTGACTTTGAAAGTGTTGCATCTAGAGAAGATGTGACTAAGCATATCTGAAAAACCTAAATTTGCCAAAAATCCGAATTGGCTAGAGGAGGTGAATAGTCTAATTAAAAATCTACAAAATCACTTATGCAAACACTATTAGTATGACAAACGGCGAAGCTTTTTGCGCTAGCCTAATAGTGTGTTGCAAGCCACCTATCCAACAATTCTACCTAATATAACTATGAGACACAAGCAATTAGAGCTAAAAACTAATGCGGAATAAATAAACTAGCTCTATGACAACTATGATCAAGATGGTCTAAGTTAAACAAGTGTGTGCAAAGGATGAACTATGTAAACTAATCACAACTAGCTACACAAGATATATGACAAGTAATAGTACCTACACAAATGAAATAGCTCTAAGTAAATACACAAAGTAAATGAGCTAGGTAGAGGTGGTTTCACCGAGCCTTCGGGATCGCCTAGTAGAGAGCCAATCACCGGTGAAATCCACTCATGAAGCCAATCACCAAGAAGGATGCACAATCACAATAAGCACACGGGACACCAATATTTATCCCGAGGTTCACGTGCTTGCCGGCACGCTACTCCCCGTTGTGTCGACCAACACTAGGTGACCCGGTGGCTGATTGGCACAAAGCCAAGCTCACAAAGAGCGCCACAAGAATCTACCACTAGCGAGGTAGCTCAATGACACGAGCAATCCACTAAGGATGCCTCTTGCCGCTCCGGCGTGGTGAGGCTTCAAAACCTCTCACAATCTCAAACGATGGTGGCCAAGAACAATCTCCTTCTCTTGCCAACTCCACCTCAACGCCTTCAAGCCGTCTAGGCACCGGCAAATGCCAAGAGTAACAAGCAACTGAAAGCCGATGCGAAGAACTAGTGCCACTAGAATGAACTCTTTCAAATCTTAGCACTAATTACTCAATCTCACTTAGTTTGGTCAAATCAACACTAGAGATGAGTTGGGAGGCTTGGCTATCCTCACAAGAATGCTTAAAGATCAAAATGTGCAAGAGGGAACCCATGTGAGTCGGCCAAGCCACTTAAATAGGCCACTCAAGACGGCCTAGCCGTTGGGCTGAAAACGTGACCATCGGACGCGCCGATGTCAGGGTCATCGGACGCTGCCCCCAGCGTCTGATGCTCCGATGAACACCATGTGTCCCGCAGATACGAATTCGAGCCGCCCGATCCGAACGGTCAAATCTCTTCGCGTCACGGTTAATGTGTCATCGGACACTCCGATGCCACTGCTCCTTTTAGCTCTTCTTAGCGCCACATCGGACGCGCTGGCACCCTCACATTGGACGCTCAACCCCTACGTCTGATGACCATGCAGAGAGGTTCCAGAACGCTCCCAAACACATCGGACGTGACCGATGGTTTGGCATCGGACGCAGGCCAACGTCCGATGCTCCCTGCGAAGCTTGAACGCGCCATGTCATCATCGTCGGACGCTGCAACAGTGTTTCCTCGGCATCCGTTGCCAGCGTTTGATGCTCCTTCAACATCAGTCTGTAGCTAGGGTTAGCCATCGGATGCTCGGCCCAGCGTCAAATGCTGCCGTCTCCAGCGTCCGATGCTGATAACTCAGCACCTTTCGCTTTCTAACTTCTACCCTTGCTCCCATGCGCCAACACCAAAGTGTTTCAACACTTGTGCACGTGTGTTAGCATTTTACAAAGCATTTTCCAAGGGTTTAGTTAGTCTCTAACTAGGTCTATAGCATCAATATGTTAGAGAACTCCTAGTGGCACTTGGACACCGCATAAGCCGTGAATTAACTTCTCTTAATAGCACGACTATGTATCCTAAATGTGATCACACTCGCTAAGTGTCTTGATCACCAAAACAAAGAGCCCTATAGGTTATACCTTTGCCTTCGGGCCTCTTTGCTCCATCTATTCCTTTCTTCTCATATTTCACCAATGGTAGAGCACTTGATCACTTAGTTTCATGTGGCCATCACCATCCTCCATGGTTTCCACCTCGCTAGCTCCACCACTTGGCTTGGTCCCAGCCCTTTCTCATAAGCTACACGCATGCTTAGCAATAGCATTAGACCAAATAGGTTTCATCAATTAACCAAAACTAAACTAGGGCTTTCAATCTCCCCCTTTTTGGTAATTGATGACAACCAATGCAAAGATATGTGATTTAAATTTGAGTAACCACATTGATAGTATTAGCTCCCCCTACATATGTGCTATACAGTTTGGTTCTAAATTTGGCACATATGTATGGATATGAAATGTGGGTGAGCAATATTATCAATGATGATGCTAATGCATAAGAATGGACCTTTGAAGCGTGATACACATGTTATACCATCCTTAGCATCATTTGTCACTAGACATACACCAAAACTCAAGAACCCTGTGAGATCAACATAATAATAAGGCTCTTGAACCATTTGAAAAATAGGTTTGTCTAGTTTCCATTTTATACATGCTAGTGAATCGATTCATCAATCAAGTCCTATCACTAGCATTCACCACATAAGCATGAATATTAAGATATAAAAGAGCTTATGCAATGCAAACAATCATATGAATATGCATATTTCAAATGCAACATACATGTTTATGAGCTTGCTCCCCCTATTCGTATGCTTCGATCCCACTTGAAGACTACAACTATCTTTGTTATCTCCCTATCTTTGTTGCATTTTCTCCCCCTTTGTCAACAATTATCATAAAGGTGGGTCAAGGTTTGATGAAAGGAGACACCTTTTACCATGAAATTTACATGAGGGGATCATACTAAGTCAAGTTGTGGCTTATTCTAGCTTATGAGCATAAGACATTTAACACGGTTTGCTCTAGAGTAAGCTTCTTCACACATCTTGCAATGGTTATCTTACTCACGTCGGTTAAGTACTTATGAATCACTTACTAGATCAAGCACAAGATATACAAGCTCACAAACAAGTTATATGTCACCACTAGAACAAGTCAAACATAGAAGCAATAGTGGTACCATATATACTTCAAATTCATTTGATTTACAATGAATGAGCCTGAATAAGCACTGTGATGGCTGTATGAACTAGAGCACAACCTAATAAGAATGAATGCACATGCCAAACAATTTCACCTTTGCTTTCTTGGAGGAGAGATATGTCATAAGTGGGGGTGCATTCAACTCATGTTGGAGAAGTCTAGGATATTCAATTCATTCCTTAGTTTGCAAAACCTTCTCTCATCTAGTGGCTTGGTGAAGATATCGGCAAGTTGATCATCGCTGCCCACACTTTCAATAGATATATCTTTCTTTGCTTGATGGTCTCTAATGAAGTGATGCCTTATATCAATGTGCTTTGTCCTTGAGTGTTGAACCAGGTTGGTGGCTATTTTGACGGCGCTCTCATTATCACATAGCAGTGGTACTTGTCCAAACTTGACTCCATAGTCTTGCAATGTTGCCTTCATCCATAGCAATTGTGCACAACAACTACCCGTGGATATGTATTCGGCTTCGGTGGTAGAGAGTGCAACACTATTTTGCTTCTTTGATGACCATGAGACAAGTGATCTTCCAAGAAATTGACAAGTGCCCAATGTGCTCTTCCTATCCACCTTGCATCCCGCATAATCGGAATCCGAGTATCCAATCAATTCAAATTGAGAGCCCTTGGGATACCATAGTCCAACATTTGAAGTGTGCTTCAAGTATCTCAATATTCTTTTGGTTGCCTTCAAATGACTTTCTCTTGGTGAAGATTGGAACCTTGCACACATACACACACTAAACATGACATTCGGCCTTGATGCGGTCACATAGAGTAGGCTTTCAATCATTGACCGATATAGCTTTTGATCCACCATGTCACCACTAGAGTCACTATCCAAATGTTCATTTGTGCCCATTGGAGTGGTTATTGCTTTTGCTTCATCTAACCCAAACTTCTTGAGCATGTCTTTTATGTACTTGCCTTGACTAACAAATGTGCATTTCTTCATTTGCTTGATTTGTAGACCAAGGAAGTAACTAAGCTCTCCAATCATAGACATCTCAAACTCCTTGGCCATCATTTCTCCAAACTCTTCACAAAAGTCTTGGTTGGTTGAT
The DNA here is from genome assembly GCA_009763385.1 of Coix lacryma-jobi var. lacryma-jobi. NCBI lineage: Eukaryota > Viridiplantae > Streptophyta > Magnoliopsida > Poales > Poaceae > Coix > Coix lacryma-jobi. The sequence goes on from CM019828.1 coordinate 131,292,971, forward strand.
CCAAAAATAATGTCATCCACAGATTTGCAACACAAACAAGTCACTTCCAATTTTCTTGGTGAAGAGAGTGGTGCCAACCTTCCCAATTTTGAACCCTTTAGCTAACAAGAAATCCCTCAATCTTTCATATCATGCTCTTGGTGCTTGTTTTAACCCATAAAGTGCCTTCTTGAGCTTGTATACATGGTTGGGCTTCTTCAAATCTTCAAATCCGGGAGGTTTCTCAACATACACTAGCTCATTGATGAATCCATTTAGAAAAGCACTCTTGACATCCATTTGATAGAGCTTGATGTTGTGAGAACAAGCATATGCAAGTAAGATTTCTAATAGCCTCCAATCTAGCAACCAATGCATAGGTTTCTCCAAAGTCAATGCCTTCCATTTGAGTGTACCCTTGTGCAACCAATCTTGCTTTGTTTCTTACAACTATGTCATCTTCATCTTGCTTGTTCTGGAAGATTCATCTTGTACCAATAACATTTGTGTTCTTTGGTCTTTCCACTAACTCCCAAACATCATTGCGGGTGAAGTTGTTCAATTCTTCATGCATTGCATTCACCCAATCAACATCCATCAAAGCTTCATCAATCTTGGTTGGCTCAATAGATGATACAAATTAGTAGTGTTCGCAAAATGAAGCCAATCTTGATCTTGTTTGTACACCTCTTCTTATGTCACCAACAATTTGATCCAAAGGATGATCTCTTGCAATATGTGTTGGTTGTAGCACTTGTTGCGGTTGGACACTTGCACTTGCACTTGGATGAGCCACTTGAGAGCTACTACAATCTTGTTGATCATGAGAACCACTAGAGATTGCAATATCATTGTCATGCAATGTTGGAGGAGAGAGCACTTGATCTTTGTCATCTTCAATGTCAATCACTTGCTTTGGCCTAATATCACCAATGTCCATGTTATTCATATCTTCCACCAATTGTGTTCCTCTCACATCATCCAGATTGTCTTGTTCTTCATGAGAGCCATTGGTTTCATCAAACTCAACATCATGGACTTCTTCAACTATTCTTGTTGTGTTGTTCCACACTCTATATGCCTTGCTTGTAGTGGAGTAACCAAGTAGGAACCCTTCATCACACTTTTTCTCATACTTTCCAAGTCTTGTGCCCTTCTTCAATATGTAGCATTTGCACCCAAAGACCCGGAAATAAGCAATGTTGGGTTTTCTATCATTAAGGAGCTCATATGGTGTCTTCTTCAATAGAGGGTGACAATAGAGCCGGTTGCTATAATAACATGTTGTGTTGATTGCTTCGGCCCAAAAAGAATCACTCACATTGTATTCACTAAGCATGGATCTTGACATATCAATGAGTGTCCTATTCTTCCTTTCAACTATCCCATTGGATTGAGGTGTATACTTGGCCGAGAATTGATGTTTGATTCCAAACTCATCACAAAGCTCATCAACTCTTGTGTTTCTAAACTCACTTCCATTGTCACTTCTCACTTTCTTGATTCTTCTATCAAACTCATTTTGGCTTCTCTTGACAAAGGTTTTGAATATCCTGAAAGGATCAAGATGCCCAAGAGGGGGGTGGTGGATTGGGCTTTTCTAAAACTTTAGCAAGAATTAAAACCTATTAAGCCCAATTAACCCCCTTGTGCCTAGAGGTGTGTTTCTCTCTATTCTACCGCACAAAAGACCAAGTCTATGCCACTCCTACTCTAGCAAGGCAATTCAATAGTGAATGAACAACAAGAATAATGCGGAATTGAATTGCTTGAAGGTAAATGCGTAAGTAAAGGAGTAGAGATGACAAGACGATCTTTTTGTCGAGGTATCGAGGTATCGGCACACCCCCCGAGTCCTCGTTGGAGCACCCGCGCAAGGGTATCGCTCCCCCTTGATCCGCGCAAGGATCAAGTGCTCACTATGAGCTGATTCTTCGCTGCTCCGGCCCGGTGAATCGCTCACTACCGGTCACAAGCTTGCTTGGGTCATCCACAGTGCCATCGGATGCTCTCCAAGCTTCACGATCACCACCAAGCCGTCTAGGTGATGCCAATCACCAAGAGTAACAAGCTAGAACTCTCACTTGACCAAGACAAGGCCAAAGAGATGAATGGATGCACACTTGCTACTCAATTCTCACTAGGAGGTCACTAATTCTCTCAATTAGCAATTCACTCAACCTCACTAGGGCTCTTGCACTATCTCACACTCACAATGTGTCTCTCAGCAGATGGAAGTGGCAAGAACACTCTAATGGATGAGGAGGAGGAGTATAAATACTCTCCCAACCGGCCATCCAAAAGAGCACCGAACAGGTGTATCTGCGGGGTCATCGGACGCTCCGATGCTAGGCATCGGACGCGCCGATGACCTCGACCAACGGTCGACTGTACCATTCTGTCAGACCTGTTAAAAGAGCATCGGACGCTAGGCAGCGTCCGATGCTACCACAACGGACGTGTCTGATGTGGATTTACCCTCTCTGGAACCTCTCTGCATGGACATCAGACGCTGGCCCTCATCGTCCGATGCCAGCGTCCGGTGCTACCCCAAGTTCACGCGCACGTGAACAGTGGCACGGGCGCGTCTGATGTGGCAACATCGGCGCATCCGATGCCACGCACCAGACTAAACCCTAGTCTGAGTGAGCATCAGACGCGTCCGATGCCCATATCAAGGGCAAAACCAACTCGGATCGCGACGCGGCCTTAACGACTTTTGATCCTCTCGACATAAGGCATCTCTCTGAGCTACCTAGGGCTATGAAATAACAAGTGTGCACCACACCTACCTCAATAGACTCATCTAGGTCAAGCTACTGATTCACGCTCCCTTTTATAGTACGGCCAAAGGAAAAACAAAGACCTAAGACTACCTAAGTGTCCTCCAACACCATATGACACTTAGCCTAGTCTACCACCGTCTTCGTCGTACGTCCTTTGAAAACCGAAACGATATCCATCGCCAGGGGACATGAACTCCATATGCCCGTATCGTCACCATTACCGTGACCTAACTCAATCCTGTTTCTGCAAAACACACGTTAGTCACAGTAATCTTGTGTTTCATCCAATCACCGAAACCCACTAGGGGCCAAGATGCGTTCATATCCCAAACACTTCACTCTTGTCAACGAGAAAGAAGACCCATGTGTATCTTGTATAGTCATCCACTATCACAAAGCCATACTTGTTTCCTCCAATATTTGCATATGTAGTTGGTCCAAACAAGTCCATGTGCAACAACTCAAGTGCATGTGTAGTGCTCATCATTCCTTTGTTAGGATGGGTGTTTCCAACATGCTTTCTCATTTGGCATGCACTACAGAGCTTGTCCTTCTTGAAGTGAACATCTTTTAGCCCTCTCACCATGTCATGCTTCACTAGCCTCTTTAGTTGCTTCATTCCAACATGTCCCAAACGCCTATTCCATAGCCAACCCATACTTGATTTGGTGAACAAGCATGTTGTCAATTGAGCTTCACTTGCATCAAAGTCCACCAAATAAAGGTTCTCATATCTAAATCCTTTGAAGACCAAGTCACTTCCATCAATACTCACTATCTCCACATCATCCACACCAAATATGCATTTGAACCCCAAATCACACAACTGTGCCACGAACAATAGATTGAAGTTGAGAGATTCCACTAATAGCACATTGGAGATGCTCAAGTCATTTGATATTACAATCTTGCCCAAGCCTTTGACCTTGCCTTTCTTGTTGTCACCAAATGTGATAGCATCCACATGATCATTGCCACTAGTGTTGATTGATTTGAACATTCTCCTATCTTTGGTCATATGTTGAGTGCACCCACTATCAAGCACCCAATGCCTTCCTGCCGCTTTATAATTTACCTACAAAGAGATCAATTCATTTTAGGTACCCAAATCCTTTTGGGTCCTCCAAGGTTAGTTACCAAGCTCTTGGGCACCCAAATTGCCTTCTTCTTTGGGCCAACCATGGGTGCACCAATGTACTTAGCCTTCACACCATTAGTCCCCTTTGTAAGCATATAACAAGAATCAAGTCTAATAGATGAAACATGAGCATTGTTATTGTTTTTGTTCTTGTTGAAGCAATTTTGCTCTATATGCCCGGATTGCTTGCAACTATGGAAAAACCGACCATTGCTCTTCACAAAACAAGTCTTGTGAGTGGCAAAGGTCGTGTTTCCCTTCTTGGGGGTATAGCCAAGTCCCTCCTTGTTGAGTGTACACCTTTGGCTACTCAAGCACTTTAGCAAGCGAGCATCTCCACCATAGGCATTGCCTAAGGCATGAGTGAGCTCAACAACCTTGTTCTTAAGGTTCTCATTTTATACTACTAATGATGAATCATAAATAGTAGAAGTAGGCATTTTAGTTGAGCTAGATGATGATGATGCATTTGTGGGAGCAACAATAATAGGAGCATAAAAAGATTCATCAAGAATATCACAAGTTACTCCTATATTGCATGTCTCTACAACATCCTCAATCTTACTTTGATCAAGGAGGGAGGAGTGGGCTTCCTTAAGCCTAGTGTGAGCTTGGTCAAGCTTCTCATGGGCTTCCTCTAGCCTCTCATGAGTAACACTTGAGCTCATCAAAGGATTGCTCAAGAGCCTTGTTGGTCTTGCGCAATTCTTTGCACTCCCTCTTAGTCTCAATGTAAGAGTGAGCATCTTGTAGCATGCTCATGAGGTCCTCCTTGGAGTACTTCTCATCATCAACACTCTCACTCTCACTTTCACTCTCATCGGATGATACCTTAGTGGCCTTAGCCTTGAAGCATGTCGATGGAGTGTTGAAGATAGAAGGCTTGCTTGAGATAGCAAGACTAGTCATAGCCTTCTTCTTGGTGGTCTTTCTCTCATCATCACTAGAATCATCATCATCACTTCAGGAAGCATCACTATCTCATGTCACAACATAGGAACCACCCTTCTTCTTTTCCTTCTTCTTTTCTTTCTTTTCCTTTCTTTCTTTCTTGTCTTTCCTCTTGCTCTTCTTGTGATCATCATCTTCATCACTAGAATATGGACAATCCGCAATGAAGTGATCCTTGCTCTTCCATCTATAGCATCTTTTAGTTGTGCTTTTGGTTGCATCTCTTATCTTTCTTGCACTATAACCCTTCTTCTTCATGAACTTGCCAAATCTCTTGACAAATAGAGTCATCTCTTCATCATCCATTTCACTCAAGCTTGTGTTAGCTTCATCATCACTTTCCTCCTTCTTTGCTTTGCCTTTGCTCTTGCTCTTGGAGGATGAAGCCTTGAATGCTACGGTCTTCTTCTTCTTCTCTTACTCTTGAGTTCCCTCATCCCTTTCCACATGGTATGTGTCTTGAGTGACCACATCACTGTTGGTATAAATTAACGCACACTCTACTTTATCCGCAAGCGCACAGATAAAATCTACTGATGTAGCACTTCACCCGAGTAACCTAGTTTTAATATCGAACCCAAAGGAACGAATAGTGTTAAGTCTTAAAGTCTAACCCCTGAGTAGCTAACAAGGACAGAGAATCTAGAAGTATAAAGGGGATCACTAAGGTTGTCTAAATCCAATTCAAGAGTGATGTTTATATTATTCTTAGTGGAGAAGTTGTCATAAAAGATCACAAACAGAGTATGAATCTTTTATGCAAATGTATAATCCTACCGAGCCTACACACAGGTAAGTGGACTATAGAAGAATCAACAAGGCTATAAGAGTCACCCTTGCGAACAACCACTACTACCGGCGTTATAGGAGGCAATTATGAGCTATCAAGTCTAAGCATCACGCTTACACTATCCAACTACTCTAACTCTAGCACAACTAGAATTAAAGTACTCAAAAGAGAGTCATAAACCTTAAGAATAATAAGAACAATGGCTCAAACTTAAATATAGACGTTGATTACCGAAACAATCGCTGAAGCAAGTTGACGATGAACTTGAATCCGCAGGTACAAGATGAAGAAGTTGATTCGACAGGCTGAAGCTCCTTCTTGATCTCTTCCTCTCTCTCTATCTCTCTCTCTCTCTCTCTCTCTCACTCTCTCTCTCTCTCTCTCTCTCTCTCTCTCTTCTAGTTCTAGTATAAGACTAGGTTCTAAACCTAAACTAGAGGGGTAACTAGTCTTCTACTTGAAAGTTGGCTCTTGAAGTCTCTTCTAGGGTTTCTGAATGAGGCGTAGACTTTTCTGAAGAGGGACTTGTTCTACCCTGGGGCCTGGGGGCCTGTATATATAGCCCTGAGGGATCAACCGCGGCCGTTAGATCAAACCACTTCACGTAGGGCTGAGATGAGTCCTCGGGGTCGGTGGAGGAAGGTTCCAGAAGGAGGAGGCGTGGGGGCCCGAGACCCAACCGACCGATGGGCCCACCAGACCGGTCGGTCTCACCTATCGGGGTCTCAGGGTGCCCCGCCTTGTGGAGTCCTCTGGAGTCTTCTAGAGAATTCCTTACGTGCCGGTTCCGTAATCTTCCGTTAGTTTCCTTCTAGGAGAAGTAATCAGTGCTGGTTTTTTTGTTTTAGTCCCTGCAAAATCACAATCCACCAAAACTCATAGAATATTGTTAATTAAAACCCTAAACCTTTATTGGTGATTGAATTCATGCCCTTTTCATATTTATTTATCGTTTAATTTTGATAGATAACCAGTGTCAACAATCACCTAGTACTTGGCTTGGGGTTACCATATCCAATCCTTCCCTCACTAGGATAGTCATCAAAGTATCAAACCTTGGTGGCAAGCATCTCAAGAACTTGTGAGAAAAGTCCTTGTCCTCTACTTTCTCTCCCAAAGTCTTCAAGTCATTGATAATCACTTGTAACCGGTGAAACATCTCCGGTATGCTTTCATCATCTTGCATCTTGAAGGTAGCAAGCTTGTCTTTGAGGATGTATAGTTTGGCACCCTTGACCGCATTGGTGCCCTCATATGTCTCCTCCAATCTCTCACATATTTCACTTGCTCTTTCAAGGTCCTTGATTTGCTCAAACACCTTTGTGTCAAATGCTTCATAGAACAAGTTGATTGCCACATCATTCCATTGAAGCTTCTCTTGTTCTCTTGGAGTGGGACTTGCGGTGTCAATTACCGCAAAATCATGCTCAATCACTTCCCAAATCATTCTATTCATTCGTCTTGTGAATGCACACATCTTTCTCTTCCAACAATCAAAGTTGGTGTCGTCAAAATGTGGTGGCTTCCCCATATAGTTGATTTGAGCCATTGTAACACCGGAGGATGTTAAGCCTCAAACAAACGGTGACCACGGCTCCGATACCACTTGAAAGGTCCGAATTGGCTAGAGGGGGGTGAATAGCCTAATTAAAAATTTACAAAATCACTTATGCAAACACTATTAGTATGACAAACGACGAAGCTTTTTGTGCTAGCCTAATAGTGTGTTGCAAGCCACCTATCCAACAATTCTACCTAATATAACTATAAGACACAAGCAATTAGAGCTAGAAACTAATGCGGAATAAATAAACTAGCTCTATGACAACTATGATCAAGATGGTCTAAGTTAAACAAGTGTGTGCAAAGGATGAACTATGTAAACTAATCACAACTAGCTACACAAGATATATGACAAGTAATAGTACCTACACAAATGAAATAGCTCTAAGTAAATAGACAAAGTAAATGAGCTAGGTAGAGGTGGTTTCACCGAGCCTTCGGGATCGCCTAGTAGAGAGCCAATCACCGGTGAAATCCACTCATGAAGCCAATCACCAAGAAGGATGCACAATCACAATAAGCACACGGGACACCAATATTTATCCCAAGGTTCACGTGCTTGCCGGCACGCTACTCCCTGTTGTGTCGACCAACACTAGGTGACCCGGTGGCTGATTGGCACAAAGCCAAGCTCACAAAGAGCGCCACAAGAATCTACCACTAGCGAGGTAGCTCAATGACACGAGCAATCCACTAAGGATGCCTCTTGCCGCTCCGGCGTGGTGAGGCTTCAAAACCTCTCACAATCTCAAACGATGGTGGCCAAGAACAATCTCCTTCTCTTGCCAACTCCACCTCAACGCCTTCAAGCCGTCTAGGCACCGGCAAATGCCAAGAGTAACAAGCAACTGAAAGCCGATGCGAAGAACTAGTGCCACTAGAATGAACTCTTTCAAATCTTAGCACTAATTACTCAATCTCACTTAGTTTGATCAAATCAACACTAGAGATGAGTTGGGAGGCTTGGCTATGCTCACAAGAATGCTTAGAGATCAAAATGTGCAAGAGGGAACCCATGTGAGTCGGCCAAGCCACTTAAATAGGCCACTCAAGACGGCCTAGCCGTTGGGCTGAAAACGTGACCATCGGACGCGCCGATGTCGGGGCCATCGGATGCTGCCCCCAGCGTCCGATGCTCCGATGAACACCATGTGTCCCCCAGATACGAATTTGAGCCGCCCGATCCCAACGGTCAAATCTCTTCGCGCCACGGTTAATGTGACATCGGACGTGCCGATACCAGGCATCATACACTCCGATGCCACTGCTCCTTTTAGCTCTTCTTAGCGCCACATTGGACGCGCTGGCACCCTCACATTGGACGCTCAACCCCTACGTCCGATGACCATGCAGAGAGGTTCTAGAATGCTCCCAAACACATCGGACGTGACCGATGGTTTGGCATCGGACGCAGGCCAGTGTCTGATGCTCCCTGCGAAGCTTGAACACGCCACATCATCATCGTCGGACGCTGCAACAGTGTTTCCTCGGCGTCCGTTGCCAGCGTTTGATGCTCCTTCAACATCAGTCTGTAGCTAGGGTTAGCCATCAGATGCTCGGCCCAGCGTCAAATGATGCCGTCTCCAGCGTCCGATGCTGATAACTCAGCACCTTTCGCTTTCTAACTTCTACCCTTGCTCCTATGCGCCAACACCAAAGTGTTTCAACACTTGTGCACGTGTGTTAGCATTTTGCAAAGCATTTTCCAAGGGTTTAGTTAGTCTCTAACTAGGTCTATAGCATCAATATGTTAGAGAACTCCTAGTGGCACTTGGACACCGCATAAGCCGTGAATTAACTTCTCTTAATAGTATGACTATGTATCCTAAATGTGATCACACTCGCTAAGTGTCTTGATCACCAAAACAAAGAGCCCTATAGGTTATACCTTTGCCTTCGGGCCTCTTTGCTCCATCTCTTCCTTTCTTCTCATATTTCACCAATGGTAGAGCAGTTGATCACTTAGTTTCATGTGGCCATCACGATCCTCCATGATTGCCACCTCGCTAGCTCCACCACTTGGCTTGGTCCCAACCCTTTCTCATAAGCTACACGCATGCTTAGCAATTGGATTAGACCAAATAGGTTTCATCAATTAACCAAAACCAAACTAGGGCTTTCAACAGGGTAACGTGGTATATCATATAGATCGATAAAGTTTACGCTTATTTAAACAATTATACTTGTTACAAGAGATTTTGGATACCTAACGAGTTGATTTCTCCCAAAACCTATTACCAAGAACACTTAACAAATTTATTGGGGTAGTCCAAAAGTGAACTTGCACAACAAGAACAAACAAAGAAGATACCTGATTTGTCTACCGAAGCTCAGACTCACTGCCGTAGATCATGTCTGTTTCAACCACTTTCCCCGCTTTACTATCTTGATATGTTCTCTTGCGAAGGCGAGATCGGGACCTTCACAAATTTCCCATGAGTCACTATAGTCACATGAGCTCACTGAACAACTCTTTGCCATCTAGGAGGCTTCACCTTCAAGGGTTACAAACACTTCATCGAATTCTTGACAAGATCCACAAGTGCTCAAGAATAGGATTGCTCTCTCTTGCTTCCCATCTCTCAACTTAACTCTATAGATATCACAAGAATCAAACAATCATCACAAAGAGGGAGAGGGAGAATTCAAAATAGCCTAGAGAGAGGCGTTCTTTTGTGGTGTAGGAGATCTATGAAGCGAAGAGGTGAAGGACTATAAATACCCAACCCCAAGCTAGCAATTATGCCACTTTTATGCATAGAACCGAAAATTCTAGGAAGGACTTGAATTTCCATGTCTTGGAAACTTTGAACACATGGACACATAGAATACGCGTGAAAGAATCAGGGCCTGGAAATCCTAGGCAGGACCAGAATTCCTGTGACCCAAAATTTTGATCAGCATAGAGCCATAAACAAAAGATGATTGGAAATTCTAACAATACCTAGAATTTTCATGCAAACTCAAAGTTTCCAACAGCTCAACTAAAATGGTCATATCCAAACTCTGATTTCAATGATCTTGAACTCTACGGAAAGATTTTTTTAGAGGGACATCCATTCTGACTAAGAACATGCTCCAAGACCATCATGTGTAAGTGTTGTAACATGTGTTTCTCTCAAGTTAACACTTGGGTCTCGTTAGTTTGACTACCGAGGCTTGTAAATACACTCAATATTAAATCCTTCTTGATAGTACGACATGCCTATACTCAGGATCAAAGATAAAATATTTATAACCTCTTGAGATTGCATTGGTCTTTATATGACATTCTTCACATGTTTCTTCACCAAGAGACACGACCAATTTATCTCAATCCTTCAAACAAACCCAGTACTTTGAGCATGTGGCTTGGACCATTTCAACATATATGAGTTCAATTGATGGCTTCAAATCACATTAACTTTTGATCCAACACTGATTTGATACTAGGCATTCCATGACTCCTCATGGTTTAATTAGTTCCTTGGTTCCTCCACACAAAGCCGAGTTTGACAACTATGAATTAGCCCCCCTCATGTTTTTGTACTATTTTTTACTGTGTCGACTAGTCCTTTTGATTCAAGAATTTGAACCATTCAATTTGACATATTTCATCTCTATTTGCAATATTTGATTGTGTCCTTTTACATTCTTGCTTATATTCTTGATTTGTTTGGAGGAAAAGCCTTCTTAGTGAGGTCAATCGAGTTGTGTATGGTTGATAATCAACGTTAATAGTGATGTAGTGTTTCAATCCATGAGCTCATCTCCTTTTGCATTCGACTACACATTCATTTCTATGTTTGGTTTTATCAACGAGGGTAAATGTTGTGGTTGCTGTCAAGTTTTAAGTTTGTTCTTGTTTGACAAGCACAACTAGCTCTTCTATGTCATCCATGGTCAATGCATGATAGCAATAGGTTTTAGTTTCCCTCTTCAACCATTGTAAAATTTTATCATGAGATGAAAGTCCGGTGGTTTTCGTATGAACTTTAGTAGTGAGATAAACTCAACATGCTATAAACTTCTAGTTGATGAGATAATGATGCAAGCAAGTATCATATAATCTTTGTTTGGGGTGGTGGGGGGACACCGTATTTTGCAATAAGAGACAACCTAAGAGATGGTTTATTAGAGAAATTAGCTTTAGTAATATCTCTTAGATAACATATCTGGTTTTAGAGATACTAGCAATTGAGTTATTTGTTGGCGGATTGCCTAAGCATGGTGCGAAGACCCTGTGCCACATTCTGCGAGACATCAGGAACCATCAATGTTGTAGATATTGTTTCGTTAGAGATATTAGTTTTAGTGTTATCTCTTAGACATCATTATTGGAGACGTCTTAGAGCTAAGAGGTGACTTAATTATTAGAGATATGGCCTAATAAGCACATTGTAAAGGCCTATAATGCACTTTGTTTGCCTTGAAACTACGTGCAAAACATCTATAACGACCGCTTATCTCAATATATTATTGTTTTCTTAACACATCACCCCACGTTATATGCTGAACCGGCCTTTATATGATGGCCATGCTCTTTGTCGTTGATAGGCGATTCTATACGAGGCAAGTCTTGCAGACTGAAGCTGACCTTTATGTCGTGTGAGTGTGAGCCATACCAATACATCATGATGTTCGTCCTGCTTGTTCTGGGTGTTGTCGCTGCTCAGACCAACAACGATGCTGGTCTTAGGCAGGAGCAGTTGTCGTCTGAGAGTGCATTGTCATCCCCCGTCAACTCTAAAGGTAATAAAGCTGATCAACTCTTCTTTTCTCTCTTTCTATATAACTAGGCCGCTGGGGTTTTGGGAAGCGAAAAATGCGAACTCACTCATCAGCGACAAAAAAAACGAGTGTAGCGTGCAACCACTATACCCTAATGGACTATTTCCCTTTCACACTTATTAGAGCAGCTCCAATGGTTCCCGATACATAATTGGTATAAATCAATAATTTTTATTAGTGGCTAAAAAAATTAGGTGCATATTTATTGGGATCCTCTAATACCTTAATCCGTCCCAAATTATAAAACATTTTTTTCTAGATTTATTACTTTTCTTACGCACTTATAGATATATAGTATGTCTTAATGCATAGTGAAAACAATATATCTAGAAAAGCCAAAATATCTTACAATTTTAAATAGAGGAAGTACCACTTTATAAAATCTCGCTTCTAAAATATCAAAAACAATTTGTATAAGAGATTTCAGCCTACTTTTAAATCATCCTAATCGTTTTTATATTTTATTTCTTTCTTTTGTACATTATATTGGAAACCTTGTCCTACTCCTTGCTCTTTCGAACGTTCTTCCACCTCCTGATTGGTTGATCGATACGCAAGTCGATATTTATGCGTGATTAACTTGATTTTTTAAGTTCGGAAAGATTGTGAGTTGAGATTGAAAGTTGTTCGTGATCTTTTTTTTTTCAGTGCCACCAAAAAGAAATCAAGATTAGGAGCGGGTTTTGAAAACTGGAGATGCTCAAGATTAGTAGAGATAGTGTTCAAAATATTTAATTAAAAAATAATATATTATACTCCATCCGTTATAAAAAAATGTCTTTGTTTTAGGAGTGAATCTAGACAAGCAATTGTCTACATTCATTTATACAGAAAAAAAGCAATTATTAGTCTTAATAATAAATGAAAAAGACATCTCCTGCTATTTTAATGGATTTTTTCTCTCCAAGACAAAAAGGAAAAATAATTAGAGAGAGAGAGAGAGAGAGAGAGAGAGAGAGAGAGGGGCTGAGGAACCTTCTCGAGTGCGACACTCCTTGGCAATCCTGTGATCCCGGGAGTGTTGTGGTCTTGTGGAGTGTATAACGTGTTTGTTTACGGGCGGCGCCTTCTTCTCCTCCTCCACCTGAGGAAGCCAGAGCCAGAAAGGGAGGGAGTGATCACCACCGCTCTGCCTGCTGCGCCTGCTGCTTCACTGAATCGAATCCAAGCCAAGGTGAGCGTCTACCTCCAAATCCATCTACTCCTCCCCTAGCACCTGGCCGCGGTGGGCCCTGGTCCATGGCCGCCTGACCTGGCCGCGGCGCGCTGGCCGCCGCCCGCCTGGTCGCCTGGATGGCTGGATGCCTGGCCGCGCTGCTCCTCCTGCTCGTCTGCTCGCTAGGCTTTGGCCGATCGCGATTGGTGATTTGGGGGTCGGGGTCGGGCGACCCCTGGTAACAGACTGTAAAGGAAGGGATTTTCTACTGAGGTCTTTCACTTCCCCCCAGGAGTTTGATTTGATTTGGGTGCCCCCTTCTCCCCCCAAATGCTGAAACAGGAAACAGAACGAACGGGAGGGTTAGCAGCCCTGTAAAGATTTTACATGACCTGCGATGCCGCGACCTAGATTTGTTCATTTGGTTGTGTGTCCAATGCATCCTCCAAGTTCTCCCAAGGGGGGAGCCTTGCATCTTTGGTGTTGTTTGGTTCAGCAAATGAAATGAAAACGAGAATGGAACTCATTCACGCCGGTACCTGCTGCAGGGTAAGGGATACCGTGATTTGTTTGGCTCAGCAAATTGGACGGGAACTGGAAGAAGAGAGCAGAGATCGGAGAGGGAGATGCGGAAGGGGAGTCGCGTGCCGGCGCGCGGTAATTAGATAACGTCGAGGGAGGAGCAGTAACACAACTGAGAAGGCCCGTATCCGTTAACATGGGAAGCGATTGCATCCCAGGTTAACCAAACAAAAAGCAACGCTATCTCATTGCGGCGTAAACAGATGACGGGCCAAAAAGCCCCAACCAAACAACACCTTTGTGTTTATGATGTCGTTGAGCTGCGACCCATGCTGCTATCTTTTCCAATAAAAAAAAAAATTAGATGTAAGTTTGGGATTGGGATGAAAAGCGATTTAGATGTAAGTTTGGGATTGGGATGAAAAGCGGACAGTGAGAAAAAAAGGAGATTCATTCACCTTGTGTTCTCTCATTTGACCACTGATCCTTTTGTGTATAGGAGTGGGTGATATTTATAAATTTCTGTTTTTTCAGAGAAAAGCATTGACTAATTTGACACGGAAAAAACCTTTTCAAGCAATATGAACGCCTGATGTTTTCATTCTTTGTGTTGGCTAAGATTACTTTCCTCCCCTTGTTCTTATCAAATGTTCAACTCTTTCATCAGCGATGGCAACCGGTAGTGAAGCCTCGGTACCAGCTGAAACTGTGCTTGACTGGCATAAGCAGGACAACAAGAGGATGCTCCATGTGGTTTACCGTGTCGGGGATCTGGAGCACACAATCAAGTATTGCTGCTGTGTTTTAACTTTTACATGACAATTGCAACATCTGCAGCTAGGATCGTGCTTCTTATGTGATCCTATGATTCTGGTAGATACTACACGGAATGCTTTGGGATGAAACTGCTGAGGAAAAGGGATATTCCTGAGGAGAAGTACACCAACGCCTTCCTTGGCTTTGGACCAGAGGACACCAACTTTGCAGTTGAATTGACATACAGTATGTTCAGTGACCTGCCAAAATTTTGAATACAGCACAGTTGTTCACTATGCTACAAATGTTTGCAGTTGCACAATTTGTGTGTCAACCTGATAAGAAAGTTAGCAATGGATATTTTTCTCTCTTCATATGAACTGACCTAATTCTTTTCCTTGGAAATTATTTTTGTTTTCTGCAACTTCTAATGTGGTAACAACTTCTCTCTTCTTCAACAGACTATGGCGTTGACAAGTATGACATTGGAACGGGCTTTGGGCATTTCGCAATCGCTAATGAGGATGTAAGTATTGTCGATTTGCAATAGCCTACTGCCGATGCTACAGAATTATGTTTTATATATGATATGATATCGTGGATGCAAATACAGGTATACAAGTTGGTTGAGAATATTAAATCCAAGGGTGGCAAGATCACCCGCGAACCTGGCCCTGTCAAGGGAGGATCCACTGTTATTGCCTTTGCACAGGACCCTGATGGCTACATGTTTGAGCTTATCCAGAGGGCTGAGACACCTGAGCCTCTTTGCCAGGTCATGCTTCGTGTTGGTGACCTTGAGCGTTCTATCAAGTTTTACGAGAAGGTATTTTCTTTCCTTTTGTAAATCTGGGCCATTCCAAAAGTTAGAGATGTATTTCTTCCTTTTATCTCTAGAGGAGCAGTCTCGTTCTCATACATGAGGATGTATTGTTTGTTTGTTTCCATGCAGGCCCTAGGGATGAAGCTCCTAAGGAAGAAGGATGTACCTGATTACAAGGTACTTGCAGTTATTTGGCACTGAAAGAATGTTGTTACGTTTCATAGTGTTGAGGGAAATGCCATGCAGTTTCCCTCCTTAGATGTAGTATTCTTTCAGCTTAGTGGACTGAACGTTTTCACCCTTATACAGTATACCATTGCCATGTTGGGCTATGCTGATGAGGACAAGACAACTGTTCTGGAGTTGACATACAACTATGGAGTCACAGAATACAGCAAGGGCAATGCATATGCTCAGGTCTTTATGAAATCTTTATCTGAAGCATTTTTCTAATTATATTTTGGCCTTCCTTAATTGTTTGGCTTATGTAAGTACAGGTTGCCATTGGCACCAACGATGTGTACAAGAGTGCTGAGGCGGTTGATCTGGCGACCAAAGAACTAGGTGGCAAGATTTTGCGGCAGCCTGGGCCGATACCTGGGATCAACACTAAAATCGCCTCTTTTGTTGATCCAGATGGCTGGAAAGTGGTATGCTTCCATCTGTTCTATACAGTGAACTGTTAAATTTTTGCATAAAAATAAAAAGTTAACTGTTAAATTGACTAGTGATTTCTTCAAATCTTGAACAAGTGACAATGAAATGATTAATACTTTGCATAAACTTTGCACTACCATAGTTTCAAAGCTTAAACTTGATGCACCTGTGAAGCAAAGCCATTGTGGAAACAGGATTCTGTTTCATGGGTGTACACTGGGAAGCTGAAGCTATAGCTCCAATATCTTTATCTGCACTATCATGTCATCTCGTCACAGTGTTTGTTTGGTGTGACTCAGCCCCCCAAATGTAACGAATCATAAAATCGGATGATTGTATACCCTTATGTGACATTTTATCCTTAACATTGTAGGTTCTGGTTGACAACACCGACTTCCTCAGGGAGCTCCACTGAAGACCGGGATGCCCACGTGCTATCCTAGGATGTAGTAATGCTTGTCTGTGATGTAATAAGAGATGTGAGTGGTTTGTGCTGAACTGATAATAATGAATGTTGCTACAGAGGTTGTGCTTCTGCCAGTGAGGTTTGGGATTTGCTATGTGACTATACCTGCTACTAATGCAGTTGCTACCTGTAGCAACATATCTAGTAGACCGGCTTCACAGGCTTCTCATGTCCCGTAGACCGTAGTTGATTTTGGGTGGGGCTGGAGCCACTGACCGTTCCCATAGTGATGCTACAGGTGATGCAACTGGAAGCCTGCCAAAGAGGGCTTTTTTTCGTGTCACCTTATGCATCCTCATTCTATAGGAGGCAGCAAACTTACTAAGCTAAACAAGGCGATTTGAAGATCTGAAAGCCAGTTAAGATGCCTTGAACCATATAATTTGGGTGCTCTCGTGATTGAAAGCTAGGGTATTTCTTGCACCCTTTTCTGCCGTCCGAACTGAATTTCAAGAAGCTACAAATTGCCAATTTACGATTTCCTTTGATTGGGCTCCATGGGAAATCAACAACCAATGAGTCAGTTGATGGATTGCACTGTGAGATCGCTCTGATATTGCTGCTTCTGTGGTAATTCATCTTGAGCAGGTTCAATATTTTAATTTTGTAGCTATGATATTGCCAATGGTTACGGAAAGAAATCTAGGCTTTATGATAGTAGAATTGAAGTATCTCCTTTAGTTTATATTAGTGTCATACGCTTCACACTTGCATACAGAAGGAAGGAATCTAAGCTCCCTGCTGAGGGAATTTTTGCATGACACACCGCACACTTTTGTTGCTTCCCTTTTTGCTTGTGCCTCAATCATTGTTCTCAACACCATCTGACCAACATTTAGTACGATGCATTGTGGAAGTTTATCGTTTATGAATTTGCTGAGGTTCGAACATGCATGTACTACAGGAGTAAGAAAACTAAGGTCATGTGGAAACTGAAAACCTATTGAGAGCTTTTGATGATATCCTTTCTGTGATTCTTATGGTGAAAATCAAAGGTCCATTCTCCTTTTCCATTTGCCACCGTGTTTGTTCCTAGATTGTCGTTAAATTATTATCTGATCTGTGAAAATCTCCTCTCAGTATGCTATGCTTGATTAATAGCAACAGATCTTATGACGAAAATGACATGCCCCAGGAAAACAGTACTGGAAATTCCTTGCCAAATTTGTCCCATGGTAATCACCTAATCATGTCAGTCCTTAGAACAGCCTCGACGTATTCTCGCTGTTGGAGGTTACAAAGCCATCCTTGTTCTTCTCATAGATGGCGGACATCAGAGTCGGATCGATCAATTGTCATTTCTTCCCCATGGTAAAACAAGGAAACACTTTTGTGTACCTGTTGGTCGAAGGGTCTTATTTACCAAGATGAATATACTCCGTATCACTCAGACCGTGCCACTACCACATACAGAAACGAACTGCTGGTGAAGAGCCTTTCGTATTTCATCACATCCAACTTCAGAAAGTATTTATGTTAGTTTGTTGGGTACTTCTGTTATACAGTAGAGAGTAGAGACCACTGATCATTCCAACTCATATGACACAAAACTGTTGGCGTGTAAATTTATAAAGGTCATGACAATTCCACAATTTTTCTAAACCCATAATCCAAGAAGAGGGCTAGGTGTAGTTAAAACCAGCAATGCAAAGCTTTAACGTACTATCAAATTATAGTTTCCAAGAGATGAATCAGTTCTTCACATCCATTCTCATGCATTATTTATGGCTGTTGATCCTTTTTATGAAACAGAAATGTAAGGAAACAAAAATTCAAGCTCACTTTGTCAATCTGCACAATGACAGTGTTCGTTTCTGCTGACATAGCAGGGGAAAGAAAGAGGAAAAAACAACATTCACAGCAAATAGTGAGTACATGTACATCAACCAAAGTGATGGTATGCCAACACAAGTAAGCTAGATAAAGCTGCATCATTTGTCGTTAATAAGCCATATAGACACCTCAATTTCAATATTTTTACATGTAAAAAAATACACTATGGTAACAAAATGAAAATCGGCCCTACAAATTCTTGGTATACCAGTTGTGGCGTGTACCTAAGGTAAGGGCCCGTTTGGTTGGCAACCACCGTATCCCAACCAACCTTTGCCAAGCTGTGGCAAATCTTTGCACATTTAGATTTTTTTATCCAAAAGAGACATGACTGCTAGCTGCTTCTTTCCTGAGACCCTTGTCCACTATAATCCTCCGCGATTCATCTGATTCAGACCATTGTCTCATAGCAGCATGAAAATTCGATATCAGCACATGAATCCCAGGGTTTCGTGGATCACCCTCCAGCATGCGCACAGCCACCTTTTTTCCTCTTACAGCATCCATGTTTGCTCTGCAGGCATTCAACATAGCAACACAGATGGCACTGGAAGACTTATTTCGACTTGCAGTTAGACCACAATATAGATCCCAAGCGTCGTCAACACGGCCTGTACGTCCGAGCATGTCTATTAAACATGCGTAGTGCTCTGGCTGTGGATCAATCCCGTACTTGCTCTTCATCAGATGCAGCATGGACTGAGCTTCATCCACCAGACCAGAGTGCCCGCAGGCTGACAGAACCGCCAGAAATGTGATAGCATTTGGCAAGACCATTGGCGCAGCTTTCTCCATTAGCTTAAACAAGTCCAAAGCATCCACACCATGTCCATGGCGACTGTAAGCGTCGATCATACTTGACCAGGAGACCACATTTCTGGTAGCCATCCGGTCGAATACTATACGCGCAGCCGTCGCCCTCCCACATTTTGCATACATGTCAATGAGCGCATTGCATAAAATGGTGTCGGAATCAAACTCACCACGGAGAGCCTTGCAGTGCACCTGCATACCGTAAGCCAGGTTGGCTGTCGCGGCGCAGGCCGTGAGAGCAGAGGTCAGCGAGACCCCATTGAGCTCCAGGGAATGCCGCCTCAGCATCGAGAAGGCGTCGCTGAACCATCCGTTCTCCACGCAGCCTGAAAGAACAGCATTGTGCAGGGCAGCATCCTTGGGGCACCTCGTGAGCACGAACACCCTCATGGCGTCCTCGACATGGCCACAGCTCATGTAGAGGTCGACGAGCGCGGTGACCATGATGACGTCGGCGTCGGCGAGGCACGAGACGACGCCCCGCGCGTGGAGCTGGCGTCCGGGACGGGCGGCGCGCGACGCGGCGCACGCCTTGAGCATGGTGCAGAGCGTGGCGGCCGTGGGCGGGAGCCCGGAGGCGGCCATGCCGCGGAAGGCCGCGGCGGCCGCCCCTGCGCGCGCGTGGGCGTGGCGGACGAGGCAGGCCAGGAGCGCGTTCCACGCGACGGCGTCCCGCGCGGGCATTTCATCGAACAGGCGGGACGCGGCGCCCGGGAGCCCCGCGTTGGCGTAGGCGGTGAGGAGGGCGGTGGCCGCGACCGGGACGGCGATGGAGAGGGAGGAGGACTTGAGCAGCGCGGCGTGGGCGGCGGCGGAGAGGTAGAGGGAGGTGGGGTGGGAGGAGAGGAGGCGGAGCAGGGTGTGGGGCCCCGGAGACGGCCGCGGAGCACGCGCCATCTCGTCGAGCGAAGCGAACGAGTCTCCTCTGGCGTCCCACGGCGTGCCGGTTCCCGAGCCGCGGAGCCGGCGATCCCCAACCGGGAGATGGCAGTCAGCACCCAGACCCAGCAGCGTGGGAGGAAGACTGCAGCCTGCAGGACGAATAGGATCAGGAGTTCCGAGAAGACTTCCAGCAGCCAGCGTGGGAAGGCGGCACCAGCGCCGGCGCCGAGAAGACTGCCACCGTATTTGTAAGGAGAAGCGCTAACTTAAGCCTGAGCCGTTTTGGAAGGAGAAGCGCCGGCTTAAAAATATTTCAATAAAATCCGTTTTTTCCTTCACCGGCTCCACTCCTAGGTGATGGAACAAGAGCAAGAGATAAAGGATAGAAGAGGCGTGCACCATGGATGATCAGAGGTTCAAGGAGCTGCAGTCCTGGCCGGAGAGGTGCGCCGCCGGGAACCAGAACCAGATCAGAGCTTGGACCGTGTCTTCTTCTCCGGTTATCCACTTCTGTTGGGTGCTGCGTACGCGTGGGTGCGTGTGTTTGGGTTTGGGATGTGCGTGCGTGAGTTGGGTGTTGACAAAGGTTTTTCTCCCTTCTTATCTCATGTTCTCAACTTTAACGGTGACTTAACAGAAATGATACAAGTACGTAAGTACTCTCTCCATCCCTAATTGACTGTCATCGTTGATGTACGTGTGACAAGTTTAACTCAGTTTGTAGCAAATGTGTACAACATTTATATCTCTAAATAATTTTGTTAAAAAACTAGATTCAAATATTTATCCAACGATACTAATTATGTATCATACATATTAATATTTTTTAATATATATTTAGTCAAAGTTGTTTTTTGGTAAACGCAAATAACAGACATTTAGGGACAGAGTGAGTATGTAATAGGCTGACCTTTCGATGTTATTTTTCTAAAGCTGAATCTTTCCGTGTTTTTTTTTTGTAAACCTCAGATCTTTTATTGGTACCGATCAATTTTTCCCAACAAACAAAATACTTCCTCCATCCTAAGATAGAAGGCACGCACGTATTTTAAAATTCAAACTTTCTTATCTTTGACTAACAATTAAGCTAATTATATGAAAAACTTATATTACAAAAGTAGTTGCATTATATTTGTATTTAGAAATACTTTCTAATGATCAAATTTTTATTTCTATAAACTATATATTATGAGAGAAATTATAGGATAAAATATATTTTTAAAGACCATACCAAGTTAAATCGCGCCTTATATCTTAGGACGGAGGGAGTATATGACTACGGGTAAGCATTGGTCAAAGACCAAATATATAAATTGTTTTTCAAAGGTCAAAGATAAAAAAAAAACTACTCTCTCAGTCCCATAAAAGAGTCGTTATGAGACTCATGCTAATCAACATTTCTTAAATTTGACTAGATTTGTAAAAAATATTAACAACATTTATATTTCCAAATTAGTTTAATATAAAAATATATATTCAAAAATCTATCCATGATAAATAATTATGTATCATAAATATTACTCCCCTGTTCACAAAAAGAATACCATTCTCACTTTTTAGAAATCAAACGGATTACCATCAGACTAGTGATAGAATATATTTTAATAAAATTTTATTTCAAAACATAAATACTATAATATTTACTATAAATTTAATCAAACTTGAGTTAGTTTAATCAATATGTATCCCATAATTGCATTCCCATAGACGGAGATAGTAATATTTTGTTATATATATGTTTGATCAAAGTTAAAGATAGTTGTCTTCTTAGGAAGCAACAACGTTTCTTTTTAGGACAAAGAAGGTATATAATAAAAATATCGTCTTGGTTTTCTAGAATTATACCATTTGTTATGCACTTAGATTTACATTACGTCTACATATATAGAAAAATGATGTATCCAGAAAAGCATAAACAACATATAATTTGAGATGGAGGGAGTAGTAACTATCTTCATTTTCCAAAGCCCAATGTATGGTGCACAACAGCAGAAATATCACTTGCCATAGTGAAAACAAAACCTTCGTACAAGGGTTAGAAGACAAGCTTTTATAATGTACTCCCTCCATTCCAAATTATAAGACGTTCCAAGAATCTTGGAGAGTCAAAGTTTTTCAACTTTGACCAAAATTATAGAGAAAAATATAAAGATTTATACCATCAAATATACATATTATGGAAATATAACTAATGGAGAATCTAATTGCACTTAGTTGATATCATAAATATTATTATCTTATTATATAAATTTGGTCAAAGTTGAAAAACTTTGACTCTCCAAGATTCTTAGAATGTCTTGTAATTTGGGATGGAGGGAGTATGTAGCAACCTCGTTTATCTATGGAGTGCAGCATGTTACAAATTACAAATATCTTTTTATCACCGAAGTACTCGGCACAGCTAACGGTTGCAACAAGGTATGTTAGGTTCTTCACTTCTTGTCATCTCTAAGGACCACGTAGTTGTGGCCATTCGTCTTCTGTATCTTTGAAATTTTCTTCAGAATTTCAGCAAAAGCATTCTTGTCCTGCAATGCAACCACAAACTAACATTAAACAGCATTATAAAAAAAACTAACGTTAAAAAGAAACTAAAACAGGCATTGAGAAGTAAACAACAGCTAAGGGCTTGATGTTTGATGACTGAGTATACCACAAACGAATAAACCACCTCTGACAAGGTTGCAGAAATCAATGTTGTTTTGTGCATCGTGTTAACCATAACTTATCATTCAAAAAGTATTATTGATTTATTATAAAAGAAAAGAATCATGGAATACAAAATGGCCAGTGGCTGAACAATTCTTAGCTAAACTTCCAAAGAGGTAATGTGCAGACCACAACTAAACATAAGAATGGTGCCAAAGAGGCCTACCTCTGGACCTCGAAGCCTAGACTTGAATCTGGATACTAGATCTTGTGTGGTGACTGGAGCCACCGCAAGAAGAACACTCCTGATTTCATCCTCTGTGACTGGTGACACGTTTGACCCACTTTTTGATGACCCAGAGGCCTTTGATATAGGTTTTGCTGAAGATGGCGCTTCCTCTTTGATGCCTGATGCTTTCACATCCTATACAAAAAGGAATTAACTTACACACCTACAAAACTAATAGACCATACTTGTGGTAAAACTGTAAGTTCACCATTTCTTCTTTTTTACGAATTTAAAGCAAACATAGATTACTAACCGATTCCACCTTTGCTTTCTTTGAAGCTGCACCTCCAGAAGTTTTTGTATCATCAACACCTGATTTTCTCTTTTGCTTGGATTTGGATGCAGGAGGTGTGCTGCGAGCATGTCCTGATGATGTTGGTTTAGCTGGGCTGTTATCTACAGGTTCATCCTTAACTTGATCCTTCTGTTTTGGAGCAAGGACTGGAGATGACTCGTCTTCCTGCTGGATGAAGAAAATATAACTCTCTTATTCTTTTTTATTAAAAATAACCTTAGTGCATAATAAAAATTAAAATGTTAGTATTCCGAGAGAATCAGTACCTCTTCTTCTTCATCCTCGTCAGCATCTGACTCATTTAGTCCAGCAGCACGCCCAAGCAGCTTTTTTAATTCCTTGCCAGACTTGCTCAGGCCACCTTCTTCTTCGTTTTCTTCATCATCCTGCAAGTATCTTAATCAGAATATTGCCATTTGCAATTGAAATTCAATAACCATGAGAAAAAAATGAAGAACTACCAACTATAACCTAAAAGAAGATACTACCTCCGTCCTTAAATATGTTGTTTAGGACAAGCTAATTAGTTCATTTTTGAACTAATTAGATTGTCCATTTGTCCTAAACGGCACATATTTGAGACCAGAGGGAGTAAGAAAAATATCTTATTTGCTTCAAACAAATTCACACCAAAAATGTTCATACACATTCTGCCTCCGGACCTCTAGGAGAGGATTTGCCCCCACGTGATTTTCCATAACTCAGGCTAGCATTTAATATTCTTCTATCCAATACTTAGCATTTTGCACAAAACGAATGGAATCATATCAAGCAGCAAAACTTCCCAGCAGAATTTGGATGCCACGACTGTGGGGTAGTGACTGGATAGAATAGGTGTGGGAGGTTGCCGGCCGCATGGCCGCCGGCTTCCTGCCCGTGGTGGCTGTGTGAAGGTAGCAGCAGGGAGATGAGAAACAGAGAAAGGAGATGAGAATTGGATTGGCTGTAATTACTTGATTGATTCCCTTCGTCATGGCTGATTAAAAAAAGAATACAAACTCTCCTAGCTTCTCATTTGCCTAGCTGACTTCCTCCTTATTGCTAAATCAGGCACCTGCATGGTCTCCATGCATGTTTCTGCGCCTAATTCCTGAGCTGCATGATCTCCTTGGCCTAATTAGCCCTGATTCCGCACCTATAGCTATTGCTATTCCCAACCATAACACTCTCCCCTCCTTCGGAAAGAGCTCGTCCTCGAGCTTGAATGAGGGTACTGCTGCTTGAATGTAGAAACGGGCTCCCATGTTGCTTAGGGCCAGTTTGGTAGAGCTCCATCTGATTCTGATTCTCTATAGAAGCTGATTCTCTGAGAAAAGTGATTCTATGGCTGAAAGTGGTTCTCTTTGATTCTTTAACATAAACTCTTAAAATCAGCATGGAGAATCACTTCACAGAATCTGGGGAAGCTACTTTTTTCAGCTCTCAGCCTCTTAGTTCATTTCAGAGAATCACTTCACGGAATCGGCAGAGAATCAATTCTCTCTAAAAAACTGTTTGGCAAAGCTCATGCTGGATTCAGCAGAGAATCGGCTCCGGGAGCTCTGCCAAACGGGGCCTAACTGGCGGGCTGGCCATCTCAGCGGACAAGGATGTGCCACTGTCCACGAGCCAGGCGGCTGCGCAGCACAGTAGATGGCATCGGAATGACCCGGCCAAGGATGTGCCACTGTCCGTGAGCCAGGCGGCTGCGCAGCACAGTAGATAGCGTCGGAATGACCCGGCCATGTAGCATTGGTGGTAGAGGAGGGTCTGCTGCTGGAGGCGTGCCCCGGAAGGCCTTGACACTGACATGAAAGACGTTGTGGATCTTGGCGCCGTCAGGAAGACACACAGAGTACGTGTGGAGGATATACCCCCGGGTACCACAAGATGGTGGTACACGGGCTGCACCGCCATGGGTGGTCCAGCCCACAAGAGGATAGAAGATATAATTTGATAGGACTATTTTTTGGATGTTGTAATATACCAACTCGTATACTTTTCTTGTAACCCTACCCCTTCAGAGTATATAAGAAGGGGCAGAGGTCCTCTAGACGACAATCCCAACACAAACCCTAGGCTTAGCCTAGTGCCAATGCAATACATCGGAACACGGGATGTAGAGTATTACGTTATTGAAGGCCTGATCCTGTCTAAATCTTGTCTCGGTGCTTGTATTGCCATCCAGTTTCTTTCACGCGCACCTCCACCGATTCATCTACCATCGTGGGTATACCCCTTGGTGGACTGTCGACCATATTTTGTTGACAGTATGTAACTTCGGCACTTTGCCAATTTGTTCCAGGATCTGATATGGCCCATAGAAGCGGGGCGCAAGCTTTCCCTTGGTCGTGGCTGGCAGCGAATCAGATAGCCGATGCAGAAGCTTGACCCAGACCCAATCATGGGTGGCGAACTGCAGCTGAGTGTGTCTGGTGTCGTAGTGCTGCACTGCTGCTTGGCGTGCTCCTGAGCTTGGAGCAGGCATTCCCTGGCAGCTAGCAGGAACGCATCGCGCTCTTGGAGGAGCTGACCAACTGCTGGGCGCGAGCATCGCCCGCCTCATACGACTTCATAGGTGGCTGGGTCATGGACGTAGACCAGCTTGAAAATGGTGGTGCCCAGGGACGAGTGAAAGGCAGTGTTCAAGCAGTACTCAGCCCATGGCAGCCAGCAGCCATTGCTTCGGCCAATCACCAGTTAGGCAGCACAGGTACATGGTGATGACCTTGTTCGCCGCCTGGGACTGGCCATCCGACTGTGCGTGGAAGGCGGAGTTCATTGCAGCTTGGTACCGAAGAGAAAGAAGAGCTCGCGCTGTAGGGTGCTGGTGACCGGGTCACAGTCATTGACGTTGGATGCCGGGAGGCAGTGGAGACGGACGACCTCGTCGAAGAAGGCGCGGGCGACGGAGACAGCCGTGTAGGGGTGGCCGAGGGGAATGAAGTGTGCTGCCTCGGAGAGACAGTCCACCACCGTCTGAATGGCCGTCTTGTTGACTCGAGGTAACCCTTCGATGAAGTCCATCGCAATATCGTTCCAAATCAAGGAAAGAACTGGCAAAGGCTGAAGGAGCTCGGTGGGATGCAGGTGGCTGGTCTTGTTCTATTGATAGACGACGCCGTCGCCAACGAAGGCCTGCACCAGTGCCTTGTCGCGTGGGACATGGCGCGCAGGCGGTGAAGAGTGCGCTGGATTCCTTCATGGCCGGTGTTGTGAACTTGCTCTAGCATGCAGGGAAGCAGTGCTGATGACGCAGGGATGAAAACACGGCGACACACGGTGATGAGGCTATCCACGATGGACCAGTCTGACCCCTTCCGTCTGGCAGCCACCTGAGCAGCGAGCTCCTGCAGTTTGGGGATAGAGGCGAGTTCAATCCGGAGTTCAGCCCAGAGCGCAAACAACGATGTGGAGATGGCAGCTGCCTGTAGCTGCCAGGCTTGTAATCGACGGCAAAATCAAAGCCCATGAGCTTGCTGATCCAGCGATGTTGTGGAATGGTGGAAAGGCGCTGATCCAGGAGGTACTTGAGGCTGAAATAGTCAATCATGACGACGAAACGGCGGCCCCAGAGGTACGGGCACCAGTGCTATACCGCCTCGGCAAACGCGACGAGTTTGTGTTCACAACGCCGCCAAGCCAGTGGCGTGGAGCCACGGCGCAGCTAAAGAATGCCACAGGCCGGTGGCCTTGGTGTAGGACCTCGTCCATGCCGAATTGTGTCGCATTTGATGGTGAAGGGCTTGTTGAAGTCCGGCAACTGGAGTACTGTGGCCATGGAGAGGGGGCGCTTGAGGGCATTGAAGGCGGTCGTGGCCTCCTCTCTCCAGGCGAACCCCTCCTTGGTCAGCAGCTTGGTGAGGGGCATTGTCATCGTGTCGTAGCCACAAATGAAGCAACGGTAGTAGCCCCCTGCGTAAGATGCCATGTGTCGACAGCAAGGACCTTCTGTCGATCCATGGCCACGTCGGCCGTGGAAACAACATGGCCTAGGGAGGACACCATGGGTACACCGAAGGCGCACTTGACACGCTTGAGTACGAGCCGGTGCTATTGCAAAACAAAAAGCACCAAGCAAACATGGCGAAGGTGATCCGCCAGCTCCTGCTGTAGATTAGTATGTCATCAAAGAAGACAAGGATGAAACGGCAAATGTACCAACCGAGGATGTCATTCATCAGAGCTTGGAACGTGACCGACGCGTTGGTGAGGTCAAACGGCATCACCAGGAACTCAAAGTGCCCATGGTGAGTCCAGAAGGCCGTCTTAGGAACGTCGTCGAGGTTTATGCAAACCTGGTGGTACCTGGAGCGCAGGTCCAGCTTGGAGAAGACACAGGTGCCACAAAGCTCGTCCAAGAGTTCCTCCACGACTGGGACGGGGAACTTGTCTTTGATAGTGAGGGCGTTGAGCGCACGGTAGTCCACGCAGAACCGCCAGGAAGCATCTTGCTTCTTCACCAGAAGCACCGACAAGGAGAACGCCAAGGTGCTCATGCAAATGTTGCCTTGGCATAGCAACTTAGCACATTGGCGCTCCAATTCATCCTTCTGGAGTTGAGGGTAGCAGTAGGGTCATACTATCAACGGTTGCACCTCGTCCTTGAGGTGGGGTGTGGTGGTCAGGGACACGGGCTGGTGGAAGTCCAATAGGCTCGCTGAAGAGGGAGTCGAATTCATGGAGGAGGTTGTCGAGCAGTGCCTCTGGTTCTAGGGCGCGGCAGGCTGGTGTGGAGCACGTTGGCACGCGTTGCCAAGTCACACAGCGGCTGCGGATCGTGCCCAAGAGTGAGATTAGTAAAATCCCACAAGACCGAGCCCAGTTGCGGAGACAGTCGGTGTCAAGGATGAGGTCATAGCTGCCGAGTGCAATTGTGAAGCAGTTCAGGCGGAAGGATTCGCCGCCCACCTCCACTGGCAAGGCGTGATTGACGGCAGTGCACGTAAGTCGGTCACCATTCGCGACCAAGACATTGAGATCGGTACGAAACGGCTGGAGAGGTAGGAGGCGGCAACGGGCGACGTCTGCCTAGATGAAGTTGTTCGTGGATCCATAGTCCACCAGGGCGAAAATCTTATGGCTGGCGATGCGCACCCATAGGCGCACAGTGTCCACCATTGGTACCCCAGCCAGCATGTAGAGGGAGACCTTGGGTTCGACCGGATCTTCATCGGCGGGCGAGTGGCTGTGCTGTTTGGGTCCGCATCGTCGTGGTCAACAAAGAAGAGGCAAGTGCATCGGTGGCTTTGGACAAATTTCTCATCGCAATTGAAGCAGAGACCTTGGCGGCGCTGCTCCGCCATCTCAGATTGAGAGAGTCAGCGGATGGCGTGGGGTAGGCCGTCGGCGGTTGTTTCTGCTGGTGGTCGAGTCGATAGGGCCAATGGCGTCGCTCACTGTTGGGCAGGCACCTGCCCATAGCCGCCGCGCCGCGGTATGGAGGCGGCATGCGAGCGAGCTTAGCACGTGGGTGAGGTTGATGGCATGCTCCAAATCACGAGGTTCATTCATCTCGACATCGGAACGGAGCTCATCGAGGAGGCTGAAGTTGAACATCTGCTGCTCATGCTTGTCCATTAGCGGATCGGTCCGGCAGAGAAGCGCCAGGAAGCGGCTCTAGTACTTGTTGATGGAACCGGTCTGGCAGAGGTGGTGCAGTTCGCCCAGGGCGTTGCTTCGTATGGGGGGTCCGAAGTGCACACTGCAAAGGTCACAAAAGGCGGGCCACGATGACGTACCGTGACCGCGCACCAGATGGGTGTACCAATGTTACACATCACCATTAAGATGAAAACGGGCCAGCCATACCTTAGTGTTGTTCCTTTGTTTGTTGTGCGGTGAAGAATTGCTCACAACGATCGAGCCAGGGCAGCAGATCATCCTTCCTGACGTATTGGGGGAAATCCATCTTGAAGTACCAGGGAACGAAGTCCTCCATCTTCCCGCGTGGACGATCCTCGGTGGAATCGTTCACCAGGATGAAGCGTGTCACGGGTGAGGGGGCATTGGTGTTGAGGATGCCCTTGCCGCCCAGTAGGGGCGCCGTCGATGCAGGTGGTGTTGGTGGGACGACAGAGCCGGCAGTTAGAGCCGTCGACTGGGACAACACGACGTTGATGGCTCTGCTTGTCCCTCTAGCTTGGCCAAACGCATCAGGATGTCTGAGACCTTGCCCGTGACATCAGTCAAACTAGTCTGGCAGCCCTTGATAACCGAGGTCAGCTCGCTAATGCCAAGGTGACCATCTTGAGGCTTTCCTGAGAATCCTTGCATAGGGTGTCCTCCTGAGCCTCCAGGAGCTCCTTGATCTCGTCAGTGTTGCCGGAACCCATGGAAAGATCGCTGGTGTCTGCTGATACCATGTTGTCACGACCGTGGGGTAGTGGCCGGATAGGATAGGTGTGGGAGTTGCCGGCAGCTTGGCCGCCGGCTTCCTGCCCGTGGTGGCTGTGTGGTGTCTGTGTGAAGGTAGCAGCAGGGAGATGAGAAACAGAGAAAGGAGATGAGAATTGGATTGGTTGTAATTGCTTGATTGATTCCCTTCGTCATGGCTGATTAAAAAAAGAATACAAACTCTCCTAGCCTCTCATTTGCCTAGCTGACTTCCTCCTTATTGCTAAATCAGGCACCTGCATGGTCTCCATGCATGTTTCTGCGCCTAATTCCTGAGCTGCATGATCTCCTTGGCCTAACTAGTGCTGTTCCTGCGCCTATAGCTATTCCCAACCATAACGCTGGACTTGTGGCCATCCTACCGTTTCCAATTAATCACTTTGTGCTATTTACTGAGTGTTAATGATCTCAAACTCCAACATAATCACAAGCAAACTGTTGTCATTAGACCTGGTAGGCATTATGATGCAAAGCACCTGCATAAACAACACTATTTATATATGGGCAAAAAGATATTGTTCCTGTCTATATTGCATTTATACATGTGCACCACAAGGGGGCTGAGAAAACAATATGGTATTGTGAATCTAGCAATATTAGGGACATGATTATAAGCATAATACCACATCATTAAGAGGAATAGGGTGTTTACACTTTTTGTCACCATTAGTGAACATGTTTACATCTCTCGCGCATTCCCATTTAAATGAAACGGTTGGATCACATGGTCACATGGATTATGTAAGTTTGGTTGGATCTCATAATCACATGGATTATGTAAGTTTTTACAAACCAGGTTTTACAATGATTTTTTACTTAGGAAAATTGGTCATAGGTTTTTAGTTAGATCTAGTTTTATGTATTACATTGATTGGTTCACATCAAGCCTTGTTTGGATGTGCATGTATCTACCTCAAACCACATGTATTGAAATGGATTGAAGTGGAATTTAGTTCAAATACACTCCAACACATGTGAATTGAACTAAATACATGTACATTCAAACAAGGCCTCAGTTGGAAAGAATTTTCACCAATACATGGTCACTGTTATATGATTATATCAAACAAGATTGTTTTTCCTTCTTTTTTTTTGAAAAAGAGGCTTTTCCTTACTTAACAACCCAAATCAGCATCAGGAGAGCAATAGTAGCTTAAGATAATTCTTTAATCATATAGCGTAAGAACTAAGAGAAGTTAATAAAAAGGCTAAACCAGTAAAACTATTTTTTTATATTGACCCAATATTTGAGTTTTAACAAAACGGATTTTGGTCCCCAACTTTATGCTACCTAGCCATGGAGTGTTAGGTGATTAGATAAAAATCAGATTTAACTAAATTTAATTTCTATGAATTTGGGATTCACAAAAAACCTACAATCCATAGCGTCAAATTTCAGTACTGAGTGAAGGTGTTTCATGAGAAAAATGTATTAGAAGCGGTGCAGTTTGTATTACTCAGCAATAGTGTATATCAACCTGCTTAATTTCTGGCGGAGCAGGAATTTCAGGAGCTAAATCCACCCGTTCCTCTGGATCGATATCTACAGCCTCATCATCATCAGTGAATGTTTCTTCATGCTCCCAGTCATCACCTGATAAAGAAAATTCACCAGTAAGATGCCATATTTGGAGCAATAAATACACTAATGATATTGAGGGCAACATTTATATTTTGTTAGCAGGGTAAACATTTTGTAATAGATCTTCTATAACAAAAACAAAGCCATTCAATAGCTCTACAGCAACAGGTCAAAAATATTTCAATGTGGTGGCTCAACATTAGGCATAGTTGTAAAATTTGATTGGCTACTAACAAAATATGGCAGTGTAATTTGCAGTCACTTAATGATCAAATGGTAAAATACAAAAAAAAAAAAAGATTATTGGTCAAGCACTAGTGTAACTATCACGAGCATATGATTCTTATTTTTGAGATAGAACATAACAGTCCCATGTTTCTTGTCTTGTGGCCTCAGGTTTATAGTCAAAACCAACTAGATGGCATGCCAGTCCCACCTGCAGCACAACTTTATCATCTACGCTACCTGGTCAACTAAATTGGCGACTATGACAGTCGACAGAGTAGCAGTGCAAAAAGAGAACAGCATAAATAGGATTTGGTTATAGTGGCCTTTTCATAAACAATACAACCATAAACATGCTACAAACCAAGAAACCAGGATTTTATGCAACTATGTCTACCAAACTAGGTTTTTACGTTTAATCCAAAGATAGGTTATCATGTAATAGCTCAATATAATAGTTATAGCTCCATCCAAAGATTCTTGTGGCGTAACGGTTAGAGCGCTGAACTCTGAGGGTCATTGAAACCCTTGTTGCCGGCCCGGGTTAGAATCTTGGTACCCACTACTTTAAGATGAAAGTTAGGGGGGCGTCTTTCCCTCTGATCGAGTCTTTTTTATAGTTATAGCTCCAGAACAAAGGAAAGAATATCATGCACAAGTGCAAACTGAGCAAATAAGGGTTGAAACATCATGGCAACATGCAATGATGAGACTATGATAGAGATAAGGTCAGCTGCAAAAGTATTATTTAATCCAAAGATATAGTGTCCTTAAGGAAAATCATGAAATAATAAGAGCAAGGTTATCATGTATATCAAACAGCAATTGCAAGCTCAGCAAGTAAGGGTTGAAACATCATGGTATTATGCAATGCCAACACTATGAAATACTAGAAATGAGGATAGCTGCAAAAGTATCAACGAAAACTAAGGCAGTGAGGTGCAGACCTTTCTCAATTTCATCATCCAAATCAAAGTCTAGCTCTTTTCCACCTTCCTCATCATCATCCATGCCTTTTTTAGTGAGTCCAAGCCTATTCTTGCGTGTTGCTTCCTCTTCTTCATCCTCCTCACCTTTATCAGAATTATTACCCTCCTCATTATTTTTTCCTTTCTTAGGACGAGCGCTTTCTTTTTCCGCACCATTTGTAGCCTCAAGTTTCTTCATGTCTGAACCAAAGGCAGCTGGCCCATTTGCAGCTGCTTTCATCATCCAACGTTCATAACCGGTTGCACTGGTCTTCCTCTTATTCATCTTTTCTTCAGCCTCTTCCAGTGTCAGTTGTTTGTACTGTGCAACTTTACTGAAGTTAAACCTGAAATAAGCATACAATTAAGCAACAAACAGAATATTAATTTGGGTGTGCGTGTGTTGGGGTGTGGGGTGGGGCCTTTCTATAACTCCCAGGCACAACGTTTACTATAATCATGTCAATGAGTTTTACTAATAAAAATGCCTTTGTCAAACTGTTCCCTGCAGTTAACGTTGTATATTATTCCCTCTAGTCACCAAATTGAATTTTCATGTCACATCATTATAACTTTGACAAATGATTCAAGTAATTTGTTATAGACAACTTTTGTAGTTTCATATTTTTCATACTGGTGTATTTTGTACTAGATAAGTAAAGAGAAAATTGGTTCTATAGCATTGAAAGATTGCGACATCCAGAAAATACCATCGAAAGTTCACTACCATTGAAAGAGACCATCTGCTCCGGAATCTAGCGTTCTGTTAACTCGTCATTAATGGCATCTATCTCACGCTCACTCCACTTCACTCAGAGAGGATGGTCCCACTCATCGTCCTCTTCCCACCCTCTCACCAACCCCTTGGCA
The DNA here is from genome assembly GCA_009763385.1 of Coix lacryma-jobi var. lacryma-jobi. NCBI lineage: Eukaryota > Viridiplantae > Streptophyta > Magnoliopsida > Poales > Poaceae > Coix > Coix lacryma-jobi. The sequence goes on from CM019828.1 coordinate 131,326,109, forward strand.
TGTTGCTTCATCAGCACACCCCACAATCGAGTTCATTTCAAGCGCTGGCCAAGCCCTCCCCACTCCTCGCTCGACTCCACTCAGATGGAATGGCTAGCAGAGAGGTGGTGGCTGATTGAGGACTTGGCTACGGCGTATTGTTTCATCTCGCCGCACCCGTATGTGGAGCTCGTCATGTTGGGGCCATCCATGCACCGAGCTGTGGCAAAGAAAGACCCACCGGGAGCAGCTCCTGCTCCCTGGCTGCGGAGAGGAGGCGTGCTCACCCGCAGCAGATGGGACACGACTAGCCATGTGCATGGGCGGCACGCGCGCTAGCTTCTACTCGGCAGCGCGTGCAAAACCCAGCCATTGTCATCCTTGCACGTACAACTCGCACAGCCTCAGTCGCAATTCACAACAGGACCATGTGCGCATGGATAGCAGCTATTTACAGCCACTCTGCATCGGCGTCATCCTTCTCCATCACCTGGTGCAGATGTGCTAGGACAGCCCAACGCTGTCGGCCACGACGACGTGCTTGGTGAGCCTAAGGCCTTCCACCATGGCCGGATGAGGAGCTGGAGTTAGGAATTCCAGGCAAGACAGCAAGGATAAAAGTACGGGTGGCAACTCGTCACCGTTTAGTAGCTCTACTCCTCTTCCGTGAACACGGTGACGGACAGGACCTACAGCCACTAGTTCAATATGGTACCCGTCCGTGGTGAACGGCAGTGAGTACAAAACCGGCTGCAAGCTGCTGTCCAAAGCCCAAGGCCGATGGCATCACCGTTCAGCAGCAGCAGGTCACCAATCACCAGGTCATAAATGACGACCTCCGGCTTGAGCCTTGGGGTTGTCGCTGACGTCGCGTGAGGTCAAACGAGAGGAGCATGGACATGGAAGATGTGGAGCCATGGAGGTCTCACGCGTTGGTGTGAAGAGGATGAAGATGGACGATTGGACATGCTACTACTATTAGTGTACTACTATGCTGTGGAGCATGGGCATGGCAGCAGTGTTTTTTTTTTTCTTTCTCAGGTGGGCGGAGCCATGGAGGTCTCGGGTAGGTGGAGGTGGATAGAAATTCACAGTGTTATCTCAAAACATGACGAAATGGTATTTTCAGATAACGGTTCATTCTTTTGGTGCTATTTCACACACAAGCAAACTTTCAATGGTATTTTCCGGGTATCGCAATCTTTCAGTGCTATGAAACCAATTTTCCCATAAGTAAATGACATCAAAATCAAATAGACAAAGTTACTGTAAATCAGTAAAATGGGAGTTAACTAGAATCACTCCTACTTAGCAGCCTACATGAAGGCTGATTTAAGCTAACACAACAGAAAGCATAAATGCACAATAAAATGTGGAACAAGTGCATTACCAAGAACCAGCAGGATATGCATTAAATTCCTTGCCATGCCTCATTAACAAATAATATGTAGCTGTTGCTGACTGTGATCCTTCCATTTGACCTTGATACTGATATTGGCCTGTTTCATCTTCCAAAATCCATGGTTTCCTGTTGTATTTCTCCTAGGGTTTCCAAATATGCATGCCTATAGTCAATAGAGTCAACTGTACAAAATAAATTGCAATGGAAAACAGGATAGTTGTTTCTAAAAAAATGTGATCTAGTATAAAACTTAATCACCACGAGTGAAAAAGGTTGGCAGCATGGGTCTTTCAGGAAGCCAGGAAGGCTGAAGAGTGAGTTATTCATAAAAAAATATATGGTGCAAGATTAAAGATTAGTACAAATACAATAAGAATCCATAGTAGATTATCTATTGCCATACAATAGCACCTCATTAATCTCGAAGATAGAAATTTCAGTTTTTTTCAATAGCCACATGTTACAATATATGAGATAATATCTTATCATTGGAGTGGTTAGCATTAAGGGAACACTTTCATGAATCAACGATTATTCTATCATCGATATGAGACAAAGTACGTCCAGAGTTCCAGACATATTGCCTAGGTGATGAGTAATCATCGATTAGGTATCCAGTTGGGTACAGTGAAAAAAATTACCATCACTAATTTCCAGACAGCACAGGGACATGAGGAGCTTACAACAGCAGTTGTTGAGGATTGGACTCTAGGAAAGATGGAGGATTAAATTATAGGGGGGCGTTTAATGGAAGATATATGGATGGACTAGGAACGACCTGGATTGGGCTCTAGGAAGATGGGGTGAGGATCAAATGTGCCCTAGACACTTGCTAAAGTACCAATAATAGGCTGCACAGATGAAGTACACAATGAAAGGTGCAGACTGTGATAGGAATCTTGGTCCCCTAGGCATCCTATTAGTGCATAAGCAGCTTGGCTTCAAGTATGATTGTAAGCAAGACAATAACAACAGAAACTTAAAAGGGTAATTAACCACAGATGGTAAATTGTTTATTCATTTTATGCAAATAGAGAACACACTGTCAAATAGAGTAAACAGCAATGATGAATAATCACGTAAAAGACAGGTGGAGAATGTAAGGTTTCATCTCATGAATAAAAAGTTATTTTGTAAAAGATTCATTTACAAGAAACCAAAAGAAGACTCAAAATGAATTGTTTTCATTATAGGAGTTCAGCTAATGATTCACATACCCGCATATTCTCAGGCATCTGACGTCCTTGTAGACCCTCCTTGTGAAGAGACCACTTGTTCTCAGCACTCTTCTTCTTCGAGAAAGGAGGTAAACCAGTGACAAACCTTCCAATGGAGTAAGTCTTATCCGTAATAGCATTAGCTCGTACATTATATTCCTGCCAATAATTGGCACTGAGAGATGAGCAAATTAATCAAATATTAAACCTAAAAACGAATTCAGGATTTCTGCAGCAACAAAAAAGAAAACAATCTTTGTGAGGGGTGAATCGCAGTATTGACTAATTCAACATGAAGCACTTGCAAAATTGTGAAACTAGTATGACCTCTAACCCAGTATCTCCTTAGGTAGTGTGCCTATACACTATACAGTATACATAAAAGAGGGCAGTCTTGTTGACTTGTTATCACCAGCATAGGTATCAAGTCAAAAGTTCTTCTCCAGTAGATCAGAACTGAAATTTTGGACACTTTTCCTACCAAATCGAGATTAGCTTACATGAACATTAACGTGGTTACTGTGTAAACGTTCAAATTCTGAAGCTTCTCTACTGAGTGAACTTAAAACCACAGACAGATCATTTATACCATCGGATATATTACTTCGTTGTCAATTAAATTCCCCTACAGAGATCCAACACTTCAAGGAGTGCTAGTTTCACAGGTGCAATATTTCATTACCCGCTAGACAGTGTTCTAGTGTCCAGGTTAGCTATCCTTGCAAATGACTTCAGTAAAACAGATTAGGAATGTAACTCATATAGCACATATTTAAGGGCTGCAAGATCGAAGGCATTACAAGTGCTTCCCAAAAGCAACTACCCGCTTGGTTAGTATTTTCCCAAAGTCCCAAGCACACTACATTATGTACCATACTTTTTGAGTGATATGTCGCTATTTTCATGTTACAGGTTTCGTCATCACAGGGCACAGGCTACATCCAAAGGTCATGTTCTTTCATGACCAAATCTGATTGTTCATGGTGTTTTTTGTGTTTAGATTTTGTTTATTTCCAAGGGGCTGAAAGAAAAAAAACTGTCACTTATCCCCTACAGCAGATTTCTGAAGTTCATAATAACACTATTTTTAATGGCATATGTTCTAGTGGTACTCTTTCAATTCCTTGACCTGTCAAGCCAGCAGCTGGTACTTTAGTCACACTAGTTACACCAGCAGATTATGGATTTAGAGGTAAAGGGCAGGTTGTTTTAGTCTGGATGCAAAATTGATGCAGTAAAAAACTGATGTCATCCTATTTTTCTATCTATGTAAATGATGAACTGGGGCACCTAGACTATGAAAAATGAACCGTTAGCACACACAATGGCGTTAGCCAGATTGACAATTGGGGGACGAAACAAATGAGAACCACCGACCTCAAGCACCTTGGCCTAATTTCGCAATTCATATGATTTGCAATTTTTAAGGACCATTAGGTCGTGGAATCCTAAATCACACCTTGCAACATCTGAAATCCCCAACCCCGAACCCAACAGGCACAAACTGCGCGAAACAAAACCTACCTAGCACCGCAGCAACCAATCAGCACAACCGAACCCTAGGTGGTAGCGGCCGCGCCACCGAACACCGGTCTCTACGCCCGCATGCCCGCGTAGGGAAATGGGAGGAAGACGAGCGGATCCGTACCCGGATTAGCTTGGTGATGGGCGAGGAGCAGACGAGGCAGCGGGCGCGTGAGCGCGCCATGGATTTGCCGCAGTCGCTGCAGAGCGTGGTGTGCTTACACCCCGTGCCGTAGAGGTCCGACGTGTTGCCGCAGCCCTCGCACGCCGGCTTGAGCACCAAGTCCACGCTCCCCATCGCGTCGGCGCGGAGTGGCGCAAGGGCACCGGCGACGGGCAGGCTGGGAGCTCCGGCTTCTCCTGCGTCGGCGAGGATGCGGTGACCTCTGGTGGCCGGTGGGGGATCGACGAGCTCGGTTTCTGTTATGTGCGATTTGGTAATGGAAATGGCCCGTGTGGAGTGACTTTTTTTTTTTGATCACATGTGTGGAGTGACTTTGAGTCCCCTCTTCGCCTCCTCGGGGATTATTTAATTCAAAATTTAACCCTAAGTTTTATCAGTTTTTCTTCGACCGTCTTCAAGAGTGCCTAGTAATTTGTTCCTAAAATTATAATATATTTTAACTCCTAAAAAATATTAGAATAAATAAATAAAATCATGTCCAATAGCTTTTAATAGTTTCACTCTTACAAATAAAAGATAATTTTACGTTCAGAATTCCTTTCTCTTTTATACATTTACATTTAGAACTCTTTTTTACTATTTTTTCACACGCGTGATTTTTGAGCGTAGTGTCCAATTGGTAAAAGACTAGAAAATGATAATGTAAACTCTTAGAGATATTTTTTCTATTTTTTAAAAAATACTAAATTAATAGATTTTATTGAAAACTTTTGAAGATACTCTCTCCCAGTACTAACTAGCAGAGATGTACGTCCCACAAACACGTATTTAATGTCAGCACAAACTTTTCAGGTATTAGGCTCTCGGAGCTCATCCTGACAGGATGTTGGTACATATAGTGGCAGCGGAGGCAAGTAGTCCATTGGGAGGATATTGAGTCTCCACCGAGATCAGTAATATCAATTGCTGCTCTAGCAACAAATTATGCTCTGGCGCCAAAGAGATCGACTGTGCTGAACATATGTTGGAAGAAACCGCCGAAGAACGTTTTGAAAGTGAATGTAGATGCTTCTTACAATGCAGTGCTGGGGATTGGAGGTACAGGAGCAGTCATCTGCTAACGGGGTTCATTGCTGCATCTTATAGCTTTATATCCGATGTGGTGGACGCCTCAATGGCTTAAGCTTATGGCCTGAGAGATCGCCTGTTGCTCGCCCAACAGATTGGTTGCAGTAGAGTGTGGAGCTAGAATCTGATTGTTTGGAAGTGGTGAACACGATGAATGATGGAGGTTTTTCAGCAACAGCAGCGGGGCCAATATATGATGAATGTTCTGAAATTTGGAATGACTTTGCGGGTATCTCAATTATGCATTGTAATAGGGAGAGTAACAAAGTAGCACATGAGTTAGCTAGACAGACTTTAGTTGGCAAGAATTCGAATGTATGGGTAGATGATCCTCCTATCTCCTATACCTAAATAGGAGACCCTCGCTACCATATTTTTCTGGCTTCTCAGGGAGCCACGTCACCACCTATTACTATGTCAGTTCAGTTTCCAGAAACGATCAACGCGGCTTTTGTGTAGCTTTTTCTCAAGCAGAGGTGTGTTCCTTTGCATGGATGCATGCAACGTTAATGTATTTTTCCGCATTGCTTCTCTTCGTTGGCATTCCTCCACTTTCCCTTGCCAGGCGTTGGCGTCTTGAAGCGGTTTGGGGATGATGTGGGATGGGTTGGACCCAATCCAGTTTTATGCGTTGGACCCAACCCAGTTTTAGGGTCATGCATTCTGCGATACACCACGGCGCCACCTCACCATCCACTTGTTGATGCTCCCCTAGTTGTCCTTCCTGACGACGAGCACCCGACGGCTCCCGTGACGATGACGCTGATTGGGTTTCAAGGGGTTTGGTGCATTTTTTTGCGACGTAGCAACGTCACATCAACAAAAATACCCGTCTGGTAAGTATTAGCATGTGGTGTACCGCATAATAAGTTTAGAGGGGCTAGAAATGCATTTCAAAGTTCAGGGCCTATGTGTACCACTTAACAAGTTTAGGGGCCAGAAATGCATTTTCAAAGTTCAGGGGCCTATGTGTACCACTTAACAAGTTTAGGGGGCCAAAAATATATTTTCAAAGTTTAAGGGACTATGTAACACACGCTTACAAGTTCAAGGGCCTCTGGTGCATTTAACTCTTTTGTAATATACGAGTGTTATTCGCCTTACTATCAGATGCATTTTTATACCTTTCATAAAACAAAAACTAATTAGCTATTTTTCTCAGCATGCAAGCTATCCACCTCATTAGTGCACTATCAGATGTATTTTTTTTATCACACTAGTCGTCTCTTTCAAGATGCAAGCTATCCACCTCATTAACCCACTATCAAATGTATTTATGGTCACACATGCAAACTATCCACCTCATCGGTCCAATATCCTCTTTTAGGAGCTGCCCTAACCTTTTGGCAGGTAACGCTACCAGCTCCTCTACAAGACAATCTGACCCTCTACAAGGCTACTATCCTAGTCCTAGCTGATCTGGAGCACGATTGCGGACGTGGAGTCTCAGGCAGTACACCACTGTGGCGCTTTGGGGAAGGCCTCACTGGTCTCCATCTTTAGTGATGTCGTAGCAGCGTGGAGCACATCCTTCCATTTACTTCCTCCATACCCATATTAGTTGTCGATTAAAAAAAATGGGTCAAACATTGGAAATATAAATCATCAATAACTATTAATTTTCTAAGTTTGCAAATATAAAAATTATATGAATAGATTTGTCTTGAAAAATACTTTCACAAAAGTATACTTATATACATATTTTTATAAAAACAAGAGGTTAAAGTTGTGTTTTGAAGACTGTGTTGCTGTCCTAAACGACAACTAATATGAGTATGGAGGGAGTACCTTCCGTTGTTCCGCGCAACCGCCGGTCTCTCTTTGATTGGGAGCTTTCCGCCACCCCGCCGTGGATGTCATCTCCTCAACCAACCCGTGAGCATAAAGCGTTTGATGGAATGCGTGTGAATCCACTGGATCACAAGGTTTGTTTCATGAGAGCACCCGCAGTGTACGCATCTAGGAGGTGCCTATGCATTAAATGCTTGGTTGGAACCAAATCCTTCACATTGTGGGGTAGTGTCCATGAAGGAGCAGGTCCCAACCATAGAACCAGCGTCTATTTGAATAAAAAATAGATGACTACACACATGAAACAACACCAACGGCTCCAACGGCCATGATTCAAATTTCAATGGTCAAGTGAATGCAGCGTTTTACTTGACATTTGCCTTAAAAAATACAATTTTTCTTCGTTGCAGCCCAATGCTTCTTTAAAAGGAGTCCCAGCAGGCCTACTTCAAAAGGAGTCCCAGCGGATTCAGAGGAGGAGGCGTGGCGGTTTCGGCAGAAGGTAGAAAAAGAATGTGGAAAGAAGATTGCGGATTGCGGGAAGAAACGCCCCTCTATTTTTTTTCCATGTAGGTGGGTCCGGCTATGGACACGAATCCAGTTCCATACGGTGTGAGCTAAACAACAAGCGGGGTCATGTCATATGTGAGACCCACGATAGGCACACCCCAATCCTCTACACTACTGGTGCTCTCAATGAGCTGCTAGGACACATTTTAAAGTGATAGTCGAAATGGCCAATGGACGGTGGCAAAGTGACAACAAACCATAAGTTCTTTTTCCTAACTCGATCTGACGACTTCTGCCATTTGTTCTCTCTGTTTCTTTGCCCTGTTCTCTGCATTTTTCTCGGTCGGTTGATTGTGGAGTTCATTGGTAGCAGCGGCGTCATGTTTAGTTTTATTTCCCTTTTTTTGTACCTTTGTCCTTTTTCTTTGTTTCACATTTTCTGTGATCTTTTGGATTTCTGTTGATAGGGGACTGCAAAAGGGGATAGCCAAGCTCAGTTAAAATTAAACCACGATAACCATTGTACATTTGTACAGTAGCACACAGCGAGATAAAAAACTAGCGCAAAAAGTGAGCTTATCTATCTAGTGCTATATATACGACTACTACATCAAGCGAATAGGTGAGCTCGTCCTGAAGCTCCAACGAGCCAGATGAGCGCAGCTCCGGCCTTTGGTTTGGTGACAAAACAGCCCCAAAGAGGATTGTAGTGTGGGCGGTCGATGGAGGTGCGGCCGTGCGGGCCAGCGTGGGCTAGCCAATGTTAAAAAAACATGATTACCCGTACGACTAATCGTGATTAGGCTCGGTTATCGTCTCGTCTAGGGGTTGTGCGGCGAGTTATGCGCTAGGCGCGCCTACACGCGATGCGCCATGTAATCGGTGTTTCCACGGAAAAGCGGTCCTAGGCACGGGAATCGCGCGGGCGGGTGGGCGGCTTCGCGGGTGAATCACGCGGGGAGTTTTGCAAGCGCGCGCGGACGGGCGGGAATTCGTGTGCACTCATTCTGTATTTGCTGATTTTGAACCCCAAGATGTTGGACATGCTTTATCTGATCCAGATTGGGTCAATGTCATGCATGAGGAGTTAGAAAACTTTGAGAGAAATCGGGTTTGGGTTCTAGTTCCACCTCCTCCTGAGTGTAATCCTATTATGACAAAATGAGTTTTTCAAAAACAAACAAGGAGAGGATGACCACATTGTGAGAAACAAGGCCAGACTTGTAGCCCAGGGGTATAGTCAGAAGGAGACGATAGACTATGAGGAGACTTTCGCTCCCATAGCTCATTTGGAGGCAATTAGGATCCTCTTGGCTTTTGTTGCATCCAAGAGTTTCAAAATTTTTCAAATGGATGTCAAGAGTGCCTTCCTAAATGGCTACATAGAAGAAGAAGAAGTGTATGTGAAACAACCTCCGGTTTTGAAAATCTCAAGTTTCCAAACCATATTTTAAACTTCACAAAGCTTTGTATGGTTTGAAACAAGCCCTTAGAGCCTGGTATGATAGGTTGAAAATCTTTTTGCTTGCTAAGGGTTTTAAAATGGGATGCGTGGATAAAACTCTTTTTCTCCTCAAGCAAGGCAATAACACTCTTTTGGTTCAAATTTACATGGATGATATCATTTTCGGTGGTTCTTCTCATGCTTTGGTTGCCAAGTTTGCAGATACTATGAGCAGGGAATTCGAGATGAGCATGATGGGCGAGTTGACATTCTTTCTCGGGTTGCAAATCAAGCAATCCCGAGAAGAGATGTTTGTGCACCAGGGCAAGTACACTAAGGACATAGTGAAGAAATTCGATATGGGTGAGGCCAAGCCTCTTCCAACACCCATGTCAACCACGACGGCCCTGGATGCGGACGAGGATGGAGAAGCTGTGGACCAGAAGGAGTACCGTAGTATGATCGGATCGCTGCTGTATCTGACGGCGACACGCCCGGACATTCAGTTCGTGGTGTGTCTTTGCGCACGATTTCAGTCATCACCGCGCACTTCTCACCGTCATGCGGTCAAGCGCATTATGAGGTACCTTCGTTTCACACCTGAATTTGGGCTTTGCTATTATGCTTCTTCTACCCTCTCCCTTTGCGGTTACTCAGATGCTGATTTTGCTAGTTGGAGACTTAATCGCAAGTCCACTTCTGGGACTTATCAATTTTTGGGCTCTTCTCTTGTTTCTTGGTCTTCTCGCAAGCAGTCTAGTGTCGCTCAGTCTACCACAGAGGCTGAGTATGTTGCTGCGGCTAGCTGTTGTTCCCAGTTGTTGTGGATGATGACCACTTTGCATGATTTTGGTCTGAGCTTTTCTCGAGTACCCTTGCTTTGTGATAGCACGAGTGCGATTAGCGTTGCTAAGAACCTCGTGCTTCATTCTAAGACCAAACACAAAGATGTGCGCTTTCATTTTTTGCGAGACCATTATGAGAAGGGTGATATCGACCTTAGACATATTGATACTCATTATCAGTTGACTGATATTTTTACCAAGCCTTTGGACCAATCAACCTTTGCTAGGTTGAGAGGTGAGTGTTGGTATAAATTAACGCACACACTACTTTATCCGCAAGCGCACAGATAAAATCTACCGATGTAGCACTTCACCGGAGTAACCCAGTTTTAATATCGAACTCAAAGGAACGGATAGCGTTAAGTCTTAAGTCTAACTCCTGAGTAGCTAACAAGGACGGAGAATCTAGAAGTATAGAGGAGATCACTAAGGCTGTCTAATTCCAATTTAAGAGTGATATGTTTATATTATTCTTAGTGGGGAAGTTGCCATAAAAGGTCACAAACAGAGTATGAGTCTTTTATGCAAATGTATAATCCTACCGAGCCTACACACGGGTAAGTGGACTATAGAAGAATCAACAAGGCTATAAGAGTCACCATTGCGAACAACCACTACTACCGGCGTTATAGGAGGCAATCATGAGCTATCAAGTCTAAGCACCACGTTTACACTATCCAACTACTCTAACTCTAGCGCAACTAGAATTAAAGTACTCAAAAGAGAGTCATAAACCTTAAGAATAATAAGAACAATGGCTCAAACTTAAATATAGACGTTGATTACCGAAACAGTCGCTGAAGCAGGTTGAAGATGAACTTGAATCTGCAGGTACAGAATGAAGAAGTTGATCCGACAGGCCGGAGCTCCTTCTTGATCTCTTCCTCTCTCTCTCTTCTAGTTCTAGTATAAGACTAGTTTCTAAACCTAAACTAGAGGGGTATCTAGTCTTCTACTTGAAAGCTGGCTCTTGAAGTCTTCTTCTAGGGTTTCTGAATGAGGTGTAGACTTTTCTGAAGAAGGACTTGTTCTTCTCTGGGGCCTGGGGTCTGTATATATAGCCCTGAGGGATCAACCGCGACCGTTAGATCAAACCGACTTCACATGGGGCTGAGGTGGATCCTCAGAGGCGGTAGAGGAAGGTTCCAGAAGGGGGAGGCCGGCGGCTCCCTGGGCCCACCGACCGGTGGGGCCCACCAACCGGTCGGTCCCACCTGGAGGTGGCCCGGGGTGCCCCGTCTCGTGGAGTCTTTAGGTGTTCTCTAGAGTCTTTTGGAGTATTTCTGTCTTGGCGGTTGCGTTATCTCCCGTCGGTTTCCTTCTACGGGAAGCAATTGAGGGATGTTTTCCTGTTTAATCCCTGCAGATTCACAATTCACCAAAACTCATGGAATTCATTAGTTTTAAACCCTATACTAAGGTGGAATTTATGTTTTTATCCATTTTCATGTTTAATTGACCTTTAATAATAAGAGTTAATTAATGTCAACAAACTCCCCTAAGCTTACCCTTTGGTAGTCTCTTAGCAAAACCAAAAATTAACAATGGATCAGGAGTTGCTACAATATCTTCACTTCCAACAAGTGTACCTGCTGTTAAATAAAAATTCTCCAAAATATATCATGTTATTCTTCATGGGGCTTATTACTTTTACCTTAGATCTTGAGTAATTGAAAGATTGAACAATCAAATCAAGCACTATGTCTCCAGCTCTTTCACTTCATCTTTATCCCGGAGTTTTAATTAATCTTTTAAAAGCTTTAATACATATGTTGTCAAATTAAACAATGGATCCAAAGAGAAAGTTAACCAACCATTAAATCAAGAAGTGCATGTGTATGGAAAAATGGAGTCGGATGCTCTTTTGAATATATTTATTCTCTTCTGTTTATTAGAGACATATGGTTATTAGGCTAATTCTACTATCGGGCACGTGCCCATTTTTCTGACATTTTTTCCGAGGTTCCGGACACTTGTCCCTTTTTATTTCCTCGAGATCTATCTTTTTGAGGTTTCAGACACTTGTCCCTTTTTATTTCCTCGGATCTTTCTCTCTTTTTTTTCTTTCTCTTTTTTTTAATAGCCACATGCTTCCAACAAACTTCTGAGAGGAAAGCAACAGATAATTATGAGCATTTATGCGGAAGATGGATGAAATGTGTAAGTGATCTCAATTCAATGGCATGATAAACTACTTATAGGGTCACAAAGCTTAATTTAACTCAATGCAATTATTAGTCATGTTTATATTTAGAAATCTCCGGAACTTTAATGTTGTTTAGAACAAGATAATAGCAGCTTAGATCATCACATGTCATATCCCAATTACCTAGATCTTAGATTAAGTATTTGCCATCCATGCATTTAATTTTATTTTAAGACATCATTATTAATTAGGAGAACTCACGCTTTAAAGGCTAGGTACTTGAAAGAAATTAGATAGAGCAACTATTCAGTATTTCCATACAAAAGATTAGAGAGAGAGGGTTCTTCTTTAGTCATCAATTTCTTAAAACAAACTAGACACACTATTTTATTTATTTAATCTAACACACTTTAAGATATAATATAAAAGCTAATAATAATAATAATAGTAGTAGTAGTAGTAATAATAATAATAACAATAATAATAATAATAAAGACATAGCTGAATCGTGAAGATAACGGGGGTGCGTCTCCCCCAAGCTGGTTCCCTTAATAGCGTTGAGCCTTCATGTGCTCATATATTTTTGTCTCTTTTTTTAATTAATGGTGAGCCTTCATGTGCCCACATATTTTTGTTCTTTTCCTTTTAAGGGTGAGCCTTCATGTGCTCATATTTTTTATTTTTTTTATTTTGAATTTGTTTATAGAATGAAAAACTTAAGAGGATAAAGATACTTACGTGGATACATGGGGTGCCTTCCCCCAAGCTGAATGTTGACGTAGTCGTTCGAACTTGTAATGTAGCAGACTGGAAGCGGATATGTCATTCCTCTGTCAGAGCTTTGATTGATGTTGATGGTTGTTAAAATAGTGCTCCAACAGTGGATGAAACATTCACTTGCTTGTCAATTTTTCTTGGCCTTTCAAATCCTTTTGGCGAAGGTTCAGATATTTAGGTCCGACAAACCGGACCTTCCCTTGGTTCAGACCTCCCAAGGTATGTCAGACGTTTGGAAAGTTGTTATTGATTGTACCTCTTAGGTGTAGACTTTTTCTTCCATACTTTCTTGGTCTGAGTCTTCACTTCGTGTGGTTCACTGTCTTGGGGTTTCTCTTCTTCTTTCTTTTCTGGGACAGTGTCGATAGCTTCTTCTTCATGATTGGCCTCTCTATTCTCGATAGCTTGTCTTCTTTGGCGTTGAGAGCGGCGTGTTTCACTTCTGTTCTTCTTGGGTGCTTCATTGGGTATGTAGTTGATGAAGTAGCATCGTACCTTTTCTCTAGGAAAGTGAAAATGGATTTCCTCTTGTAGATGATTGCACTTGTAGCGTAGAGGAATGGTCTTCCTAGGATGAGGTGGACATCATCGTCTTCTCCCATGTCGAGGATCAAGAAGTCTGTGGGGACTTCATGACCTCTAATTCTGACTACGACGTCTTCCATCATTCCTTCTTGTTTATGCCTCCTGATATGGTGTCACCCATGTTCTTCGTTCGTCCAGCAGTTTGAAGTGAAGCGTTAATTGTGGAAGTTGGCAACATCTTGCTCAGTGTGCATGTTCTTGTAGATCTAGGACCTTCACTCTGTGGAATTTGGGAGTGATAAACTTTTCCATGTTTGCTCAAGAGTGTGTCCTGCTCATAAAGACAAGGTAGAGATCAAGTGCATGAGCTCTGTTGGTGGAAAAACACCAACAAAACCAAAAGTTTTGTTTATTCCCTTATAACCTTAGGCACATTGCACAAGACAAACCTGTTGTTTATGTGTTCTATTCAATCTTAACATGAGTGATAGGATCACAGGATGAGCATGAAAGTAGCATCTTAAAATATTTAACAGATCAGATTACTTAACCCAAGGAAGGATAATCTATGCATAAAGTGTCGATCTTTTCATGATTAAGATATATCATCTTCCAAAGGTTAGATGCACAACATTTTAGTTCATTTAGTTAAGTCAGTGAGATTCAAGAGAGTGAAGCTAGGAACAAAGATCAAAGGACTGAACATGTTGAGTTGATTAGGTTGGATCAAGTGATGTGCAACTTAAACATGTTTAGTTCTTTATTTATGTTCATACCAGAATCAAAGAGAAACTTTTAAAGTGATGGTCACTTACCTTGAAATGTTACTTTGAAGAGTGATTGTGTCAAACCTCCTTGTGGAAGCTTCTCTTGTCTAGCTGGTTGTTGTTTATGAATGACTTGTTTTTTCTTGTTTGTCTCACAGTATGCTTGAGAGGAGGAAGATCACAATGGAATCATCCTTAGAGGTATCGACCTTCCTTCTCTATGTGTTGACTTATCAGTGAAGGCGTATTGTTCCTCGAGTATGTTGCCCAGGATCCTCTCTCTTCTCTTTGTCAACCTTTCTTGTTTTCCCTTTAATTATTGGGTTGACAAGAGACTTGAAATTAGAGCTGCTACTCGAGTGCCTCTAGGATAGTCTTTGTCTTTTAATGTCACAACTGAGACTTGTTCTCTCAACAGTGTCTAGATGATGGAGATATTATCGGCCGTTCTTCTTGATTTGCTTGGCTCAAGTATTATCTCTCCATCTTCTAATTCTTGTGCTGTAGTGGCTTCATCCTTCATGATGCCCTCCTCAATTCTTGGCAGTTGGTTCTCCCTTCGACGTCTTCTCTTGGTTCTCTTTGGCTGCTCATAAGTGATGTAGATGTTGAAGGTGTAGCGAAAGATCCAAAAGTTGACTTCTCCAGGTCCGATAAAGATGATAACATTGATGGTGTTCAAGAACAATCCTCCAAGAATGAGTGGTGGATCATATTTTTCTTCTAGACTAAGACAACATCTAGTGGTTTGTACTGATCAAAGTGGTGAGTAGGAGATCGATATGTCTTGAAGCTGAATTTCTCCTTCCCCTTTGATTGTGAAACACATCTAGACAACAGAATTATCTCTCCCAGGCTGGCTTGTGATGTAGATGGACTCCCAATCAACATGTTCATGTGTTTGACTTATAGATCTTGCTATTGTTGTAGTGCTACCATCTTGTCTCCCAAGCTAGCTCTTGATTAGAAAAGAGGATAACTTTCCACTTCTTGTCTTGATGTCTTGGACTATGATGATTGCAGGCATAGGTTGTCTCATATGAGGTAAGTTGCATCTTGTTTGTCATCAGCGCCCAAGCAAGACTCAAAGCTAGGCTAGCACCATTTGTGATCTGAGAGTATATTTGTGTGTCTATGGTTTGGGTTTTGGATCTTCAATGTTCAGACCAAACCATGGATGGACAAAATCTCTCTCCTGCATAACGTTAGTGGATATATACTCGAAGGATTGCAAGAATTTGAAGCATGAGTTGTTGTCCATAACTTATGTATTTTGCATCTATGCTAATAAAAAGATGTTTTTAGGATTATTTTAGCATAGACTAGTATTTTATGTGTTGGCTGCACTTTAACATGATTCAAGGCAAAAGATAACTTGCAGTAGAAGACAAAATAAATAAACTTTGATACTCACAGTTCTTTCATCCATGATGAATGAGCTGAGTCTTCATTGTGCAAAAGTTGTTGAAGTTCATGTGTCTCTTCATCTCTAGTGTGAGTTCATCTCCGGACTTTCCCAAATTGATATTGAAAGTTTTCTGCAGGGGTTAATCCAACAAAATATCCAATATCCACTATAACATACTATCGGCTCAAAAATCAACCTAGACACACCACGTCTAATTTGATCTAGGAAGACATTTTAACTTAAACATTGCTTAAATTAAAAGGCCTTTGAAAGCAAGATCACCACTCCTAAACTAGGCACCATGCTCAATTTAAGAGATGTATGAAAGTACTCCAAACCTAAACATATACTATAGCAAGTAAAGGTAACATGAAAGCATTATAGAGATTTATTCAGATGGTGATGAAAGAACATGATTAGTATACGAGCATACCCTAAATGTAGGGACAACCAACATAGCAACATGGCAAGACATGCTCTTAGAAAGTCTATTCCCCAAGCTTGGATTTTTCAAAGAATCAAGATTGGATGAATGTAATTCAACGTTACATGGTGATTGGTTGGGTATACCTTGTGTTTGTTGTTCTTTTCTGCTCTAGACCTGGAAAGGTTAGTGACAAGAATACCCGAAGGAATAATTTCATAATTATATTTCTATGCTCATTACACAAGGAAGTGCAGCGGAAAGGTAGGCGTAGCTAACAACCAGATGTTATGATAGGGTGTAAGGATTCTACTGGTTATAGCTTGTGCTCATGGGGTAGTGATAGATAAGAGTGGAATTCAAAAATAACATTCATAAGAATGAACACAAAAATGATAAAAAGACTGGGACAAAAACAAGGAAAATATAAAAGTATGATTACGAGTTTAAGTAGACTTAAGATCAACTCTAGACCGTTCCCCGGGAACGGCGCCAGAAATGCTTGTTGGTATAAATTAACGCACACTCTACTTTATCCGCAAGTGCACAGATAAAATCTACCGATGTAGCACTTCACCGGAGTAACCCAGTTTTAATATCAAACCCAAAGGAACAGATAGCGTTAAGTCTTAAGTCTAACTCCTGAGTAGCTAACAAGGACGGAGAATCTAGAAGTATAGAGGGGATCACTAAGGCTGTCTAATTCCAATTTAAGAGTGATATGATTATATTATTCTTAGTGGGGAAGTTGCCATAAAAGGTCACAAACAGAGTATGAGTCTTTTATGCAAATGTATAATCCTACCGAGCCTACACACGGGTAAGTGGACTATAGAAGAGTCAACAACACTATAAGAGTCACCCTTGCGAACAACCACTACTACCGGCATTATAGGAGACAATCATGAGCTATCAAGTCTAAGCACCACGCTTACACTATTCAACTACTCTAACTCTAGCGCAACTAGAATTAAAGTACTCAAAAGAGAGTCATAAACCTTAAGAAGATGAACTTGAATCCGCAGGTACAAAATGAAGAAGTTGATCTGACAGGTCGGAGCTCTTTCTTGATCTCTTCCTCTCTCTCTCTCTTCTAGTTCTAGTATAAGACTAGGTTCTAAACCTAAACTAGAGAGGTATCTAGTCTTCTACTTGAAAGTTGGCTCTTGAAGTCTTCTTCTAGGGTTTCTGAATGAGGCGTAGACTTTTCTGAAGAAGGACTTGTTCTTCCATGGGGCCTGGGGGCCTATATATATAGCCCTGAGGGATCAACCGCGGCCGTTAGATCAAACCGACTTCACGTAGGGCTGAGATGGATCCTCAAAGGTGGTAGAGGAAGGTTCTAGAAGGGGGAGGCCGGCGGCTCCCTGGACCCACCGACCGGTGGGGCCCACCAACCGGTCGGTCCCACCTGGAGGTGGCCCGGGGTGCCCCGCCTCGTGGAGTATTTAGGTAGATGTTGATCCGATGGCCACGCCCGCACAACTGGTAGCTTCGCCTCGACACGACCTCACCCGATGCCGCCACGTGCCGCCACTCGTCCACCGTCCATTCTCCTAGACCTCCCCCCCCGGTTTTGAGGCTGAAACCGGGAAACCTGTCGTCCGGTTGAGTTTTGTGGCCCAAACTCAAAAACCCGCCATCATCCAGGTTTTGAGGCCTAAACCTGAAAACCGTCCTCAGCCCGAGTTTTGAGGTCCAAACTCGGAAACCGGCCAACACCCAGGTTTTGTGGCCCAAACCTGGAAACCATCCCACCGGTGTTTTTTCTGGGGCTCTACCATCAAATTGAAGCCGTAGATGGATGCACCGCACGTGCACCCCGTCCACCCACAAGTCTTCACTTGTCGCTGTCCCAGGCTGTCAGCCACCACAGCTGATCCTCAGGCGACCGGTCCGTCAGTCCAAGCCTCACGTCCGCCCTTCACCGCTCCGAGTCCATTGACACGACACGTCTCAACTTGACCTTCACCTTGCCTTCGATTACCGTCTTCGAGCTTGACACCTGCACAACACAAGCCAAAGAACATGTGCATCAAACCAGTTGACAATCACTCATCATCACAAGACCCGAAATACACCCATGTATCCGCAATTTTTGATTTGACCTTTGTGTACCCTTTTTCCCCAAATGCTGAAATGGAAAAGAGAACCGGAGGGTTTGAACTTTGCTACCCTGTAACCAGGGGCGGAGCCAAGGCCCGGCCGCCACCCTGGGCAGGTGGCCGGGCTCCCCCACGCGACCTACTGTGCAAGTACATACTTATACTTCAAAAAGAACAAATTTGGAAGCTACTTAAGAGTCTTGCTCATTTATCTCTAAAAAATACAAATACAACTAAAAAAGGTTGTTTTCAGAAAAAAAAACCCTCAAAAAAAGCTACATACAGAAATAAAAGCTATCACACCCCAACTTTAAGGATAAAATTGAGGCAGAATACTCATGTGTGCCCAGGAAACAATCACACACATAAGTTAGACAAATTACAAAAAGTGGCATCATCACAGTGTTTATTACATAACGATAGTATCATCACATGTCTTACATCAAGCGGAACAAAAGGAAACTAACTGCTAACAAAGACCACTCCATAGGGAAAGCTGACTGGGGGAAACAGCTAGCCTAGAAGTCCTCTGGGAAGTCACCAACTCCACCTTCATCTGTTACCCATCCGAGATTTTGCCCAAAAAGAAGATAAACAACAAGCGTAAGTACTCCACGTACTTAGCAAGCTAACATAGGGTTCATGAGGCTCAAAAGGCTGACACTGTCTGACTGCAATTAGCTTTTATATTGGTAAAGTTTTAGCATTTAGGTAAACGAATATTGTGCTTAACCCTTAACCCATGATCCATTTGTCCATCAATAATAAGATATAACATCATATAGTGTCATCAACATAAAGTAACATTTATTCAAGTATCATAGTTCTGCTAGTTTTCCGGGCCGCTCGTGACCGTGAGCACGACTGTTATAACAGTTTTACACTCTGCAGAGGTTGTGCATCTTTACCCACAAGCCGTGTTGCCCTTGTGCCCGAGGTGGCCAACCTCTTGATCCACTTCCAAGGTAGATCGGCAGGGTACACTATGAAACCTTTCGCTGGTTCGTCTAACAGGTTAGGGCCGCTAGGTTTCCTTGGCAGGCAGATGTAGCAACCCCCCTTTCCTATGGCACAAGGCCATCACAGCTATACTCATAGGAACAGGGGCAGCCCTACACCCAAAGTGGCAAGCCCCTCTTGCGCCCTTTCGGATAACCTCTAACAAGTTAGAAAAGGTCCAGTTTACCGAGCTAAAACCAGAGCCATATAGCACTCATGGTAGCACTGCCAGTCCCAGCTTTTGCTAACAGCAAGTTTTATTAACCGTTTATCATCATATCAACATGAGAAATATTCATCATTGGACTGGATCAGTTATTAGTCAGTAAGCACTAGCATTCTACCCATATGCAAATATCCCACGGAGTCAAGAACATCACAGATAACAAAGCTAAGTGGGTCTCTAAGGTTGCTCAGTTGGACACATACATAAATGAGTAAATTAATAGTAAAGTGAATAGGTAACAAGGAGATCCCATGCTAACTTGCCTTGGTTGCTGAAAAACTGGTCTTCCTGCTGATCGTCGAAGGATGGGTCCTGGTCGTACCACACTTGCTCACTGTCTACTTGATCACAACATCAACACGCATTCCAGGTGCATACATACAAATGCAAACAGGCTATATATAAGAACAATACACCAAATAGTAATAAACTGAAATAAAACTTTGATAAAACAGAAGGACGTATTTTTGTACGATCACAACAAGTTTTGGTTCACCGAAAACGGAGTTACGACGCGAAATCTACGACCGAAACAGAGATTCTAAAGCCCTAAACAAGATTAACTAGGACCCTGCAGCTAAACTGTTCAAAACAGTCTAACAGAGATGTCAACAGGTGGAGAACTAAATTACGAATCTAACGCAACTTGAACGGATCAAAACGGAGCTAAAACGTGGATTTTATAAGCGTTTTAGTGCAGTGGCAAAACTGTAAATAACTGGAAATGTATTTGAATTTAAATTAGAATTTAAATTGAATTTTAAATCGAATTCACAACCGGCTGGACTGCGCCTCAAATCAACCAAAACACAGGGGCCTGGTTGCAAACTTTTCAAGGCATAGGGAATAGTGCCGGCCGGAGCGCGGGTTGATTTCAAGTTTCCTTAGGGGCTCTTAAGCAAATCGGCACCCCGAAGGGATATCAGTGATCTCTGGCCATCGGATCGGAGGTGGACGTCGAGGATTAGATCGGGGAGGGTGCGTACACGGGGGCGAGTCGACGGCGCGCTCACGCCGCGACGTCGCGGCGCCTCGCGACGGCGTGCGCGCACCCGCCATGGATGGCGCACGGACGCTCGCGAACCCGGCACCAGAGGGCACCACAAGCCATACCAAGTGGATGGAGGGGAAGCGGAAGGCAAGGGGTTCTCACCACGGCGAGACGGAGTGGAGGAGACGGCTCGGAGATGGAGGTCCACGGCGAACGGCGGTCGGCGGTGAACTGCACAGACGAACGACGGCGGTTAAGGCTAAACCAAGCGAAAGAGAGGGGGAGAGACGGTTCGACAGCTTCACCGTGGCGCGGCGGAGCTCGGAGGAGGCTGCAATTGACCGGAGCGGCGCCGAATCGATAGATCGACGGCGGCGGGCGGCGGCAACGGCGGCGGGGGAGCTCTGGAGGTGCTCCGGTGCACGGCAGTGTGCACGGAGGGAGCAAATGAGGGAAAGGGAGAGAGCGAGGCGGTCGCGTCCGCTGTATGCACGAGGAGGAGCCGGAGACGTGGGCGCGGCTTGCACGACGCACGGAAGACCCGGGAGCGCGGCGGTTGCGCTAGGGACGGTGCGCGCGGAGGGGAAGGCTCGGTTGACAAGCGGGCCCGGCGTGTCTGCGACCGAAGGGAGGGGAAAACGGCGGTTGCTCTGCGGCGCCGAGCTGGGCCGGCCTGCGGGCCGAGCGGAAGAGAAGAGAAGGAGAGCGCCGGCCCAACGGGGGAAAGAGGGAGAAGGGAGGGAGGCACCGGCGAGCTGGGCCGCAAGGCTTCCCAGGCCGAAAGGCAAGGGAGAGAGGGAGAAAGAGAATAAATCATGTTCCTTTTTATTCCAAAGCATTTCAAAATATTTTCAAGCAGATTTTGAATTCATTTCGAATTTTGGTAAAAACCAATCCCACAAATAAATCCAATACATCAGCATGAGTGCAAAAACATGTTGCCAACTTTCTTTAATTCTATAAAAATTATTTAATTCCTAGGTTAAATGCTCACAAAATCATAATTAAAATAATTTTCACCTATTTTGGAGAAAATTTTAGGGTGTTACAAAAGCTTAAATAGATTAATTAGCACTAATTACACTAAATGTTGTGGCCCTATTTTAGTCTATTAAAATCAGATTAATTATAAAAACTAATTACATCGTCGTACAGTACTTAACGAGACGAAGCTATTAAACCTAATTAATATGTCATTAACATATATTTATTGTAGCACCACATCATCAAATCGTAGACTAATTAGACTCAGTAGATTCGTCTCGCGAAGTAGATTTCATCTGGCAAATTAGTTTTATAATTAGTTTATATTTAATACTCCATATATGTGTCCTAATATTCGATATCATAGGTAAAAAAAATTGGGAAGACATCTAAATAGGGCCTTAGTTGATATCCTAATTAGTAAACATAAAAACTATATAGTTTTTACGCTGGGAGTGGTCTTGTTATTAGCACGACGTTTTATCTCGCCCAGGCTCCGTAAAATTTCTGGCTCCGCCACTGCCTGTAAATATATATACTATCTTTACACAAGGCTTCCATCTTCATATTTAATTTAGGGAAAAATGTTTCCCTTTTTCTTTAATTCTTCTAATATGATTCGGCAGATCTCTTGTTCCCCCGCTTTATTATTATCTCACGAGCATTATTAAAGTGTCACAATCAGAGCATGTAAGCGTAAGTATATCCTCCGTAGTATTCAACACAGCACAGAATCAGCTTTAAAGCTGTCAGCAAAACTGGAGCTGACCAAAGTTTCTCTATCATAGCTAAGATGCCAATGTCAAATTTTGCTGGCGAATCCTTAAGCAAGTCAAGCGGTCAAGCGGCTTTCAGTTTGATACCTCGTACCTGCCAATTGCCAAAGGAGTCGTTCCAGGGCGCCAAATCTGATGATGCCTCCAGTTTCTATCCGAGTCTTGCACTTTCCATCATTTTCTCCTGCAAAGAACCTTCCAGCGCTGTAACATCCTCATCGCCTTGGCCACAATCACATTCACCTCCGTCCGCATTGCTCCCTGAAAAATGAAAACAGAGTGAATTCCTCAGTTTCCAAATGCTCCACATCCACCAAATAGCAGCACAGCACATGTTTAGTTCTATCAGCTTCCACATCTCAAAGCTACAAATTTTCAAACAGAAGCTTATCCTCTCTCTCTCTCTCTTTTGCAAAACGGAAGCTTATCCTCTCTAATTTCAGAGTTTAATTTTAAAGGTCACATTTGGGCCTTCATCCTCAAGAGTCTGATTTTAGATTGCTAGACATCAAGAGGATCTTTGTAAAAGCAGGGAGGCCCACCCATCTTCACCTTCTTCCTTTTTCGGTTATATGTGTGTGTTTGGCCGTCAAATGTATGGCTAATAATGCATCATCAAAGTTCTGCAATGGGGAGCCTTGAATCTTGATTTGGTTGAGCTGTGACATTTGCTGCTGTCTTTCCAATATAGATGTACTTTGGGATTGGGAGTTAAAGGGGAAAGTGAAAAAAGGAGATGTATTCACCTTGAGTTCTGTCAGGTGTCATTTTGTATGATACGAGATGTAGGAGATCAGAGTGGTATTTCTAATTCTCAGAGAAGAGAAAATCGTCGACTAATTGGATGTTCCATATACTGATAAAAAGGTTTTCAAGCAATATGATTTTCTGCCAGAATTGTGCACACATGAGTCATGGCACATCGGTCATAATCTGGAATCTGGACACCTCAACCTTTTGATCAAGATTACAGCCCCCCTCTCTCTCTCTCTCCCGTTTTTATTAAATGCACAACTCTTGCATCAGGGATGGCAACTGGTAGTGAAGCCACGAAGCCAGCTGAGGATGTGCTTGAGTGGCATAAACAGGACAGCAAGAGGATGCTCCACGCGGTTTACCGTGTCGGGGATCTGGACCGCACGATCAAGTATATATGTTGCTATATTCTAAGTGAAATTTGCAACATCTGCAAGTAATATCTGTTAAACGAATAGACAATTTCCAGATTAAAACCAGAATATAAATCATAATAAAATGATGATCTAGATATTTCAGATTGTATTGTTTACTAGCATAGCAAAACATGCATAACATGATCTCATACATGACAACCGGTGTAAACATAGCTCGTACACCAGATAGATTAAAAAGCAAGAACAAAGGCATAAGACCTGATATAAGCATAGAAATTAGATCACGAACGGCGTACCTTTCTGATGCTGGAGAAGACGGTGGCGGAGTCGGCGCTGGACGATCCTCGATGAGCGCTGGAGGAAGAGCTCGGAGCAGTTGACGACGAGTACGTCTTGACGCAGCGCCGCCTGACTTGGACGGTGGACGACCCGTTGTTGAAGACGAGAGCAGTCGCGCGACGAGCGCTTCCCAAAAACCTTATTCGCCTTCTCCCGGTGCAGGATCGCAAAGACGAGGGTTCCGGAGACCTGCTCGCCCGGTCGCTGGTGCACGCAAGCGAACGGACTGGAGACGACTAGACGACAGCGCAAAAGCGATATGAGGCAAACCCTAGCTCGAGAGGTGTTGAGATATGTTTTGGCGTGGCCGATAGGTTGCTTATATAGTCCTGTTGAACCGACCTCGTGTCGCGATCACGATCTAAATCGGTCTAGGACTCTGGAGTCGTAACTGTTTAGGACTCTGCAACTTGAAGGCCAAGAAACCAAAAACTAAAACTGCAAAAGGAGACCGCACTCCCGCAAGGCGAGGAGCCGGATTTCGGCGGACCATTCACGCAGGTGCCGCGCACCCGCGCAAGTCGCCACGCCACGCCACGCCCCGCCCCGCCCCGCCCGGCCCGGCGAGGCGAGGCGAGCGAGCGCGCGCGTGTGAGTTTCTCTTTCTCCTTCTCACACTAGACTTGAGGAAGTGGAGAGGACTTCCATATTTAAGCAAGTCCTCCTCCCCTTCCACTAGCAAGGTGGGACTAAAGAGTTCCACTTTCCCTCTTTGCTCACACATGAATGGGCCTTTGAGATTTATTATGAATTTCAGAATTTGTTAATGGGCCAAGCCCATATAATTCTAACAATCCCCCACCAGATCTCAAATTCTCATTTAGAGTTTTGCCTGTTCCCGCTACTGTTTGATATACTAGTGTTTAGCAGAGACTGTTAAGTTGAACTTCCGCCTATAACCTTAAGTTATACTTATTCACAACTTGAACAATGGACTATGCCTTGAATTGCAAGTTTTGCGTGAAGCAAGTTTTACTCAAGGTTAAACTAGTACCTGGCTGCCAATAGCCTTTCTCCGTGGGTGGAGCATATACGTCATACTCCATGGTCTCTTCATGAGCTTACTAGAGATCACCCTAATCTCATAGACTGCGACGTTTAACAGTCATGGCTCATAGTCATGGCTCATATAGGTATGTTCTTTTAAGAATACTCTGTAGGACAGCATCTTTGCTTTTAAAAGCCAATAGAACATATTAAGGCCTTTGCCAACCTTCCATACAGTGCCTCATAGCAATGAGAGTATTGCATCTTTCACATAGAGAGGGTTTAGAGGTTACTCTCCTCAGTTTACCAATAGCTTGTTCTTCCCAGATCCTTAGTCACGGGATCTCCGATCAAAAAGGTTGGGTTGCTACTACTGTAAACTCATATGGGTCTCATACCCATCTCCCTTGATGCGATTTCTATCACATTCCGTGATAACCCTTTTGTAAAGGGATCTGCCAGGTTTTTGTCTGTTTGCACATAAGTCACAGCTATTACTCCGGAGTTTCTCAACTTCCTGACAGACTTCAAACGTCTTTTAACGTGTCTTGTTGACTTCGCATTATCCTTAGCACTATTCACTTTAGTGATCACTGTTTGATTATCACAGTTCATAAGGATAACCGGTATTGGTTTTTCAACCACCGGTAAGTCAGACAAGAGCTCACGCAGCCACTCTGCCTCTGCAGAAGCTGTATCCAAAGCAGCAAGTTCTGCTTCCATGGTTGATTTAGTCAATATAGTCTGTTTACAAGACCTCCATGACACTGCACCACCTCCAAGGGTAAAAACATACCCACTAGTGGCGTAGATCTGATCAATATCAGAAATCCAGTTTGCATCACTATATCCCTCTAGCACAGCTGGGTGCCCAGAATAGTGAATTCCAAAACTCATTGTACCTTTGAGATAACGGAAAACTCTTTCAAGTGCATGCCAATGATTATCACCTGGGTTGGACATGTACCTACTCAACTTGCTCACAGCAAATGAGATATCTGGTCTAGTTGCGCTCGCTAGATACATGAGTGAACCAATAATCTGAGAGTATCTCAGTTGGTCTCTAGCAATCTTTCTGTTCTTTCTTAAAGTCACACTGGGATCATAAGGTGTTGGAGAAGGTTTACTATCCATAAAGCCAAAGCGACTCAAAACCTTCTCAACATAGTGAGATTGTAATAAAGTAATCTCACTCTCATCCTTAATCAGCTTAATGTTCAAAATAACATTAGCTTCACCCAGATCTTTCATATCAAAACTCTTTGATAGGAAAGACTTGACCTCATTAATAACATCAATATTTGTTCCAAAAATAAGAATATCATCAACATATAAACATAATATAACAGATTGACCCCCACCATGTCGATAATACACACACCTATCAGCTTCATTAACAGCAAAGCCTGCACTAATTAAAGTAGTGTCAAACTTCTCATGCCATTGTTTAGGTGCTTGTTTCAAGCCATACAAAGATTTCAATAACTTACACACTTTTTGCTCTTCACCTTTTACTACAAACCCATCAGGCTGATCCATATAGATCTCCTCATCCAACTCTCCATTAAGAAAAGCTGTCTTCACATCCATTTGATGAATGAGAAAACCATATGAGGCAGCCAGGGAAAGTAATACTCGAACAGTGGTTAATCTAGCAACAGGTGAATAAGTATCAAAGAAATCCTCGCCTTCTTTTTGAGTATAACCTTTAGCCACAAGTCGAGCCTTGTACTTGTCAATAGTACCATCAGGTCTAAGCTTCTTCTTGAACACCCACTTACAACCCACAGGTTTGCAACCAAAAGGCAACTCAGATAACTCCCAAGTACCATTAGAGAGAATCGAGTCCATCTCACTACGAACAGCTTCTTTCCAATCATCTGCATCTGGAGATGCATATGCTTCTGTAATAGAAGTAGGAGTATCATCCACAAGGTACACAATGAAATCATCACCAAAGGATTTTGCAATCCTTCGTCTCTTGTTCCTCACAGGAATTTCATTGTCATCCTCCTCAAGGACTTCATTAAGTGGTTGTTCAAATGACTTAAACGGAGACTCAATAGGTGTAGTAAAATCAGGAGTTAATTCAGAAGAAAACTTAGCATTGCTACGCATATCTTTCATAGGAAAAATGTTCTCAAAGAATGTAGCATCACGAGATTCAAAGATCGTATCCACATGCATATCAGGTACTTCAGATTTTACTACTAAAAATCTATAGGCAATGCTATGATGTGCATATCCTAGAAAGATGCAATCCACGGTCTTTGGTCCAAGCTTACGCTTCTTAGAAATTGGAACATTGACTTTCGCCAAACATCCCCACGTGCGTAAGTATGTAAGTGATGGTTTCCTTCCAACCCAATACTCGTATGGAGTTGTCTCTTTATTTCTGTTTGGAACTCTATTCAGGACATGACTCGCAGTCAATAAAGCCTCCCCCCACCATGCCTTAGAAAGACCAGCAGTATCTAACATGACGTTCACCAAGTCAGTCAACGTGCGGTTTTTCCTCTCGGCAATCCCGTTTGATTCAGGAGAATAGGGAGCTGTCCTCTCATGAATAATACCATGTTTTGTATAGAAATCATCAAAAAGCATAGGAAAATACTCACCACCACGATCTGACCTTAGACGTTTAATCTTTCTCTCTAGTTGATTCTCAACTTCAGCCTTATAGATTTTAAAGTAGTCTAGTGTTTCATCTTTAGTTTTAAGCAAGTAAACATAACAATATCTAGTTGCATCATCAATTAAAGTCATGAAATATCTCTTTCCACCTTTTGTCAACACACCATTCATCTCACAAAGATCAGAATGTATGAGTTCTAGAGGTGCCAAGTTTCTCTCCTCCGCTGCCTTGTGAGGCTTGCGAGGTTGCTTTGATTGCACACAACTATGGCACTTAGAACCTTTGACAATAGTGAAATCTGAAATAAACTCAGGCTAGACAAACGTGACATTAAACCAAAGTTCACATGACATAAACGAGAATGCCAAATATTAGAACTATCATTAATTGTGCCACAAATATGATTTACTGACTTATTACAAAAATCTGCCAAAGATAGGCGGAACAAGCCTCCGCAATCATAGCCTTTACCAATAAATTGTCCATGCTTAGACATAACTACTTTATTGGACTCTAAAACTACTTTAAAACCATCTCTCAAAAGAAGAGATACGCTAACAAGGTTCTTGCGTATAGTAGGGACATGCTGCACGTTCTTTAGTTGCACGATCTTCCCCGAAGTAAACTTCAGATCTACCGTGCCAACACCACGAACAGAAGCATGTGATCCATTCCCCATTAGGACGGAGGAACCTTGGAGCCCCTGATAAGAAGAAAACAGAGAGATATCAGCACACACGTGAATATTAGCACCTGTATCAACCCACCAATTTGGTGATTGAAATACTGATAGTACAGTAGGAAAATTACCATACCCGTTATCAGCATCGCTAGTAGTCACAAGGTTGACATTCTTCTTTTTCCCTTTGCGGTCCGCTCGCTCCGGACACTCTTTGGAAAAATGCCCAAGCTCTCCACAAGTGAAGCACGTCAACTCTGCTTTATTCTTCTTCTTCTTCTTAAATGTAGTAGTAGTTTTGGCATTGAAAGACTTAGGCTTTCCTTTGTACTTGCCATGGGTTTTCTGGACGAAGTGGGTGCTAGGTCTTTCCTCGTTCCCCTTCTCAGTGTTATCTTTAGCCCGAGCCTTCTCTTCAACATCAAGAGATGCTATCAGGTTTTCAACTGATATTTTCTGTCTCTTGTGTTTAAGGCTTGTGGCGAAATTCCTCCAAGAGGAAGGTAGCTTTGCAATAATGCACCCAGCCACAAACTCATCGGGTATAACACAATTGAGGAGTTCAAGCTCTTTTGCCAGACGGTGTATCTCATGAGCTTGCTCGACTATAGATTTGTTCGCAACAATCTTGTAGTCATGAAAAGTCTCCATGATGTACAACTCTTTGCCAGCATCTGAAGCACCAAAGGTAGCTGCCAGATAATCCCACAAAGTCTTTGCGTCTTTAATGTGCAGAATTGTATCAAAGATATGATCAGCAAGGACATTCTGCACAACTCCCACAAAGATTTGGTTGGCATCTTGGAAAGCTCTCTGATCCTCTTCAGAGATATTTCCCTCCGGCATACCAGCAATCACCCAGAACACTTTCATGGCCGTCAACCAATTGGTGACCTTAACTTGCCATCTCTTAAAGTGCTCTCCAGAAAATTTTTCTGGCTTCAGCGCATCAACAAAACTAGCCATAGTTAATTCTGGAAACCTATAATAAGGTTTTTGGATTGTTAAACGAATAGGCAATTTCCAGATTAAAACCAGAATATAAATCATGATAAAATGATGATCTAGATATTTCAGATTGTATTGTTTACTAGCATAGCAAAACATGCATAACATGATCTCATACATGACAACCGGTGTAAACATAGCTCGTACACCAGATAGATTAAAAAGCAAGAACAAAGGCATAAGACCTGATATAAGCATAGAAATTAGATCACGAACGGCGTACCTTTCTGATGCTGGAGAAGACGGTGGCGGAGTCGGCGCTGGACGATCCTCGATGAGCGCTGGAGGAAGAGCTCGGAGCAGTTGACGACGAGTACGTCTTGACGCAGCGCCGCCTGACTTGGACGGTGGACGACCCATTGTTGAAGACGAGAGCAGTCGCGCGACGAGCGCTTCCCAAAAACCTTATTCGCCTTCTCCCGGTGCAGGATCGCAAAGACGAGGGTTCCGGAGACCTGCTCGCCCGGTCGCTGGTGCACGCAAGCGAACGGACTGGAGACGACTAGACGGCAGCGCAAAAGCGATATGAGGCAAACCCTAGCTCGAGAGGTGTTGAGATATGTTTTGGCGTGGCCAATAGGTTGCTTATATAGCCCTGTTGAACCGACCTCGTGTCGCGATCACGATCTAAATCGGTCTAGGACTCTTGAGTCGTAACTGTTTAGGATCGAACAGAAAAGAGGGTTTGATCCAAGGGATCCAAACCCTAAAACGGATGCAAACAGAAAGGGGATCCGATCCAATCGGATCATGTCGGGGGAACGCCAAAGGGGTACCCCCAATCAACGCAAACACACAGGTTAAAACCTAGAACACCAATTAATAGCAAGCCTAGCTAGACTTAACCATCCGAATACCAACCTGTCAAAACCCACAACACCGGCCCACCACGGGAAGGCCTAGGCCCGCCAAATGCCTCCCAAACCACCTCGTGGAAGCCTGCCTCTCGAGCCCTGGCTCAAGGGGATCGAGCCCGCCACCACCATACACCACCCCTCGAGACCCGGCACAGGGCCCTCGAGCCTCGCTGGCCCGGCGGCCTACCCCTCGAGGGCACATCACGCCCCTCGAGCAGCACCAAGCACCGGATGCCAGCCCCATACCGCACATTTAATACATCCACCTACTCCGGTCACGTCCTTTGCACCCCGACGTGTACCACAGTAACCAGGGCAAAGTCAAGTCTCGTTTTCACCACAAGCATGGGCAAAAAGGCACCAGCACAGCACTGTTCGACCATACCTTGCACTGTGGCACGTCCCGGTCACATCTCGAGACCCGGATTTCCGCTGTACGACTAGGCTCCCCGGAACTCGCCCATACCTACGGGGACTCGAGCCCCCCCGCAGGCGCCACCTCGAGGCCGGCTCCGCGGCCCTCGAGCCCTAACTACTTTCACGCTATTGGAAGACAGGTACCCCAAGACCCGGAGGGACCCCGCCGTGTCCTGTACGTGCCGGAATGGGTGCTGTACGGCTTCTACATCGTCACGCCACCACGTCCGCGCTCGGGATGGAGGCCACGCCCCAAGGACGCCTCAACAGCAACGCCCACATCGGCTCCAGTGGCCCCGACAAGACAGGGTTCCTACCCTTCTCCGTATTGGGCACCGTACGCCCCGACACCTGTAATACCCTTGTGTAACCCTGGCCTCCCCTTGCTCTATAAAAGGGGACACCAGGGCCCTCATTCCATGGTTACACAACTCCGAGAGACAACACACGAGTCCACGCATACGCACACACAAGTCCGGACTCTGGTGCTCATTGAGCTTGTATTCGCCCCTGTACAAGTACTTAGGTGCAAGTAATACAAGAGCCTCCTCCCCCGCTGGACGTAGGGCCTTCTTCGCCCGAACCAGGATAAATCCTTGTGTCATCTTGCATCACCATCTAGGAAGAGAGCACGCGATCATATTACTCGTTGGTGTCGTACCCCCGGGTTCGAAACACCGACAGTTGGCGCGCCAGGTAGGGGCTCTCGCGTGTCGAGTCGGTTTCTCGCTGTTTCCTGGATGGCTGCTTCGACTCCTTCGTTCTCTGCCGGTGCCGTCATCTAGTTCGGGAGCCTCGAGTTCCTGGCCACCGGCAATGGCAACGAGCTGACCTTGCTCTCCACGGAGGGCCCGAGTGGAGGGCGTGTCACGCCACCCCGTGCGAGGAGCGTGACACGTCGCCTGCACCACCATGCGTCGCCACCTCGTGAGCGGCGACGTCGTCACCATCGTCGCCGGGCACAGGCGGTGCCCTCGGCAAACACCCACGTCCCCGTAGCCGGCGCAGGGTCCCCGAGGGGAAACCAGCCCGGCGCGCGGCCGCAGACTTCCAGGGCGCGTGCGCACTCCCCCGGCGAGTTCGCGTTTGTCACGCGCACGGACCGGGAGCCAGGCCAGAGGCCCCCGAGCCGTGCTCCATCGACGCCACCCAGCCTCCTCCCGCACGGGGTGTACCGCGCTCGACGCTGGCGGTTCCCGTTCGGCCTCGACAACTCCGCAGCAGCCTACGCCCGCCAGCTCAACGAGCGCCGTCGGGACCGACCGTCGGCAGAGCAGGAGGAGCGCCCGGGCGTGCTACTGCAGGCCATGGCCAACCTGGAGATCGTCTACCCCGCGCACGTCGACCACGGCCTCTCACGAGCCGTCGGGCCACCTCGTCAAGCCACCTTCGGGGAGTGGTACCGCGAGCTGCAGCCCCGGCACGAGCCAAGGCGGCACGGCATCACCAGCTTCGACTCCGATGAGTACGACTACCACGACCCTGACCTCTGGGACCCTACCAGGGAGTGTTTCCAGCTCGAGGGGGTCGTGGACGATGCCGAGGACGACGGCGACGACAACACCAGGCCGGCGCTCAACCTCGAAGGGCCCGGAGACGTGGCTGCGGCAGGCGGGTCACGCGTTCAGGGGAGGAACGAACCCCCGGCACCGGCTGCACCATCCCAGCACAGCGACGACCGAGCGGCGCAGCTCGCGCAGCTGCGGGAGGCCATCGCCAAGGCTGAGGAGGACCGACAACGCCTGCTGCAGCTCGAGAAAACCCTAGCACAAGAACCACCCCAGCCTCGAGGCGCCGGTGTTCGTGGCCGAGCTCGAGAGGTCCACCGGCAGATCCTCGAGGACGGGGCGCCAGCACGCCCCGAGGCGCGTTTCCCGCGAGCCGGGCAGAACATGGTGGCGGCGGCGATGCTGCTCCGTGATCTACCCTCCGTCTCCAACCCTGACGCCAGGCGTATGCTTGGGGAAATGAAGGGCCTCCTCGAGATAGCCGCTGTGCAGCAGGCCGAGAGCTCAGCCTCGCGGCGGCGCGGGGCGGGCTCGGGGAAACCAGCGGACACGCACCGCAACGAGCGCGAGACGTCCGTCCACCAGCCGGACGCCTCTCGACCTAGGCCAGTCCGGGAACGGATCGTCGACGACCGGCCACCTCGAGACCTTAATGATGCCCGCAACGACATCAACCGCCGGCGCAAGGACAAAGGGGGCCAAGAGCGTGGCTATAGCGCCCATCGAGGGGGGGCGCTACGACAGTGACGAGGACCGGCAAGTCCTCGAGCCTCCGGGCCCCAGAGTCTTCAGCCGGGCCATCCGCAACTCAACCCTCCCCGACCGCTTCCGACCACCGACCAACATCGTGAAGTATGACGGGGAGGTCGAGCCCAAGCTCTGGCTCTCATACTTCCGCCTAGGCTGCCAACTGGGCGGAGCGAAGAACGACGACCGTGTGATCATACGCCAACTCCCACTTTACCTCTCGGACACCGCCCGCCGGTGGCTCGAGGGGCTCCCGCCGGATCGGATCGACGACTGGGCCGACCTAGTCAGGGTCTTCGACGGGAATTTCAAGGGGACTTGCGTGCGCCCAGGCAACCCCTGAGATCTACGGCATTGCAGGCAGGCAGCGGACGAGCCCCTCCGCGACTTTGCTCGACGATTCTCGAAGCAGCGCCTCGAGCTCCCCCACGTGCCTAATGAGGACGTCATCTCAGCGTTCCTCGCGGGCACGACATGCCAAGAGCTAGTTCATGAGCTAGGACGCTACCGTCCCAGGACGGTCGAGGACCTGATGGATCGTGTCACCAGCTTTGCCTCAGGCGACGAGGCAGTGGGGGCCTTCTTCGGCCGTTCCACGGACAAGGGTAAGGCGGTGACCACGCCGGAGGGCTCGAACAAGGGCAACGACGCCAAGAACGACAGCAGTAACAGCAACAAAAAGAAGAAGAACAAACACAAAGGTCAGAAGGCGAAGCGCGACGCCAATGACGACGACGACGAAGAGGTGCTTGCGGGCGCCCTCGAGCCAAAGAAGCCCCGAGGCCCCCCTGACGGGGCTGTTTTCGACCAGATGCTCGAGGACCCCTGCACTTTCCACAAGGGCCCCGTAAATCACAAGTTAAAGGACTGCCGACTGTTGAAAAGCTTCTACTCCAAGCTCGCCGATAAGAAAGAAGACGTGCCTAAGGGCAAGGACAACGATCGGCGCGGCGGAGGGGACACGGACGACAACTTCCCCCCGGTGCGCGACTGCTACATGATCTACGGGGGGCCGACCGTCGGGCTCTCAGCTCGAGAAAGAAAGAAGGAGCGCCGGGAGATCTTTGCGCTCTACCATGACGCCCCCCGGTATCTTGACTGGTCTGATGCGCCGATCACGTTCGACCGCGACGACCATCCGGACCGTGTCATAAACCCGGGGACGTACCCCCTCGTCGTCGACCCTGTCATCGTCGACGTACGGTTCTCCAAGGTGTTGATGGATGGGGGCTCGAGCCTCAACATCATATACCTCGAGACCCTCGACCTCCTAGGGATCTCAGAGGGTCAGCTCCGACCCAGCGTCGGGGGGTTCCACGGAGTCGTACCAGGGAAGAAGGCCCACCCCCTCGGGCGCATCGACCTCCCTGTCTGCTTCGGCACGCCGGCCAACTTCCGCCGGGAGATGCTCACCTTCGAGGTGGTAGGGTTCCAAGGGACCTACCACGCCATCATCGGCAGGCCAGGCTACGCCAAGTTTATGGCGGTCCCCAACTACATGTACTTGAAACTCAAGATGCCGGGGCCAAAAGGGGTCATCACCGTCGACACCTCCTACGAGCACGCGTACCACTGCGACGTGGAGTGCGTCGAGCGTGGGGAGGCAAACGTCCAGCTCGACTCGCTTGAGGCCCTAGCCGCCCTGGCCACCGAGGAGGCCCCTGAAGCGAAGCGCCACGCTGGCACCTTCGAGCCGGCGGAGCACACCGAGCTGATACCCGTCGACCCGACCTCGACCGATGGCAAGACGCTGGCCGTCAGCGCCAGCCTGGAGCCTAAATAGGAAGCAGTGCTCGTCGACTTTCTCCGCGCGAACATCGACATGTTTGCGTGGGGCCCCTTGGATATGCCGGGCATACCGAGGGAAGTCACCGAGCACGCCTTGGAAATCCAGGCCGGGTCCAGACCGGTGAAGCAACGCCTGCGCCGCTTCGACGAGGCGAAGCGCAGGATCATCGGCGAGGAGGTGCACAAGCTTTTGGCGGCCGGGTTCATCAAGGAGGTATTTCACCCAGAGTGGCTAGCTAACCCTGTACTAGTTAGGAAAAAGAATGGAAAAATGCGGATGTGTGTAGACTACACTGGTCTGAATAAAGCATGTCCAAAAGTTCCATTTCCTTTACCTAGAATTGATCAGATTGTCGATTCCACTGCTGGGTGCGAAGTGCTTTCGTTCCTTGATGCGTATTCCGGCTACCACCAAATTAAGATGAAAAAATCCGACGAACTCGCAACCTCTTTTATCACGCCATTTGGTATGTATTGCTACGTTACGATGCCCTTCGGCCTATGAAACGCCGGGGCAACGTACCAACGATGTATGCAGCATATCTTTGGCGAGCACATAGGCGAAACCGTCGAGGCCTACGTCGATGACATCGTGGTGAAGACCAAGAGAGTCGGGGACCTAATCAGTGATCTCGAGACCACGTTCGAATGCCTCCGGGCCAAGAATGTGAAACTCAACCCCGAGAAATGTGTCTTCGGCGTGCCGCGGGGCATGCTGCTTGGCTACATCGTCTCGCAACGGGGGATCGAGGCCAACCCCGAAAAAATCTCAGCGGTCACAAGGATGGGCCCAATTTGAGACCTCAAGGGCGTACAGAAGGTGACAGGCTGTTTGGCCGCCCTCAGCAGGTTCATCTCGAGGCTAGGGGAAAAGGGACCATCGAGGCCGAGGAGGCCCTAACCAAGCTAAAGGGACTGCTGACTTCCGCGCCAATCCTCGTGCCGCCACGACCGGCCCAAGGTAATGATCCTCCCGAGCCTCTCCTCCTCTATATAGCCGCAACCACCCAGGTGGTCAGCGCGGTCGTAGCCGTCGAGAGACTCGAGGAGGGGCACGCGCTACCGGTCCAGCGGCCGGTGTACTTCATCAGTGAGGTACTCTCCGAGGCCAAGGTCAGGTACCCGCACATCCAAAAGCTGCTCTACGGCATCGTCATTACGAGGCGCAAGCTCCAACACTACTTCCTCGCTCATCCCGTAATGGTGGTGTCATCCTTCCCCCTCGGCGAAATCCTCAACAACCGAGAGGCCACGGGGCGCATCGCTAAGTGGTCTGCCGAGCTGATGGGGGAAGCTATCACCTATGCTCCGCGAAAAGCCATCAAGTCGCAAGCATTGGCGGACTTCGTTGCTGAGTGGACCGACACCCAGCTCCCGCCAGCACAAATCCAAGCCGAGCTCTGGATCATGTACTTCGACGGGTCCCTCATGAAGACGGGGGCAGGCACGGGCCTGCTCTTCATATCACCCCTCGGAGTCCACATACGCTACCTGCTGCGCTTGCACTTCCCCGCCTCCAACAACACCACCGAGTACGAGGCCCTCGTCAACGGATTGCGTATCGCACTCGAGCTCGGGGTCCAACGCCGCGACGCTCGAGGGGACTCGCAGCTCGTCATCAACCAAGTCATGAAGGCCTCGAGCTGCGTCGACCCCAAGATGGAGGCATACTGCGGGGAGGTGCACAAGCTAGAAGATAAGTTCTACGGCCTCGAGCTCAACCACATAGCTCGAAAGTACAACGAGGCCGCAGACGAGCTGGCAAAGTTGGCGTCCACGCGCGGCACGGTTCCACCAGACGTCTTCTCGAGGGAGGTTTTCGAGCCATCCGTCAAAATCGGCCCGGGCGTTGGCCCCTCGACGCCACCCCTCGAGCTAGACACGGGAGCTCGACCTTCAACGCCACCCCTCGGGAATGACCCCTCGACATCCGCTGAGGCGATGCAGATCGACGCACCCGCCTCTTCTTCATCACGACCCCTCGATTGGCGGACGCCCTTCCTCGACTACCTGACGCAAGGCGTGCTACCAGAAGACAAGACGGAGGCCCAACGCATCGCTCGAAGGGCCAAGACCTACGTCATCTACGGCGACGGACGGGAACTGTACCGACGAAGCCCGACCGGGATCCTTCAACGCTGCATCCCCCTCGAGGAAGGATGCAAGCTCCTCGACGACATGCACTCGGGGGCTTGCGGCCACCACGCAGCGCCGAGGGCCCTGGTTGGGAACGCCTTTCGTCAAGGCTTCTATTGGCCGACCGCCATTGGGGACGCCAAGCGCTTGGTCCGAGCATGCCATGGGTGTCAATTCTACGCCAAGCAGACGCACCAGCCCGCGCGCGCCCTGCAGATGATCCCCATTACTTGGCCGTTTGCCGTCTGGGGGCTCGACCTCGTGGGTCCCCTCAAGATGACAACCGGAAAGTACACGCATGTGTTCGTGGCCATTGACAAATTCACCAAGTGGATCGAGGCCAGGCCCATAGGCGACCCCACCTCTGAGAAAGCCGTCGAGTTCATCGCAGACATCATGTACCAGTTTGGGGTGCCTAACGTCATCATCACCGACAATGGCACCCAATTCACGAGCAAAAAGTTCACCAACTTCTGCGATGACAACGGCATTCGCGTGACCTGGGCCTCAGTCGCGTACCCTCAATGCAACGGGCAGGTCGAGCGCGCCAACGGCATGATACTCCATGAGCTGAAGCTGAGGCTATTCAAGACCCTCAAAAACTTCGGAAAGGGGTGGGCTGCAGAGCTCCCCTCGGTGCTGTGGGGCCTCAGGACAACGCCAAGTCGAGCCACCGGGTTCACTCCGTTCTTCCTGACCTACGGTGCCGAGGCCATATTGCCTACGGACCTCGAGTACGGCTCCCCTCGACTTCGAGCCTACAACGAGCAAACCAACGACGAGAGGCTTGCCAATGCCAAGGACCAGCTCGAGGAAGCCCGAGACGCGGCGCTCATCAACTCCGCGCGCTACCAGCAAACGCTTCGACGCTATCACGACAAGCACGTGCGCAAGAGGGATTTGGCGGTGGGGGACCTCGTGCTTCGACGGCTGCAAGACAATCGAGGGTGCCACAAGCTTACCCCTCCATGGGAGGGCCCATACACCGTAGCTGAAGTGCTCAAGCCAGGAACATACAAGCTCTACGACGACCAAGGCAGAATCCTGGCGAACGCGTGGAACATATCTCAGCTACGTCGCTTCTACCCTTAAAGGCCTCGAGGCCTCATTCATTTTGTTGCTTTGTACAAACACGCCCAAAATGAATGAACAAACTCGTGCATTGTCTTTCATTTTGCTTAGCAACTTAAGGTAGCCTCAGGGTCGAGCCTCCCTCGGGGGCTGACAGGGGGACCTCCCCCCCCAGACTCCGGAAAAAACGCGTTTTCTTTTAAAAAAATTCGACCTTCATCTCGACTCGTGCCTCGAGTGAACTAGCGACGTCTAAATCCTAAAATACCTCGAGCCTCCAAGGGTCGGGAGGCGTCGACGTAGACGGCCACCTACGCCCCCGGGCTACGGTACCCTACCTACATCTCCCCTCGAGGGGCTCGCGACGTATCGAAGGAACACAGACTAAGCTAGCAGAAACTCGAGCTTGCAACAAAGAGAAGTGGTCAAACGCATTTGAGAAGAAAACAACTCCTTTAAAACAAACAAGTCATATATACATATTGGTCTCGACGGACCCTCATTCATGTCATAAAATTCTTACAGGGGCCTCGACGCCCAAATTTGGCACGTAGGCCCTAATCTTCGTCGGTGTGATACTCCTCCCCGAGGTCTTCCACGGCGGGCTCAGCCTCGACACCCGAGCTAGAGGGAGGAGGGCCCTCGACACCGCTGCTGGCGTCAGGAGGCAGCACATCCTCCTCGAAGATCTTCGCGAGCGACGTCCCCGGCCTCTCCATCTTCTCCAAGATTTTGTCGACACGGCGGTTGTTCCACTCCTCGTCCTTCCCCTCGATCTCGATGAAGCCATTGGCGACAACGTGGATCGGGAAGCGGAAGCCGGAGCGGACGACCGCGAGTGTCTGCTTGACGCCATGGTGGAGAGCTTGCCGGACACGGTCCCGCGCCGCTACGTCGAGGAAGCACAAGGCGTCGACCAAGGCGTCGCCTCGGGCCACCGCACCTTCTGCCGCAGCCACCAGAGGAGCACCCCACATGGAGCCGAGCCGGTCGAGGGAGGTGTGAGCCCGCTCCGCCACCCTTGTCTCGTCTTGGAGTTGGTCCAAGAGAGCCTGGTTCGTCCCGCGGAGCTCCTTGACCGTCTTCTCGACCCCTGCGCAACGAACAAGGAAGAGTGAGACTAGGGCGTAACAAAAAACTTCGAGGCCCAAGCAAGGACAAGGTGTAAGCCTCACCATCGCAATGTTGCCCCATTTCGGCGAGGTCGCTGGTAAGGCCCTCAGCGCGCTGCTCGAGCCTGCGCTTCTCGGCCAGCATGAGGAGCTTCTCGGACCTAAGCTCCTCGATCAGCTTGCCCGCCTCCACGAAGGCCAGATCCTTTCGGATCACCTCCTGCCGCGCCGCCCCCTCAGCAGCTCGGGCGGTGGCGACACCGCTCTCGGCGTCTTCGGCCTCCTTCTTCGCCGCCTCCGCTGCGGACCGAGCGGCGGCGGCATCGCGTTGAGCATCCTCAGCCTCTTTTCTCGCCGCCTCCGCTGCGGTTCGGGCGGTGGTGGCCTCGCCTCGGGCGTCAGCGGCCACCTGCTTCGCCGCCTCAGCTTCAGCCCGGGCGGAGGTGGCCTCGCTTCGGGCATCCGCGGCCTCCTTCCTCGACGCCTCGAGAGCGGCGGCGGCCTCCTCCTTGGATCGAGCGACCTCACCTCGAGCCGCTCGGACCTCCGCCTCCGCCTCGTTGAGCCAGCTCGCCATTTGGGCGTTCCGGCTCAGCTCAGCGCGGAGATCTTGAAGCTCCGCCTCAGCCCTCGTGAGGGCGGCCGACACCTGTGCAGACCGACCCACCTCCTCAGAGCAGGACCGCTCCGCCTCCGCCATGAGCTCGGCCACCTCCCGGAAGATGGACCGCACCTCGCGCGGGCCCCCCGCTGGGCCGGTTGCTCGACGGGGACCATGGCAAGGGACGGGCTCGGCGCGTCGGGAAACGGCCATACTGGTCGGTCAAGCTCGATTTCGGGCAGATCCTCCTCCGCCCCGAGCTGCCCCAGCTGCGGCCCGCTGCCCGACGGCACGGGCCCCGGCTCCCTCTGTCCCTCCGGCGTCTTGTCAGCGCTAGCCGGCGCCTCGGGCGCCTCCACCATCGTCAAGCCCGCGGCGAGGAGCGGCCCCTGCTCCAGCTCGTTCAGGAGGTCCTCCACCGTCGGCTCCATCTCCGCCAACGCCTCTCCCCCCTTTCCCTCCTCCGCAGCCCGGCTCGTGTCGGTCGGGGCCTCGAGGGGCGCAGTCTCCTCGGCCCCAGACACCAGCGGGGCCGTGCTCGCCCCAGGCGCTTCCCCCGGAATAACCGTCGTGGTGAGGGGAAGGGTGGCGCTCCCAACTAGCGCCGTCGCGGGAGGAGGAGGAGGAGGAGGAGGCAGCACCTCAGTGGGCGTGGTAGTGGCGGGCTCGATGCCGTAAGCTGCGGCCCCTGCAATACGAGATGACAGTGATATCAGAAGCGGGAAGGATGCCTCGACCCCTGTGGTCGATGGCGACGGCCTCACCAAGATTCGCGACGATCATTTGGCCTCCTCGAGCCATGGCAACTCGAGCCTTCTCCAGCCAAGCGGCCTCTCTAGCGGAGGAAGGTGCCATACCTCGAGGTGCTTGTGCCTCGACGGGGCTCGAGGTCTTGGCCCGTTTGGACGCAGCAAGGTCCACCTCCTGGTAGGAGTGCTTCCCCCTGAGAAACCAGAGATGACATGCATCATCAAAAGTAAAGAGGTAAAGCCTCACTACCGACAAGATCCAGGAAAATTACTCACCCAAAGCCGCGTCTGGGCTTCTTCCCGGAATCGCCGGACCCACTCGGGGGCTTCGAGCCCACCCCACGGCTCGAGCCCTGCGCGTGGGCCGCCTCCGCAGGGCTGGGATGAGGGGAGGGCTCCCGACGCCTCCCGTGGCTCGATCTCGAGGGAGAGCCCTCCTTCCGTCCCACATCGCAGGAGGGCGACCGTACCTCCCTCGTGCTGTCGTCGTGGCGCCTGCCCCGGCGCGGGCTCCGCGACCTGCTCCGACGCTCGCGCTGGCGGTCGCGCCCTCCCGCGTCCGCTTCTGTGTCCCAGCGGCGGTGCGGCGATGGACTCTAAGGACGCTCACGCCCCTGGTCACGAGACGCCCGAGGGCTCCCTCCCCGACGCTCGTGATGGTGCGGGCTCGACGCCTCCTCCTGACGCCCGCTCCTCCGCGGGCTCGACCCCTACCTCGATGGCTCGCGGCGGTCGGACCCGGAGCCCCTCCCGATGTGGTCACTGCCCCTCGAGGCTCGGCCCTTCTCGAGACCTCCCGCCTGGGCTGACACGGGGGCGGCCTCCGTTGGTGCTGTGGCGGAGGCGCTCCGGGTTCGGGGCCTCCTCACGACCGGCGGCACGTCCGGCATGGAGCTCGACGGACCTCGGGCCCCCGACAAGGCAGGGATCGGCGCCGCCTTCCGCGGCTGCGTCCCGTGCGACCCCTTTGCCAGGGGGACTTCCAGTATACCGTCCTGCACAGAGGAGTGGTCAGCCCGGACGTCGACGACCCTCGCGCGCCTCAAACGCGCATCCATCCCCTCGTCGTCACTCTCGTCATCATCATCATCCTCTTCCTCCGAGCTCGAGGAGCTGAGCTTAGGGGACTCATCTCCAGGTCGCCGGTTGCGACGAGCCTGCGCCAGCCTCTGCTCCCGAGCCAAGCGACGCAAGTTTTTGTTTTTCTCTTTCTTCTTTCTGGCATCCTTGCTCTCCTTATCTTTCTGAGCAGAAAGGCGCCTCACCTGGGTATCCGCGGCGTCCTCCCTCACCGGGGGCCTTGACGCACGACAAGTAAACACCCCCTACAAAAAAGAAGAAACGTGACGAGATGAACCACAAGAAGGATGTGCCAGGCTCGGAGAGAGAGAAAGTGAAAGGTCCTAAATGGCTAGAGGGGGGGGTGAATAGCCTAATAAAAATTCTACAAAATACTTAAAGCAACTAGTTAGACAATTACAAAGCGAAGCTTTTTGCTCTAGCTCTACTAAGTGTTGCAAGCCACCTATCCAACAATTCTAGTAACCTATAATCACTATGTCACACAAAAGATATGTTACTACTCTCTAAAATAATGAGTTAGCAAGAAATAATTACTTCTAATTAGAGAGCTACTTCTAGCAACAAATATCTCTACACAAGTGATAACAAAAGTAATGCAAGGATAGAGAGATGTACCGACACCGGGAAGAGACAATCAATCACAATAAGAAAACCAAGAAACTTCGGGAGAAGTACAAAGAGGCAAGAGACACAAAGATTTTCTCCCGAGGTTCACGTGCTTGCCGGCACGCTACTCCCCGTTGTGTCGGTGGTTCGGTGGCTAATAGGTGTTCACAAACCTAGCTCAACACTTGAGCGCCACAAGAACCGACCCACAATGGAGGTAACTCAATGACACGCGCAATTTACTAGAGTTACCTTTTGGCTCTTCGCCGGGGAAGGCACAATACCTCTCACAAATCACCGGGAGATGGCCACGAACAATCACCACTCGTGCCAAAACTCCTCCGCTGCTCCAAGCCGTCTAGGTGGCGGCAACCACCAAGAGTAAAGAGAATACCCGTAGCAACAACAATCCCCAAGTGCCACTAGATGCAAACTCACAAGCAAATGCACTTGGATCCACTCGATCTCACTTAGATTCACGCTATCAAGCAAGGAGATGAGTGGGAGGGAGTAGATCTTGCTCAAGAGGATGTTCAAGAGGTTAAAAAGTCAAGAGAAAACCCCCACTAGCCGGCCACCACCTATTTATAAGAGGGGGAAGAAGACAGCAAGTCGTTCCCCCTTTTTCCGAGCTTCTGCGCCTGCGGTCGGTACTACCGACGCCAGGTCGGTACTACCGACCACAAGGCCCAGTACAACCGACGACACAACTTATGACCGTTGCACACAACGTTGACCAAAATGAACAACCGACTCCAGGTTGGTACCTCCGACGTCGGTAGTATCGAGGTTATGGCGGTACTACCGCCAAGCCAAAATCGGTCGCGAACAGAGAGCTCTGCGAAAAACAAGTTACTACCAACCTTGCGTCGGTACCACCGCGGGCGGTAGTACCGAGGTTATGGCGGTACTACCGCCAGGCCATTTTCAATTCTACACAGAGAGCCTCGCGAAACCCTTTAGAGCCACGGTACCACCGACCCTCTGGTCGGTACCACCGCCGGCGGTAGTACCGAGGTTATGGCGGTACTACCGCCAGGCCATTTCAGACTCAACACAGAGAGCATTGCAAGCAGCCCCCTTGGGCGGTACTACCGACCCCCTGGGCGGTACTACCGACCACACACAGAAAACTTTGTTTTCTTCTCTGTGTTGATCCAAAACACTTCCAACCCTTTCTCCTTTGCAAAAGTGCTAACACCAACAAGTGTACATCATCATGTGCATGTGTGTTAGCATTTTCCAAATAATTTCCAAAGGATTATAAGTTAGCACACTAGGTCCTAATGCATATGCATGTATGAAATCACCTAGTGGCACTTGATAACTGCGATCACCGAGATAGTCCCCTCTTGATAGTACGGTTATCTATCCTAAACACACTCACACCCTCTATGGTGTCTTGAGTGCCAAAACAAAATCCCTATTTATACCTTTGCCTTGATCTCCGTAGGGGTTTTGCTTTTCTCTTCTTCTCTTTCCAAATGTGGAGCACTTGATCCATCTTTTGGTCATCACCACCAATACCATGATCATCATCTAGCTCCCGCACTTGGTGTGTACCAACCTAGCTCATAAACACTTCATGACAAGGTTAGTACTCTAGGTGACATCAATTATCCGAAACCAAACAAGGACTTTCAGAAAGGGGGAGGAGGCTCGGGACGGCCTAGCTCGAGGGAGGCTTACCAGGTCTAGACACCCCTTGTCGAGTGCCATGGCGATCAGGTTGGTGTCCTCGGGGATAAACGACCCTTGGATCGTGATCGACACCCGCGAGACGCCCTCGTTCTGAGGCAGCCTCCCTTCGGCCATCCTCGATCGATTTAGCACCTCGAGCTGGGCCTTCGGCCCCATCTCGTGCATAAGGAGGGGGCGGTCCGCCAGCGGAAGAACCCTTCGCTGGTGGAACGCCCAGATGACCGCCTGAACGGTCAGGTTCTTCTCGTCCACCAGCATCTTCATCATCTCCATCAGGGGAACCAGGTAGCGCTGCCTGTCCGTCGCGACCCCCCAGGTCCACTTCTCCGGGCGCTGAGTGAGGACCCTGCCGGTGTACTGCGGAAGGAGGCCACCTTCATTCCGCATGTAGAACCAGTGGTCGTCCCACCCGGCCTGGTTGGAGGAAAGCTTGTAGCGGAGGTATTCGCGGGGGACATTGTCCGACGAGGTCCCCGTCCTCGCAGTGATGGTGAGGGAACCCATGCGCACGAGCCGCCTCCCGCTGGGCTTCAGGGCCTTGATGAAGAGCTCGCCCCGGAAGAGGTGGACGAACATCTCCCAGTGCAGCACGATCTTCAGGTACCCCTCGCACACCGCGGCGAAGATGGCAGCGTGCGAAATCGAGTTGGGGGAGAAGTGTTGCAGCTCCACCTCGTAGTGATGGGTCAGCGCCCGCATGAAGCGGCTCGGCGGAACGCCAAGCCCCATGCGGTGGT
Organism: Coix lacryma-jobi var. lacryma-jobi; assembly: GCA_009763385.1. Taxonomy (NCBI): domain Eukaryota; kingdom Viridiplantae; phylum Streptophyta; class Magnoliopsida; order Poales; family Poaceae; genus Coix; species Coix lacryma-jobi. The sequence goes on from CM019828.1 coordinate 131,370,095, forward strand.
AGCGCGTGAAGCTCACCACGTACCCCTCCGGCAGGTGCGGCTCCCGGTGATCCGCCGATGGGGTAACCCACCACGCGGGTCCCTCCTCCGGGTTGGGACGGAGAAGCCCCTGGGCCACCAGCGACTCCATCTCGCGCTGCGTCACCTTCGTCGGGCTCCAGTCTTCAGCCGGCAATGCTTGTGTCTGGGCGGCCATGACGCCGGCGGCGCGGACCAGAGCAGCGGATGGGCGGCCGAAAAATCCCTAGTCGACTAGCTCGAGGGAGAGGGCGCGTGAAGGCTACGGCGGCGGTGAAGGCAAAGGCAAAGTAAAGGGTTCCTTTTCCCCTCTTTCGATATTTATAAGGGAAAACCCCAACGGGCGGGGTCTCCCACAACGTAAAAAGGTAACCGCATGCATTTAATGCGCCCACCTAACCACGTCTCTAGCCGGATGCAGGGTACACGCGGCAGCTCTCCATTCGCTCCACTACCCGGGCCCGCCACGACCGTCGCTCCGGCTTCGCGTCCGCCGCCCTCCCCGACAGATTTCGCCTAAAAAGGCGCGCCCAACGGGCAGAAGGATTCCCAGCCGACGGAGGCTTCTTCACGAAGGTAAAAACGGGCCCCGGCCCTAAGTCTCGAAGCAGCGAAGGCTGGCCCTCGAAGAGGGTTCGACAGCCGGCTTCGAGCACCCGAGTCAGGGACACCTAGGGGAACCACTCGCAGCATCGCTCGAGGGCCAAGCCCTCGAGGCCCCTCACGTGTATCCAAGGCGGGGCGCGCGACGTGCAGTGAGATCCCCTCGGAGGGAGGCATCGAGCCACCGGGTCCTATCGAATGGACCCGGCACTCCTGCAGACTGAGCGCCCATGCTTTATGAGATCGCCTCCGGGCTACAGTCGACCCCTATCGAACAGGGCACGAGGTCTCACTTGGATTCACCGTTACCAGCTCACCGGGAACCTCGATACTCACCCGCTCGTGGTAGTACGAGGCATCCCCCCTCGCATCCGATCGAAAGGACTCGCGGGATGACAAGCCAGGTGTCGGGGGTCCACAAAAGGGGTACCCCCAATCAACGCGAACAAATAGGTTAAACCTATTACACCGGTAAATAACAAACCTAACTAGCCTAACCCCCTAAAGAGACCAACCCCTCGGAGCCTGCAACGCTGGCCCACCGCCAGGGAGCTTAGACTTGCCAAAACCTTACCGACCACCTCCTGGTAGCCTACCCCTCGAACCCGCTACAGCTGTGCACCGCTCCTCGGGACCCCACGCGGGGACCTCGAGCCCCTCCAGCACGATGGCCTATCCCTCGAGGCTCGTCACACCCTAGGCCTCGAGCTGGAGCCCGTTCCAAGCCAGGCCTCGGGCGAACGCTCAATCTCCGTTTCGCCCAAGCCCTCCAAGCCAGGCCTCGGGCGAACGCTCAATCTCCGTCTTGCCCGAGCCCTCCAAGCCAGGCCTCGGGCGAACGCTCAATCTCCGTCTCGCCCGAGCCCTCCAAGCCAGGCCTCGGGCGAACGCTCAATCTCCGTCTCGCCCGAGCCCTCCAAGCCAGGCCTCGGGCGAACGCTCCGTACTAGCCCCATACTGCGCATTTAATGTCTCCACCTACGCCAGTCACGTCCTCTGCAGCCCGATGTGTACGACAGTAGCCAGGGCAGAGTCAAGTCTCGTTTTCACCACAAGCATGGGCAAAAGGGCGCCAGTGCAGCACTGTTAGGCCATGCCCTGCACTGACGCACGCTCGAGCCCCCCTGGAGCCTGGGTTCCCGCTATATGCCCGGGCGTCCCAGGACTTGCCCATACTCGCGGGGGCTCGAGCCCCCCGTAGGCGCCACCTCGAGGCCGGCTCCGCGCCCCTCGAGCCCTAACCGCTTTCATGCTATTGGAAGATAGGTACCCCAAGATCCGAAGGGACCCCGTCGTGTCCTGTACGTGCCGGAATGGGTGTTGTACGGCTTCAGCATCGTCACGCCATCACGTCCGCGCCCGGGATGGAGGCCACACCCCAAGGACGCCTCAACAGCGATGCCCACGATGGCTCCAGTGGCCCCGACAAGACAGGATTCCTACCCTACGCCATATCAAGCGCTGTACATATCTATCCTGTGTAAACCCTGGCCTCCTCTTGTTCTATAAAAGGGGACACCAGGGCCCTTCGCGCGAGGAGGACAAGAGACAGGTCCGCGGTTACGCAACTCCGAGAGACAACACACAAGTCCACCCACGTACACACTCGAGTCCGGACTCCGGTCCACGCTCACTGAGCTTGTATTCGCCCCTGTACAAGCACTTAGGTGCAAGTAATACAAGAACCTCCTCCCCCGCTGGACGTAGGGCCTTCTTTGCCCGAACCAGGATAAATCCTTGTGTCATCTTGCATCACCATCCAGGAAGAGAGCACGCGATCACATTACTCGTTGGTGTCATACCCCCGGGTTCGAAACACCGACAGTTGGCGCGCCAGGTAGGGGGCTTCGCGTGTCGAGTCGGTTTCTCGCTGTTTCCTGGATGGCTGCTTCGACCCCTTCGTTCTCTGCCGGTGCCGTCATCTGGTTCGGGAGCCTCGAGTTCCTGGCCACCGACAACGGCAACGAGCTGACCTTGCTCTCCACGGAGGGCCCGAGTGGAGGGCGTGTCGCGCCACCCCGTGCGAGGAGCATGGCACGTCGCCCACACCACCACGCGTTGCCACCCCGTGAGCGGCGCCGTCGTCACCGTCGTCGCCAGGCACAGGCGGTGCCGGCGGCATACACCCACTTCCCCGCGGCCGGCGCGGAGTTCCCAGGGAGGAGCCTGCCCGGCGCACGGCCGGAGACTTCCCGGGCGCGCCCGCGCCCGCCCAGCGACTTCGCGTTCCTCATGCGCACGGACCAGGAGCCAGGCCAGAGGCCTCCGAGCCGTGCACCGTCGACGCCGCCCAGCTTCCTCCCGCACGGGGTGTACCGCGCTCGACGCCGGCAGTTCCCCCTCAAACAAGGGCTCGGGGGCTACTATCGGGGGAACACCAAAGGGGTACCCCCAATCAACGCAAACACACAGGTTAAAACCTAGAACACCAAAAAGCATAGGAAAATACTCACCACCACGATCTGACCTTAGACGTTTAATCTTTCTCTCTAGTTGATTCTCAACTTCAGCTTTATAGATTTTAAAGTAGTCTAGTGTTCATCTTTAGTTTTAAGCAAGTAAACATAACAATATCTAGTTGCATCATCAATTAAAGTCATGAAATATCTCTTTCCACCTTTTGTCAACACACCATTCATCTCACAAAGATCAGAATGTATGAGTTCTAGAGGTGCCAAGTTTCTCTCCTCCGCTGCCTTGTGAGGCTTGCGAGGTTGCTTTGATTGCACACAACTATGACACTTAGAACCTTTGGCAATAGTGAAATCTGGAATTAAACTCAGGCTAGACAAACGTGACATTAAACCAAAGTTCACATGACATAAACGAGAATGGCAAATATTAGAACTATCATTAATTGTGCCACAAATATGATTTACTGACTTATTACAAAAATCTGCCAAAGATAGGCGGAACAAGCCTCCGCAATCATAGCCTTTACCAATAAATTGTCCATGCTTAGACATAACTACTTTATTGGACTCTAAAACTACTTTAAAACCATCTCTCAAAAGAAGAGATACGCTAACAAGGTTCTTGCGTATAGTAGGGACATGCTGCACGTTCTTTAGTTGCACGATCTTCCCCGAAGTAAACTTCAGATCTACCGTGCCAACATCACGAACAGAAGCATGTGATCCATTCCCCATTAGGACGGAGGAACCTTGGAGCCCCTGATAAGAAGAAAACAGAGAGATATCAGCACACACGTGAATATTAGCACCTGTATCAACCCACCAATTTGGTGATTGAAATACTGATAGTACAGTAGGAAAATTACCATACCCGTTATCAGCATCGCTAGTAGTCACAAGGTTGACATTCTTCTTTTTCCCTTTGCGGTCCGCTCGCTCCAGACACTCTTTGGAAAAATGCCCAAGCTCTCCACAAGTGAAGCACGACAACTCTGCTTTATTCTTCTTCTTCTTCTTAAATATAGTAGTAGTTTTGGCATTGAAAGACTTAGGCTTTCCTTTGTACTTGCCATGGTTTTTCTGGACGAAGTGGGCGCTAGCTCTTTCCTCGTTCCCCTTCTCAGTGTTATCTTTAGCCCGAGCCTTCTCTTCAACATCAAGAGATGCTATCAGGTTTTCAACTGATATTTTCTGTCTCTTGTGTTTAAGGCTTGTGGCCAAATTCCTCCAAGAGGAAGGTAGCTTTGCAATAATGCACCCAGTCACAAACTCATCGGGTATAACACAGTTGAGGAGTTCAAGCTCTTTTGCCAGACGGTGTATCTCATGAGCTTGCTCGACTATAGATTTGTTCGCAACAATATTGTAGTCATGAAAAGTCTCCATGATGTACAACTCTTTGCCAGCATCTGAAGCACCAAAGGTAGCTGCCAGATAATCCCACAAAGTCTTTGCGTCTTTAATGTGCAGAATTGTATCAAAGATATGATCAGCAAGGACATTCTGCACAACTCCCACAAAAATTTGGTTGGCATCTTGGAAAGCTCTCTGATCCTCTTCAGAGATATTTCCCTCCGGCATACCAGCAATCACCCAGAACACTTTCATGGCCGTCAACCAATTGGTGACCTTAACTTGCCATCTCTTAAAGTGCTCTCCAGAAAATTTTTCTGGCTTCAGCGCATCAACAAAACTAGCCATAGTTAATTCTGGAAACCTATAATAAGGTTTTTGGATTGTTAAACGAATAGGCAATTTCCAGATTAAAACCAGAATATAAATCATGATAAAATGATGATCTAGATATTTCAGATTGTATTGTTTACTAGCATAGCAAAACATGCATAACATGATCTCATACATGACAACCGGTGTAAACATAGCTCGTACACTAGATAGATTAAAAAGCAAGAACAAAGGCATAAGACCTGATATAAGCATAGAAATTAGATCACGAATGGCGTACCTTTCTGATGCTGGAGAAGACGGTGGCGGAGTCGGCGCTGGACGATCCTCGATGAGCGCTGGAGGAAGAGCTCGGAGCAGTTGACGACGAGTACGTCTTGACGCAGCGCCGCCTGACTTGGACGGTGGACGACCCATTGTTGAAGACGAGAGCAGTCGCGCGACGAGCGCTTCCCAAAAACCTTATTCGCCTTCTCCCGGTGCAGGATCGCAAAGACGAGGGTTCCGGAGACCTGCTCGCCCGGTCGCTGGTGCACGCAAGCGAACGGACTGGAGACGACTAGACGGCAGCGCAAAAGCGATATGAGGCAAACCCTAGCTCGAGAGGTGTTGAGATATGTTTTGGCGTGGCCGATAGGTTGCTTATATAGCCCTGTTGAACCGACCTCGTGTCGCGATCACGATCTAAATCGGTCTAGGACTCTTGAGTCGTAACTGTTTAGGACTCTGCAACTTGAAGGCCAAGAAACCAAAAACTAAAACTGCAAAAGGAGACCGCGCTCCCGCAAGGCGAGGAGCCGGATTTCGGCGGACCATTCACGCAGGTGCCGCGCACCCGCGCAAGTCGCCACGCCACGCCACGCCCGGCCCGGCGAGGCGAGGCGAGCGAGCGCGCGCGTGTGGGTTTCTCTTTCTCCTTCTCACACTAGACTTGAGGAAGTGGAGAGGACTTCCATATTTAAGCAAGTCCTCCGCCCCTTCCACTAGCAAGGTGGGACTAAAGAGTTCCACTTCCCCTCTTTGCTCACACATGAATGGGCCTTTGAGATTTATTATGAATTTCAGAATTTGTTAATGGGCCAAGCCCATATAATTCTAACAATATCATGGCTCTGATGTGATCTTTGTCATTGTGGTAGGTACTACACAGAATGCTTTGGAATGAAACTGCTGAGGAAAAGAGATGTTCCTGATGAGAAGTACACCAACGCCTTCCTTGGCTTTGGACCAGAGGACACCAACTTCGCACTTGAATTGACATACAGTATGTTGGCTTGGCTGAGCTGCCAAAAGTTTTGTGGCACAATTTCTCCAATATGCCACTTATTTTTGCAGTTGTACAATATGTGTCATCCCGATAAGAAAGATATATTTCTCTCTTCATATGAACTTACCAACTCTTTTCCTGGTAAAGCATTTCAATATTCTGTAACTTCTACTGTGCTAACAAGCTAGTTCACCCTTGTGTCAACAGACTATGGTGTTGACAAGTATGACATTGGAGAGGACTTTGGGCATTTCGGAATCGCTAATGAGGATGCAAGTATTATCTATTTGCAGTAGCCTATGTCTATGCTGCGAAATTATGTTCACATGATATCATGGATGCAAATTCAGGTGTACAAGTTGGCCGAGCATATTAATGTTAGACTGATCTCTCTGTTAATGACCCAACAGTCATTGGGCCTTGTGCTTGCGCCCTGATTGGGGGCGCCCAGCCCGTTTATGGCTGGTGAGCCTCCGTCGCACTGCGCAATAAATAGAGGGTGGGGACCGGCGGCTCTCAGTACGAGGTTCACCGTGAGCCACTCTTCCCCACCGACAAACCCTAACCCGATCTAGTGACGGGCGCAACCAGCGACGGGAAGCTCCGCCGCCACCATTCCTCGTCGCAGCAGCACTGGACTACGTCCGCCTTCGTCACCATCGGCGGACACCGACCCCTGCGTCTCCCTCCCACACCGTCGACAACCCCAGGCCACCGACGGACATGGCGGGTGATGGCTCCACCTCCTCTGCTACGTCTACAGGATCTCACAACTTCGGTAACGCCCCTAGACGAACTCCTCCCCTCGGATCCGATCTATTAGCATCTAGGAGTCCTCTGTTCATGTACTGCGAATGTATTACCCGTCTAAATCTACTACTAGTTGATCCTATGACTTATCAATGGTATCAATCGCTTGTCTAGTTAGTGGATCTGGTCTCGGGTTTAACCCTAAGAAGGTAAAAGAAATTGTACATCCGTTTTTGGATGAACCCTAAGAGGGTAACAGAAGGGGAAACCCTATTGCGACCGCACACCGGTTTGCCGACGTTCGGATCAAACAGAAAAGAGGGTTTGATCCAAGGGATCCAAACCCTAAAACTGATGCAAACAGAAAGGGGATCCGATCCAATCGGATCATGTCGGGGGAACGCCAAAGGGGTACCCCCAATCAACGCAAACACACGGGTTAAAACCTAGAACACCAATTAATAGCAAGCCCAGCTAGACTTAACCATCCGAATACCAACCTGTCAAAACCCACAACACCGGCCCACCACGGGAAGGCCTAGGCCCGCCAAATGCCTCCCAAACCACCTCGTGGAAGCCTGCCTCTCGAGCCCTGGCTCAAGGGGATCGAGCCCGCCACCACCATACACCACCCCTCGAGACCCGGCACAGGGCCCTCGAGCCTCGCTGGCCCGGCGGCCTACCCCTCGAGGGCACATCACGCCCCTCGAGCAGCACCAAGCACTGGATGTCAGCCCCATATCACGCATTTAATACATCCACCTACTCCGGTCACGTCCTCTGCACCCCGACGTGTACCACAGTAACCAGGGCAAAGTCAAGTCTCGTTTTCACCACAAGCATGGGCAAAAAGGCACCAGCACAGCACTGTTCGACCATACCTTGCACTGTGGCACGTCCCGGTCACATCTCGAGACTCGGATTTCCGCTGTACGACCAGGCTCCCCGGAACTCGCCCATACCTACGGGGACTCGAGCCCCCCACAGGCGCCACCTCGAGGCCGGCTCCGCGCCCCTCGAGCCCTAACTACTTTCACGCTATTGGAAGACAGGTACCCAAGACCCGGAGGGACCCCGCCGTGTCCTGTACGTGCCTGAATGGGTGCTGTACGGCTTCTACATCGTCACGCCACCACGTTCGTGCCCGGGATGGAGGCCACGCCCCAAGGACGCCTCAACAGCAACGTCCACATCGGCTCTAGTGGCCCCGACAAGACAGGGTTCCTACCCTTCTCCGTATTGGGCACCGTACGCCCCGACACCTGTAATACCCTTGTGTAACCCTGGCCTCCCCTTGCTCTATAAAAGGGGACACCAGGGCCCTCATTCCACGGTTACACAACTCTGAGAGACAACACACGAGTCCACGCATACGCACACACGAGTCCGGACTCCGGTCCACGCTCATTGAGCTTGTATTCGCCCCTGTACAAGTACTTAGGTGCAAGTAATACAAGAGCCTCCTCCCCCGCTGGACGTAGGGCCTTCTTCGCCTGAACCAGGATAAATCCTTGTGTCATCTTGCATCACCATCCAGGAAGAGAGCACGCGATCATATTACTCGTTGGTGTCGTACCCCCGGGATCGAAACACCGACAGATCAAAACCCTAACCCTAGACAGACATGGGAAAGGGATAGAGTAGAGGTAGGCCCCTATCTGACCTCCGTGCATGCCCCGCCGTCGTACGGTGGGCATCCCGAGCCGCCGTCGTGCGGGCAAACACCCGTGTCGCCGTCTAGGCGGTGCGCGGGACGGACATCCAAGGGCGCCAGCTCGGAGCCGCTCGACGACGGCGAGCTCACCCTTCGGGGAGCGCGCACAACAGCGAGAGGGCCCGCGCTGGTGCCATCATCCACGACGGTGACGCCTCGTTTTGCTCTGCGTGATGCGCCGCTGAGAGAGAGAAGGGGAGGAAGAGACTGAACCTAGGGTTCAGGGGAGGCGGCCACGACGCCGGTTTTGTTTGTGCGATGAGTGCGGACAACCCTCCGATGCAAATGGACGGCTGACAGTGGTCGGGCCAGATTGGGCCCAGGCGGGGGGGGGGGGGGTGAATTCCCGGCCCAGACCTAGGTTGCGGCCTCGGCACGGGAGGGAGAGAGGGCACTGCGACGCGCGCTGCACGGCTGGGCCGAGTGGGCCGCCGTGGGCCGAAATGGCCGCTTGCTTTTTTGTCGTTTTTTTATTATTTTTCCAGAAGCAGTTTTTCATGTATTTTGATACATCTTGAATTGTTTTTAATGTATATTTTCTGTGTAAATTTATTCCAACGAAATTTTTGCACAGAGAATAGTAAAGAATGTTATTTGCTTCTGGAAAAATGAAATATAAAGAATTGTTAAATGTTTCCGCTGCATACTTTGATTTTAATTTTCACTATTAAATTCGAACCGATGGGAGAATTTAATTTTGAAAAGAATATGTTTTCTGAGATTATGATGTTATTACTTTTCTGACCAATGTTGATAAATAATAATATTATAATTTACTATTCCATTAAAGGTTTATGCATTATTTCTATTTCTGTCAAACGGTAATTTAGTTATAATGTATAAAAGCAACTCATTTACTATGTTTTATACTGTTCTCACTATTTTGTACCTTAGGCCAATGGTGAAACACTAATCAAGTTTCTATGCAATGAAGGTACAAATAAAACATCTCTAAGAATCAAATTGAATCCATTATTAAGCTGTAGAGGAAGATCGCCAACAACTTCAACATCAGCTCGAACTCCATTGGCGACCCTAACCCATCTTTCGCTTCTTTGCATAGTCCTTGTCGAACTGAATCCCTGTAAACAATTTACAACATAAACCGTTGCACCAGAGTCAATCCACCAAGTAGATTTATCAAATTGAACATATAAAGATTCATTTACAAATGTAATAACATTCTCACCATTGCTTGCCAAGATCTTCTTTAAAAAGTCTGGATAATCTTTCTTGTGGTGTCCCGGCTTCAAGCACTCGAGGCACTGATTAGGGTCCACCACCCTCCTTTGAGGTTGTTGTGGCTGTTGCTGTTGTTGAGGTCTATACTGTTGCATTGGCTTCTTACCCTGAGCTTTTGTATTACTAGGGCTGCCATTGCCTTTCTTGTTATCCTTGACATAGTTGACTGCACCACCAGTTGCACCCTTGATTCTTTCCTCCTCTTGGGAACACATGGCTATCAACTTGTCCAATGACCAATCCTCAAGATTATTGTTGACTCTTTTGGCAGGGAAGCAAAAATCAGATGAATAAGGAATTTTTGAGAAATAGCTAATTCCTTATCCATTAGTTTAAGCTTAGATGTCATACTGTTTATTTTCAGGATATGGTTTCTTACACCACCACCGGCATACTTTTCAGTTATCAATTTCTTGATCACCTGAGTGGCATAAGTCTTTGAGGAACCAGTGAATTGATTCTTCAACCTTTCCAGAATTTCAGTGACCGTGTCACATTTTGGTGGGAGCGAGTTCAGGATGGCAGGATCTACAGTGTTCTTAACAACTGCAACCAATTTCTTCTTGGTCTTTTCTCACCTAACCTGCTCCAGATCATGTTTCAACTTTTCTGGACCAAAGTCCAGTTCCCGCTGTTTCTAAGCGGCATCACTCTCACCTTCCTCTCTCACAGGCTCCTTGAGCACTGCGGGACGAGGCTCAGTGAGGATCCAGTCAACCTCAGCCAACAGAAAAGCCAGCTCAATTTTCTTCTCCCACTCCAAGTGGTTGTCCCCATTGAGAGGTAGGATATCTTTATCCATGTTCATCATAATGGAGCCTGAAAACATAGTTTGAGAACAATATAAAACATAGTAAATGAGTTGCTTTTATGCATTATAACTAAATCACCGTCGGGTAGAAATAGAAATAATGCATAAACCTGAATGTAACAGTAAATTATAATATTATTATTTATCAACGTTGGTCAGAATAATAATAATATCATAATCTCAGAAAACATATTATTTTCAAAATTAAATTCTCCCGTTGGTTCGAATTTAATAGTAAAAATTAAAATTCAAAGTACGCAGCGGAAACAAATTAACTATTATTTTTATTTCATTTTTCCAGAAGCAATTAACATTCTTTCATATTCTCTGTGCAAAAATTTTGTTGGAATAAATTTGCACAGAAAATATACATTAAAACAATTCATAAGGCATCAAAATACATGAAAACTGCTTCTGGAAAAAATAATAAAAAACCGAAAAATGCAACAAAATGCAAATGGCCATTTCGGCCCAGAGCGGCCTGCACGGCCCAGCCATGCGCGGCGCGCCCTCCCCCTCCCGCCCAGGCCGCAACCTGGGCCTGGGCCGGGAAAGCGGCCCAGCCGTGGCGTCCCGCCTGGGCCTTATTGAGCCCGAGAGCTGCAAGCCGTCCATCTGGATCGGACGGCTGCGCGCGCATCTCGGCTCGAATAAAACCGGCCGCTAGCCAAAACGCTAGTTAACCCTATCCATTCGACTCAGCGCCGCTCCTTCTCATTTGCATAGCCCGCGCGACATGCTTTAGCACCCACGACGGCAGGATGCGCGGCAGAGGCGGCCGACGACCATGGTGGCCCGGTCGCGTGCCCTTTCTTTTCTCCCCGTCCCCTTTTCATTCTCTCCCGACGGTGGTGGCCGCCGAGACCGGAGGCAGAGAAGAAAACGCGGCGCCTCTGCGGTGCTCCTCGGCGGCGTGCGTGCTCGCCGAAAGGCCGAACGCGCCGCCTTCGAGTGGCCCCTCGGTGGTGCCCGAGGCACTGCGCCGGCGAGTCCAAAACTCGGCTGGGACTGTGGCGCGCGAGCGCGGTTGCATCCTCCTTTTTTTGTTGCTCTCCTTATCCCTTTCTCCCCCCATCCAGATCAGAGGGTTGTTAGGGTTAGGTGATTTCACCGATTTGGATCGGATCGAGTTTCTGTGTAAACTAGGTTGCTTTAGGGTTTAGGATCTAATCCTCCCCTTTCAATTTTTTCCCGAACGTCGGCAATCCGATGACGGGTGTGGGTCTGTTCGGATCAAATCCGAACCATCTTTTACCCCTTTTAGGGTTCATCCGAAACGGATGTAGAACTTTTACCCTCTTAGGGTTCGGCCCGAAGCCAGATCCACTTTCTAGTGGCGATTGATACCATTTATAGATACACAGGACCGACTAGTAGTGGATCTAGCCGAGTAGGCCACTTGTAGTGGATAAAACATGTCCTATGAACTAGTAGAGAGTAGATCTAGGGGAAGGAGGGTCTAGGGTTGCATACCAAGGTTGTTGGAGCCCGACGAAGTAGTAGAGGAGGTGGAGCCGTCGCCCGCCATGGCCTTCGGGGTCCTGGGGTCGTCGGCGACGCGAGGGGGAGACGGAGGCGTAGGAGTTCGGCGATGATGGCGTAGATGGACGTGGTCCAGTGCGACGGGGATGAAGAACGGCGGCGGCGGGGCTTCTCGTCGCTGGCTGCGCCCCTCACTAGATCGGCTTAGGGTTTGTCGGTGGGAACAATGGCTCAAAGTGAACCTCGTACAGAGAGCCGCCGGCCCCCACCCTCTATTTATTGCGCAGTGCGACGGGGGCCCACCAGCCATTAAGTGGGCTGGGCGCCCCCGATCAGGGCGCGAGGTCAAGCCTAATAGCCGTTGGGCTATTAGTGAAGAGATCATCCTAACATGGATGACCTTGCTGTCCTCCTAAGGTTGTGGCCAAGGAGGATTACGTCTTTGAACATCCTTGGGCTGTCCTCCTCATGTTTCGGACGTGCTCTCACTGGGGCCAGATCCCAACATTGTAGGACAAATCTAAGCCGACTTCAAAGCACCCGACAGAAATAGTAGCAAATTGTTGCGACGATTTGAAGGCCTTGCCGTTGTGATATTGAGATGGAATCAGATCTATTTGAAAGCTTATCAAGTGCTCATTGATCTCAATCGCACTCCGGATGGATGAGTTATGGCCTTCCCAATGAAGCACAGTCGGGCTGCCAACAAACCGAATGTTGGACTTTAATAAACTTGCACTTTGAGACATATTTATACCTAGAAACAAATAATGACATGTATATGTGGAAGTGTGGAACCAAGTGAATTGTACCAAAAAAAATCACTATGTAAATATAGGAACGAGCTCACCTTACAATCAATGGTCGTATCCGAAAGTGCCATGCCGTCATCAGTTCTCCCTGCTGCTCCATTTTTATTGCCTGCTGTCGTGCATTTGCTAGCATGCATTTCTGATCTTGTGGTTATTCATAGGTCCTAACTGACTCTTAGATGGCAATTCATGCTCGAGCCATCTGATCAACGTGGTGGAATTATTGTGTGGGTGTTTTTTGATTTTTTTTATGTTATCTGTTGCATCACAATTTTATTGGAGGTGACGACAGACCTATCCATCACTCGATCACTAGCCTATTTGGTATTGAAAACAAGGCGATTCCAAAGTTCTCTGTTTCCCGACGTGCAAACAGCATGCACCATGCAGGTTCTGTTGGATCACGTTGATTCCCTGGCAATGCAAGCAAGCGGGTAGGCCCGCCCGAGGTGAAGGTTGACGACAACGCCTCATCTAGCACTAGCAGCTAGCAAAGCAATCCCAATCGATATCGCGGCCAGTATCTGGCAGCTTGTCCCGTTCATGCATGCACAAGCACAAGGTTGGATGCTGCCGTCCCAGTTGGCGCGTTGCTGTTCGTCGTGGGAGCCGGCAGCTGGATCCCCCGCGTTGTCGGATGCCTGACGACCACAGCAAGCCAGACATGATTGGATTGAACCCGGCCATTACAGAGGAATTGGAATTTCCTTCGCATCGCATGCAATGCGATCGAGCAGTTTTGATTCTCGCTTCACTGCTTCAGGCTATGTGGGTTCTCTCTCGTATGCATGCATGTACTACTACCTGCTGGCGAATGAAGAAGAATTGCACATGACCTCTGATGGATGCTAATACTGTGGGCGCTTCAAAAGCAACAGGAACTGGAACAGCAGCGCGATCGCTGAAAGCGTGGAATAAATGATTGGGAACAAGAGATCGATCGAGGGGTGTTGCTGTTGCGCATGCAAAGCGCCTTTTGATCAATGTTGTTAACTGTTAAGCTGTTGTTGCTTTTGCTTGGCTCCAGTTTTTCCTGCAAGATTCTGCATCATTCCATGGTCGCCAAGGGCCAGTGTGTTGCCTGTACTTTCTGACAGCACTCTTGACCCGGAAGGAAATATTCACACATGGTATGTCACATGGTGCAGTGAAACTTTTACCAGAGACTAATTACCAGTAATATATATAAAACACCTCGTGGGTGGCCCAAGGATTCCATTGGGCGGCATTGCAACAACAGCAAAAAAGAAAAAAAAAAGATTGTTAACCGGTGTGATCCCTCAAAATCAGGGACTCGCAGGGCTAGCCGGCTAGGGGGAAAATATGTACTAGTTCATTGTAATTATCCAAGTAGAGACGAAAAAGAAAGCATACAAGTAGCAAATTAGCAACAACAATAGTTCTAGTCTAGTATAACTAGTCGTTACTCCCTTTTAGTGACTAAATTTTAGTTGCCTACACTTTACAAGCTGTTTGCTTGGTTCCAGGGGCGGTGTCCCAAACGTGAATAATTTAAACCTGCAGATGTTACCAGCGAGAATCAGAATTGCACTACTAGATTTCATTTACGTTAACGTTACTTTGCACCAACGTACATACCAAACAGTTCGTTATTAGTTGGACTAGAACCTAGTCCAGGTGATCCAAACATGCTCATGATCATGTGTAAGGACTTTGCGTGTTGATCATTTACTAAAATGATATTGAAATGGGAGGGGTCATGATTCAAACATGATCATGATCATGATCACGTTTATAAGGACTTTGCATTGATCATTATTAGAAATGAGATTGAAATGTGAGATCATGGAAAAAGGACATGCGTGAGATCGAGCTTATCACAATTGTCCCTTTTGGTTGGATGCTCTCTCTCACACACAAACACACACACACAAAGCTATGCAATAATGTCCATCACCAGTTGCCCCCGCACGAACGTTTTTATGGTGGGGAAGCTTTTCTTTGCTGGTTTTCAGACGATGATCGACCTGGCATTGTGACCATTCATTTGTTTTCTACTAAAAAGCTCCCTGAACAATTGACCTACCTCGACACGGGCATAGCGTGGCACATCACGGGCTATTTTCTGTACCGGGAGCAAAAAAGCTTCACAGATCTTGACTTGGATTCATTTGGGCGTTCTGTCTTCGATCTCCCCTGCTTTTACCTGAACAAGGACTCCATTAATTGCAACTTTTGCAGGACGCAAGTTAAATGGTCCTACATCTTTACAGGAATCACTTAGAAAAGTGACCCGCTACTTGCTAGTGAACAAACAATCGGTGCAAATGACATGCATTTATATATCATTGTGAATAGCATATCTTGACTCTTGAGGTAATAGTAACTAATTATATAGTGTAATGAAATGCATGCAGCACTCTTTGTTTTTATATATTCTGCACTATTGTACTCCCTCTGTCTCAAAATAGATGTCACTCAAAATAGATGTCACTAGAAAACCATGTTTCTCTCACAAACACATAACCCTAGTGACATCTATTTAGAGACGGTGTAGTAGGTAGGTAGAGGGTAAACAACAGGGAGAAAACCAATAAGCTGGTATATATAGTACGTACCCCAAACATCGAGGTGGTGACTTGTGGATCGAGGTGCAGGGGTGTGTGAAGCTAACATATCATGATTCAATCATGGGCAGATAAAAACTTGTCAGCTCATCGATCAGTAAACACATTAATTCATCCATGCTGACTGTTATAGCTCATGATAAAAAAGAGGAAAATATATAGGTGAGGGAGAGTACGTATATCCGGTAGCTAGATACAAAATAAGTTATTATGTAGCCACTTCCAGTTACGATAATTTGGGTACTAATTTACGATAAAAGTGAATACATATTTACGATAGTCATGTTACTATAACACATGAGGACGATTATCATAACATTATAGTAAAACCACTTAGTAAGAAGCTAGTTACTACATCTCATAAAATAGCATAATAATTATCGTAACATAAAGATAAGTTATTCTACAGCCAGCTACAAAGTAATCTGCAGTTATAATTTACACTGCGAGGAAATAATATAATGAATCTTGGAGGGATACATATATAGTGCATCCTAATCCTATCTATGTAGATAGTATGCATGCATGAGCGAGCATATTGCAGGAGCAAATAAATAAAAAACTGTATATATGGTATTGGAATGAAGCAAATTGATAAGCTCGGATCCCCTGCAACTGCAATGGCATGATGATGACATGGATCGATCTTCAGTTCACTGCTGGTGCTGCCGTGCTGGGTGAGTGCAAAGCAACAGGCAGCGGCAGCGCGAGGAGGAATGGACGTGATATTGGCACGGCTCAATCAGAGAGCAGAGCCCCCGCACGGTGACGGTACCGCTGGCCTCGATCTGCCTCTCATCCTGATCCGGGGCTCGAGCTCTCGAATTGAACCGCGCCAATACCCCGTACGTCGCGCGCCGGCCATTGGATTGGATTGCGTCGTCGTTGCACAGCAAATCTCTGCAACTGCAATGCCCAATGCATATATATGCATCATGCACGAGGATTATTAGCTTCCTCGATCGATCTGACCTCTACCTCGATCGATCGATCGGTCACATATGTACTGTACTAGAGGCCGCCGGCGGGAAGCAAGCAAGCCGAGCTCCATGGACATGCATGCAATTGCAACTAGCAAGAAGTGGAGAAGAAGAAGGGAGCACAGAGCAGTGACAGAGTGAAGAAGCATGAAGAAAAGGAAGCAGCTAGCAGGCCACCAGCCGGGAAATGCATGCATGCGGTGGCTGCCTGCCGGCGACGGCGATGAGCGCATGAATGAATGAATGAACGAGGGAGGCAGAGAGCGAGTAGGCGACGGGGGGTGGGTATTTATTGGGAGGTGAGATCGAGTGAGATGTCCAGTCCAGGCAGGCAGGAATCTAGCTAGAGGCCGCCGGGAGCAGCCAGCAGAGCACTCGGCAGATGCAGCAGCAACAGCCTGCAGGCCAAGACAGCACGGCGGATGTTTTTGCTTGCCGCTAGCTTCTGCCTCTGCCTCTGCCTCTGCGGGCCGCCGCTACTATGCTCTTTTTACCCTCACCCGCTGCAAAAAAAAACTAGGGTATAAATGTAGAAAGATGGAGGGAACAAGGTACCGTCAATACGGTGAAGCATGCGTCTAAACAAGATTCTACAATACAAGTCCGGATCACCATAGACTCTAATTAAATGCATCCACATGACCATATCACCATAGACTACATGCATCCACAGGACCGGATCACCATAGACTCTAATCAGTGGCGGATCCAGGATTAAAATTGACCTATGGCGGATTACTACGAGTAAACTCTATAAAAAAGTTAGCATGCGCGAAAATTATTACATATACAACCATTTAATCTATTTAAATCTATTTAAACACTGCATGATAGTTAGCAATATCAGTTTAAGTGTATTTTTAGTCTATCTAAACGTTGTATATATTATTTAAAATTATATTTAGACCGTTTTTTCTGCCACACTGCTTAACCCAGTAGTAGCCAGTGTGAACGTCCAACACTGCAGCCAACAGGATGAGTTTTCTTCAGTTTGTAATCGTGGTGTAGCGATCAGAGATTCAACCATTTAGGATTAGTCACTAATGGGTGAATGTCTGACGCCTGTAGGCGTTCACGAAGGAGAACCGCCGAGCATGGAGCGTTAGATAGTACATAGCTCTTCACCTTCCACCTAGGCCGGTGGGCCCTGAATGCGTGGGCCTCACATCACATGGACGCAGCCCAATAGGCCCAACGAACACTCGTCCACTCGTCCATCCGCACAACGCTCGTCTTCCTCAGTCTACTCGCAAAAGAACGAACAGAAAGAGAAACAGTTGTAGAGGTCGGTCATGGCTACCAGGTCCGTGGGGGCTTGCCGGCGGGGAGGTATGGCGGCCGCCAGGGCTCGCCATACTGGTGGATCCGCCCCTGACTCTAATTACATGCATCTATCTAGTTTACAAACTGTGAGTGTAGGATTCTAATTATAGAATTCTCATCTAACCTTTACAAACCGTGAGTGTAGGATTCTAATTATAGAAGTCTAATTCATCTAACACCCCCTCAATCTCATCCACTGACAAGGTTGAGATTGCGCCGAAATATCTTGATCTTTGTTGTAGAGATTGGCTTCGTTAATCCATCAGCAAGTTGATCATTAGTGGAAATGAATCGTGCATCCAGATCCAGGAGCTTCTGAGCAACACATTCACACACAAAATGAAAATCAATTTCGATGTGTTCAGTTCGTGCATGAAACACATGATTAGCAGATAAATATTTAGCTCCCAGATTATCACACCAGAGGCGGTCTACCGGTGAATGAGGGACTCCTAGCTCTTGGAGGAGTTTCTGTACCTACATTAGTTCAGCGGTCGCATTGGCAAGTGCCTTGTACTCTGCTTCAGTAGATGATCGAGAGACAGTGGGTTCCTTTCTAGTACTCCAGGAAATCAAGTTTGCTCCAAAGAAAACTGCAAATCCACCAGTGGACCGTCTATCATTGACGCATCCAGCCCAGTTAGCATGAGAAAAGGCACTAATGATCATGGAGGGTGACTTGCGAACTTGAAGCCATGTAGTCAAAGTTCCTTGAACATACCTCAGTATCCGTTTGACAGCACTCTAATGGGTTGTAGTGGGAGCATGAAGAAATTGACAGACTTTGTTTACTGCAAAACAAATATCTGGGCGAGTAAGGGTAAGGTATTGTAGTGCACCAACCATACTGTGATATTTGGTGGAGTCTTCTACACCTAGGTGATCACCATCTGTCAAACTTAGTTTCTCAGATGTAGCTAGTGGGGTGTCAACAGGTTTGCAATTGTGCATGCCTGCCCTAGTTAAAATTTCATATGCATATTTTTGTTGAGACATCAGTAGTCCTTCTTGATTCTATTTAACTTCAATGCCCAAAAAATAATGGAGGTTACCAAGATCTTTGAGTGCAAACTCACTTTGAAGATCTTTAAGAAGTGCATCTGTAGCCACCGGAGAACAGCTGGCCACAATAATATCATCAACATAAACCAAAACAAAAAGTCTATATCCTCCTTTGTTGTAGTAGAACAATGAGGTGTCAGCTTTTGAAGGTTGGAAACCAAGTTTCATTAATTTGTTGCAGAGTCTAGCATACCATGCCCTTGGAGCTTGTTTTAAACCATAGAGAGCTTTGACCAACTTACACACATAGGAGGAATGAGACTTATCAATGTATCCAGGGGGTTGATACATGTACACTTCTTCATCAAGAACACCATGGAGAAAAGAATTTTGCACATCAAGTTGACGTAGGGACCATCCTTTGGTTACTGCAATAGACAAGACAAGTCGAATTGTCGCTGCCTTGACAACAGGACTAAATGTGTCATCATAGTCAATGCCATAGCATTGTTTAAAACCCTTAGCAACAAGTCTAGCTTTGTATCTATCAATAGTACCATCAGATTTTTTTTTGATCTTGTAAACCCGCCATTTGCACTCAATTATATTTTTATCTTTTGGTCTTGGAACTAAATGCCATGTTTTGTTGCGGAGCAGGGCTTGATACTCACTGTCCATGGTGGCAGTCCAATTTTTATCAGTAAGAGCAGCAGCTACTGTAGATGGTTCATCAGTTGTTGTCGTGGTGAGGTTACACCATCTCATAGTGCCATCAGTGTAGACTTTGGGTTTGATTATACCTTGTTGAAGACGTGTAGAAGGACGTTGTGTAGGAGCTGCTACAGGATCTGTGTGTACAAAGGATCTAGCACAAGGATCTCTGCCCCTGTCACCCCTGTCAGTGCAGACGCACAGGCGGGATCCGGTTCTGTCGACGGGAGTGTGTTGGCGGTCCTTAACTCATACTTTATAACCGCCAAAGACTCACATAAAACCAACACCAAACATAGAATCGGGCTTACAACTAACCATTTCCACAAGTTTTAGTGTTTGGTCAATTGCAGGAGGGCATTCGCATAAATGACTTCAAACAGGCTCCAACACATACAACATATGGCAGGTAAATGCACCCGATATGAGCCAAAGGGGTAATAGGCCCAATACCAGGCAAATCAAGGCCCTGTCGAAAGGATAAAAAAGCCAAGATCCAAATCAAACGAACTCCAAATGGGCCCAAACTTTGCAGGACCCATCTAGAGGCCCAAAAGAAGCAACCCACCAAAGATGGGCCACTTTGGGCCAATTGGGGGTGCGGGCGCACCCTGGTGCAGCTGCACCGTTGCCGAGGCGGTTCCCGACCAATTTTGGCAGGTGAACTCCCACCGCCTTTGTAATGGCGGTTTATGTGGTTTCCGTCCAGGTGCAGCGCATCTTGAAGGCGGTTTGCACTTTCCATGTGGAGAGAAGAGGCTCTCCACCCCTCCAAGGCACCTCACCTATAAAAGGAGGCCTCCACCCTCCTCACAAATCATCCAAGAGCTCATCAACACATATCTCAAGAGGGATCCATGGAAGAAGGAGTAGTGCCTCATATATCATAGCTCTAGTAGCTATCTAAAATAGGGAGCGAGTGAGATCCGAGCGAGAGAAGTACCAGAGTTGCCGGCTACCTCCACGAGTGTACTCGGCGCGCTTGTACACTTAGCGAGAGAAACACCGGATTCGCTGGTATAATCTTGTTTGTACCTCTATGATCTTGCATACTACTTAAGTATAAGAGTTTGTGTTCATCTTGGTTCTAAGTTCTTATTGTGTTTAAGCTTTCGCTAACTTAGTCTGCGGGACCGATCGTTCACCCTTCGGGTGGGTGCTCTAGTAAGAGGGTGCAAGTCCTAGCTACTGCTAGAGTAGTGGCCCTTAGCGTAAACACGGTGGTTAGGCTAAGCGGTTATAGGTTGGTTGCCTGGGTCTCCACGGTTGAGGAGGTAGGCGGCAGGTGGTGATAGCCATGTCCATCCTTTGTAATCCACCCACGTTTGGGAATCCAGGTAGAGTTGTATCGGCATAGACTGGGAAACCAGTTTCACCCATTGACCGAAGTAGGCTTTGCTGGCTGAGCTTATATCACATAAGGACCAGTTCCTTAGAAGAACCTTGCTACCCTTGTTACCCTTCTCTTTGTCTTATCTGGAAGAACTAGACAAAGAGACCGGAGCCCACCGTTCCTTGTGGAAAATACGATACCCTGAATACTCCGAGTGAAGTGCTGCAGTGGTACTTCCCTGCGCTTGCGGACTTTTCTGCTTACGCTAAGAAATACCAACAAACATTTTTGGTGACGTTGTCGGGGAACGGTTGTCGTCTTTAGTCTCCAAACCTAGTTCACCCATGTATCTTTGTTTTATCTTTTCTTTGTTTTCACCTAGAACAAAACTCTATCCAAAACCTGTCTGCTCCATGGGCCGAGTTCTTTGAGCCACCACAATCATCAAAGCCAATCATAGCTTCTAACTATGAACTCCGCCCTGGCTTTATAGCCATGGTTCATGAACAGCCCTTCTCGTGGTACAAACATGAAAACCCCTACCATCATTTACCAGAGTTTGAGTTACTCTGTGTGTGCCTGACAATTGCAGGCATGTCACAAGAAACATTGCGTTGGAAGTTGTTTCCGTTCTCTCTTTCTGAGAGGGCAAAACAATGGTACAACAATATCGTAGGAAGAGTTAACAGAGATTGGAAAGAACTGAGGAACAAATTCTGTCTCAAATTCTTTCCCATATCTCGTATTGCAAACCTACAACAAGAGTTACTCAACTTCCAACAAAAAGAGAAGGAAATGCTAGGTGCAGCCTGGGAAATTTTTTTGATTCTTTCACGATTAGGCCCGACTTGTCTCTACCCAACCACGTGTTGTTACAACGCTTTTGGTTAGGGTTAAACAAGGAGTCTGCCCTACAGCTGGACATTTCCGCTGGAGGATCATTGATGTGCAAAACCCCTGGGGAAGGAGAAGCTCTGCTAAACCTTATTCTAGAGAACACTCCACCTCCTGATCCCCTCCAAGTGGAAGACGAACCCAAGCATGAGGAGGTCTCTTCGGTTAAAACCAAACCTAAGATTCAAACTCAGAGACCCTCATCGCTAACGGAACCTCTGAAGGAAGTTTTCTTCCCTTCAGATTTTCCGTTCTTCGAGGAAGAACGCCTTGACAAATGTTGACGGTCCTTAATGTCAATATTATACCATCAACTAATGCATAGAATGATATTAAATAAATCATAAAGCATAGTTGTAGGGTTTGATTCTAACAAGTTCCACGAGTTGTGTTGTTCTCACTTGTTTTACAGGGTTATCAATATTTCATCATATAAAAGTATCTCAAGTGATGAAACAAAGCACACCATTGCGAAGAGCTCGTCCAGACGATCGAAACGGACATATGGTTTGCTACATTTGGAGTCCCGACGAGAGAGTCCTTGTTGGATACGACATGAAAGCTTCTAGTTGGAGTGATCACCAAGCAACATAATCTAAGGGTTAAACTGATAGATTCCACAACATTGGTGAATTACTATTTTCCAGGGAGTTTTCCAGAAGATGGAAAGAGATAGAGTCCTACTCCAACACGACGAATTGCGCAAACGGACGGAAAGTCGTATTAGAGAAATAAGGAAGGTTCCAGAAGACACCACGACGAAGGCGGGACCCGGTGTGTGACAAGTGGGGCCGGCCAGTCCCACCCCCAAGCCGGTCGACCGGGCTCACCTGGAAGTTGCTCCTCCTTCGCGTGACGCACTCTAACCGACCTCTTCGACGCATCTTGGCCCATTAAGGCCCATGTGCACATGGCGAAGGATTTAGTACCACATCGCTTGCTCAAGGTGGAGGGGAGGCCAGGAGCCCCTATATAATAAACCCCAGACCCCCCTGAGGCAACACATCATCATCTGGGAGTTATAGAGGTGTCCCTCGAAGGACAACCTCTCCTCTCTAGAGAATTAGGATTAGATTTTCCAATGTAATAGATTAGCTCTAGTCGGGAGTTAAGGAGAGCGGAGCTGTGCTTCGGTTCTGGAGGAGTCTTTAGAGTTTTGGTATGTCTTTGTATCTTTTCTTTGTAAGACTTATGCTTTAATATATTTATCTTCTCTATTTACTTTATGCTTTATTATATGATTAGTATAGTTGTTGTATCTTGGCATGGGATCTTTGTTCGTATTGAGTGCTCTAGTTATCCTAGGTAATTAGAGTAGTAATCGATAGAATAGACATGGTGTTTAGTCTATAGGTTACCAGAGGTTGCGTTCAATCCCACGGAATAGTTGTGGTAGCTAGCCCCAAGGGTGACAGCTCTGTTAGGCCTTCGTAGTCCACCACGTTCGGATTGATGTTTCGTAGAGCTTTTGGCATCCTTCTCCCAACTACCTTTTTTCCAGTCTTCTTCGAGAGATGGAAAGGACCTGCTGCTCCAAAGTGCCAATGTTTATGACTGCTATATCTTTTCATCTTTGTTGCCTTAGAACCCAAGTAATAGAGAAGTACATAGGAACCTTGATCTCTCTCGTTGTCCTCCCACTATAGTTATCTATACATTTATCATTGAATTCTCTTTGATGTGCGTTCATTATCATATATCAATTACTCCTGCTTTAGTCTATTTAGTACTCTTAGTTAGTAGATGCATGATAGCAAGTTATCAGATTCTTGACCCTTGCTTCCCTGTGGTAAAATATAAATAATGATCCTGGAATACTCCCGGTAAAATGCTACGATGGTGTCCTGTGTGCTTGCGGAATCTTTCATATTCTATTTGCACTAACGAATGTCAACAAGCATTTTTGGCGCCGTTGTCGGGGAAGCAATTGGTGTCAAGATTTTGATAATGATCTTGATGTCTGCTAATTTAGTGTACCACTAGCTTTAGTAGGATTACCCCTTGTTCTGTTGAGTGTGGAATACACAGGACATTAGATGTCGTTTCGACATTATGGCAAGATTCCACAAGAATGTAGAACCCAAGATTGGAGAAAAGGTCGTCGTCACAACATTTCAACTCTCATCCCATGTGATGGATAGTTACGCTGCGCCACTCACAAGTCCCAGTTGTGAGTCATGGTAAGTATGATCAAGGTGAGACAGTCTTGCTCATGGACTTTAAACTTTATGAGTAGTTATCTTTTTAATTTATTGCATTCCACTGCATGTTTACTTTGAATCATCATTCATCCACTCCATTTAGTTTATCTTTTCTCATATCAAGTTCCTTATATGCATTCATGTCATCCGCATCTAAAAAAAGAAGAGAAAAAATATTCCTCACTGTGATCATACTCTGTCATCTCTATTTGAATAAATCTCTTTTATGCTTTCATGCTACCTATGTCTATGCTAGTATATTTTCGGTTTGAAAGTACTTCATATGGGTATTTTCATAGGCTTTTAAAATTAAGCGTGGTGCTTAGTTTAAATAGTCTACCTTAATCAAATTAGACACAGAGTTTGGTTTGATTATTGATCTGAAATTAGCTTGTGTAGACATTGGATATTTTGTTGGACTAACCCCTGCAGAGAACTCTAAATACACTTTGGAAAAGTCCTGAGATGAATTCACATCAGAGATGAAGCAAGGCATACGATGAACTGCACAAAGAAGACTCAGCTCATTCATCATGGATGAAAGAACTGTGAGTATTAAAGTTTATTTAAATTCATCTTCTACTGCAAGTTATCTTTTTTCTTGAACCATGTTAAAATGCAGCCAACACATAAAATGCTAGTCTATGCTAAAGTAATCCTAAAATCATCTTTTTATTAGCATGGATGAATAACACATAAGTTGTGGATAACAACCCATATTTCAAATTCAGTGCAATCCTTCGGGTAT
This sequence comes from Coix lacryma-jobi var. lacryma-jobi, assembly GCA_009763385.1. Lineage (NCBI taxonomy): Eukaryota > Viridiplantae > Streptophyta > Magnoliopsida > Poales > Poaceae > Coix > Coix lacryma-jobi. The sequence goes on from CM019828.1 coordinate 131,394,674, forward strand.
ATGTCCACTAACATTTTGTAGGAGATGAGATTTGCTTGTTCATGGTGTGAACTTAAAGATCCAAAACCCAACCCATGGATAGACAAAACTCATCATCAGACAAGTCATTAGTGATGTCAAAGGCAGCCAAGCTTTGAGCCATCCCAAGGCCTAAGCCAGGACACTGATGACGAGCAGGATGCAACTCACCCCGTATGAGTCAATCTGTGCCTACGCTCATCATTGTCAAAGACACCAACACCGACACCAACAACAAATATCAGGGTGATGATATGCCACTACATTATAACATGCATCTGTGTGTCATCCAAAGGAAGTCTGTTGGTGGTTCATTATGAAGACAAGCAGTGGAAGTCCTCCTCACTTCTAACACAAGAGCTAGTTTGGGGGATGAGGTGGAACAACTTCAACAACAAGGTCTACAATTTCAACTCATGAACATGTGGTTGAAGAAATTTGGGTATCCACCTACTTCACAAGTCCGCTTGGGGGAGACACAATTCCGTTGTCTAGATTTGTTTCATGATCAAGGGTAGGAAGGAGAAATCCAGCTTCAAGACACTTTGACCTACTCACCACTTTGATTAGTACAAGCCACTAGACGCTGCCCCAGCCAAGAAGAAGAATATGATCCATCACTCATTCTTGGAAGATCGTTCTTGAACACCACCAATGTTGTCATCTATGTCGGACCTGGAGACGTCCACTTTTGGATCTTCGATCAAAAGGGTCGCTGCTTCTTTAACAACTACACCGCTTATGAGCAGCCGAAGAAAACCAAGAAAAGACGTTGACTCAACTGATAAAGGAAGAATCAACTACCAGGAATTGAGGGGGACATCATGAAGGATGAAGCCACTGCACTGCAAGAATTCAAAGATGGAGAGATAATACCCAAGCCTAAAAATCAAGAGAATAGTTGACAAAGTCTCCATCGTCTGGACCTATTGAGAATAAGACTCAGCTTGCCCACTGTGAGATAGACAAGAGAAGACAAGCCATTCATGAACTCAACCAGCTAGACAAGAGAAGCTTCCACAAGGTGGTTCAACGCAATCACTCTTCAATAATAAAGTATCATTTCAAGGTACGTGACCATCACTTTAAAAGCTTCTCCTTGATTCTGGTATGTGCATACATAAAGAACCAAACATGTTTAAGTTGCACCTCACATGATCCAACCTAATCAACTCAACATGTTCAATTCTTTACTCTTTGTTCTTAGCTTTACTCTCTTGAATCTCACTATCTTAATAAAATGAGCTAAAATGTTATGCATCCAACCTTTGGAAGATGATATATCACAATCATGAAAAGATCAACACATTATGCATAGATTATCCTTCCTTGGGTTAAGAAATCTGATCTATTAAATGTTTTACGATGCTACTTTCATGTTTATCTTCTAATTCTATCACTCATGTTAATATTAAATAGAACACATAAACAACAAGTTCATCTTGTTCAATGTGCCTAAGGTTAGAGAGGAATGAACAAAACTTTTGGTTCTGTTGGTGTTTTTCCACCAACAGAGCTCATGCACTTGATCTCTACCTTGCCTTTATGAGCAGGAAACACTCTTGAGCAAAACATGGAGGAGTTTGTTAACTCCCAAATTCTACAGAGTGAAGGTTCGGGATCTACAAGAACATGCACACTAAACAAGATGCTGCCAGCTTCCACAACTAATGCTTCACTTCAAATTGCTGGACGAACGAAGAACATGAGTGACACCATATCAAGAGGTGTAGTTATCAAGGTCTACATATTGAGATCAAATGATGCACCTCAGGAATGAACATGGTGAGAAGTCCTGTTCAGAGGACTTAAAATATTGAACCCTCGCCGAAAGGTAAAATCAGTAGTTATCCATATTTATCTTTTCTGCATTAGTTTCTATTTTTGCATGTTTACTTTTCATCATCATCTCTCCATAGCATATTTACTTCTCTGCATTAGCATTGCATAAAAAAAGAAAATAAAATTATTTTACTTATTGCACTTCATCATAAAATCTAAAGCCCCATGTGAATAATTCTGTGGTGTGTAAAAACCCACATGAAATATTCACCATGGTGGCATAAAAATAAAAATAAAAATAAAAATGCATTCATTTTGTTAAACTATCATTGCATCATAAAAATATTAAAATTAATATATATATATATATACTGAGAAAGAGATCTTACTAAAACTCTAGACAACTAAGGCTTGAGTGGCTAACCACTAACGCTTAATCTATTCCACAGGTTTTGTTGTCTATTTGAGTTTCACAAGATTGAATGACCAAGAAAAGCTGACGAGCAAGTGGATGTTCCATCCACTGTTAGAGCACTATTTCAACAACCATCAACGTCAATCAATGCTCCGATAGAGGAAGAACATTTTCACCGCTAGTCCGCTACATTACAAGATCGAACGACTACGTCAACATTCAGCTTGGGAGAAAGCACCCCCGTGTATCCAGGTAAGTATCTTTATACTCTTAAGTTTTTCTTTCTATAAATAAATTCAGAATATATATATATATATATGTGTGTGTGTGTGTGTGTGTGTGTACAACAACATCGAGCTTGGGGAAGGTGCACCCCGTTATCTTTGTGATTCAGGTATGTCGTACTACTCTCTTAATGTTTTTTTAGTAATAGGTTATAGTGTGTGTTAGATTAAATAAATAAAGCATGTCAAATCTGAAGAACTCTCTCTAATTTCTTAAAATGGAAATGATGAATAGTTGCTCTATTGTATTTCTTTCTAGTACCTAGCCTTTAAGCATGAGTTCTCCTAAGTTTAAAAAAATTAATGATGCTTTAAAATGAAATTAAATATATAGGTAGAAAATGCTTGATCCAGAGTCTAGGTAATTGACAGATATGATATGTGATGATCTGAGCTACTGTTATCTTGTTCTAAAACAACACTAGAGTTCCGGAGTGTTTCCAATATTAATATGACAAATAATTGCATTGAGTTAAATTAAGCTTTGTTGACCCTGTGAGAAGTTATCATACTATTGAATTGAGATCACTTACACATTTCATCCATCCTCCGCATAAATGCTCATGATTATCTATTGCTATCCTCTCAAAAGTTGCGGATACATGGGTGTATGCCGAGTCTCGAGTGATGAGTGATTGTCAACTGGGATAATGCGCATGTTCTTTGGCTTGTGTTGTGTAGGTGTCGAGCACGGATACAGTGATCAAAGGCAAGATGAAGGTCAAATAGAGACGTGTCGTGCCGATGGACCGAGAGTGGCGAAGGGCGGACGTGAGGCTTGGACTGAGGGACCGGTGGCCCGAGGATCAGCTGTGGTGGCTGGCAGCCTGGGACAGTGATGAGCGAAGACTTGCGGACACGATGTTGCTTGGGTCGAGGACCTGGGGACACGTGTCAGTGGACGGGGTGCACGAGCGATGCATCCCCTCTACGACTCGGTTTGGTGGTTGAGCAACAGAAAAACCACTGAGTGGACGGTTTCCAGGTTTGGGCCTCAAAACTTGGGCGCTGATGGTTTCCGAGTTTGGGCCACAAAACTCGGGCTGAGGACAGTTTCCAGGTTTGGGCCTCAAAACCTAGGCGCTGCGGGTTTCTGAGTTTGGGCCACAAAACTCAGGCGATGGACGGCTGGTTTTCCAGTTTGGGCCTCAAAACCGGGGGTGAAGTTCGGGAAAAGGACAAGCAGAGCGGTGGCGGCATGTGGTGGCAATCGGTGAGGTTGCGTCGAGGCAACGCTACCAGTTGTGCGGGCGTGGCCGTCGGATCACCATCTACCTTGAGTTGGTCCAGAATAACCCTAGGGTTTAGCTGTCTCGCTCTGTAATTAGTTAGGGGTAGAGTGAGAAATAGAATTAGGATAAGTAGAGGGAGACACCCACCTCCCATTTCATCTCGGTCATTTGCTACTTTGCCTTCTAGGTTTTCCTGCTCTCCCCATCCTCTGCTGTAGCGAACTGAGATCCACAGAGAAGACAATCATACCTCTGTGTTCGTGAGATTTTGAGGAAGTGAGACCGTAATCTCACTATTGCAGCGTGTGGTAGCCACACAGTTGCAAATTCGTGGTTGTGATTCGCATTTTGTTCTAGTTCTTCGCGGATTGCTTTTCTCCACGTTTTTCCCATCGATTGATCTCTTTGTTCGTTGCGTCTTTTGCGATTCCGTTTGAACAGAGATGTTCTAGATCGTGAGGCACTTCTTTCCACCGAAGGAATTCACCTCTAACCTCACGACCTAGTAGATCGATCGATTTTTGTTTCGGGTCAAGTTTTTCTCCCTTCCCTGAATTTCTTCGATTCATCGATTTGGAGATATGTTCGAGCCATGATCTCTTAGAGATAGCTCACTATCCTCCTTGTGACTCATCTCACCAAGTTTGATCCCTAGAGGATTTGTTTTGGGTGAGATTGAGTTGAATCGGTGGACGAATCGAGCCGCGTCGGGGTGATCGGACGCTGAAGTCGGGGTGACCGGACGCACGGTCAGAGTCCGGTCGTTGAACTCCGTTCGCAGTTCTTTCCTACGACATGACCGGACGCTGGTTCCTGTGAGTGACCGGACGCACCCCTATCACTGTTCATTGCTCGTTCTCCCTGACCAGACGCTGGACTGGTGGGATCAGACGCTCGCTGTTGTGAGTCCGGTCAGAAACAGTAAGGTCCCAAACCGGTGTTTGACTGACCGGACGCGTCTGGTGTTCACTGACCGGACGCAGTTAGAGTCCGATCGTCTCTGCTTTGCGTGTTTTCATCCGCGGTTCGTTCGTCCGTTGTCGGATTTGGTTTCCGTCTTTTGCGTTGGGTTTCTAGGGTTGTGTAGTGTCCCGCTGTGCTTCTCGGAAGCATCCACCCTACATCTAGGGCCGTGGACACTTGCAAGCTCTAGGTTTGCTCTTGGGGTGATTCTCGGGACAGTGGCAAACAAGTTTCTGAAAAGAAAGTTGAAGCTCCCATTCACCCCCCCTCTGGTCGCTTTCTGGTAGAACTTTCGGTCCTTCAATTGGTATCGGAGCGGGCTATGGATCTTCCACCTTAGCCGGTTCCAGATCCACAGAAGGCGACATGGATCGCGGCGTGGACAAACCGTCGTTCTTCAATGGGACGAACTATGCGTATTGGAAGATACACATGTCGGCCTATCTGCAGAGTTTGGGTGCTTCCATCTGGGATATTTGCAACTCTGCCGATTACGTGGTCTCGGCTGCTCGTGCTACTCAGCATCAGATCGATGAGCACGATGCCAATAGCCGAGCCTGTAATGCTCTTTTCTCATGCTTGAGCATGTCTGAGTTTGATCGCATTTCTCATCTCCCCACGACTCGTGAGATTTGGGCAACCCTCATGCGTTTCCATGAGGGAACCTCTCAAGTCAAATCTCGTCTCTACGAGTCGCACAAGCGGGAGTATGAGAACTTTCGACATATGCCTGGTGAGAGCATAGAGAGTTTATTCGCTCGCTTTCAGGTGATTGTCAACAGGATGAGGGCTAACAAGGAGCTGTTGCCTTTCGACGATCATGAGAGGGCTTTGAAGCTTTTATATACTCTTGATCGATCGGTGTGGGATTCCAAGGTTCAGACGATCATCGAATCGCCTAACTATGAGACCCTCACGTGCGACGAGCTCTTTAGTAAGCTCAAGTCCAGTGAGATCGATGCCATGGCGAGGGCTTCTTATGAAAATCCTTCTGGCCCGTCGATGGCTTTGCGTTCTGGCACTTCTGCTAACTCCTCTGGAGGCTTTGCACTTTCCTCTCTTCTTTCTGTCACAGAGGAGTAGCTGGAGTTCATGGGGGATGACGAGCTAGCTTTGCTCGCCAACCGGTTCTCGCGGTTCCCCAACAACCGCATGAATCGTCGCCGCGGAGGAGGACGCTCGGGATGTTTCGAGTGCGGCGACCCCAACCACTTCATCGCCAATTGCCCGAAGAAGAACAAGCAAGTCTTCGGCAAGGCGGACCATGGGCACAAGTACGACTCCAGCAAGCACAAGGAGAAGTACGTCTCCGCGAAGCACAAGCGTAAGGGCGGCTTCAACAAGGAGTACATCAAGATGAAGTACTTGGAGAAGGCCCTGGCTGAGCAGTGTGCATTCTTCGCCACGCTCAGCGACGTCGACGACTCGGATGACGACTCCGCTTCCTCAAGCTACGACGAGTCCGAGAAGAAGAGGATCGAGGACAAGCTGAGCGGCCTCTGCTTCTTCGCCGACAACAAGGGTTTCTGCACCATGGCTCTCGGCAAGGAGGTCGACGGCGAGCTGGAGGAGATCCCTCGGAACGACGACGACAACATCTCCCATGTATCTCTGACCCACGATGAGCTTTCTGCTGAGGTTGAGAAGCTTACTGCCACCCTTCTTAGTCAAGACAAGCTTCTTAGGTGCGCTGCTAGAGAGAGGAAGAAGTTTAGGCAGAAGTGGTAGGATACGGTGAATGAGCTTGAGTTTGCCAAGTCCACCGTAGTTGTCTCTGAGGAGGGTGAGTTTGAAATGTGCACCACACACATGACTGACCTTCTCACTTTGAGAGGTAAGTATGTTGTGTTGGTAGGAGAGGTGGATGAGCTGAGAGCTAGATCTTCGGTGCTTGGTGCGTGCAAGTCCTGTGCGCGCTTGCAATCCGAGTTGGCAGAGAAGAATGCCAAGATTGTGTCTCTTGAGAAGGCCAACTCGGGTAGCACTTGTGTGGCTAGGTGCGCTTTGTGCCAAGGTTTGGAGATGGAGATCGCTAATGTGAAGCATGACAAGATGCAAACCGAGGAGGAAAACACATACCTTCGGACCATCTTGTCATGGGTGTCTTGTAATGAGCCGTAGCTTGGGATGATGATCTCCCAATTCAAGCGTGCTGCTGGAGGTCCAGGTGTAGGTTTTGCTTAGGGTGTTGATGTTTCATCTTTCGGCAAGATTGGAGAGTCGAGTGGTCTTAACCCATGTGAGAAGCCCAACTCCACCACTACTCCCAAGCTTACCAAGATTCCGCCCAAAGAGCCTCTCAAGCCTAACACCAAGGATGGGGTATTTGTTGAACCTCCGAGAGCTCCACCCAAGAAACAATCTTGGGCTCCAAAACCAAACCATCTCAAGAACAAGCTAGACACAATGTCACCTATCCAGGAGGAGCTCATGCCACAGAAGGGCAAAGTGATCCACACCCACTACCGTGAGTACCAACAACCCCCTATGAGAGCGGTGAGGTACCATTGTGAGCACTGTGGGAGAGAGGACACTTGAGTGAGTTTTGCTTTCGGCGCAAGAGAGAGGCCCGCCGTGCAAAGGAGATGAACAACACGGACATGTACCATCCTTTCCATGATGTACATGTGCCGAATGTTCAGAGGCGTGCTGCTAGGCCTAGAGGCCCAAAGCCTCAAGTTTCTAGGCCTAGGCCGCGGAGAGAGCATGCCCGGCGGGAGCCTGCAGTTGTAGGCTATGGACCCCATGGCGGTGGCTATGTAGTTGAGCGTTTTCCCCCACCGTGTTTTGAGTATCGCGATGGACGCTCTTCCCTTAGCGGAGCACGTTTTCCTCTACGTGGTGATCGCTCTTCTCGTAGGCGCGCTAGGAATGGTTTTTCTGCTAACCGTTTTTTGAGCAGCCGGCCCAACACTGGTATTCTCCCTACTTCACTAACCCCAGTGTTGGACCGTATGCTCACCCTATGTCTTTTTATTGATGTAGGTAAAACGATTGGAGAACGTTTGGTTGGTGGATTCCGGTTGTTCGAGACGCATGACCGGAAACGCCAAGTGGTTCTCCAGTCTTAGTCCGGTCACTGGCAAGGAGTTTATCACCTTCGGCGACAATAGCAAAGGCAAGGTGTTGTCTCGTGGGTCGGTGCGAGTTAATGAGCACTTTGTGTTGCGCGATGTTGCTCTTGTTTCTAACTTGCATTTTAACCTTCTTTCTGTTTCGCAACTCTTTGATGATGACTATGAGATTCGTTTTAAACCGAATCTCAGTCGTATTTTGGATCCTCAGGGCAATCTTGTATGTATGATTTTGCCCTTTGGAAAAGTCTTTCGTGCGAACTTCTCGGAATCTTTTGGCACTTCTCGTTGTCTTGTGGCTGGACCTTCCTCCTCTGATCTTTGGAAGTGGCATAGGAGACTTGGTCATTTGAGCTTCGACTTGCTTGCAAGGCTTAGTTCACTTGGCTTAATCCGAGGATTGCCCAAGTTGTCTATGGAGAAGGATCTTGTTTGCCATTCCTGTAGACATGGGAAGATGGTCGCCGCTCCCCACCATCCGGTGACTCAGGTCATGACCAAGCGCCCTAGAGAGCTTTTACACATGGACCTTGTTGGTCCGACTCGGGTCAGCTCGGTTGGGGGGAAGTGGTATGTGCTTGTTGTTGTTGATGACTTTTCGAGATATTCGTGGGTCTTCTTTTTGTCTGAGAAGACCGAGACTTTCTCTTTTGCTCGCAATCTGATTTTGCGTCTTCAGAACGAGTTCTCTTTGAACTCGATGCGAGCTATTAGAAGTGATAATGGTTCTGAATTCAAGAATTCGGATTTTGAAAAGTTTTGTAACTCTCTGGGTTTGGAGCATCAGTTTTCTTCCCCCTACACACCGCCGTAGAATGGTGTTGTAGAAAGGAAGAATCGGACCCTTGTAGAGATGGCCAGGACGATGCTCGATGAGCATAGGACTCCTAGGCGATATTGGGCCGAAGCTATGAGCACTGCATGCTACATTTCCAATTGCATTTTTCTCCGAGCTTTCTTGAAAAAGACGTCTTATGAGTTGCGTTTTGGAAAACTGCCCAAGGTGAGTTATTTTAGAGTCTTTGGTTGCCACTGTTTTATACTTAAGAAAGGCAACCTGGACAAATTTGAGTCTCGTTCTTCTGACGGTGTGTTTTTGGGTTATGGCACTCATACTCGCGCATATCGCATACTTAACCTTGACACTAACCGAGTCATGGAGACATCTGATGTCACCTTCGACGAGACCATGGTTTGTCCTTCTTCTCGCTTTGAGCGTGCAGGTGATCATGAGGTAGGCGAGCCTCTTTTTGATGATGAGGACGAGGGTGCTGAAGGGATGGATGACCCAGCACCACCTCGACCTGCTGAGTCGCAAAGAGCGGCCTCTACTACCACTCACGGCCCTGATCCTTCTTCTTCGACGACTTGGGGGCCGTGGGATCCGCCACCTCGAGCGGTACCTTTTGTACCCGAGGAGGCACCAGCTGCTGTTGAGGGAGAGGTCTCTTCAGCTCGAGAGGCGCCTCGACGTATTCAGCGCCAACACCCGCCTCAACAGATGATCGACAGCATCGGCGAACGTGTCACTCGGTCAAGGTCACAACAAATCTCTCACTTTGCTCATTCTGCATTTGTTGCTGATTTTGAACCCCGAGATGTTGGACACGCTTTATCTGATGCAGATTGGGTCAATGCCATGCATGAGGAGTTAGAAAACTTTGAAAGAAATCGGGTTTGGGTTCTTGTTCCTCCTCCTCCTGAGTGTCACCCTATTGGGACAAAATGGGTTTTCAAAAACAAACAAGGAGAGGATGGCCATGTTGTGAGAAACAAGGCCAGACTAGTAGCCCACGGATATAGTCAGAAGGAGGGGATAGACTATGAGGAGACATTTGCTCCTGTAGCTCGTTTGGAGGCAATTAGGATACTCTTGGCTTTTGCTGCATCCAAAGGGTTTAAACTTTTTCAAATGGATGTCAAGAGTGCCTTCTTAAACGGCTACATAGAAGAGGAGGTGTATGTGAAACAACCTCCCAGTTTCGAAAATCCCAAGTTTCCAAACCATGTTTTCAAACTTCACAAAGCTTTATATGGTTTGAAACAAGCCCCTAGAGCCTAGTACGATAGGTTGAAAACCTTTTTGCTTGCTAAGGGTTTTAAAATGGGATGTGCGGATAAAACGCTCTTTCTCCTCAAGCAAGGCAATGACACTCTCTTGGTCCAGATTTATGTGGATGATATCATTTTTTGTGGTTCTTCTCACGCTTTGGTTGCAAGTTTGCAGACACTATGAGTAGGGAGTTTGAGATGAGCATGATGGGCGAGTTGACATTTTTCCTTGGGTTGCAAATCAAGCAATCCCGAGAGGGGACGTTCGTGCACCAGGGCAAGTACACCAAGGACATCCTGAAGAAGTTCGACATGGGTGAGGCCAAGCCTCTTCCAACACCCATGCCGACCACGGCGGCCCTGGATGCGGATGTGGATGGAGAAGCTGTAGACCAGAAGGAGTACCGGAGTATGATCGGGTCGCTGCTGTACTTGACGGCGACACGCCCGGACATACAGTTTGCGGTGTGTCTTTGCGCGCGATTTCAGTCGTCGCCGCGCACCTCGCACTGTCAGGCGGTCAAGCGCATTATGAGGTACTTATGCTTCACTCCTGAGTTTGGGATTTGGTATTCTGCTTCCTCCACCCTCTTTCTTTGCGGTTATTCTGATGCCGATTTTGCCGGTTGCCGGATTGAGCGCAAGTCCACTTCTAGGACTTGTCAGTTTATTGGTTCTTCTCTCGTTTTGTGGTCTTCTCGCAAGCAGTCTAGTATCGCCCAGTCTACCACAGAGGCTGAATATGTTGTTGCGGCTAGCTGCTGTTCTCAGTTGCTTTGGATGATGGCCACTTTGCGTGATTTTGGTCTGAGCTTTTCTCGCGTTCCTTTGCTTTGTGACAGCACGAGTGCTATTAGCATTGCTAAGAACCCCGTACTGCACTCTAAGACCAAACACATTGATGTGCGCTATCATTTTCTGCGAGACCATTATGAGAAGGGTGATATCGACCTTCGCCATGTCGATACTCATCATCAGTTGGCTGATATTTTCACCAAGCCTTTAGACCAATCAACTTTTGCTAGGTTGAGGGGTGAGCTTGGTGTGTGTTTCCCCTTTTAGATGGGGGAAACATTTTGGTTCGTGTATCATAAACTGACTTTTCATTCTTCAATTGGTATCTTTTCGGATAAAGTTAGTTTTTGCATTTCTTCATGCATCGTTGCATTTCATCTTGCATATTTACATTCAGAGCTTCATGTATATAATCTTTAGAATGAGACTATGCTCTGTGTAGGGTATGTTCCGATGCTTTATAATGATGCTTGTAGCTTATGCTCTTTCTGATCACTGATACATGTTGTGAGCTGAGCTATTTTATGAATGGTGAATTTGCTTTATGAACATAAAACTTAAAAATGTTCACCATTGAGATATGCATCCAGCATGTGTAGAATGTGTTGAAATCACTTGTGCTTTTCATATATGCTAGGTTGCTATGTCTCTAGTTCTGAGTCATTCACTTGCTTGGTATGTTCATATTTTGTCTTTAAGTTTGAACCAAGTTAAGTGAATTGAAAAGATCGAGATGGGATTGCTTGTCAGCACATCATAGTTTCGAGACTGTTTCTCATTGCACTTTGAGTTAAACTTGAGCTGTGTAGTGTATGACCGAAACTGTTGCTTTAAGCTTCTGATTGCTTCTGCATAGGCTTCGCACAGTTGAAAAGTTAGGCAATGACAAGCTTTCAACCTCTCACAATCACATGCTGAAATTTGAACCTGTGTAATTTAACCGCTGCAACTCCGATAAAATTTGAATACACAAGTCTATGTTTCATTCTATAGCATGATGATTGAACCTTGCTAGGGGTAGTTCACTTGGTATACATTGTTAGCACTTACTTGACTTCCTGTCTATACATGTTTAGTGTTATTTTTATGGTGAACATCCTTTTCTGAATGGCTAAAAACTGCTCACGTTGCTCACATGTTCATATTTCGTATTTGGCGATCAGTTTGAGCCTTTGCCGGCATTCTGTGCATTTTGATGAGTCTTTGTCAAAGCATCTTCTTATTCTATAGATTTTATTCCTGAAGCTACTAACTTGCATTTTGACTCATATGCATTTGGAGGGGAGATACTTGATAGTGCATTTTCAACTAAGGGGGGGAATTTTGCCAAATCATAAGGGGGAGATTTCCTCGTTGTGTGCACTATTGGAGGGGGAGTCTGAGCTGGCTCGGTTCGGTCTTTGAGCTTTCCAATTGGCATTTTTGGTAGCTAGTTGTGTTGAGCCTCTGTCTCTTTCTTGAGGGACTAGCGTCTTTGCCTTTGTGCTTGTTTAGTTGGTATCGAGCTTTCTCGCTAGCGGTGTTGAGCCCGTTTCTGCCTCTTCTTGAGGGCTAGCTCTATTCTGCTTGATTTTCAATTGGTTTTTCAATTGGTATCGAGCTTTCCTGCTAGCGGCGTTGAGCCTGTTCTACCTCTTCTTGAGGGCTAGCTTTGCTTTGCTTGGTTGCGTCGAGCCGTTGCCCATGTCTTTGGGGACCAAGTTCTCTTGCTCTTTCCACTTGACCTTCTTCGGCTTTGTTATGCTTTTGGGTCATTTGGTCGAGTTCTCTCTCTTTCTTCCTTCCTTCCTCTATTTCCATTATGATTTGTGTTGGTAGTTGACAATGCACTCATCAAGGGGGAGATTGCGGATACATGGGTGTATGCCGACTCTCGAGTGATGAGTGATTGTCAACTGGGATAATGTGCATGTTCTTTGGCTTGTGTTGTGCAGGTGTCGAGCATGGATACAGTGATCAAAGGCAAGGTGAAGGTCAAGTAGAGACGTGCCTTGCCGATGGACCGAGAGTGGCGAAGGGCGGACGTGAGGCTTGGACTGAGGGACCGGTGGCCCGAGGATCAGCTGTGGTGGCTGGCAGCCTGGGACAACGACGAGCGAAGACTTGCGGACACGATGTTGCTTGGGTCGAGGACCTAGGGACACGTGTCGGTGGACGGGGTGCACGGGCGGTGCATCCCCTCTACGGCTCGGTTTGGTGGTTGAGCCACAGAAAAACCACTGAGTGGACGGTTTCCAGACCTGGGCGCTGATGGTTTCCGAGTTTGGGCCACAAAACTCGGGCTGAGGACGGTTTCCAGGTTTGGGCCTCAAAACCTGGGCGCTACGGGTTTCTGAGTTTGGGCCACCAAACTCAGGCGATGGACGGCTGGTTTCCCGGTTTGGGCCTCAAAACCGGGGGTGAAGTCCGGGAAAAGGACAAGCAGAGCGGTGGCGGCACATGGCGGCAATCGGTGAGGTTGCGTCGAGGCAACGCTACCAGTTGTTCGGGCATGGCCATCGGATCACCATCTACCTTGAGTTGGTCCAGAATAACCCTAGGGTTTAGCTGGCTCGCTCTGTAATTAGTTAGGGGTAGAGTGGGAAATAGAATTAGGATAAGTAGAGGGAGACACCCACCTCCCATTTCATCTCGGTCATTTGCTACTTTGCCTTCTAGGTTTTCCTGCTCTCCCCATCCTCTGCTATAGCGAACTGAGATCCACAGAGAAGACAATCATACCTCTGTGTCCGTGAGATTTTGAGGAAGTGAGACCGTAATCTCACTATTGTAGCGTGTGGTAGCCACACGGTTGCAAATTTGTGGTTGTGATTCGCATTTTGTTCTAGTTCTTCGCGGATTGCTTTTCTCCACGTTTTTCCCATCGATTGATCTCTTTGTTCGTTGCGTCTTTTGCAATTTCGTTTGAACAGAGATGTTCTAAATCGTGAGGCACTTCTTTCCACCGAAGGAATTCACCTCTAACCTCATGACCTAGTAGATCGATCGATTTTCGTTTCAGGTCAAGTTTTCCTCCCTTCCCCCGAATTTCTTCAATTCATCGATTTGGAGATATGTTCAAGCCATGATCTCTTAGAGATTGCTCACTATCCTCCTTGTGACTCATCTCACCAAGTTTGATCCCTAGAGGATTTGTTTTGGGTGAGATTGAGTTGAATCAGTGGACGAACGGAGCCGCGTCGGAGTGACCGGACGCTGAAGTCGGGGACCGGACGCGCGGTCAGAGTCCGGTCGTTGAACTCTGTTCGCAGTTCTTTCCTGCGACATGACCGGACGCTGGTTCCTGTGAGTGACCGGACGCACCCCTGTCACTGTTCATTGCTCGTTCTCCCTGACCGGACGCTGGACTGGTGGGATCAGACGCTCGCTGTTGTGAGTCCGGTCAGAAACAGTAAGGTCCCAAACCGGTGTTTGACTGACCGGACGCGTCCGGTGTTCACTGACCAGACGCAGGCAGAGTCCGGTCGTCTCTGCTTTGCGTGTTTTCGTCCGCGGTTCGTTCGTCCGTTGTCAGATTTGGTTTCCATCTTTTGCGTTGGGTTTCTAGGGTTGTGTAGTGTCCCGCTGTGCTTCTCGGAAGCATCCACCCTACATCTAGGGTCGTGGACACTTGCAAGCTCTAGGTTTGCTCTTGGGGTGATTCTCGGGACAGTGGCAAACAAGTTTATGAAAAGAAAGTTGAAGCTCCCATTCACCCCCCTCTGGTCGCTTTCTGGTAGCACTTTCGGTCCTTCAAAAGTTTGTTGGAAGCATGTGACTATTGAAAAAAAGAAAGAAAACGAAAAAAATCTGAGGAAATAAAAAGGGACAAGTGTCTGAAACCTCAAAAAGATAGATCCCGAGGAAATAAAAAGGGACAAGTGTCCTGAACCTCGAAAAAAGAATATCAGAAAAAAATGGGCACGTGCCCGATAGTAGAATTAGCCCGATAGCCATGTGTCTCTAATAGACAGAAGAGAGTGATATATTCAAAAGAGCATCCGCCTCCATTTTCCATACAAATACACTTCTCGATTCAATGGTGTGGTTGATTTTCTCTTTGGATCCATTGTTTAATTTAATAACATATGTTTTTAGGCTTTTTAAAAATTCATAAAAACTTTGGGATAATAGTGAAGTGAAAAAAGCAAGAGACATAGTGTTTGATTTGATCGTTCTATCTTTCAATTACTCAAGATTCAAGGTAAAGTACTAAGCCCTGTGATAAATAATATGATATCTTTTCTAATCTAAATGAGAACTTTTGTTTGAATGCATGTGTACTTGTTAGAAGTGCAGATATTGCAGCAACTCCTGATCCATTGTTGAGTTTGACTTTGCTAAGGGACTAGCAAAGGGTAAGCTTGGGGGAACTTGTTAACGGTCCTTAATGTCAATATTATACTATCAACTAATGCATAGAATGATATTAAATAAATCATAAAGCATAGTTGTAGGGTTTGATTCTAACAAGTTCCACAAGTTATGTTGTTCTCACTTGTCTTACAGGGTTATCAATATTTCATCATATAAAAGTATCTCAAGTGATGAAACAGAGCACACCATTGCGAAGAGCTAGTCGAGACGATCAAAACAGACATATGGTTTGCTACATTTGGAGTCCCGACGAGAGAGTCCTTGTTGGATACGACTTGGAAGCTTCTAGAACAACCTAGAGTGATCACCAAGCAACATAATCCAAGGGTTAAACTGACAGATTCCACAACGTTGGTGAATTACTGTTTTCCAGGGATTTTTTCAGAAGATGGAAAGAGATAGAGTCCTACTCCAACATGACGAATTGCGCAAACGGACGGAAAGTCACATTAGAGAAATAAGGAAGGTTCCAGAAGACACCACGACGAAGGCGGGACTCGGCGGCTGACAAGTGGGGCCGGCCGTCCCCACCCCCAGGCCGGCCGGCCTGGGCCCACCTGGAAGTTGCTCCTCCTTCGCGTGACGCACTCCAACCGACCTCTCCGACGCATCTTGGCTCATTAAGGCCCTTGTGCACATGGCGAAGGATTTAGTACCACATTGCTTGCTCAAGGTGGAGGGGAGGCCAGGAACCCCTATATATTAAACCCAAACCCCTCTGAGACAACACATCATCATCTGGGAGTTGTAGAGGTGTCCCTCGAAGGACAACCTCTCCTCTCTTGAGAATTAGGATTAGATTTATTAATGTAATAGATTAGCTCTAGTCGGGAGTTAGGGAGAGCGGAGCTGCGCTTCGGTTCCGGAGGAGTCTTCAGAGTTTTGGTATGTCTTTGTATCTTTTCTTTGTAAGACTTATGCTTTAATATATTTATCTTCTCTATTTACTTTATGCTTTATTATATGATTAGTATAGTTGTTATATCTTGGCATGGGATCTTCGCTCGTATTGAGTGCTCTAGTTATTCATGGTAATTAGAGTAGTAATCGATAGATTAGACATGGTGTTTAGTCTATAGGTTACCTGAGGTTGCGCTCAATCCCATGGAATAGTTGTGGTAGCCCCAGGGGTGACAGCTCTGTTAGGCCTTCGTAGTCCACCACGTTCGGATTGATGTTTCGTAGAGCTTTTGGCAGCCTTCTCCCAACTACCTTTTTCCGAGTCTTCTTCGAGAGTTGGAAAGGACCTGCTGCTCCAAAGTGCCATTGTTTATGACTGCTATATCTTTTCATCTTTGTTGCCTTAGAACCCAGGTAATAGAGAAGTACATAGGAACCTTGATCTCTCCCGTTGTCCTCCCACTATAGTTATCTATACATTTATCATTGAATTCTTTTTTATGTGCATTCATTATCATATATCAATTACTCCTGCTTTAGTCTATTTAGTACTCTTAGTTAGTAGATGCATGATAGCAAGTTATCAAATTTTTTACCCTTGCTTCGCTGTGGTAAAATATAAATAACGATCCTGGAATACTCCAGTAAAATGCTACGATGGTGTTCTGTGCGCTTGCGGAATCTTTCATATTCTATTTGCACTAACGAATGTCAACAACAAATACATAGATACCTCGAAGCATCCACGCCAGAAGAAACCTCCAGTTCTTGCCACTCCTCTTAAACCTCCTGAAGAAATCCTTCGTACAGAGGAGTCGCCTTCCATCATAAGTAGTGATTGGGTGGAACAAGCGAAACTCTCTTCTGAAGAAATTTGGATTAGTCCCTCTTGTTCATTCATCCATGCTAAAATAGGCAGAGACTGGATAGAAGTGCTTTACAATCCTACTGTTGGGGTGAACATCATGTCCGCATCTTTTGCGAACACGATCATTCACGAGTCCTTCGCCCCAACAAACAAGCACTTAAGGCTAGACTCAAGGTCAAGCGTGAATAGTCTTGGCATTCTTCGCGACATACCACTTAAATATGACAATGTCAAGTTGATGCTAGACTTTCATGTCTTTGACATTCAAGACCTTGATGTCTTGATCAGGCTTCCCCTACAAAAATGTTTGGATGAATCTTCAAAAACTGGAGAATTTGCTGTCAATATCGGGAAAAACTTTTCCATACCAATGGTTCAAGCCCAAAAAAATCTGTGGCTGAACCTCCCTCCTATACACACGAGCCCGAAATGGTTATGTCGATGCAACCTTTTGAGATCCCTGAGTCGTTCTTGGAAAATGATGATGAACTTTTTATCCAAGAAATGGATGATTTAGGCGAGACTCTGGATCCTCCCAAGGAGGAAACTCCGACACATCCTTGTGTGTATTCCTTTGAATATGAGGATGATCTTTCTAGTGATGGTGACTTGGGGGACTCTTTTGAGCTTCTTAGTTCAACATCCTTTTGCACTTCAAAGGAACATCAAGAACACATCAAGGATGAGACCTCGAACGAACCCATGGAGGGAGAGCTCGTTCATGAAGAAATCAGTTCTAATCTCTCTCCCCTTGAAATAAAAGAACCTGAGCATGAAGGTTACTTCCTTCCCACTCCACCGAATCCATGCTCATTTAAAGAAACTCCTGATCTGAGCCACAACTCTAATATCATTGGCAAAACCTACAACTCTCTCTTAATCCCTATGCCCAACATCGTTAAAAGGGTTGTTGTAGATAAGTTTGTTTATCATAAATCTTACAAGTTTCGTGGTGTTTTGCCTTGAGTTTTGCAGATCAGGTTCCCAAAAGGTTGGTGTTGGAGGGGAAACCACCTCATCAACATAAAAAGAATTTCAAAAGGTTTCCCAAGGTCAAGCTTATGACCATAATCAAAGCACTACCGGGAGATACCCCGGATTATCATATAAAAAAAGTTGTATTGTTCTCCAATAATCGCAAGATCATGTTGTTAGGCTAGAATGCACTCTCGGCTATTCTTGGTTGATAACCATTTCAGGTTGAAACTAAGAAGAGCAAGGGACAGACGGTGCACGACAACATGAAGCTACATCGACCACAACAATTCTGATGTTTTGGAACACACTCAAAAGGAAACCCCGACCTGGCACACTTGGCTTTTACACAAAAGTTCAAGTGTGAGGGAGGGCGGTAAGAATGTCACGTTCCATTTACATCAAAGGATATGCTAGCTCACCTTGCTAAAATAAAATAAAAAACAAAGCACCATCTTCCTTTTCACTAAAAGCAAGAACATGCTATCTCATTTATATGCACCTTCGGGTATTCCTGTTCGCTAACCTTACAGGTTAAGATCAAGAAGATCGGGGGAAGATACAATGACAAGAAGCATGAGAGCTACACTGCTAAGCGATGGAACACTGTCCCTCAACATGCCACACTTTGACTTTTATACAAAAGTCCAAGTGTGGGGGAGGATGTTGAGAAGCTCAGGTTTCATCCATCCAAAAAGGGAAAAGCTCAACCTTGCTAAAAAGAAATGGTGGAAAGAAGAGAAGGAGCTGGGTGGCACCACATGACCTTCACAAAACTCCCATGCACCTTCCAAAAAAAGATGATATATATATATACATATACATATATATATATAAGAAGAGAGTGAAAAAAGAGAAAAAAAAAGATAACTAAAAAAAGAGAAAAAAAAAGGGGAGAGAAAAAGAAGAGTGAAAAAAAGAAGAAGAGAGTGGAAGAGAAAGGATAAGCAGAGTGGTTCCATTTCTTCATCACAAACATTCACTTGACTCCACCCCATGCATGCAAGTCTTGGTACACCTATCATCTCATACAAGCCTTGCATCGCCACACTCCACTCCTACAACCTTGCTAAAGGCCCTGG
This sequence comes from Coix lacryma-jobi var. lacryma-jobi, assembly GCA_009763385.1. Lineage (NCBI taxonomy): Eukaryota > Viridiplantae > Streptophyta > Magnoliopsida > Poales > Poaceae > Coix > Coix lacryma-jobi. Next base: position 131,413,470 of record CM019828.1, read on the forward strand.
GTCAGAACTTCAAGCCACCGCTACGACAATTTCAAAACTCAAATCTATAGATGCCGTCAGTGAATACACTTAGGTATGCAAAGGTAATGTTCACCAACCTATTTACTCAAGTTTTTCTTCATATTCTGTTCAATTTCATGCTTCCATTACTTATGTCGTATTCTCTGGTTTGGGTGTATCCGATCGGTATACCCATCGGTCTTTTAAATTAAGCATGGTGCTTAGGTTAAAATGACCTTCTTTAATCAAAGTTTAAACATGGTGTTTAGTTTTGGTTAATGAACTTTGAGCTACTATCATAAGAAATAGAAGTAATTCTTTCGATGAAGATAAAACCAAGGCTAGAATTATACTGCATGTTTTACCTTAGCCTTGTTTGAGTTGTTTTTCAAAGATAAGAAGTTTGGTGAACAGAGAAAAAAAATCCTTTCAAAAAAATATGAAACTCTCTCTCTTTTAAAAAGTAATGGCAACCTTTCTTGATCCATGTTTTCTTAACCTTTATGTTTTCAATTTTCCTTAACCATGGATATATTCTTTCTCGATGTTGCCATAAAAAAAGGGTATAATAACAAAAATAATAAAATAAATCTAGGCTCCCTAGTATTCCAGCTGGTAGAGCCCTTGTTGTAATAATGATAACCTTTTTGATCCATGTTTTCTTGAGCCTTATGTTTTCAATTTTCCTTAAGCATGGATATATTCTTTCTCGATGTTGCCATAATAATAATAATAATAATAATAATAATAATAATAATAATATATAGTAAAAAAATAAATCCAAACTCCCCAGTGTTTTGGCTGGCAAAGCCCTTGTTGTATTTCCTCTTTTTGTTTTTGTGCTAAATAAAAGAATCAAGTGTGGGGGAGATCTCTCAAGTTCAACTACCACACATTCAAGATCTCCCCTCCACATGTTGCACAAACATCGATCGCCTTGACATGCAGAAGGACATGGCCAATAGCTCAAGGGAGGATCGGCTGAATTTACAATTCAGCCAAACCACCTTTGAATCTTCATCAATCCTTCATCTTCAAATGATGGTTTGTGCAACAATCTCACTAGCTTCCTTAGTTCTTGAGTTTAAACATACATAAAACTTGAACAGTAGAATTTAAACTCAATGAACCAACACTACTTCATGCTTCCTAGCAATAAACAAAGAAACCACACTTCATGTTAAAATTTGAAAAGTGATATGATCATAGCATCTTTTGAGATAGAAGCCTGCATAAAGTTTATTCCATATACATACACTTATACTTGTGGGAAAATATCTTGATAGGACAATCATGATGACTAAGATGTTGTGAAGTGTGATATAGTTCTGGCTTATGAATCCTACTGTTTCTATTCGAAGTACTTGGAGAATTTGTTTTGAAAATGATATAAAATCATAGTATCACATACTCCTCATTTGGTGAGAAATTCCTACCAAAGCCAAATTTGTTATCTTGCAAAAAGTTTTAAGCTTTCTACATACGCTGCTTGCTATTGTGTTGAGTTTGGTCAAGTCTTGTTGACTCTTGTTGAGAGATTTATCATGCTCCCAAGATCAAGATCACGTACACTCCACATATACTTGTCGTTTCTACACTGGGAGTGCGCAAAAACATGTCACCATCTAGTTCCACCAAAAAGCTCTACTCCTACACTGGGGTAGACAAAAAAAGTCTTTTTATACTCCATAATTTAGAATAATGATTTCTCTCTACATATATGTTTTAGAAGAAGAGACATGGACTATGCAAAAGTATATAAAAAAAGAGGACACGTGAAAGTCTGTAAGTGCATTCGCCCCCAATGTGGGTTTTGGCTAATTAATGATAATCAAATTAGGGACTAACGGATTTATAAAAGCATGTATGCAGGTATTAGTTCCTAGAAAGATTTGAAATGATGAAATCTCGTGAACAAAGCACGTTGGATACCTTTGGACAAAAGATACCTAGTGTTGACATCGGAAGTGATCCGAATCAAACACCAGCAGGGCTGGAACGCCCGGAGAGGTTGAGATTCAACCTGAGACAGCAGGGACCCTGGCTAAACCGACGAAAACCGATCTAGAGACCGGTTTAGGTTGATCTAGGGTTTTGAGCTCCTGTGTTGATAACTCTAGAACTCCTCCCGGGAAGACCCGTCGAGGAGAAGCACGTAGAGGTTGCTCTAGGACCACCAAGGCCGCCTAGAACGCCGTTGAATCTCACCGGGAGACGCGCCGAACAGCAAGGTAGAGGGGAAAAGGGGGTAAAAGGGGTAGTAGATTGGTTTTGATCGATTAGGGTTGGATGCCTCAATCGGTCATGATCCTCTCATATATATAGAGGGGGTTGGTCTTATCCCAATAGGAAACATCTTCAGATCGATCTCCAAGTTTCCTATCCGGAATCTATCAACATATAGAATCCAATCCAGACGCAACAAGGTAACCCTAATCTCGCCGATCCTTAGATCGACCAGATTGGTCTCAATCAGTCTTAATGGGCTTTATCAGCCCATACTGATCAACGAATCGTCGCCGGACTCAGCCTTCATCATAACCATAAGGCCTCCGACCAGTGCCACCTGGTCGGACACAAACATTGATTGGTCGGAAGTCCAAAATGATCAGGCCCATTTGACTTATAACATCTGACCCGTCAAATATGAAATAAAAGAAGACAAATTCGACTCTAATATTATAGGCCGAATACCACTTCTAAATTTACTTTTACCTATGACACTTTTGAGTGTCAACATATGCCCCCCTGTTTTTAGGTGATCTTTAGCAAAACCTAAAAACAAACCGAATAACAACGATGTCCAACTCATCGACTATTCGATAATTAAGGATAATTTTTTTGACTATTTTTGTTCTAAGGGCGACACATGTATCGGCCATTGCTTGGAAGGCACTCAGGCTTCTTGCCAAGCACTTGGAAAGTATTTTTTCAAATACCTCTCGTTTATTGCTCTTGGGAGACTTCCACCTTGCAACGTCTCCAGCATATATGCATTTCCGAATATCACTTTGATCACTTTATAAGGACCTTCCCAACTCGGCAACCACTTGCCAAACTTATTTCTCTTCGATCCAAGCGGTAATATAGTCTTCCACACCAATTCTCCTACTTGGAATGATTTGCTTCTTACCCTTTTGTTGTAAGCTCTAGCAACCCGGGCTTTGTCTTTCTCCATATCCTTGAAAGCCTTCAATCTCTGATCGGTCACTTCATCAATGTTGTCCATCATGGCATCATGATACATAACAGCGGATAAATTATTTTGTTTAGCCAGTCTATATGCATTCAGATTTACCTCGATAGGCAACACTGCTTCTTGTCCATATACCAGCTCGAAAGGAGTAACTTTTGTAGCACCATGTTTTGACACACGATGAGCCCATAAAGCTTCAGACAGAACCTCATGCCACCTCCTTGGGTTATCCTCAATCTTATTTTTGATAAGCTTGATCAAATTCTTGTTACTAGACTCAGCCTGACCATTAGCTTGAGCATAGTATGGAGATGAATTGAGCATTTTTATTTTGTATAATTCAGCAAAATTTCGTACCTCATTAGAAATAAAAGATGTCCCTTGATCTGTAGTTAACGTCTGAGGTATGCCGAATGCTCAGTAATAAACTCAATTACCTCCTTATGTGTCATATTCTTCAAAGGCACCGCTTCAGTCCACTTAGTGAAATAATCTGTAGCGACCAGGACAAAACGATGTCCTTTCGACGATGGAGGATGAATTTGGCCAATGAAGTCTAGCCCCCAACCACGAAAAGGCCACGGTTTAATAATAGGATGGAGCATAGCAGCAAGTGCAAGCTGTATATTTCCAAACTGTTGACATTCTTCACATCCTTTGTAGTAACGAAAACAATCGGCCATCATCGTGGGCCAATAAAACCCAGCTCTTCGTAATAGCCACTTCATCTTTGGTGCCGATTGATGTGTACCACAAATACCTTCATGAACCTCTCCCATAGCCACTTTTGCTTGATCAGATCCCAAACACTTAAGTAACAAGTCTTCGGCAGTCCTTCGGTAAAGCTCATCATTATGCAGTACATATTTAAATGCACTCCGTCGAACACTTTGATCAACCTTAGTACTTGGATCATTGAAATATTTTAGTAATGTAGTTCTCCAATCTTCCAAATCGATTCCACTTTCAGAACTTGATTCGGACCGATTTAGAGTTCTTTCAGACAAATTAATCATTCCATGATCGACCAGGTCAATCAGACGAATTAATTGACTTAACTCAAAAACAACCTAGTCGGTCATAGTGTCTACCCAAGTATGCTTAACATGTACTTGGTCTCCAAGGTAAGGTGGTCGAACTGGTTCTAAAATAAACTGGTCGGCCAAAGGAACCGACAATACTTTTGCACGCTGTTGCACCGGCTTTATGTGAAAATTGCGTCTACTAACATGATAGCCAGATGCTTGTTGAGCTAGCATATTGGCTTTATGATTCTCATGCCTTGGTATATGCCGAATCTTGTCTCGGGATCAAGAAGACGACGACCAATATAAGCAATCATGTACTCTTTACCTCCATCTTCTTGTGTTAAGACAGCTCCAATGACCTTCTCTTTGGCGGCAACATATAATCTGAAGGGGACTCCTCTCTTAGGCTCCCGAAGAACCGCTGGAGATGACAAATATTCCTTTATTTTCTCAAATGCTTCTTGCTGCTCTGCCCCCCAAGCGAACTCGTTTTCATTCTTTAGCTTTAGTATAGGGGTAAAAGTAATAATTTTCTCGGACAAGTTTGTAATAAATCTTCTCAAGTAGTACACTTTTCCCAAGAACTTCTGCAAGTCCTTTTTGCACGTAGGCGCTTGAACTCTCTTGATCTTTTCTATCCTTTTAGGATCGATCTCTATGTCTTTGTCGTGAATGATAAACCCTAAAAACTTCCCAGCTGATACACCAAAAGCACATTTCAGTGGGTTCATCTTCAAACCATAGCGGCGCATCCTCTCAAACGCTAGACGTAAATCGGCCAGATGAGACACATGGGCAGCCGATTTAATCACAATATCATCAATATATACTTCCATGATTATCCCAATCAAATCATGAAAGATCATATTCATAGCGCGTTGATAAGTAGCACCTGCATTCTTCAAACCGAATGTCATCACGACCCACTCAAAAAGACCAACAAACCCAGGACAAATAAAGGCCATTTTGGACATATCCTCTTCGGCCATGAATATTTGATTATAACCAGCGTTGTCGTCAAGAAAATTAACGACTTGGTGTTCTGAAGCATCAGTGATTAACATATCGTCTATAGGCATAGGATACTCATCTTTGGGAGTGGCTCTATTTAAATCTCTAAAATCAATGCAAACCCTAATTTTCCCAGTGTCTTTCTTCTCCACAGGCACGATATTAGAGACCCACTCCGCATTCCTGCATGGCTAGATAAACCCCGCTTGTAATAACCGATTAATTTCCTCTTTAATCCGGCCATATATTGTAGAATTAAAACGGCGAGGATGTTGCTTGAATGGTCGGAACCCCGGCTTAATAGGAAGTCAATGCTCAACAAGTTTTCGGCTTAACCCGGGCATCTCCGTATAACTCCATGCAAAGCAATCAACATACTCTTTCAGAAGCGCGGTTAACTTTATTTTATAATCGGCTTCAAGATTTTGATTTACAAAGGTCGGCCTAGGTACAGAACCATCCCCAATGTCTACCTGTTCTAAAGGGTCGGCCGACGTAAAACCTTGGCCCAACTTATTGAGCTCATCGAAATCATCAATAGCTTGACAAGTATCGGTCTCATGAGTCCGATACTGTTCAACATGATGTTTCAACCAATCAACATTAGCATCCATTAAATTACATGATAATGTTGAACCCATTGTCGGTCGGCTTTAAAGATACTGGTATGAAACCTTCCCTAGTAACACTAACAAACTGGAAATCAGAAAGATCCCGACCAGATAAACAAGCGATAGTATCATGCCCCCCGAGCAAAGGAGCATCGGCTGTAGCTACATAGGCCGCTGAATCTGAGTGTACGACCTCAACATCATCTCCCACCCATTGGATAAGAAACTGATGAAGGCTAGAAGGTATGCATCGATTAGCATGAATCCAGTCACGCCCAAGTATAAGGTTATAGCTACCTTGTATGTCGGTGACGAAGAAAGCAGTGGCCAAAGTCTAGCTCCCAACGGTCAGCTCCATGGACGCAACTCCTTTGGCCGGAATGGGATCTCCTCCTCCTCCTCCAGCAATAGTCATGTTAGTCTTGATCAGCTCTTCATCGGTACCGCCAAGCTTCTGGTAAAGCGAGTATGGCATCAAGTTCATGATTGCCCCGTTGTCTACCAGCATCTTGTGGACTGGCGTACCATTGATGTGACCTTTTATATGCAACGGCTTAAGATGATTGACGGATTCCTCTGGCTTCTAGAACACAGCAGTCTGCGTAGCGAAGTTGAACTCCGCTGCCGTCGAATCATCTCCGACCACGTAGTAGTCGGCCAATAAGTAAACTACATTAATCTCCGCCCTTTCTGGGGAAGGTTCATAATCCACCATTTCCTCATCTGGTCCTTCAGGTAACTCTTCACTGGTCGCAGTAATATCAGCGGAGGAAACAAGGTCACTAAGAAGCGAGCCTAATCCCATCGGCACATCAGGAACCGATTCTGTCCTGGACTCTGGTCGGGTTGGCTCAATTCCTGATCCAGTAGTAATCGGTTCAGCCTGCTCGACCGCTAAACTGGTCGGCACCTGTCCTGAAATGGTCGGATTAGTGTCCGACCTGATTGGTTCCGAAGCCACTTGAGTAGTTTTGGTGTTCAGACTGGTTAGTTCAGGATCTGACCTGTTTAGTTCTACAATCGTTAAAGTCGACTTTTGATTACAGGCCGGCTCTTCACCTCCTCGCTTGCCCTGAGGGAAAACAGGATGTGTTGAGTTAAATTCATCCTCCCTCATTCTTTCGAGTCGTTCCTTCCTCTGTTTGTTGCAACGAGCCCTCTGCAGCTTCCTTCGCTGAGTTTTAGTTAAACTAGGAGGACACCACCTGGGCTACAGGTACTTGGGGTTACGCTCAACAGGCTTTTATACCTCCACCTCGACCGAAGTATCTTGAGCTTCTGGGACCTCTTCAGCTGGTCCCTCGACCACCATCGGCTCGGGTTCATTGGCAAGAGGAACTTCCATAGACCCGATCGTAATAGTGGACACGGGATCAGGTCTGGTCGGAGAAACAATGGGGACATTCTGCACCTTCTTAGGCACATAGACTTGTCGCGCCTGCGCTTTCGTTGTCTCCTGAGAGGTTAAGGTCCTTGATGTGATCAGCCGATTCTGATTTGAATCACTAGAATTTGGCTGACCACCCAAGCGATCGAACACTGAGACCCTTGTAGGCTGATTGGTGGGCATTCCCCATCCTGGCTGATAATACATATGTGTCGGCATAGGGTAGGGCACTCATACTCCTTGAGGACCCCATTGTGGTGGTGGCGAAATAGGAGAGGCCCACTGATGGTAATAAGGGCCAGTCTTTGGTGTCAGAGACGCCGCCTGAGACACCATCATCTGTTTGGATTTCTCACCCTCACGCTTCGAAGGAGTAGATTCTCTCTTTTTTAAGGACCGATTCTGGGAATTGGCCTTTTGTTGTTTGTATTTGGCCATGAGCTTGTCAAAAGTACATGGTTCTCTAACGACTTTCCCCTTACTCCTATCCGCATTAGTTTTCCAAGTGCCAACTTCAGGTTTCTGCGGGACAAAAGTGCGAATGACATGTACTCCCGAAGGGGCAGAATCTTTAGAAACAGCCAAACCGACTGCATTAGTCGGTTTATTGATCCTACTGGAATTAGTAGAGACCAGCTTGATATGGTCGGCTTTCTGCACTGGCTGCTTTGAAGATGAACCAGACTGGTTGGCTTGAGAAACCGACCTGGTCGGTCTTTGTTGTGCTGCCCTGGTCTCAAAATACCTTTGTCTATGCAGGTGTCGTGTTGACCCTGCAGTGATTGTGAGTTTACTTTTGCCATCGTCACCCTTCTCGAGCACCACCTTGCACCCCGAATCGTTCTCAGTATTCGGTGTCCCTCGTGGTTCGCCGATGACCACATTCTTTCCTCTGGTCGTATCGGCTTGCTCTGGACGAATCATAATAGCAGGATTCCCTGCTTCCACCATGTGCACTGGGAAAGGAGTAGTACTGATCTGCATCTCAGTTAGACTCAATCATCCTTCATTGAGGGCCGATTGGACCTGTCAACGGAAAACATTGCAGTCGTTAGTGGCATGAGAGAAAGAATTATGGAATTTGCAGTAAGCCCTCCTTTTTAGTTCGTCGGGTGATGGCAAAGTATAATTAATTTTAAGATAACCGAATTTAAGTAATTCATCAAATATTCGGTCACATTTAGAAAAATCAAAAGTAAATTTCACCTCCTCGCCCCGATTCTTTTGAATCGGTTTAAGGGAAGGGCAAGTGATTAGTTTATTTTGCGCCGGCCATAGAATTTCGGCAGCGTAGCAATCTTTGGACTCATCGTTGGAACTATCAGAATCTATCTCGGCAATATGCACGCCCGATCGATGGGTTTTATGAGGATCATAAGGTTCTTTAAGGCACGATTCTATTGAAACGGCCTTTTGCAACAACTGATTCACATTAAAGAAATAATGATGCTCAAGTTTATCCTTGATCTCTGGACGTAGACCAACTAGACATAGATTTGTTAGATCTCTGTCGGAGATCATCAAATGGAAACATCGTTTCTTAATCTCCTTAAAACGCTTAAAGAAATCAACCACAGACTCGCTACGCCCTTGTCGAACCGACGTGAGATGTGACAACCTAGTTTCTTGAACCCCGTCATAAAAGTGATTATGAAATTTTTCTTCTAACTCGGCCCAAGAACCTAAGGTGCATTATGGTAGTGACGTAAACCAGGCGAAAGCCGTACCAGTCAAAGACAAAGGAAAATGTCGCACATTCATGTAATCTAAAGTACTGGCTTCACCCATTTGTGCAAGGAACATGCTAACATGCTCCATAGTTGTTTTGCTACCGTCACCACTAAACTTATAAAAATCTGGTACCCTCCAACCATCAGGTGCTTTCATGAAATCAAAACACGAAGGGTACGGTTTCGAATATGTGGTCCTAGTAGGCTTAAATTGGACTCCTAAACTGGTCTCGAGAGACCTACTTATTTCTTCCTTAAACCGATTTATGGCCCGTCCAAAATCGGTGTCGGCGAGGTTAGGGGTGCCGCTGTGCATGAGATTATGGCTTGGTGACTTCGGTGGATTGGGTAACACTGTTCCCTGTCCTCCCGATGTTCTGTTTGCTGCTGTTCCCTGGTCGGTCTGTGTAGTCCGACCAGAGTTATGATGGGCGTTATTGACATTTGCTGAGGTACCGACTTCACCGTGTCTGGTCTCAACAGGCCCTGATTGTCTATAATCGATATGTGAAGTCTGTCCTCTAAAAGAATTAAAAGGCATGTCGAATTGTGGTTGCACGATTGAAAGTTCGGGTTCGACGGTTTTACCTTCTAACTTATCCATGCGATCGCTAAGTAATTTAAACGAATGTTGAATACTATTGATAAGAGTTTTTGAAGAATCAACCAGCATTGCGGAAAAATCAGCGTGGGTAGGATAAGGATCTTCATGTACCTTAGTGTTTACCTTGTTAGTAGCATCTTCAGCAGTTGTAGTTGACGTAGTAGGGACGATCTTGCTGAAGTCTGGCTGCTTGTCTTGAGTGACTCTGCCGCGCCGATCCTTCGAGCAGCTTTTGAGGAAAGCCTTCAATACGGCGTCGAGCTTGGCTTGTGCTTGTTGCTTCAACTCGTCGGGGAGTTCGTCGATGCCTGCATGGCGGACGATGTTGTCTTTATCGGTAGCACCGTCTTTGCCGCCCATGTTGGTAGTAGATGAGATTTCAATCTTCCCCAGCGGAGTCGCCAAAAAGTGTGTTGACGTCGGAAGTGATCCGAATCAAACACCGGCAGGGCTAGAACGCCCGGAGAGGTTGCGATTCAACCTGAGACAGCAGGGACCCTGGCTAAACCGACGAAAACCGATCTAGAGACTGGTTTAGGTTGATCTAGGGTTTTGAGCTCATGTGTTGATAACTCTAGAACTCCTCCCGAGAAGACCCGTCGGGGAGAAGCACGTAGAGGTTGCTCTAGGACCAGCAAGGCCGCCTAGAACGTCGTCGAATCTCGCGGGGAGACGCGCCGAACAGCAAGGTAGAGGGGAAAAGGGGGTAAAAGGGGTAGTAGATTGGTTTTGATCGATTAGGGTTGGATGCCTCAATCCGCCATGATCCTCTCATATATATAGAGGGGGTTGGTCTTATCCCAATAGGAAACATCTTCAGATCGATCTCCAAGTTTCCTATCCGGACTCTATCAACATATAGAATCCAATCCAGACGCAACAAGGTAACCCTAATCTCACCGATCCTTAGATCGACCAGATTGGTCTCAATCAGTCTTAATGGGCTTTATCAGCCCATACTGATCAACGAATCATCGCCGGACTTAGCCTTCATCATAACCATAAGGCCTCTGACCAGTGCCACTTGGTCGGACACAAACATTGATTGGTCGGAAGTCCAAAATGATCAGGCCCATTTGACTTATAACATCTGATCCGTCAAATATGAAATAAAAGAAGACAAATTCGACTCTAATATTACAGGCCAAATACCTCTTCTAAATTTACTTTTACCTATGACACTTTTGAGTGTCAACACCTAGCTCAAGTGGTGGTTTGAAAGTTTGATTTTAAACTTGAGTTATAGGTAAGCCGAACTATCAAGATGGTCACAAATTAGGTTGGCTAGATGTGGAGAAAAGTGCTCAAATCGACTAACTAAAGTTTGCTTGAGAGTCACCGCACGATCACGAACACATAGAGTCTTTTCTGTACAGTTGGTAGTACCGACCATGGGGTCGGTAGTACCGACCAGGGTGTCAGCGCGCAATGCTCTCTGGGTAGAGTTCTTTTTGAACTGGCGGTAGTACCGCCATAAGGCCGGTAATACCGGCCACCCAGACCATTCTAACACCCTCTCTGTGTAGGCTCAAAAATGACTTGGCGGTAGTACCGCCATAAGGTCGGTACTACCAACCCTCGGTGGTACCGACCTTGGTCGGTAGAAAAGTCATTTTTGCAGACCTCTCTGTTCGTGGCTCAAAATGGTTTGGCGGTAGTACCGCCATATAGTCGGTATTACCGACCCTTGGTGGTACCGACCCAAGTCGGTAGAAAGGCAAGTTTGCAGGGCTCTCTGTGTTGGCGCGTTTTTGACTTGGCGGTAGTACCGCCATATAGTCGGTACTACCGACCCTCGGTGGTACCGACCCTGGTCGGTAGTTACCAAGGGACCAAGTGAATTTCTGTGGAGCTCTCTGTTCGCGGTCGTTTTGGCCTGGCGGTAGTACCGCCATATGGCCGGTACTACCGACCCTCGGTGATACCGACCTATGGTCGGTAGCTGGATGTAGGTCAAACTCAGATCTGTGCAACGGTTTTTGACTGGTCGATACTACCAACCATGGGTGGTTAGTACTACCGACCAGCCTCAGGACTAGGAGACTATAAATAGCCCTCCTCTTCTCTTTTGACCGTTACCCACTCATTCCACTCACTTATTGCGACCTAACAACAGACAAAAGAGCCTCCAAGCATTGACTCCTCCCCTCTCTCCCCCCCTTTGCTCCTAGATTCACTCTCTTGCAAGATTTGAGCTAGGGAAGTGAGATTAGAGAGTGGGAAGCTTTGATCTACGACTTGAGCACTTGGTTTCCATCTAGCCGGCTTTGTTTGTGTCTATTACTCTTGGGTTCTTTGAACCCTAGCCAGTTAGGTGTTCTTCGTGGTAGCCCGTGTTGATTCATTTGTGAGGGCCCCCCGAAGCGTTTGTATTTCCCCTGTGATTTCTAGTGGAGAAACTCTAGTAGCCTTTGTGGTTGCTTGAGTGAGGCAAGGAGGTGAAATAGACTCCGACCTTGGTGGTCACCTCAACAACGAGGACGTAGGCACTCCTTAGTGGTTTGGCCGAACATCGGGATAAATCGCTGTGTCCCGTGTGCTTGTTGTTGTCTCTACTTTGCATATTACGTTTGTACTTGTGTTCTTCGTGTTCTTCCTCTCCCTGTCTCTTTCTTAGGTTGGGAAGGCTCGATCTACACTGGGGGAAGCAACCAAGACTTGGTGAGGCTAGATTCACTGTCTATCATACTTAGGGAAGTGGGGTATATACGTGTATTACATTCATAGCTCACATACATTGGATTTGTAGTTTCCTTTTAAGATTCCGGTAGTGCCGTTTGTTTGTGTCGGTAGTAACGGTGTGTTACACCCGGTAGTACCTACCCAAACAAACTGGCAACACCGGTTGTTATCTAACTATGAATTCTAGTTTATGAAGTTTCAAATTGTCAAAAATCACCTATTCACCCCCCTCTAGGCTGATTTGATCCTTTCAATTGGTATCGGAGCCTAACCCTTGTGTTAGCACTTCATCGCGTAAGGGAGAATCATGTCGACCCTAAGTCAAGAGGAAGTCAATGACATCGTCAAGAGAGTTTCTAGTCAGCTGCTAGAAGATCAAGCAAAGAAATTTGAAGATCAAATGAAAAAGATGAAAGATGAGATTGAGAGCTTGAGGCAAGCTTTGGGCAGCAAAGGCGAATCATCCGGAAGTGGAGAAAATCCACCACAGCCCAAAGAAGATAAGAAGAAGGAAGATGAAGAGAAAGGCAAGAGAGAGAAGGAGTTCTCTAGCATACCTTATGACTATAGCCAAATGGGAAAAGTCCTTCAATTGCCTAGCGTCAATCTAGGCAAACCACCCTCCTTCGACGAAATCAACTACAATGATTGGGCACATAAGATGAAGCTACATCTTCTTGCCGCAAGAGCTTGGGAGATTGTCGAGAATGGACCAAGTCATGTTGAAGGTGAATAATTCACTGACAATGATGTAATCGAGTTTCAACAAAATGCTCAAGCGGCATCCTTGATCCTATCATGTCTCAGGCCCGAAGAAAGCAGCAAGGTACATGGAATGGTGAATGCCAAGAAGATTTGGGACACTCTTAGGATATCATATGAGGGTGATGCAAGTGTGAGGAAGTGCAACATAGAGCTTCTTTAAGGAAAGATCGAGAACTTCACTATCAAGAGTGGTGAAACCACTCAACAAATGTTTGATAGATTCATGACCTTGATCAACAAGATTAGAGCTCTTGGAGACAACAAGTGGGATGACAACTCAGCTGCAAGAAAGCTATTGAGAGCATATAGGAAGAAGAACAAGACACTTGCATCAATTATCATGGAGAGACCTAACTATGAGAGCATGAGACCTCATGAGATGCTTGCCAAAATAAAGCATCATGAAGTCTTGGATGATGAAGCTATAGAAGATCAAGAAGCAAGCAACAAGAAGGTGGTAGCTCTCAAGGCAAACCAAGAAGAAGGAAGCAAGGCCCAAAATGACTCATCAAGTGAAGGAAGTGATGATTCCGATGATGAGATTGCACTTCTTGTGAAGAACTTTAGAAGATTCATGAGAAAGAAGATGTACAAGAAGGGCAAAGGTGGATACTTCAAAAAGTCGAAGAAGAGAAATTGCTATGAGTGTGGTGCGGATGATCATTTCATTGCCGATTGTCCACAAAAGAAGAACAAGAGCAAGTATAGCAAGAGTGATGACAAGAAGCAAAGAAGAAGAAGAGGTGGTGAAGCTCATCTTGGTGAAGAATGGTTCTTGAAAGATGACTCAAGTGATGAAGAGAAGAGCAAGGGGAAGGAGAAGGAGAAGGGAGCGGCCAACATCGCCATACACAAGACTACTTCTCCAAGCCTCTTCTCCAACATGACTACCTCGACCACTTCATCACGCTTGTTCGAGAGTCTTTCCGACGACGAGGATGACTTCACTCATTCTTGCTTCATGGCTAAGGATGAGAAGGTATCATCTAACTCTCCTACTTGTTCTAGTGTTGAATATAGTGATGATGACATGGATGAATTTGAGCTTAGTATAATTAGAAAATTTGGTAAGAAAGGTGGACCAAAAATCTTAAAATTGCTTAGCAAATTGGAGAGTCGAAATGAGAGTCTTGCTTTGTAAGGGGACTTGATCTCTCAAGAGAGAGAAAAGAACCTTGCATTGGAAGCCTCTCTTGCCGAGGAGAAGTTGAAGGTTGAGAAATTGAATATGGAACTATCATTAGCCAATGACTCTAACAAGAAGTTGGCTAAGGAGTGTTCCACAAGTAATGACTCAATTGCTAGTCTAAAGAATGAAGTTAGCTTGGTTCAAGAAAGCCTCACAAGCTTTCAAGATAAATATCAAACTCTTGAACTAAGCTACAACACTCTTTGGAATAGCACCTCTTCAACCTCTCCTAAGGATTCCGATAGCTCTAATGCCTCAACTAGTAATGGTTGCAAAAGATGCTATAAACTTGATATAAATGCTTGTGCAACTAACCTTGTTGAGCTAGAGAAGAAAGACAAGGAGATTCATAGGTTGAACATGATCTTGAGAAATGGTTGCAAGTGCAAGGTGCAACAACCAAAGGACATTCTCAAGATGGCAATACATCCATCCATCAAGGATGGGATTGGCTACAATAGGTATGGTGGCAAGGCCAATGGAAGAAAGATGGTCAATGGGGTACCCTTCGTTAACTTTAACAAAGGGGTTCCTCTCTTTGACCTCATGAACAAGGCCAACAAGATTGCCAACCCAAAGGCCACACTTGCTAATGGTAAGGTCAACAAGGAGAAGCAAGTGGAGGTCCCCAAGCAACAAAAGCCCATATCAAGAAGCTATACATGTGATTACTTGTGTTGTTGGGGAGAGAACGGCAAGATTGTCGTTAAGTATGTTGGTGCACTCAAGAAGAGGGAGATCATGAGAAATGTTTGGGTGCCCAAAGTTTATGTGACTAACCCTCTAGGACCCAATCTCACTTGGGTACCTAAATCAAGGACATAATCTTGTTTTGTAGGAATATGCCTCCGGTGGAACAAGTTGGGTGTTGGATAGTGGATGCACCAATCATATGACCGGGGCAAAAGAAATGTTCACCTCCTTCCAACCAAGCAACAATTCTTGCAACAACATTGTGTTTGGTGACAATGGAAAATGTGAAGTGCTTGGTTTGGGTAAAATTGCTATCTCAACCGACAATTCCATATCTAATGTATTACTTGTGCATTCATTGAGTTACAATTTATTGTCCGTTTCTCAACTTTGTGAAATGGGTTATGATTGTCTCTTTACGGATAAGGGTGTGATCGTCTCTAGAAGGAGGGATTCCTCTATTGCATTTAAAGGTGTGTTGAAGGGAAAACTTTACTTAGTTGACTTCTCAACTAGTAAAATGGAACCTAAGACATGTCTAATGGCAAAATCTAGCATGAGTTGGCTTTGGCATCGCCGACTAGCTCATGTTGGGATGAGGAACTTGGCCCAACTTCAAAGAGAAGGACACATCCTTGGACTAACCAATGTTTCTTTTGAGAAAGATAGAATTTGCAGTGCATGCCAAGCCGGAAAGCAAGTTGGAGCAAAGCATCCAATAAAAAACATCGTGTCTTCATCGAGGCTTTTCATCTTGCCGAAGTATTCGGCAATGGCAGAGCTTCCTCTGGACGCGGTCGCAAGTGCCATCCTCATGGTGATGACCCGCGCCCGAGATTGGGCTACGAAGAGCCCTTCAATGGCGGCCCACACGCTGACTGTCGTGGTCTCGGTGTTCACATGACCGAGAATCTCCTTGGAGAGAGATGACAACAAAGAACATGTTGTTCTTTGGCTGTCCAGACATCGTAGTCTGGGTTGGCCGTGGTTTCCTCCTTCCCTTCTGAATTTTTGGTGGTGATGGTGGGGGCTAGGGATGTGGTTGATGGATGGATGAAGCTGGCAGCTTGGGCATCTCTGATTGCGGCAACGACCTGCGTTTTCCATGACCGGTAATTGGCTCTGGTGAGTTTATCAGAGACAAGAATGAGAGCAAGGCCAAGAGAAAAAGCAGCGGGGAGGGTGGAGGACGAAGGGAGGGCCATCAGAGGAGTTGGATCGAGAAAAAAAAAATCCGTGTGGAACTAGTGACGCTTTGGTACCATGTAGAAAGATATAGAAAGATGGAGGGAACAAGGTACCGTCTCCAGTCCTTGGCTTCATGTTAAATACGACGGAAAAAGCCCCCCGCCGGTGGCTTACACTTGGGTGAGAGTACAATACATTGAAGCATGCGTCTAAACAAGATTCTACAAGTCCGGATCACCATAGACTCTAATTACATGCATCCACAAGACCGGATCACCATACCCTCTAATTACATGCATCTATCTAGTTTACAAGCCGTGAGTGTAGGAATCTAATTATAGAATTCTCATCTAACCTTTACAAGTCGTGAGGGTAGTATTCTAATTATAGAAGTCTAATTCATCTAACAGTAAAAACTTGCAGATGCCCCCCGTGCGCGCGCTGCTGGTTGGTTGTCTATGCTCCACCAGGAGCATCTACTACACTCTCTCAGGCTAGCTTGGGCTTTGGAGTGTTTGACTGTATATATTTCCGGATCTATTTGATCTCGTGTGGTGACCTGTCATCTACACCGTCACTTGCTTCAAAGTACTTTTGTTTGTTTCGAGTTTTGATTGATTGACAGATGGAATAATTGTAAGTTTTGGTCTGGATCCATCGCCGCCCCAAATTCTTTCTTTTTTTCATTCCTCTCTTCCTTTTGACGGTGATGAAGACACGTAACTAGTCTAAGCACGAGCAACAGAGTCATCTTTATCGTATCAAACTGACATTCTGGCGAGATGAATATACCAAAAATAATGCTGCCTTCCTTAATTAAGCACAACATCTGGTGTGCATCGACTGGCCATTGCCCCAATTTCACCGTGTGCAGTGTCACCAAGACAAAAAAAAACGACAGAGTTTATATACCTACCGCACTATTCGCCAAATCATTATAGACCGCGCGTGCGCTGCATCGCGTAGCA
Organism: Coix lacryma-jobi var. lacryma-jobi; assembly: GCA_009763385.1. Lineage (NCBI taxonomy): Eukaryota > Viridiplantae > Streptophyta > Magnoliopsida > Poales > Poaceae > Coix > Coix lacryma-jobi. The sequence continues at coordinate 131,430,522 of CM019828.1, forward strand.
GCGCACGAACGTGTGGCGCAACGAGAATAGGAGAGCAACAAGCGTAAAGCGTTGTAATGTGAGGACCAAACGATAAGCAGATGAGAGAGAGCACATGTGTGTCAGATCTGCGGGCACCAAATGATAAACATACGGCGATATACGGAAGTTGTGTCAGATCTGATTTTTTAACATTTCCAAACGGTTTACAAACTTTAGAATGTGATATCTTTCTCGTGGAACATCTATTTTTAATTCCATTTGCACTATAATCTTTATTATGACGAGTTCTACAAAAGTAGATCCATGTTGGATATGTTTTAAGGTAATTTATGCGATTTTAAAGTTTTGTGTTTAGGTGTACAAAGTTTTAAATATGGTACTTAAAAGTTTTCAAAACTTAATGTAAAGTTTTAAATTACAAGATTTCACTTTAGGAGTATGAAGTTCATAACATGTGAGTACCGAGTTTTAAAAGACTAATATAAAGTTTCTACGTTTAGGTGTAGAGTTTTAAAATCACAAAGTTTTAAATTTAACAGTTTATATTGTTTTAAATGTGTGGGTAAAAGTTTCTATATTTAAAATATAAAGTTTAAAATTATAAAGTTTAAACCTCGAAATATAAAGTTTAAAATATGTTAATATAAAGTTTTTATATTTTAAAAATAAAGTTTTAAATTTTCAAATACAAAATTTTAAATGTGCTAATACAAAGTTTGCAATTATAAAGTTTTAAAGCTAGAACTATAAAGTTTTAAATGTGCAAATATAAAGTTTCTTAATTTTAAAAATAAATTTAAAATAAAAACCTTTAAATTTTAAAATACATAGTTTTAATTGTGGTAGTATAAAGTTTTTGTATTTTAAAAATAAAGTTTTAAATTTTGAAATACAAAATTTTAAATGTGCTAATACAAAGTTTATAATTACAAAGTTTTAAAGCTAGAAATATAAAGTTTTAAATGTGCAAATATAAAGTTTCTTAATTTTAAAAATAAATTTAAAATTAAAACCTTTAAATTTTAAAATACAAAGTTTTAATTGTGGTAGTATAAAGTTTTTGAATTTAAAGTATAAAATTTAAAATTACAAAATTTTAGATCTTAAAATACAAAGTTTCACATGTGCTAATATGAACTTCCTGAATTATAAAAATAAAGTTTGTATAGAGTTTTCAAAAACACAGTAACAGTTCTTTAAATATGTATATATGTTATTTTTTCAAGTATGAATGTCGTCTGAATATGCATCTTTTTGATATATACAAATGGATAACAACCTAGCAGTACAAAGTTTTTCTATAGCACCAACAAAGTTTTCAATATCATAGTTCACAATTTGTGAATTCAAATTTTAATTTATTTAATGTAGTGGTATAAAATTTATAATCTCATTGTTCAAAGTTTTAAATCTAGCGTTACAAAGTTTGTAATATCATAATTCAAAGTTTTCAAATTCAAGAATCAAATTTTAATTTTTGTACTATTTCATAATTTTTTACCTACACAAATGTAAAGTTCAACAAAACTTCATTTATTTTAATATATTTTTGATATATTTTATAATTTTACATAGTTCAAAACTATTTCATGTTTCATAATTTTAATGTTATTGTTTTACGTACATAAATGTAAATTATATATACACACTATTTTTTATTTTTTTATAACCTTTCATGTCTTTTATGAATGTTTTTTTTATTTTTCTGTTTTGGTTGAATCATTAATAGCAGACAAAGTATTATGAAACGTGAAATAGTATGGATGTGTGCTTCTGCATCTATATGGATTTCAAACCATCTCCCCGCACTTTTCATCTCCCACGTACCTACTATCCCGAAAGAGAAATAAAAAGCTCATAGAATGTAGAATCTGAATCGACATATCACTCCAGAATCTAGTTCGGAGAAACATTACTGGGCTGCTTTTAAACCGGTGCATAAAAGCTAGACGTGAGAAGGAAGAAAAAAAGTTATGTACATCCGCTGCTATTCGTTTCGTACATGTGCATTTGGACTGGTAGGAGCGCACGTCCGTCAACGAAGAGTCCCGCACTATTCGTCCAAAAGAAAAAGTCGTTATGAGATACGTTGTGGTCAAACTTTCTTAACTTTGACTATATTTATAGAAAATACGTACAATATTTATATCTTCAAATAAGTTTATTATAAAAGTATATTTAAAGATCTATCCAATGATATTAATTATGTACCATAAATATCAATATTCGGTTGTATATATTTGATCAAAGTTAAAATCTGTTGAATTTTTTTTGAAGCGAGAATGACATTTTTTTAGAGACAGAGGGAGAGTTGATTTTTTATGAAGCGAGAATGAATGACATTTTTTTTAGGGAAAGAGGGAGAGTATATTCGCAAATTCAGATGCAACAAACGTGGGCACTTTTTTAATTTGCATGGTCGCAGCGCAGAACCAAGATTCGCTTGTCCCCGCGCATTCTATTCTCCAATGATTCGGCGCACTCCAGCACCCCCGTGCGTGTGGGTTTCATCCAGCCAGAGTCCAGGTTCTCCGGCCTGCCGTGCGGTGCCGGTGCGGTTCCATCGCCACCGGCTGCATCTGCATGCTGCCATGCCGGTGCGCGGCGCCCTTCGCAGCCATCGGTCCGTCGGCATGCCGGTGGGTCAAACCACCGTCACCCACGTCGGTGACGCCAGCACGAGGGCCAAATTGACAAAGTAACAGTAACATGTTACCTATAAATGGGTGGGATGATGTAACATCCGGGTTTTTCCATAACCAAAAATACGAGCTTTTTAAAACTTTTTCCTACAATGTGTGGATCATGTAGCCGCTAGGTTAAACGATAGTACACGTAGGGGAGGATGCAAGCGAAACGTTGCATACATATAAAATTGCTTGTAGGAGTGTGCCCAAAATCTTAAGTCGGTTTAGGGTTTGAGTTGTGTCTAGAGTTGGAGTGCACAAATCCATGGCAACCTCCTCGACTCCTTTTGTGAAGATTTTCTTGATCTCTTTGCTTCGACTTCAAAAGATCTTCGGGTCATATTAATTCATGACTAGGGAAAAAAATCATTTCCCTTTTCTCCCCTGTTTTCCAAATTCCTTTTCGAATCTACTCCAGTCCCTTTCAAACCCCTGTTCACAAAACCACCCCGAATATCCTGATCGAATCTTTCTCAATCTATTCTTTGAATTCAACCCCAACTTATTTGTGCTCCATTTTGGATCCTTCCGAATGCACCCTTGAACTCCTTTCTAACTCCTTTACAAATTCTTTTTCATGTGTCTCTCGTCCTTGAAAGCAAAATGGACAAACCCCATCCCCTCTCATTGGGCCCTAAGCACCCGGCAATCCCAGCTCGGCGCCACTCCCCTTTCCCCCTTCCCACCATTCTGATTGGGCCAGCCCAACCGCGCCTCCCACACCCCCACCCCCCCCCCTTCTCTCCCCTCAGCCGATCGGGCTTGGCGCCCAGCCCCAGCCGGCCCACGCGCTCTCCCTCTCCTGCACTCGCACAGCCCAGCATCGCACCCCCCCCCCTTGCAGCCCGCACAGGCTCGCAAGGCCTGCTGGCCCAAGCCGCTGCCGCTTCCTCCCAAACCCTAGGGGCGCGCCCTAGTGCTTCCCAGGCGCCGCCGCCGCCAGCCCTCGCGCGCGCGCCCGTGGTGCCCCACCTCGACGTCAGCGCCCGCGCACCCTACCTCCACACCGATGCCTGCCGCGTGGCTGAGCCAGGTACGGACGCCGAGGATCGCCGTCTGCGCCACCCGAACCCTAGCTAGTGCCGCTATAAAAGCCTCGAGCAGCCGTCGCCACTCTTCTTCCTCACCCTGCCGCCGCCACTTCTTCCTCCTTTCTACCGGCCGCCGCTAACGCCTGGTCGTGCCCCGGCCTCCTCCGTCGCATCTCGATGAGGCACCGTCGGTTGCGGCCGCGACAGCCGTGCCCGTGCCCGCGCCACGCCGAGGCCGCAGCCACGCTGGCTGTGGCCAGGGTCGTGCCGCGCCTCGGCCTTACTCCGGACGGCCACGCCACACAAGCCGGTCGTGCTCGCCGCCGCTGGCCGCCCCGGTCGGTCCGCCACCTCGTCGTGTCGCGACGTCGCCCGCGTCCTGTGTCATCCTCGCCGTCACCTTGGCAGAATGGCGCTGCCTCGCCCCGACCGTCTCCACGACGACCGCTCGCGACACCGACGACCACCTCTCCTGCCTCGGCGAGCTGCTTCGAGTACCCGAGCTCCCTCTGCGTGCCCCAGCGTCACGCTTCCACGCTGCGACAATGTCGTGCTGACATGTCGGCCGCCTGCAGCTGGCCGCTGGCCGTCATGGCCGCGCGCACCCGTCCACGCTGTGAGGCCACTGGCCACCTCCCGGCCAGTCACGTCCAGGACCAGCTAGCCAAAGTTCCCTCCCTACTGCCGGTGAGCTTTCCTACCCCAAAGCCCTGCCTCTTTTTCCATTTCCGTTGGTACGATTGCCTGAGGTCGGCCTTCGCGCCGTGTTATACACTGATGCAGCAGAGACAGCCTTGTCATGCCCTCGCCGGAGCTTTGGCATAATCCGACTGCGTTCGGCTGGGTTCGCCACTGTGGGCAGCGAGGAGGACGCGATCAGCAGCCGCTCCAAGCTGACCAAGGCCTCACCTTGGTGTTTGCGGCCGCGACGTCGCCTCGGTCGGAGCCTTTGCCACCACGACAGATCTCCAACGGCCTGCTGTTCGGTTGGCCGCACGCAGCGGTCCGATCGACGACGCGCTGTCGTTCGGCCGAGGGCGCGCTTGCTGCCCTCGGAGCCGCTCCGCTGAAGCCTCACCGTTTCGTCATCCGCAAGGTCTAACCTTTGGAACCCGTTGACGCCTCCCGTGACGTCGACATAACTCGCATTTACCTTTTGTCATATGCATCTTCACATTATGACATTCTATCTATCTATCTATCTATCTATGTGATGTATATCTGCCTGCGCCGAGCCTTCGAGCCGGTCTATTCTTGTGCTATAGATATGTGCTACTCTTTTGTGGTTGTGTTAGTCGTCGTCGTGTCTGTGTTGTTGGCGGTGGACCGAGCCTTCCAGCCGGTCCAGTGATGGTTGACCGAGCCTTCCAACCGGTCTATATTTGTTTGTCTGTGGACCGTGCCTTCGAGCCGGTCGAGGGATCGTCCCTCGCTCGAACGTTGCGATCGTGGGTTCGTCCCGCCGTGGTCGTAACACCGAGCGTAACTCGTCCCTCGTAGTCGTTGTTGTTTGTTTGGTTGGCCTCGAAGTGCTACGAGCGTTAGCTCCTGACCCTAGCCCTAAGACATGGCCACTGTAGGCTTGATATCGGAAGCGATATCGATGCGGATATTACCCGCACGCAAAGAGCCCTCTGTGACCTAGTCTAGTGGGAGGAGGATTGGAAGTCAACGACTGTGGAACGACGAGTGCCAACTCGTTTGGGTGAAGCTCATGGCCGCGAGTTGCCTCGCCATGACCAACGGGCTTCACCTATTTTTGTCGTGCTTCTGTCCTAGCGACCTCGTATGCTTGCACCGCTTCGACCATAACATTCCTTCGACTCTCGCGGTGACAACCGCACTGCTACGAGTCGTAGGAATAGCCTTGTGCCGGTTTAGTTGCACAGAGGTCATGGTGCCCTACGATTTGGCTTAGGCCGAGTGTCTCTCATTCCTCGGCTACCGCCCTTGCCATGGCGTGTCGGTCAAGTGAATGTGGATTTCGCTCTTCTCTTTTCTCCCTTTTGATTTGATCTCCGCCAATCCTGTAAGGTGTGGATCGAGCCCTTTTGTTTCCTGTCACTCCGATCGCTGTCAAATGCAATGACCGTGGATCGAAGTCCCCGTGGAACCAAGTTCCTCGCCTTTAGTCTGTCTCTTTTGCATGTTGGTCATGTATGTGTGGTAGTTTTGCTCTCTTGATCACATTCGTGTGATTCCCGTCAACTACTATGGCGTGTGGATCAACGGAGGGTAGATCCCCGTTTTTCTTTCTCTTTTGACTCTTCGCACTTGAGCCCTCGTATGCTTGTACCTATTCTAGACTGAAGCGCCCCTAGAACCTCGCGGTGGCAACCGCACCGCTGCAGATTCTAGGAACGTCTAGTGCCATTTAGTGCACACGGGTCGAGGTACCCTATGAGTGGATTGAGTGTTGTGTTCTTGGTATGTCGCTCCCTTCGATGCCCGTCTTTGCCATGGTGCGTGCATAGAAGGAAGTGAGACTACCTTTGCTTCTCTTTCTCCCCTCTTGTTCTGTTCCCTTTTCTCGGTTCTCGTCGATTACCATGGCGTATGGTTCGAGCAAGAGATCAGAACTACCCCCTTCCCCTGTTGGTCGCTCTATTCGATCCCGTCCTTAACCATGACGATTGGATCAAAGACTGGACCCTCGTTCTAGTTGGCAAAGCTAAGGTCCATGTCATGATCTTGGTTCCGTACGAGTCGACTCGATCGACTGTAGGAAAACATTTACACCGAGAACATGTCATAGATGTGCTTAGCCGAGTTTCTCCTTCGCCTCTTTTGAGCCCAAGGAAAACGAACTCGCTTCGTGAGGGCTAGTCTTATTTTGCGTGATGATTGCTTAAGTCAAGATGAAGTCCCAACCATTTTACTCAAGCCGTACAGGTCGACTTAGTCGACCTGGGAAGTACAAGCTGGGTTGTGACTCGAGCTTGCGCTTAGCAAGCATCTGCTCCTGCATCTTTTCAAGCCCGAGGATCGGATGTCCTCTGCGAGGGCTGAGTCCTTTCTCTATTTATTTAGTGTCCTTAGCGTCTTTCGAGTAGTTGTCGTGTCAGTGTTCTGATTGCTCTTTTGTCTTGTTTGCCGGTCCCGCGAGGTAGTTGTGTCAGGAGTAGCCTTGATCGGACCAAAACCTGCTGGAGGAGACCGAGGGCGACACGAGGACCCAAGGAGAACGGCTATGAGGACATCGGAGATCTCAGACTAACAACGTAACAGGTGCCACAGCCCATCCAACCTCGTAGAATCCTATTAGACATGCAATAATGTAGCTGCTAGTGCTTTACTATTTACAAATGAACTGTGGTAGGTTGCATGTTAGATTGCTTGTAAAGCCTATACCTTGACGCAACCCTTTCCCTTGCACACCCGTTGTTAGGCTAGACACCGCTTACTATATATACTTGCTACTCACTTCTACTATGCATTATATCTGTGATGTGATGCTTGGTGGATGTTTGCTTGTGGGTGGCCAAGGCACATGGTGCCGTGATAACGGGAAGATGACTTGGGGAGATCTTGGCGTGTGTCTTGGGTGCGTGTGGTGAGGGTTGAGTCGACTGGACAGGATCTACGACGAGTCCGGTGACGAGTCTTGCCGAGGGGATGTGACCTGGGCATTCCCTGGGGAGTACCTGTGGCGGGTACATTGTGATCTTGAGAAGAGGTCCTGCGGAGGAGTGTCTTCGTGGGACGAATCCCCGGGATAGAGATGCTGTGTCAGCACGGGGGCAATGGAAGCCCCGAGGAGGAGATATCCTGTTCAGTCCTTAGGACTTATTGCGCTGGGGCTACCGGCCATAGGACCTTCGTGCGCACCACTTGTTCTTGTATGGGCACAGAACCGTTCCTACCCACTGGGCGAAACGATGTCATTACTGCTAGGCTGGAAGGTGATAAGTGTAGGGAGGTAAGGGCTGAAGACCCACACCCTCCTAAGACAACGTGGTGTTTTATTTGGTACGCCAGGATCCACGTCTCACAGTCTCAGCGTTACGGTGGATCTCCACCGGGGTGCCCCAGGGCTGAGTGGTAGGATGACATCGTTGCGGATTAGGGGGAAGTTTGGAATCAGCTTAGACGAGTCGGATCGTCGAGGATAGCTAACCTGTGGTTCCAGGCGTACACGCTCTGCAGAGTCGATCGATCTATACGTATAGCCGTGTCCACGGTCATGGACAACACTATGGTGCTCAGAGTCCCCCGGACTTAGTGAGAGGTGTTTCTTCTTCTCCCCCTGGGTTGATAGGTCCGGCGTTGGCCGTTGAGGCAAGGTGCGAGTGGGAGTCGTCTTTGCCGCCTAGAGAGTGCGAGTGTGGTGAGATGTGTGGATGTGTGTGGATGGGATGGATGGATGGATGGCCGTGTGGCCGGATGTTCGGTCGATGACCGAATGGAAGGCCATGTGGCCGGGTATATGGGGTAAAACTTGATGACTATATTTATAAAATATTGATTACCTGCATAGGAAAACTACAGCCATAAATAGATTCCTTTTGCTCTACCCTTGCATTCCACATACCACATAGCAAATGCAAGCATAGGACGGGAAAATGTGGCCAGTACAAACCGTACTGAAAATTAACGACAGGTTGAATGACTTCTACCGCGGCGATGGTGGAAGCTAGATGGACTAGGAAACCTCGTTCCTATACGCAAGTTTGGATGAGAAGATGAAGACGAAGACGGAGTCTTCGCTCGCTGCTACAACAACTTTGATCATGCCTTTGAAGGAGGAGCCTTCACTCGCCGACGCTCTACGCCGACTCCAGCGTCGATAGGTGTGCGTTACCAATATAGTTTGTACTAGGTGGTGTTTTCATGTGATGTAATGACTTGTAATCTGTACTTCCACGTTGTATGAACTATGGTAACAACTGAATAATGATAATGTGATGGTTTGAGACTTTTTGGATGTATCTGCGGATTTCCCTTCGAGAAAATCATGGGTCGTTTCAGATGACCGCGGGCACCTTCACGTTACTGTCACATCGATAGGTTCACGGAGGAGAGTACACAGCAGGTAACATACAGAATTTATGAAGCATCATCCCACAGTGAGCTGAGTATTACTTAAGACGTGTTTAGCATTTGTAAATGTTTTCGACAGACAGTGGACGCAACGCAACAGAGTTGCTTGATGCAAGACAGACCAGATTATGTTTATGTACACAGATTCTTGAGATGTCCTATTTAGTATTTATTTACAGGAGGCATTGTCCAGTGGCGATTGGGGCGAGGCAGCATTGTCCAATAGCGCTCTATGCAGAACAGCCCGATCACGGCGCCAGTCAGAACAGCCCAAAGGTGTTCTCGCCGCTGTAGGTCATGTAGAGGAAACCGTCCTCGTCCTTGTTCTCCTCGTAGATGGCGGACATCAGAGCAGCTGCAGGGACCAAAAGTGACAACAATGTTAGCGCCGGCACCATGGTAGTGGTAGGTTTTTTTTTCTTTGTTTTTTTTTTTTTTTTGTTCCCAATGGTATGGCAACAGAGGAAACACTTTTGGGTGGGCACCTGTTGGTGGGAGGGTGTTCTTTACGAAGATGAAGATTGCCTTCTCGGCACTGAGCTTGATGCGCTTCCGTACCACATACACAAACTGTCCAACTGTGAGGTCGGCAGGAACAAGGTACCTGCAAGCAATTGCATATCAGGAGCCACACAGGTATTGCAGTTGGTCTTGGCTTGTACCGATAAACAAGACTTTCATTCTGAATTGATTAACGCTGGAAGATGGTACAAGCAAAGGATATGCTAATGGAGTAAGCAATCAACTTCTAGATGGCAACTTGAAGAAGAAACAGATTCTTGATTAGGACATTTTAAAATGTCTGGGACTCACTACTAGTAGTAGAGATAAAAGGTACGGTTGGCACAGGGTTAATGCCCACAGCCAACAGTTTTGCATTATTAAGAGTTTGATTGACAAAATGAATGACAGAAATTGCTAAGACAACTTTCAGAAAATGTAGTGTCAGGAAAAACCATCCGAAAAAATAGAAATGCAATCAAAATATATTCATGAAATGGATAAGAACTGACTTTTTCTTATCAATGTCTGGGATGTCACTCCTCTCGGCCTTCTCAACAATGACCTGCATTACAAGAAAGCCGATTTGAATGAGAACAAAAGGCGTCATGGAAATAAGCAGAGGACATTGGAAAAAAAGAGTTACTCAAGGCTTACAGGGATTCTATCAGGGTACTTCTCCCTGATGCGGTTGGCCTCAGCTTGCCTCCTTTCTGCGAAATAAAACATATGTATGTATAATAATGGAAGCACATGCAGGTGGTGAATAAGAACCAGGCAATGGTAATTGGTAAGACATGCAGAAGAAACAGACCAACCATGCCGTGGTGCAACTTAAATAAACCTAGTAAAATTACAGGTACAAGGAAAATGAAGAGTTACAACTTGAGAAAGCATTAAAATTCAGCAATGAAGGACACCAAATGCAGAGGATGGAATTTATTTACTGGTTGGTGTAGTTGGTATGTGCTCTGCCAGATCATGTTAGGCTGCTACAATCAGTGGCGGATCCAGGTACCGAGTAAAAGGGGGGCTGAACTATAATACAGACATACTTACCAAATTTTTTTTGCGTCCGCCTCAATATCTAGCAAGTTCAATTAACAAAAACTCAAACTATGAATATTTAGCCGGTTCAATTAAATCTCCAATAATTTAGTTTTACAGCCACAAATATATATAACTGTAGCAAATTAAATTCATCGAAGTAATTTAGTTTTGAGCCCTGAGGGTTCAGTCAGGCTGATAGGCTGCTATTGCAGATTGCATTGATCGAAGATTAGAAGTATCAAACAAAATATGATGAAATAAAAATAAAAAAACTACAACGTCAAACCTATAGAACTAATACTAACCATCTCCTAGTGAAACGGATAGGGTCAGAGGCCTAAGTCGCTGATCTCCTAGGCAGCTGCCAGCGCCAATCTAGGCAAGCAGCTAGCGCCTGACAGCCAGGCAGAGCAGCGCACGCGTCGGAGGGGGCGAGCCAGCGAGGAGCGAAGGGTGGAGGCGGCCAGGGGGGAGTGGCATCGTCGGCCCCGAACACCGGATGTGGAGCAACGAAGGCCGTGGAGGGTGCACGTGATCGCGACTGATGCGTTCGCGAGCGGAAAGAAAAGAAAAACTTGTGCAGCTGGAGCAAGGTAGGGGCTGATGCTAGGATAGATTGCAATTTTTTTTGGGCCAGACAGAAGAGTCGCTCCTTTAGAATTAGACCCGCGAGGGGGCCTGCAGGCCCACTAGCACCCCTCATGGATCCGCCATTGGCTACAATCAGAGATTTGATCCGAGTCGACATGGCAAACCCTACGAATCGCCTAGTGGGGATTTAACTGCAACCAATCATCAATTTCCAACACTCCAGCCTACGGAGAGGAGTACAGACTCTTGTAGCCTACCTATCCCACCACGAAGCCAAAAACAAATCTGTCGAACCACCACAGGATCGCGAAACCGTGACACGGTAGCACAGACCAACACCCCTCCAACAAATTTTCGATTATATAACTAACCTATTATTAAAATTCAACCGATGGATCGACTGATGGATGGGTCCGCACGCGGTAGCGTCTAGCAGTACCAGCCAAACGACGAGACCCTAAGCCCTAGCACGGGCAGCAGCAGCAGCAGCAGCAACAACAACAACAACAGGTGAACCCCGGGTGAAGAGGGGATCGGGAACCAGGAGGACGTGACGTACCCAGGGGGTGCTCCAGCTTGAACGAGCTCCTCGCCATCGCTCCTCCTCCTCCTCTTGGTCTGGTCTCGTCGATCGCACGCGGAACAGAGAGCAGCGACCTGGAACGAAAAAAATCGGGTCGGATAAGGTAGACGAGGAGGCGCAGGAAAAGTGGGAAATCAATCGGATCGATTGTGGGCGGCGGGCGCTCACGGGATGGATGGAGGAAGGCTGGAGCGGCGGCTGATTGGATGGATGTGAGGACTGCCGGCCACAAGAGATGGATGGGGAAGAAGAAGAAAGGGTTGGTGTGGGGATTGGGAGTTGCTTGGTTAAACGCTAGGCGCACGCAAACGCTAACGTACGCCGCTTTGCCCCAGTTCCCACGGGCACGAGGCTTGCTTGGACTGGATAAAGTCCGCTTGGCTTTTGCGTGCCCCACCAAGCTAAATAAACTAAACTTTATTTTTTATTTTTATATATTAATAAAAAAATTATAATAAAACCCGCTCGTCTCCGTGTCCCAGACGTTTATCAGTTGGATCATTGCATTGGATTCGAATAATTAAAATAGATTTGGTTTTCAAAAAAGTTGGGTCTATTCCTATAGGAACTTGGTCGTTCCAAACTGTTCCTTCGTCGAAGTTTCAGAGTGCACTGCTCCATCTGACACAAAATTGACATAAATACTCTCTCCATAATCTTTTGTAGGGCATATTTAGGGATGACACAATGACCAAGGAAGTCTAGAGAAGGTAACAATAGTACTTATATGCAGTAATTATTCAACGCTATCATGTCTTTTGATTGTACGCTACATGTAAAGTAGTGCTTCGTTTTCAGAGAGGAGTAATTGATCAAGCTTTTGATTTGACGTTATTTGAACTCCACGAGGTTTGTACCTATATACGCCTTACAAAAGATCAAAAATAAGAAATCTCCATATGCCTTAAAAAAAGATTATGGAGGAAGTATCACATAAGCATATTGGGCTAACTTGTACTATCTATTCTAGTACATTTCGGATTTATAGTATTAAATTAGTATTATTAGATATAGACTTATCTTATATTATAGATGTTATTTTTTTATAATGTTAGTCAAAGTTAAAAAAAAACTTTAATTGTCACATATTCTAGAAATTGATTTATTTAGAAACAGAGAGAGTATTTATAATATGGGATGGATATAAGTAATGGGGTTGGAGATGCTCTAACTATAGTTAGAACGATTTACAATTCCGTATCCGTGCATATTCCAAATTCTTCCGACGAATTCCAGCAACAGCCACACTCAACATGGAGTACACAGAAGGCCCATGCTCAAAAAAAAAAGAAGGCTCACACAAGTGTTTTATTGGACATCACAAGCATTTGAAAACGATCGTGGATGGCAGACTTGATGCTGAAACGGTTCGTGTCATCGTGGGTATCAAGCATTATCAACCTTTAAACCGTACAAATCAGCCATAAAACAGTGTTTTTTCTGTCACAAAAAATCAACGGTACGAATTAGTCGAACCGGCTTATAGCTCAAGTCACCCTGGGCGTTCGGTTTAAATTGACAGTTCGGTTCGGTTTATTCGGTTTCCCATAATTTCGGTTTGCAGGAAATAGGCACCGATAAGTTGTTAAAAATACCAGAAACCGACAATTTCGGTTTTGGTTTTACAGTTCGGTTTTACGGTTTAAACTGTATATACCGATGTCACAAACAGGAGCGTACAAGTAGCAGGATTCAGACCTTGTGTCGATGGCAAAATTGCCCACTTTTACAGCAAGCACGACACAAAATTACAGTACAGTCTATGGAGCAGAATTACAGTACAGTATCACAGTACAGTCACTTCAATTATTCAAAGTTGAAAGTTCAAACACTCCAGAATACTGAATACAAATGTGCCCAGCCGCCCAGCAAACAGCAAACGTACAATTCAATAGTTCATAGCTGATAGCTCAATAGTTGATAGCGCAAATAGACAAATATTACAAACTTTAAGTTCTGATGGACATGACACAAGGGATCAACAACAACAGCAGCAAAGAAAAAAGTTTCAGACATCAATGACAGCAAGATAAGGCTCAAGATGCAGTAGTGGTTGTAGTGCTACCCTTAGAAATGGCCAGTACACCCATTTCTGCATTAAGTGATTGTTTCAGCTAGAGATTATGAAAACAATAGAAATGATAATATGATATACGTTAGTAATAAGTGATCATGACATTAGAAATGATAACACATGTGACTTATCATTACAAATTAACTTCCTCAAGCTTGGCCATTGCTTCTGTGTCCTCTTCAACCCTGTTGAGGTAGTCATTTGCACGAAGCCAATCATTTGTACAAACGAGTTGCTCAACCATTGTTGGTGTCAGTGAGGTCCTGAAATCATAAAGTGTTCTTCCACTTGCACTGAAGGCTGACTCAGACGCTACTGTCGAGATAGGAATTGCCAAAAGATCACGCGCCATGCGAGACATTATGGGAAATCTAGTAGCATTGTTCTTCCACCATTTCAGAATGTCAAAACCTTTAGTAACCTCCTCATTATCTTCTGAAAGGTACTTGTCAAGTTCAGATTTCACAGTGGCATTATTACCCCCCGTGTTGCTCATTTGTTGTGCAACTATGGAGCTCATCAACCCAGAGCTCACTGCTGGCGTTTCTTGAGTTTCAGAAAGCTAACTCTCTCACAACTTTCTTTCATAAATTTCCTAAGTTTTTCTCTCTCATCATCAAACACTTTCACACAGGCTCTTGTCATTGTTCTTCTAGATGGCACAATAAAACGTGGGAATGTTTTTGCCATTAACTTTCTAAGTCCAGGACGTTCACATATCACAAAAGGCAACTCATCTTCTATTATCATCTCAGCTAAAGTCTTCCTAAGGCCATCGGGATCAAATTTCCATGTAGATACAACACCAACACTACTATTACCAGCACTAGGTTGTAGTTGCAAAGTACCTTGATTATCTACTACAGGTTTGTGAGGATTTTTCTTGCAGATTTTCAAATGAGCTTTCATGGAGGACGTACTATTTAACTTTGTGTCACAGCGTAATAGTTTGTCGCGGTACTTGCACTTGCCTCTCTCCTCCCCATTAGCAATTTTGATCTTGCTGAAGTGGTCCCAAACATCTGATCTTGGAGCAATGGCTTTCCTTTTCTTGCTTTCATTTTCATCTTGTTGCTCTCCCTCTCCAACCTTGGGCTGCTGTTCCTTGTCATTCTCCACATTAACTACTTCAGTCTAATTAAGGCGAGGTGTAGGGGTATTTGCAATTGTTTCTTCAGTGTCCCTCATCTGTAACAATTCAAAAGAAACCAGCCATATGTCATATGTGCATCAGATCAGATAATGAACTATTGAACCACCAAGGAAAAAAACAGCCATATGTTGCATCAGATCAGCCATACGCCAGTAGATCAGTGAACAGATCAAGTCTATTAAGCTAACCAACTAATCTAAGCATCTGGATCAACTAACAAAATAAAGTAATCTAAGCATTATGCATTAAGCTGAGCATGAACAAGGAAAAAACAACAACAACAGACTTAATCACTTACATTGGAGGATTGCTCTGTTCTTGCTGTCGTTGTAATGGAGGAGCTTGACGACGGAGCCAAGTGGCGAAGTCCCTGGATTAGGGATTCGCCGGCGTGGCTGCTTGTCGGTCGTCGCTGCCCAGCTGCTCGTCGGCTCCACTCCACGTCGCGCCTAGCTGCTGAAGCCTGAAGGAGTCCACCGACGTCGCCGCGTCGCCCAGGTCGCGCCCACGAGGACACCGTGCGCCGCCTGCCTCCGGCTAGGGGTGCGCTGCGCGCCTGAGCAGTGGTCGGGGTACGCGGCGTGCCTGGCCGCCTGCGCCGCTGCCCGCCGCCGCCGCCTGGTGGATAGGGTTAGGGTTGAGCGCTCTGCGCTCGACTGCTCGTGCCTCGTGGTGTCGTGGTTCACGGTCTGCGTCTGGATGTCTGGTGGACCGACGACCGAGTGACCGACTGTGTCTCATGCCTTGCGCTCGTGGAGTCGTGGGCTCCTATTGGGCCTAATTGCCTAAAGCAGTCTCCCAGTCGGACTTGGTTGGAGAGTTGGAATACAGGGTCACAGGGAGTCGGAGCCTAACTTCGGTTCCTCGGGTGTTCGGTTCGGTTTGTAATAGAAACCGAAGCCAAAGCCAAACACCGAAACATATGAAAACGAAAACCGACACCGAACCGAACTACCGAAAAACCGACATTTCGGCTCGGTTTCAGTTCGGCTCGGTTCGGTTTTCAGTGAAAATGTGCCCAGGTTGAAGCTCAAGGGAACAAGACCCGTCGAAATCATGAAACCACCAAACAGCAGCCCGTAACTACTGTATGGCAAAGCCAGCAGCAGATTAACAGCCCAAGCACAGAAAATTCAGACCTGCCTTAGATCCCACAAGTCAAGACGGATCATTGGATCAATCATGTAACTTCAACACAAGTCTCTGAAATCTACCAACAGTTCGAACGTTTCAACATGATGGTTCCCAGGAGTCATTCTCCCAGGAGACTTGTTACACTGCTACAGGCACAACCAACAGTCCAACACCATAGGATATTAGGATGTTGTTCCCTTGTCTTCAGACTTGCGATCCTGACACGGTTGGTGCCATCGCAGGTATCAAGCATATTGCAAGTTACCCTGTGATACCCGCGACACATGGCATAAGTAACATGGATCCCTGAAATCATGAAACCACAAAGCGAGCCCGTGAGGCCAATCTCAATGGGAGTTTCATTTGCATTAAATAGGTTGCCACATAGGCATTGTTGATGACATGACGGGGTATTTAAGAAGTGAGAGAAGAAATGAGTTTCATCTAGATAAAACTCTCTTGACACGAATACCAACTCTCTATGAGTCATGAAATTTAATACATATGAAACTTTACGATGAAACTCTTGCTCTCAATGGAGAGTTTCATTCAAATTTCATTTTATTTCATATGACATGACAGTCTTGGAAATTCACCATTGAGATTGGCCTAATTGCTGTATTGCAAAGCCAGCAGATTAACAGCCCAAGCCGCTGAAAATTCAAACCTGCCTTAGATCCCACAAGTCAAGACTCAAGACGAATCAATCATGTAACCTCAAGTCCGCAACACAAATCTCTGAAATCTACCAATAGTTCGAACGTTTCAACACTTCCTGATGAAGTTAAGTGCGCGGTTACACACATTGTAAATCTACAGAGTTGCTTGATGCAAGACAGACGAGATTATGTTTATGTACACAGATTCTTGAGATGTCCTATTTAGTATTTATTTACAGGAGGCATTGTCCAGTGGCAATTGGGGCGAGGCATTGTCCAATAGCGCTCTACTCAGAACAGCCCGATCACGGCGCCAGTCAGAACAGCCCAAAGGTGTTCTCACCGCTGTAGGTCATGTAGAGGAAACCGTCCTCGTCCTTGTTCTCCTCGTAGATGGCGGACATCAGAGCAGCTGCAGGGACCAAAAATGACCACAATGTTAGCTCGGGCACCGCGGTACTGGTAGGTTTTATTACTTTTTTTTGTTCCCAATGGTATGTCAACAGAGGGAACACTTTCGGGCACCTGTTGGTGGGAGGGTGTTCTTTACGAAGATGAAGATTGCCTTCTCGGCGCTGAGCTTGATGCGCTTCCGTACCACATACACAAACTGTCCAACTGTGAGGTCGGCAGGAACAAGGTACCTGCAAGCAATCGCATATCAGGAGCCACACAGGTATTGCAGTTGCAGTTGGTCTTGGCTTGTACCGAGAAACAAGACTTCATTCTGAATTGATTAACGTTGGAAGATGGTACAAGCAAAGGATATGCTAATGGAGTAAGCAATCAACTTCTAGATGGCAACTTGAAGAAGAAACAGACTCTTGATTAGGACGTTTTTAAGTGTCTGGGACTTAATACTAGTAGTAGAGATAAACAACTTTAAATTGCTAAGATAATTTCAGAAAAAATGTAATATCAGGAAAAACTATTCAAAAATAAATAAAAATGCAATCAAATATATCCTTGAAATGGATAACTGACTTTTTCTTGTCAATGTCTGGGATGTCACTCCTCTCGGCCTTCTCAACTATGACCTGCATTACAAGAAAGCCAATTTGAATGAGAACAAAAGGCATCATGGAAATAAGCAGAGGACATTGGAAAAAAGAATTTACTCAAGGCTTACAGGGATTCTATCAGGGTACTTCTCCCTGATGCGGTTGGCCTCAGCTTGCCTCCTTTCTGCGACATAAAACATATGTATGTGTATAATAACAGGAACAAATGCAGGCATTGAATAAGAACCAGGCAATGGTAAGACATGCAGAAGAACACCCTCCCACGCGGTAGCGTCTACCAGTACCAGCCAAACGACGAAACCCTAGGCCCTAGCACGAGCAGCAGCAGCAACAACAACAACAACAAACAGGTGAACCTCGGGTGAGGAGGGGATCGGGAACCAGGAGGACGTGACGTACCCAGGGGGTGCTCCAGCTTGAACGAGCTCCTCGCCATGGCTCCTCCTCCTTTTGGTCTGGTCTCGTCGATCGCACGCGGAACAGAGAGCAGCGACCTGAAACAGAAAAAATCGGGCCGGGTCAGGGAGACGAGGAGGCGCGGGAAAAGTGGGGAACCAAATCATCAATCGAATCGATTGGGGGCGGCGGTCGCTCACGGGATGGATGGATGGCTGGAGGAGGAAGGCTGGAGCGGCGGCGGATTGGATGGATGTGGGGATTGCCGGCCACAAGAGATGGGGAAGAAGAAGAAGAAAGGGTTGGTGGGGGAGGAGTGGGGATTGGGAGTTGCTTGGCTAGGCGCACGCAAACGCTAACGTACGTACTGCCCCCACTTCCCACGAGGCTTGCTTGGACGGGATAAAGTCCGCTTGGCTTGTTGCGTGCCCCACCAAGCTAAATAAACCAAACTTTATTTTTTATTTTTATATTATATAGTATATATTCATTAAGGTCCCGTTTAGTAGAGCTCAGCTTCACTAGTGAAGCTGTTTTTTTAGAAAATAACTTCATGAGCAACTTACTAGGTAAAACTGAGCTGTTTTAAAAAAAATGTTTGGCAAAACAGCTTCACCAACCACTTCATGCATGGTTGGAAGAGAGAAACGGAGGTGTAAGCTGTGAAAAGCTACTTTTTTCAGCTTCATGGGTGAAACTGTTTTTGTGAGAGAGAATAAAACAGCTTCATGGGTAAAACTGTTTTGCAAAATGGTGTTTGGCAAAAAAAAAACAGCTCACAATAGCTCGTGAAGCTGTAAGCTGTTGTGAGCTGTACCAAACATGCCCTAAACAAAAAAAAAAGTATAATAAAACTCTCACGTCTCCGTGACATTTATCAGTTGGATCCTTGCATTAGGTTCCAATAATTTGGATTTTAAAAAATGGATTGGTTTTTAAAAAGGTGGGTCTATTCCTATAGGAGCTTGGTCGTTCCAAGCTGTTTCTTCATCGAAGTTTTCACAGGGATTAGATGCTTATACTAAATATAAATATCACATGGATTAGATATGAGTATATTGGGCTAACTTGTACTATCTATTCCGGTAAATTTCGGATTCAAACTCTATACCACGACTTGACGTGTACTCCCTCTGTATCACAAATAAAAGACGTTTAAGACAGCAACACGGTCTCCAAAGCATCACTTTGACCATTTATTTCTTTAAAAATATTTGTTGTAGAGTGATATATATATACTTTTATGAAAATACTTTTCAAAATAAATTTATTTATATGATTTTTACATTTTTAAACTCAATAATTTAAAAGTTATTCATGATTTATATTCCCAATGTTTGACTGAAACCTCTTCCAAAACGTCTTCTATTTGCGATACGGAGGGAGTACTATTCTAACTTCTAATATAAATCCAACAATACCATTTTGTATACCAAAATCTACATATTGGTACAACTAAATATTGGCATCAAGAATATTGCAAGTTACCCTGTGATACCCGCGACACATGGCATAAGTAACATGGTTCCCTGAAATCATGAAACCACAAACCAAGCCCGTAATTGCTGTATTGCAAAGCCAGCAGATTAACAGCGCAAACCGCAGAAAATTCAAACCTGCCTTAGATCCCACAAGTCAAGACTCAAGACGAATCAATCATGTAACTTCAACACAAATCTCTGAAATCTACCAACAGTTCGAACGTTTCAACACTTCCTGATGAAGTTCAGTGCGCGGTTACACACATTGTAAATTTGTAACTGTAATTCCCAGGAGTCATTCTCCCAGGAGACTTGTTACACTGCTACAGGCACAACCAACACCATAGGATATTAGGATGGTGT
Source organism: Coix lacryma-jobi var. lacryma-jobi (assembly GCA_009763385.1). NCBI lineage: Eukaryota > Viridiplantae > Streptophyta > Magnoliopsida > Poales > Poaceae > Coix > Coix lacryma-jobi. The sequence continues at coordinate 131,450,269 of CM019828.1, forward strand.
TCCCTTGTCTTCAGCGTGCCTCATACTGAACAACTGCCAAAAACAGAAGAGAAGAGAGCGCTATTGATCAGAACAAGTAGAAAAAAAAAATCACTTTAAACTGCCGAGATGCAAAGTCTAGCATCCACTAGTATCATGGAACAATCACGCTTTGTAAGTTAGAGCAACTAATAGAGCTTATTCTCTACTTGGGCTACCCACAATTTTCAGTGGGAACTGGAAAGTGGTTACTGTTAGCTGCTGTACCAGCAGCCCAGGGTGAGCAGACCCTGCTCACCTTCCCTCTCCCTCTCCCTTGAACCAAGGTGGAAGAAGAGCCTTGAGCTCTCTGAACACACACAAACACACACTGCAATTTCAGTTTCAGCGTTGGCTGAAACTGAGAGCTGCTGCTGCTTCACTATGTGGTGGCCAAAAAATGAACTGCCTTCTCTATTGCATTAGGTACATATATATAGGTCTGCATAGTCGGTTCTGCTGCCCAACTTGCATCTCCTAGTAGCTGTGTAGCAGCTGTATACAAGCAAATACTAACTTGCCTACTTCTACCTCTACCTGGCTGGTAAATACTAACAGCAAAATCTAAATTGACTACTGCTACTACTAGCTGTCCTTTTCTCATATCCTAAGAAACTTAAGGACTAAGCTATACTACTTGGTGTACAAGGAACCAGCAGCAGATTACTCAACAATTCTTCCCCTAATCCTGCTGCTAGCCCTTAACCTCAGCCATGCCAATCATCTGCCTCAGCTCCAGGAACCTGAGACGCCCGAGTGACTTGGTGAGAATGTCAGCGAGCTGCCGACCGGTTTCGACGAACTCGATGACAAGCTGTCCTCCATCGACGCAATCCCGAAGGAAATGGAACTTCACGTCGATGTGCTTGCTCCTGTCGTGGAGGACGGGGTTCTTTGCCAGCGCAATCGCCGGCTGGTTGTCCACCTTGAGTGCCGGCGGCTGAGCTTGAACTCCGGTGAGCTCTGTCAGCAACCGGCGCAGCCAGACCACCTGGCACGCCGCAGTGGCTGCTGCCACATACTCTGCCTCGCACGTAGACAGAGCAACCATCTTCTGCTTCAGCGACTGCCAGGCGATCGGCGCACCGCCGAGGAAGACAAGCACACCAGAAGTGCTCCGCCTCCCGTCCACATCGCCCGCCATGTCCGCGTCGCTGAACGCCGTGATCCCCGGCGCACCCTCCTTGGTCTTGGGCGGAGCCTCGCTGAACACCGTCAGCTGTAGGCTGCCGTGCTTGGGGAAGACGATCCCCAACTCCATCGAGCCCTGGACATAGCGAAGCAACCGCTTGACCGCCGTCCAGTGATCCTCCCTTGGATCCTCCATGAATCTGCTCACGTAGCCCACCGCGAACGCTATGTCCGGTCGCGTGTGCGTGAGCCAGCGCAGCCCGCCGACGATACTCCGGTAGAGCGTAGCATCCACCTTCGCCGCCGTGCTCTCCTTGGAGAGCTTGATGCGCTCCTCCATTGGCGTGGCCACAGCCTTGCAGCCCGCCATGCCTGCCCGCTCCAGCAGCTTCTGCGCGTAGGCGCGCTGCCCGAGCTTGATGGCGTCCGCCCCCTGCTTCATCTCGATGCCGAGGTAGTAGGATAGCGCTCCCAGGTCGCTCATCCTGAACCTGGCGGCCATCTCTTCCTTGAAGCCGGCGATGTCCTGTGCACGCGCGCCGGTGACGATGAGGTCATCCACGTACACCCCGACGATGAGATGCTCCTTCCCCCGTCGGCGGGTGTACAGGGCGTGCTCCGTGGCACACCGCGTGAAGCCGAGCTCCGCCATGGTGGCGTCGAGCTTCACGTTCCACGCTCGCGGGGCCTGGCGTAGCCCGTAGAGCGCCTTCCTTAGCCGCAACACCTTGTGCTCCGCTCCCTTGACGACGAAGCCCGGCGGCTGCTTGACGAAGACTGTCTCCGCCAAGTCGCCGTTGAGGAAGGCAGACTTGACGTCGAGGTGATGGACCTGCCAGTCCTTGGCCGCTGCAAGCGCGAGGAGGAGCCGCACCGACTCCATGCGCGCCACTGGCGCGAAGACCTCCTCGAAGTCGACCCCTTCACGCTGTACGTACCCACGGGCAACGAGCCTCGCTTTGTGCTTCACCACGGCGCCGCGCTCGTCCCGCTTCACCTTGAAAACCCACTTGAGTCCGATCGGCCGACAACCTGCCGGTAGATCGACCAAGTCCCAGGTCCCGTTGTCCTCGATTGCCTTCATCTCCTCCAGCATCGCCTTCCGCCACGCTGCGTCGCGCTCCGCAACGGCAAACGTGGCCGGCTCCTCTGCACTCGTCAGAAGCAGAGTAGGGTCGTCATCGAGCACCCGCGCCGCCAGTCCGGGCACCGCCGCATCACCCACGACGTTGTCTATGCGGCGGAACCGCACCTCCTCCCCTTCATGGAACGCGTCCACAAACTCCGAGATGTTGGACGGAGGGGTGGCATATTCGATCGTCGTCGCCGTTGCCGGTGTCCCTTGTTGCGGCGAAGCAGGGGACTGCTCTGCCATTTGCCCTGGCGAGCCATGGGACCCTGCTCCGAGCGGACTAGGTGGCTCCACCACCTCTGCCGTCGCAGGTTCCTCTGCTTCCGCTTCCCCGGTCACCGGTGCCTCCACAACATCGCCGTGTCGACGGACCACCAGCTGCTCCACGACGAACGAGTCGCAAAGCCCGCCGCCTTGCTCCACCCCTGCTTCCGGCCTATCCCAGCTCCACGACGCCGCCTCGTCGAAGATGACGTCCCGGGACACCACCACCTTGCCGCCGACCGGATCATAGAGGCGATACGCCTTGGATCCATCCTCGTAGCCCAGGAACACCATGCGAGTGCTCCTGTCCTCCAGCTTGCCGAGGCCCGGCTTGGTGGCCTTCACATGGCCGATGCAGCCGAAAGTGCGCAGGTACGAGACATTGGGCTTGTGCCCGTGCCACGCCTCGTACGGTGTCATCCCCTTCAGAGCTTTGGTCGGTGATCGGTTGAGGATGAACACGGCGGTGGTGACTGCCTCACCCCAGAACGCCGCCGGCATCCTTTTCGCCTTCATCATGGACCTCGCCATGCCCACAATGGTCTGGTTCCGGCGCTCCACCACGCCGTTCTGATGCGGTGAGTAGGGAGCCGTGAGATGGCGGCCCACTCCTTCCTCGGCGCAGTACTCGGCGAATTCCACCGCCGTGAACTCGCCGCCACGATCTGTCCGCAGCACCCGCAGCCGCTTCCCCGATTCCGCCTCCGCCCGGGCCTTGAATGCCTTGATCGCGTCCGCGGCGTCGCTCTTGCTCGTCAGGAGCTGCAGCCACATGTACCGGCTGCAGTCATCCACGAGCAGGAGGAAGTACCGGCGTCCTCCATGTGTGGCCGGCGTGATTGGCCCGCACAAGTCCCCATGGACCAGTGCGAGTGGATCAGCCGCCCGGTACTTTGCCGCCTTTCGAAACGGCAGTCGCTTCTGCTTCCCTGTTAGGCAGCTGTCGCAGAGCTCGCCGGCGTGCTTGATCTCCGGCAGCCCGACCACCATCTTGCCGAGGCGGCCTAGAGCGTCGAAGCTCAGGTGGCCGAACCGGCCATGCCACAGCCAGGGCTCCTCCGTGCACGCTGCCGCCAGGCACACGGGCTGCTCCACCTTCAAATCCAGCAAGTAGAGGCGGTTCCGGGAGCGCGTTACTTTGGCGAGAAGACGCCGCTCCTTGTCCTTGATCCGCAGCACGCCATGGCGGATCAGGACCTCCGCACCATGTTCGTCCAGCTGCCCTAAGCTGACGATGCTTGAGCGCAGCTGCGGGATGAAGTAAACATCCGTCAGCGCGCGATGCTCCCCGTTCCGGCATCGGAAGACAACGGTGCCTTGGCCGCGGATGTGAACCCGCGAGCCATCTCCGAACTTGACCGTCCCGGTCTTGCTCTCATCGAGGTTGGAGAAGACGGCCCTGCTCCCCGTCATGTGGTTGCTGGCCCCTGAGTCAAGGTACCACCTCTGCTCCAGCTCATCCCCGACAGCGCCAAGTTGGACCTGCGCACGCGGCTCGTCAAGGTGGACGGCCTGCGTCGCAGTCCTCTGCTCCGCTTCCGCCTCCTCTGCTTCGCCATCCTGCAGCGCGCAGTACTCACCCATCAAGAGCGCGTGCTCGTCATCGCTGTCGTCTTGAGCAAGGTGTGCCTCCTCCTTCTTCTCCGGCTTCTTCTCTGGGCACTCCCGCGCCCAGTGTCCCACCTTCCCGCAACGTCGGCAGGCGTTCGGGTCGGTGTAGCGCTTCTTCTTCTTCTTGTCCGCCGGCGCCTTGCCACGCTGCTTGCTGCCCTCGCCGCTGCGGTCACCACCGCCCCGGCTGGAGGAACCTTCCCTGGACCTGCGCTTCTCTTTCATCCGCGCTGTCCACTCCTCCTCCGTCAGCAGCAGCTGGGACTTCACCTTCTCCGCCGGTGCGCGGTCCTCCACCGCGCGCAGCCGCCCAGTCACATCCTCGAGCGACAAAGTGGACAAGTCCAGCATCGTCTCGATGGACAAGGCAAGCTGGGCGTACTTGGCTGGCACGACGCGCAGCAGCTTGGCCACGACGTCCTCGTCGTCGATCGGCTTGCCATACGTGGCCAGCTGACCCGCCAACGACTGCAGACGCAGCGCGAAGTCCTCCACCGTCTCCCCGGGCTTGAACCGGAGATCGTCGAACTCTCTCCGCAGCTGCTGCGCCTTAGCCTTCTTGGCTCGATCCGAGCCAACGCGGAGCGATGCAAGCATCTCCCACGCCTCCTTGGCTGTGTCCTTCCGGCCAAGTGCCTCATGGTACTCGCTGGGTGTAGATGCCATGAGCGCCTCCATGACGCCCACCTCCGCCTCCTCACCGGCGTTCCCGGTCTCCACAGCCGCCCACCACTTGCGTGCGCGCAGCTTCCACTTCATGTGGACAGCCCACTCGCCGTAGTTGGTGCGGGTGAGCATCGGCCAGGAGCTGGCTCCGCCGAACTCCCGCACCGTGCGTATCTCCATCTGCGGCTGGACGACTGGGGACTCTGGGGACTCCTGCGGCTTCTTGCCGTCGCCGACGCCAGGCTTCCCACCGCTCGTATCCATCGCCGGCGGTTAAGCGCAGCGACGTGTACAAGCTCCGATACCACTTGTTAGCTGCTGTACCAGCAGCCCAGGGTGAGCAGACCCTGCTCACCTTCCCTCTCCCTCTCCCTTGAACCAAGGTGGAAGAAGAGCCTTGAGCTCTCTGAACACACACAAACACACACTGCAATTTCAGTTTCAGCGTTGGCTGAAACTGAGAGCTGCTGCTGCTTCACTATGTGGTGGCCAAAAAATGAACTGCCTTCTCTATTGCATTAGGTACATATATATAGGTCTGCATAGTCGGTTCTGCTGCCCAACTTGCATCTCCTAGTAGCTGTGTAGCAGCTGTATACAAGCAAATACTAACTTGCCTACTTCTACCTCTACCTGGCTGGTAAATACTAACAGCAAAATCTAAATTGACTACTGCTACTACTAGCTGTCCTTTTCTCATATCCTAAGAAACTTAAGGACTAAGCTATACTACTTGGTGTACAAGGAACCAGCAGCAGATTACTCAACAGTTACAGTGATCTAAAGAAAGGGTGGTTCGTTCAGTTTAAACTGGAACCAGAAAAAATAGTATCTAGTATCACAACGGACCATGGATAAATGCTTTGTTGATTAGAGTACATAGCAAGAGCTTACTATCAAATTGGTTTAGCTACCATTCTCAGTGTGAAATGGTTTCAGTGTTATGAAGGAAAAGATATGCCTTCATTATTTCAAAAGACAATATATATATGCATGAAACCATTTGATTATTGCTTTTCATAATGACAGTGACGATGGCATGCACAAAGGAACCCAATTTGATAGGCTAAAATGTAGTAAGCTGCTTACAACAAACAATACATTTTCAATAACAAAAACACAAAAGATCAAGTTACTTGTGCAAATCAAATGCCATCGACAAAAACTACTACGCCCCAATGAAGTCCTGTGGTAGCAACCCTAAAACCCTTTCTGGTCCTCAACCACACCATCATGTCAGCTTCAATGCCCCCTGTGATGCCTACCATCACCTCCCAACTAAACAAACAACTTGCATACCCTCTAACTGCCCTATCCCTTTCTCTTTTAAAGACGGCACAACCCCTTACATCACAGCATAATCCTTTTCAACACAATGTCCAGTGGGCAAACTTTTATTGTGGAAAACAAGTTTTCCAGATTATGACCATTTCCAGAGAAGAAAAGGGTGGAAGCAAGTGTCACTGGGCAGCTCAGTCATAAATATCCAGAAATTTCCATACATTACCATGGTCGTTACGGTTATTTGGAGACATGGGTATTCACCCTAAACATATTATGTATTCTCAATCTTGTATATAATAATAACTTCAAGAGAGAAAAGATTAAAAAAATGCATCCAACATATATATGAAAGTGAAACTGGAACAACAACAATGCAATTAAACATATTTACAGGAATCTCTCCGAGGAAACCAAGAAAAGAAAGCTCTTTTGCATCATCATCAATGGACCATTGACTACAATCCCGTTCTGGGAGTGTTAACCAGCCTCTACCAAGGAAGCATACATATCGTGATCATCTAACTACCAAAAACACAGTAGATATGTAATAGCATATAAACCAGTCGAGACTGATAGCCAGTCAAACACGAATCATTAAAGTGAATTATGATTCATGAATATCCTAGAACCAAGCTGCTTTGCAGAAGGCTACATCCTTAGATGTCGGAGCAACATGATTGACAGCTAATGAACAAAAAACATAACCATATATTTAGAAAGGGTACAATAACTAACTACCAGGTAGCAAATTCAATAAGTGTAACAACATACAAGGTTTAGGTCAAACATTGGGAATATAAATCATCAATAACTTTTTAGCTGTTGAGTTTGCAAATGTGAAAATTATATGAATAGATTTGTCTTGAAAAATACTCTCATACAAGTATACATATATCACTTTTCTATAAATATTTTTATGAAAATAAGAGGTTAAAGTTGTGTTTTGGAGACCGTGTCATTGTCCTAAACGACATAATAATACAACCTCTACCCGCGGGAGGATTGGCGCCCTCCCGCGGGTTAGGCTACTGTAGCTTTTTTTTTCCTTTCTTTTTTCATTTTCTTTTACTTTTTCGATTTTTTTATTTTTAAGATTTTTGCTTTTCTTTAACTTTTTTCTACTTTTTTATTTTTAAGATTTTTGTAGACATTTTTTTTCTATTAAAAACCGGTGCGACGATAGCGCATCCAATAATACAAACTCTAATTGTGGGACAACGCCCTCTCAATACTTGCGCGCGTTTTATGCTTATATAGTGACTGATATATTTAGAGATTGTTTAGTTCCAAGTTAAAAAGTTTTGGGATGTCATATCGGGTGTTTAACACTAATTTAGAGTATTAAATATAAATACTATTAACAAAACTAATTGCATAAGTGGAGAATAATTCGTGAGGCAAATTTATAAGTCTAATTATTAATAATTATCAAATGTTTAATGTAACACCATATTATTAAAACATGAATTTATTAGGCTTAAAAAATTAGTCATCTCGCAAATTATATTTAATACTCTATGTAAGGTCAAAACATCCGATGTAATAAGTGGAAAATTTATAGGGTAAAAACTAAATACATTTGTACTATTTAGGCCGATCAAGTTTTCCGTACATCCATACACAGCAGAACAGAGGCACTTATGAGACTTTGACAATCGTACCAATAGCAGGCGCGGCGAAGGGCGCTAACTACCCTTGTCTTTTATGAGTACGGAGGGAGTACACACAAAATTTCAGCAAAGCTAGCTACGCCTTTTCTACAACTTAAAAAATATGAAAAGAAACAGTCACCTAATGGTGGACTAAGTAAGTCTTGGTTAAAAACCAAAAATGAATTATACAAACAGACATTCTGTAACTAATTTAAGTATTTTTTTAATAATCCATTCCATGTTCAATAGGCAATATCTATTTTGTACAGCACATAGAGATACACAGGGAGAAGAATTCTGGCATCAGTTAGGATAGGTAACCACAGGACAACTCGATGACACTGTGCTTGAGCTACTTAAGAGTGATCTGTAAAGGTATACTTCCTCCAATTTTACAAATATAAGTCCATCTAGGTTTGTCCTAAATCATACCTTTTTAAAATTTTGACTATCACTTTGACTATCAATGTCTAAAATTTCAGAAAGATTGAAGGTACAAGATTGATGTTAATATATTCATTATGGAAAGTACTTGTTATTTAAGACAATACAGATATTGCTAGCCAAAAGTTAAAGAAAGTTTGGACTTAGGAAACAACTAGATGGACTTATATTAGTGATCAAAGAAAGCAATAACTTAACACCTACACCTTCTTATAACAGGCTAAGAGATTTTACATGGCTGTATACTATTTCCAAAAGCACATGGTACAAGTTCAAGCTATACCCAGGAAAACATTACAGCACAAGCCGGTTATCAGAAGGTGTATAGGATCCCATTATATACATATACCAATCAGAAAGTAGAAAAGAATCTAACCAGTCACAGGAAAAACACAAGCAATCACTTGTCATAAGTCACATATAGGAATTGAAGAGAGAAGGGGTAAAGGTGGCCATACTTCGGCGGGTCCGCTTCTTGTAGAGGATGCGGTAGCCGCACTCCCGGCACTGGATCACATCTCCGGGCTTCAGCGTGTTCTCAGCTCCACAATCTGAAAAAAAAATGCAGTTTTTCATTCAGTCAGAATATGGACGAGGAATTCAGTACTTGATTATTCGTTGGACTGTGAGCAAAGTACTAGATATGGAACTAAACATGCCCCAAAAGTCAGGGGGTCGCTACAACTCGTAATTTTGACCCGTATTTCGCTATTCTAATTTGCCGGACTGAAAACCCTTTTCTTCAAGAAGCTGCTCATACATGTCTACGGGTTCAAATTCCACGCCCATTTTCAGTCCTCCTGTACATGTAATCTCAGAGAAAGCCCCCTAAGAAAGTGATTTCTACTAGGTGAGAAACACGGAAACCAGCTGGTTTCCCTTATGTTTGCTGCCTGCTATACACACACAAAAAATCAGTCGTGGCTAGGCGGCGTCCAGGTCGGAACCGCGGCGATAAATAGAGATCGAGAGGGAGAGCGAGAGATCACCTCCGCACAGGTAGCTGACGGGTTCCGGCTGCTGAGGGTCCATCCGGCGAGCCGCGAGCTAGGGGACTAGGGTTTGTCTTTCTTGTGGAAGGAGGGATCAGACGGAGCAGCAGCTCTTTCCTAGCGGAGGGAGATGGAGATGGGGAAAGAGGAGGAGCACTGGAGAAGGGTGCCTGGTGGCTGGGCCGAGGGCCTGAGCTGGCCGCGGGCTGCCGGCCCAACTGGAGAACGCTGATTACCACCAACAAGCGAACAAGGCACGTATCAGTTCAGGCCCAAGATCAAAGTTTACAGAGAGCTAATTTCAGTCCAAATGAAAAATGTAGCAATGGTATATTTTTCTAAGAAAAATCCAGTTTTCCTCCCTCAACTTTTGAGGAAGTCCGTTTTTCCTCCCTCAACTTTAAAACCGGACAAACAACCTCTCTCAACTTTTGAAACCGTGCATTTTACCTCCATAGCCGGTTTTGGACGGTGGTTTTGCTATATTAACAGTGGTTTTGTCTTTTTTATTTTCGCTGAATTTTTGAAAAATCATAGTAAATCACAGAAAAATCATAAAATGGAAAATCCAATTTTGTTGGACTCTACATGAGTAGATCTATACAATGAACATATAATATGGTATACTTTAGTACAATTTTTTGCTGTAGTTTTAGATCTATATTTTTTGTAATTAAAATCAATTTATAATTAGTTATACATGATTCAATGAATATAATTTTTTTTACTATAGTTGAACCATACAATAATTAGCCCACCATAAAAATTTGACCACAATTGGACTACAGAAACTGCAGCTATGAATTATTCCAAATAATTACAGAAAACATATTATTGTATGGAATTAATTATAATAATTCATAGCATCAGTTTCTATAGTATAATTATGAGAAAATTTCTATGGTGTGTTAATTATTATATGCTTCAATTGTATCAAAGAATTATACTCATTGGATAATGTATAACTTAGTTATAATTTTTTTTGTTACAGAAAAGCATAAATCTAAAGCTACAATAAAAAACTTTATACTAAAGTATATCTATTATATGTTCATTGTATAGATCTACTCATATAGAGTCCAACAAAATTGGATTTTTTATTTTATGATTTTTCTGTGATTTACTATGATTTTTTAAAACTTCAGCGAAAATAAATTAAAAAAAGACAAAACCACATTGCTGTAGCAAAACCACTGTTACTGTACCAAAACCACCGTCCAAAACCGGCCAGGGAAGTAAAATGCACGGTTTTGAAGTCCGGTTACATAGAAAAATGGAAAAAGTCCGGTTTTGAAGTTGAGGGAGGCAAACTGGACTTTTTCCATTTTTCTATGTGTTTACCACCAACAAGCGAACAAGGTACGTATCAGTTCATTCGCGTTTTCTATGTGTTTTTTTTCCATCACTTGCTTGAAATTTCAGTCCAAATTAAAAAATGTAACAATGGTATATTTTTCCATATAGAAACAATACGTGAAAAACCCTTCAATATAGGACTTGTTTGATACATGAGTAATGTTTACTAGCTAAAGTTTAGCTTTAGTGCATCTAAATATAAGAGCTAATAGGCTGACTAACTTTTTAGCTACTTAATTGGCCTAACTTTTAGCCTCCACTAGTAACTAGCTATGTGTATCTAAACAAACGCCCTACAACAGTCTAGCATATCCAAAAATAATAATAAAAAAGAACAAATTATTGATTTCTTATACTGTTAATAAGTGAGGCCCTTTTTCTTAAGCCACATATACTGGTTATCACGGAATGTTCTAAAAAGATAGATGAATAGATTCTCTAAAAAAATCCAGTTACCAAACTGATGGATCATCATATGTAAATCGATACACCTTGTGCCATCTACACCTTAGAGCATCTCTAAGAGTTCCCAACATTTTTTTCTCAAAACCATAGAATTTTTTGACTCACTTAAAATTATTAGAAATAAGACCATCTTCAACAATTTTCAATAATTCACTCCTAAAATACAGAAAACAATTTCCATCAAAAATCATATACTATTTATAAATTATATTAACCATTTTTATATCTTCTTTCCCTCTTGTACATTTGCATCAACAATCCTTTTCTACTTTTTATTCTTTTCCACGCTCTTCCACCTTTAGATTAGCCGATGGATATGTGTGTGGGAGACACATGGATATACTCCCTCTGCCCCAAAATAAATACAATTGTAGGACTAGACACAGTTACCGATACACCAGAATTACTAAAATAACCCTATAAAGACGCAATCATTACACTTTGAAAAACAAAAAAAGTACAAAAAAAGACGAATAGAGTTCCCTTGTCTTATATGTAGAATTGTATTTATTTTAAAACAAATTTTGAACTCTAGAATTGCATTTATTTTGGGACGAAGGGAGTACCTGCGCAATCGGTATACTTTTTCTAAACGTGGAAAAATTAGGAGGTGGGGATTGAGAACTATTGGAGATGTGGTTTTTCCTCTTTTTTTTTCAAAAACCCTAGATTGAGAGGTAGTGCCAATTATGAGATGGCTTAACAAACAACACGTACAATTTGTATATTAGTATTGTCTTTAAGTTGTCTTGTAGTAATTCTAGGTCTTTAATTTGTGCATAAAACAAATGAATATTTGTACTTGCATGGCAACAACTACTTGTATAAAGATGTAGTTGTCTCATGGTTGTAAAATTTATCTTATGATGAGGTGGTTGCTTCACGAAACAACCACCTCTTTCTCTTACCTCCCCCTTTAGTATATATTTTTCCATATACCAAAAATACATGAAAACCCTTAATTTAGGACATGTTTGATACATGAGATAACTGTTAGCTAACGAAAAATTAGCTCTAGTGTATCTAAATTTAAGGGCTTATAGGTGGACTGATTTTTTAACCACTTCAACTAGTTGTTAGGCAATTAGCTAGCCAACTATAGTTAATTTAGACTAATTTTGAGCCCTGGCTAGTAACTAGCTATGTGTATGTAAACAAATCCTCCCCTACAATAGTTTAGCATCTAAACGAAATAAAAAGAACAAATTCTCTATATCTTATACGGTTACTAATTGAGGGCCTTTTTCTTAAGAGCCTCATACAGTTATCACGAAATGTTCTACAAAGATAGATAAATATAGATTCTCTAAAAATAATACAATTATTAGACTGGTGATATACCTTGTGTATTGTCTAATAAATAGTCTTATGCAGTGCCACATATAAGATAGATTAACAAACAACACATACAATTTTTGTATTGGTAGGCTTTGTTCATTTGAACTATTCAGCTACTTTAACCCGTACAAATCAATTGTGCAACAGTGCTTTTCTCTCATAATAACCGTATAAATCAGTGAAGCTACTTTAAGTCATGGTAAACAGAGTCATTGTCTTTTAAGTTGTTTCATTGTAATTTAGGATCTCTTAAATATTCTTCATTTATTATCTTATAGTCATAATTTTTATCTTATAAAGTGGTTGCTTCATGAAACAACCATATCTTTCTCTTACCCCCCCCCCCTCTCCACCATGTTTATAAAAAAATACTATCACATCGCGTGAGACCACCTTTAAAATTGCATGCTTATGTATTGTACTAGTGTACTTGCCGTTATGGCGTCCCCTAACGACCTGATACAAATAGATAGTGATGATATTGAAGAAACCGTAAGGTCCATGGCAGCCAGGAAAAGGAACTAGGGTCAGCGTGTTTTCATCGCTCTCTTTCCTCGAGCAAATAGGCCTTTGCATTGCATAAGAGCACTTATAATACAAACTTTACTATAAAGTCTAAGCCTATTTGTTATGTCAAATATATCATAGACTTGAAGTCTAAATAAGACTTGTAGTCTTGGTTTTCTCTCTCTTTCTTCAATAAATATACTACAACATCAGTCAAATACTATGAATAGAAGGATAATAAATAGATTTAGACTCTATGGTAGAGTCTACATTGTGAGTGACCTAAAACATCAATTCTTAATGCAAAGTTTTAATTCCGTGACCCATAAATAATTGACAAGCATGATTTTTTTTTCATTACCCATTTCTTCTCTCTCTTATATGGCAACCTATTTACTATAAATGAAACACACAAAATTTTCACTGAGACTTGCCTTACGACTATATAAGATAATCCAAATACTCCTTAAATTTGAATCTAAACTACTATACCTCTGCTATTATAATAGATAATTATAAAATAACTAGCTCCTTGTATTTCTATCTAAATTATCCTTGTGCCAAATAAACTAAATACACCTTGTTGACGTAAAATCTTGGTCGGTCACAACAACACACTCGTGCACACGGTCCTCAGAGGGGTGCGGAGTAAGGTCCTGACCTCCTGAACCTTCAACGTATGGTGGAGCCGAATCTTAGCGAGATCGACTTCGAGCGTGCGAGTCAATTTGACCTATAATTGACAAGGAGAAGAAAAGTCTGTCAAATTGTAGAACCTGCCGGTTTGATGCCAGACAGTTCCAAATTATACGGCTCTGATATAGCCACATGTCTTTAGAATTTTGACTACAAAGTCAACTCCCAGAAGATTGCATGAAAAGTATTGAAAACGATATGAAGCATAACGGCTATGACATGTGTAAAAGAATGTTCATAATAAACAAACAGCCGATGAGCTTGAAAGATGTTAACAAAATAAAGATCTATGTGTACATCTAAGTGACATGAAACCAACGTATCGACTAAATGCACGAGCAGTTCTATCCATTAACAGTGGGGTGTTTCCATACAGCCATAATAACAAATAGATCGATAAAATAGCTTAAACATCAACAGTGGGGTGTCTCCATACAGCCTTAATGATGACCAAGCTAGATCACATCTCATGCAAAGAGTAGATCCGTTAATTCCAAGCCACTTAAAAGAACACATTATGAAGAAAGTATAACTGGATCAGCTATTTTAGGATTCAAGGTCCATGAGGCACGAACAAGATCTACCCATCAAAACCATGGTTTAATCTAAAATAAACAGACTTAATCTATCATATATATCAGTGGGGTTCGGAAATACAGTCGTGATAGACATGCTAGATCAAATCTATCCGCTCTCAGATCGGATCGTGGTTTTATCGGATATCTCGAACGCACAACATGTAACAACCAAGATTGACAAAAATAGTCGATAAAAGGCTTGAATCGGCTATTTTCTCTGTTGTGGGTGTGTAAACCTCAAAACAGCCGAAATGAAGCATCTTTTAGGCTTGAGCCACTTTGTCAATCTTGATTGGACAAGATGTTGTTTAAAACATAAAGAAACAAATTAAAACGTAAAACAACATTGATAACTTAATGAATCTACTAACTTGCCAAACCAATAGAGCCGATAACTAGCCAAGATCGACTAAAGTAAGAGATTGATCAGAGTCAAGACAGTCTTACGAAAGACGAGCTTAAACCGATAACTAGCCATCTCATAGCTTAACAAGAGTTTGGTCGATGCCAAATACAGCCTTATTACACGATGACACAAGCCATTGGTGAAACTTACAAGCAAACCGGAGGTCGGTCGATGTCGATGCAGTCCTGCCTGGTTGAAGGTCTCGCCGAGATCTACGTTACTCCTACTCCTAGGGTTTTGGCCGAGGGCCGATGTATTGATTGATTGGATTCTTCTTACAAAATTCGGGTTTTCTAACTATTTATAACCCGGTTGACTCCTGTTCTAATACGACTAGGTTACATAATAGGTAAAAATAAAAGACGACTCGGATTTGAACTCCTTGGTTGAGCCCGACACCTCTTTGAAGCCCGTCGCGCTGGTCCACATGAATCCTTCTAGTCACGCTTGACCCACACAAGCTTCTTTATTTTTAGGCCGATCTTTTTCCTTAATAAATTAGTCGTTTATGTTCACAAAATAATAATCTTCTTGGTCCAAAATCCGGTGTAAACACATGCCCCCCAATTTTGGGATGAAATTTATTTTATCCCAAAAATGTCATTCTCCTTTCCTTAGAGTCCGATCGACTAACCTTTTCTTTAGTCGACCAGCCGAGTCTTCTTATTTCTTTCCCTTCGATACCGCAAACAGTCCGAACGACATCTTGACGATCAATGCGAGATGGTTCCTCTTCTCTTGAAAACCGTGTTGCGATTTAACATCCCACTCGAGTGCTCTGTACACACTGTACGAAGCGGCATCTTTTCCCTTTTTGAGATCCAATCCTCTAATATAAATTTCTCTCTCGCTTCCATCTTCCGTCACACCCAGAACACATATTCTGCTCGCTTTTGCCTTCCGTTGAAAAACCCTGTTTCTTGCCAAAAGCTTCGCTTTCTAAAAGCCCATCTCCTCCTCTTCCAATGGCAGACAACAACCGTGGTAAGCGTCCTGCGGAGGAGGAATTAAACTCTCGTTACCGCCCTCAGCGCCGCATTAGGTATGCTTCTCTTTATGCCTAATCGACTCCAGTTCTCATTATTTTCAAGGTCTGACTTGATTTCCTTCCTTTGCTTTTAACCAGGGTCGACGAGGGTCCTTCCAATGCTGCAACCGCTCTGGCACCTCCCCCCGGAATGGAGTCAGTCTCTGAAAACCCCTCCTCCAGCAGCTCCGAGTCGATGGTCACTTGCCATTACCGTTAGATGATGGAAATGAGGAACCTTCACTCGGAGGCCACCATCAGGAACTGTCTCCTTGAAGACCACATCGCCCAACTCCAAAAGGCATTGGAGGAGGCAGAAGCGAGGGCCTCCCGGGCGGTTCAACAGTGCGCAGAATCTGATGCGCGTGTCGCCAGTATTTCTCTTTTTCCTGAAGAATTTCATTTGATCGGATCTCCTTTGCTCAATCTCAATGTATCTTGTTTACTCTGCAGACCTAACCGTGCGCCTGGAGGCCCTTCAGGAGGCGGGGAATGAGGCGGCCGACTCCGTGAATGCCGCCGGTGATAGCGTCGTGGAGAGGGTGACCAACATCCTCATAAGGGTACATGAGGTTGCCCTCCATGGTGTTCGTCATGGCGCTGCCATGGCCCTCGGGGCTGCCGAAGCCTACACCGGCCAAGACCTGGGTGGCCTCGAAGTCACCCCGGAAATAAGTCACGCCATGGAAGTGCACTTCGATGGTGTTGACGGAGCGGCCGGGGAGATAACATAGTCCACCCCCTTTGTAATCATAGTAGATAAGGTCTTCGAGTAGTTTATCAGGACCAAGCTTTTGTAAATAAATCCTTTTTTGAATATAATTTTTCTGTTCCTTTATGATCTCCTTGTGATAAGACCCATCGAGGTCTCTTTATTTCAATGACTCTTGATCCTGTATTTTTGGACTGAAGGCGATGCTTCGATTGCATCGGCTATTTTTTGATCTGAAAGCGATATATCAGTATTGGCTACCAATTGGAAACCAACGCTGATACATTAGCCACTGGCCAGGTCAATTAGTTATAATTGATCCACCCAGATACTAGGATAATACTTCTTAAAATATTTCCCATTAACTGCCCTGAAATATTCGACACCCTCTAGAGTCTCATAGAAATAAGCATTGCCAGGAGCGCATCTGGTAATCCGATAGGGTCCTTCCCAATTTGGTGACCATTTACCATATTTGCCATCCTTAGTTCCAATAGGCAAAATGACTTTCCAAACCAAGTCCCCTTCATTAAACTTTTTCTCCCTGACCTTTTGATCATAGTACTTAGCCACTCTTAGCTTCTGAGCTCTGATGTTTTTCAAAGCCTTTAGCCGATGAAAGTTCAAATCATCAAGATTGTCCATCATGAGATGTTTATATTCATCGGCCTTCAAATTATTCTGCTGTGATACTCTCCTGGATCCTATATTGATTTCCCAAGGCAATACGACTTCATGACCATAAACCAGCTCATATGGTGAACACTTAGTTGCACCATGACATGCCATCATATAGGACCACAAGGTCTCACTGAGTATCGAATGCTACTTTTTTGGATGCTCTTTAACCTTCTTCTTAATGATTTTGATCAAAATCTGATTAGAAGCTTCAGCCTGTCCATTAGCTTGTGCATAATATGAAGACGAGTTGATCAACTTAAAGCCTGTGCTAGCAGCAAAATCCTCAAATTCTTTTGATACAAACATCTTTCCTTGATCTGTAGTAATGGTTTGAGGAACACCGAATTGATAAATGATATGCTCTTTGATGAACTCAATTACGGTAGCCGATGAAGCTTCTTTTAGAGGAATAGCTTCAACCCATTTAGTAAAATAGTCTGTTGCTACCAACACAAATTTGTGTCCCTTGCTAGATGCCAGAAATATTTGGCCAATCAGATCTATTCCCCATCCTCTAAATGGCCATGTCTTTGTGATTGGATTCATGGCTGATGCCAGAGACTTCTGAATATTACCGAATCTTTGGCATTCCTGACATCCTTTATAATATTTAAAACAATCTTATAAAATGGTTGGCCAAAAATATCTGGCTCTTCTGATCATCCATTTCATTTTATGAGCAGACTGATGCGCACCACAAACTCCTTCGTGGATTTCTCCCATCAGAACTTTGGCCTCTTCTTGACTGATACATTTAAGAAGTACACCATTGATTGTTTTATGATAAAGTTGATCCTCAAGAAGGACAAACTTCGTAGCCTTATACCTTAATTTTCTAGATACTCGCTGTGATGGATTCCTCAAGTATTCAATAATTTCAACCCTCCAATCATCATCACCGACAATTTCATCAGTTAATATTTCAACGATTTGTCGATACCCAGAAGCACTCTGAGCTAAACGATTAGCTTCTTGATTCTGACATCTAGGAATATGCTTTATGACAACAGAAGAGAAAGAATCAAGCAACTCAAGGCACTTTTCATAATGCTTCCTCAGAATATCATCTTTAAACTTATATAGGACGAGTAATTGATTAATTACTAATTGAGAATCTCCAAAAATCTCAACAGTCTCGGCCCTTACCTCACACAAAAGCTGAAGTCCCTTGAGAAGTGCTTCATACTCATCTTGATTGTTAGTGGAGGTTGGATCAATTGAGAAAGCAAATTCAAAACCTCCTCCCTAAGGAGAAACAAGAACAATGCCAATGCCTCCACCTTGCTTGCAATTGGAACCATCGAAAAACAAGGCCCATGGGGTAAAATCTAAAGTTTTAATTTCCTGTTTATGATGACGAGTAACAAAATCGGCTATTACCTGATCTTTAACTGCCTTAGCCGATTCATATTTCAAATCAAATTCTGATAATGCAAGAATCCATTTGCCAATTCTCCCATTTAGAATAGGCATGGACAACATATGTTTAATTACGTCAAACTTTGACACCACCATGCATTCAAAAGACAACAGGTAATGTTAAAGCTTGGTGCACGAGAAGTATAAACATAGGCATAATTTTTTAACAGGAGAATACCTCGTTTCTGGGTCAAGTAATCTCCTGCTGAGATAGAACACCACTCTTTCCTTTCCTTCAAATTCTTGCATTAAGGCCGATCCAATTGTATGATCATCGGCTGACACATACAACTTGAAAGGTTTGTTCTTCTGAGGAGGAATCAAAACTGGTGGAGACTTCATATACTCCTTGATTTCATCGAATGCCCTTTGCTGTTCATCTCCCCATTTAAACTCTTGATCATCCTTCAACTTTAACAAAACTGAGAACGGCAAAATCCTGGCTGACAGATTCAAAACAAATCTCCTGATGAAATTGATTTTGTCGATCAAAGATTGTAATTGAGTCTTTGTAGTTGGTGGCAGTGCTTTATCAATCGCATCATAGCTCTTTTGACCAACTTCAATCCCTTTTTCATGTACCATAAATCCCAAGAACTGACCATCTGATACTCCAAACGCACATTTGTGAGGATTCATCCTTAAGCCATGCTTCTTTGCGCATTCAAGAGTATCTCTGAGATCCTTAAGATGATTTTGATAATCCCTGGACTTTACAACCAGATCATCAATATAAATCTCAACAATCCTGCCGATCAACTCATGAAAGATATAATTCATAGCCCTCTGATAAGTTGCACCGACATTCTTAAGTCCAAAAGTCATGACCACCCACTCATATAATCCTATAGCACCTGGACATCTGAATGCAGTTTTATGTATATCTTCTTCTGCCATAAAAATTTGGTTATAACCAGCATTGTCATCCATAAAACTGATAACCTTATGTCCTGCTGCTGCATCGACTAACATATCTGCCACCGGCATTGGGTAGCCATCCATTGGAGTAGCTTTATTCAAATCTTTGAAGTCGATACAAACCCTCATTTTTCCATTTTTCTTATACACAGGGACTACACTAGATATCCATTTAGCATATCTACATTGCCGAATGAAATTAGCTTCGTAGAGCTCTAGTGATTTTTGTTTTCACATCAACCATAACTTCTGCTCTAATCCTCCTTGGAGCTTGTTTTACAGGCCGACTCCCATATTTGACAGGTAGTCGATGTTCTACCAATGATCGATCAAGACCAGGCATTTCAGAATAATCCCAAGCAAAACATTCTTTATATTCTTTTAACAATGTGATAAGTTCTTGCCTAAATTTGGGATCCAACTTAGCACTAATGTATGTCAACCTCGGCTTATCACCGTTTCCAATGTCAACTGCTTCTAGTTCATCAGCCGATGTGAAACCCTTACCCATCTTACTCTCATCCTCGTTAACTGTATAATCCATTAAATATATTTTTTGAAGCCGACTGCTTGGATCGGCTGTTGACTCTCGTCAATTGTCTTGAGAAAGTCTTCTTCGAGAATTCTTCCGAAAAAGCACTCTAGGTTATCAAAGTTCAAAACATCAGGGTCTCAATAAGCAAAACTAACAGTTGAATCGGTTGGTACCACTTCCACGGTGTCGCCGATCTACTGAATTACATTCTGATGCATGGTGGACGTAATGCAATAGTTGGCGTGGATCCAATCCCTTCCAAGAAGCACACTGTAAGATTCTTTTGCATCGACTACAAAGAAAGTAGTCGGCATACTCTTGCTGCCAATTGTCAACTCGACACATATAGCACCTTTAGTAGTCGATATGTTGCCAGCAAAGTCGGGCAACCTCATATCGGTCTGAGTCAAGTTTTCAGTGGTCTTGCCAAGCTTTCTAAAAGTGACGTATGACATCAAATTAATAGCTGCCCCTCCATCAACTAACATCCTGTTCAGAGGCCTCCCATCGACAAACCCTTTTAGGTATAAAGCCTTCAAATGGGAATGTCTCTCAGGTTTTTGAAACGTGGCCTCTTCTGCTTGATAAATCCACTGAGCAACTACCTCTTCATTATCAGATTCTTCTTCATGATCAGAGGATCTAAATTCAGCAGGCAACATGAACAGAGCAGCGATATTAGCCAATGACTCACCCTTATCGGCTATCTGCTTTACTTGCCAGACTTTGGGTTTCTTTTTCTGGACTTCATCATTTCTCAACCTTTGAACCCATCGCTTCTGGCTTTTGGTCAAGCCACCAGGACACCATTGCCCCTCTTGCCAAGGATGATCATGATCGGCTAACCTTACTCCAAGCCGATTATGAACATTTTTATTTTTTATGCGCCGATTTGTATTTTCAAACCTTAATCTTTCATGTACAGATCGGCAGTTGTCTCTCGACTGCCTATACTCTTGGTACTGATCACTGCATTCTGAACAATTACGAAGCGTAGGAAGTTTCAAACCCTCATTCCAACAATGTCTGAAGAAGGGACAATCCCAATGATTCTTTTCTTCATCTCTGATGTGTCTTCCTTCTTCACGAGACCTCCTATACTCTTCTTCTTCGAGCCATTCTTGATATTCTTGTTCATCCCTTTCCCTTTGCATCTGGCTTCTTTCCTTCTGATGTTGCCACTTGTTCA
Source organism: Coix lacryma-jobi var. lacryma-jobi (assembly GCA_009763385.1). Taxonomy (NCBI): domain Eukaryota; kingdom Viridiplantae; phylum Streptophyta; class Magnoliopsida; order Poales; family Poaceae; genus Coix; species Coix lacryma-jobi. The sequence goes on from CM019828.1 coordinate 131,471,290, forward strand.
GTAAGATCCTGACAGTTGGACGCCTTCTTGCTTCACCAGCCTTTGAAGTCTCAGGTTGATCATGTTGATCATTGTTTCTCTTTCCTTTCATCTCCTGATACTCCCTGGCTGTTAGTTGCTTCTTTGGATCAACTATCCCAGCTGCCTTGGCTTTATCAGAAGTCAACACCCTGATTTCACTTCGAGGTGCTAGAGCTACCATGTTCTGTGGGAAAGGATGGCCATTGATGCTCATGCCTTTGGCTTTTTCCGGACATATCCTTCCTTTAACGATTGCCCTCTGTATCATATCTCTAAAAACTCGACAATCATTAGTAGTATGGGTACCAGAATTATGAAATTTGCAGTACCTTTTACCTTTAAGCTCCTCGGCCGATGGGATAGTATGGTTCCCAGTCAACTTGATTTGACCCTTTTCTAGCAAATAGTCAAATATCTTGTCGGCCTTATTAATGTCAAAGCTATACTTTACATCTTTCTTGGCACTCTTGGATTTTGCCCAAGGCATGTACTCATTGTTCTTCCAAGACCAATCTACAGCAGCCACTTCTTCATCACTTTCATCTTCTGAATTATTGTCTTCATCTTCCAGGAAGAAATGGCTTTTTGCATTGTAGACTTTCTTAGGTTTGAAGACTTGATTGTACCGATTTTGGGCATCAATACTTGCTACCTTTTTAGCTAAATCGGCTATACTGTTACAACCAAAGTCGATTTTTTCTCCGATAGCATGTATCAATCCTCGAATCGCAATGCTAACCACCTCTGGGTCCGACAATGATAAGGAGTAGCATTGATTCTTCATCTCTCTAAACCTTTGGAGGTATTGGCATCCAGACTCATTATTCGTTTGCCTTGTATCGATCAAGTCCACTAGACCTTTCTCCAATACTCCAAGGTCAAAGTATTTATGGAATTTATCTTCCAAATCTCCCCAGCTCTGAATGGAATTGAGTGGCAGAGATGAAAACCATGAAAAAGCTGAACCAGAAAGAGAGAGAGGGAACATTCTGACTTTAAGTGCTTGTTCATCACCAATCTCTCCAAGCTGGACCAGAAATTGGGTTATATGCTCCATGGTTGTTACTGAACCGGTCCCCGTGAATTTAGTAAAATCAGGGATTCTATATCTTGGAGGAAGAACAACCTGATCAAACCATTCTGGATATGGCTTTTTGTAGCCGGTCACTGTAGATTTTGGCGTCAAGCCAAATTGCTTCTGAACCAGATCAGTCACCCGACTCATCAGTTGATCAATTTGGTTTACCGTCTTTTGATAGCCGATGTTCTGCCCCCCCCCAAAGTGTTGCCATTATATCCCGGGTTCTCCTGAGCATCCAAGGTATAGAAATCTGAGACATAATGATATCCCAGAGGGATATCACCAGGTGCTACGCTCCCTTGATATGGTGGTGCATTGAAGTCTCTGGTGATGCGCCTTGCATGAGGAGTTATTTTTGTAGCAGATGAGTACATGTTATTACTCATAATCGGCTGTTGCACTGGCTGCGGTGTCATGCCCCCAGGGTTAATCATCACCTGGCTTCCATTGCCATTTGGACTGTTGACCTGAGGTCCAACAGAAGCTCCAGCTCCTTGATTGTTTCTCACAGTATATGCTGGGCCCCTTCTGTCATCGCCTAAATTGAAGGCCTCTTTAATGGCATTTGAGAGACTTGTAAGGAAAATGGACCTCGGATCATTTAACTTTGGATTTTGGTGTTTGATGAACAACATAACCAAATTGGACTAATGCGTTTACAAGTGTTTGTTTTGTAGTCCAATAGGGTGCAAATGTGACTTGGACAAAGGCTACGTGGTAATCCGATGATCAACACCTCAAACAAGACTCTAGAAGCTTAGTAGAAGACCCTAAAGATCAAGCAAAGTCCAAGGCACAAGAATGGAACCAAGTCAGGTGCAAAGAACAAAAGAAAGGCGGGAAGAACAAGTGACCGGACGCTGCTTCGCAGTGACCGGACGCTGGCTTGGATGCGTCCGGTCAGTACCCCAAGCCAGCAGCGCCACGTCAAAGCGACCGGACGCTCCGATGCTACTGTTCCTCAGCGCGACCGCGTGACCGGACGCTACGACGACGATCGGATGCTGGAGCTCAGCTGAGTCCGATCGAACACAGAGAGGTTCCAGAGGCACAAAATCGTGACCGGACGTGTCCGGTCGTCTGTGACCGGACTCATGCCAGAGTCCGATCAGTGCCTGTGAAGGCTGGCAACTAGCCGTTGTGAGAGACCGGACGCGTCCGGTCAGGACGTGACGTGCGTCCGGTCGATGGCAGAAAAGTCCATCTCTTTGCCCAATGGCTCTATTTGCTTGGGGCTCTATATATACCCCCATGGCCGGCCAAAAACAGATGGTTGGAGCTCAAGGAAGTATACCAAGTGCATAGACACATATTTAGTTGCTCTAGCCACCAAAGTGCTCAAGTGATATACTAGGTGATTAGTGTATGTGCTTTGCGAAGTGCTTAAGCTAGTTAGACCACCGCTTTGCTCTTGCTCTTGGTGTTAGGCCTAGTGTTTAGTGAGGTTGAAAACCTCTCATCTACCGGTGCTTGCGTGCACCGTTGTTGTACATCGGCGGGGCTTGTAGTCTTGCGAGACTGTAACATCCCAAAATTTGCATCAATTGGAAATTAGGCAATATGATTTAGTTATGCATTTTTATGTGTTGCATAAAACCTAGTTAACAAATTATTTGCAAAAGCTAAAATTAATCCTAGGCCAAAGACCATGATGATGCATACATGCTGGTGCATATTTTATTTTTTTTTGTGATGATTGGTTTTGCTCAAAACTTGTTTGAATTCAAATGGATTTCAAATTTGCTTTTGAAATCAGCTTCTGAAAATTGGAAAATCTTTTCCTTTCTTCTCCTCTCCATTTTTTCTCCTTTTGGCCCAAACCGATCCGGCCGGCCTGCTTCCTTCTTCTTGCCGGCCTGCTTCCCTCCCCTCTCCTTCGCCCGCGTGGGCCGCCGCCCGGCCCAACTCTTGCGCGCAGCGTCGCCAGCCGCTCGCGAGCGCTCTCCTCTCTCTCTCTCACGCTGACGCCGATGGCCCGCGTGTCAGCTCTATCTCCCCCGTCCCGTATCCGATCCAAACTCGAGCCAGAGCTCGATTCCATCCTTCCCACGCGACCTCGCTTGCCTATTAGGCCAAGCCGACCCTCTTATAAGGTTCTCAAGAACCCGCCGCCTCTCCCACGCAAGAATCCTGCGCTCTCGTGCCCTATCTCGCCCACACCGAGAGCTCCGCGGCCGCCGAAGATCCGCCGCCGTCAACCCGACGCTTCAACGAGTTCCAACGCTCGCAAGAGGTCCCTAGAGCTCCGTCTTGATCTCTCGAAGCTAGCCGAGCTTTTTCCCTTCTTTTTCCTTCTCCGTTTGATACCTTAATCTCTCGCCGTCGTTGCAGAGCCGCGCCGACCGCCTCGCCGTGCCATCTGCCGTCACAGAGACCTCACCGACGCCATCATCACCTCGGGTGAGTTCGCCTTGATCTCCTCTTTCGTTTGGATCCACTCCCGAGGTCTCTACCGCATCGTAGCGCGAACCCGAGCCGCGCCGCCCGTCTCCGACCATGGCGCCGCCGCGCACCCCTTTGCTCCGGCGAAAGCGCCGCCGGTTTACTCCCAGAACTAATCTGAGCCATCCATCTAGGAATCGACGATCTCCATCAGTCGGTACCCCTTCGCCGGTCATTTTACAAAAAGGCCATTACAATTTTTTCGGGTCTCAACCCGCGGTCCAAACTGCACTGTTCGATGAGTCTGTGTTTTCTTCCTTATAAACCCCTGCGTTTCTTCCAAATTGAGACGCAGTCCAGTCAATTCTGAAATTCGTTTTAAATCGACTTTAAATTCAAATTCGAGTTTGGTTTATTTACAGTTTTGCCACCAGTTTTAAATGCTTATAACTTCTACGTTTTTAGTCCGATTTAGTCCGTTCAAGTTGCGTTAGATTCGTTTTGAAAAGATCTATCTATCTGTATGAAAATTTATACTGTTTTCAGTACTTAAAATTTGAGTTTGGTTTAATCTACTAACCAAGGTTTTGTAACTTGTTTAGCTCATAACTTTCGCGTTATAATTCCGTCTTTCGTGATCTTCGCGTTTATGTGATCGTGCTGGATCGTAGTTTCTGTTTTCAAACTTTTTATATTATTTTCTTGCTGTTGGTGTAATGTTCTAATTATAGCTTGTTTGCTTTGCATGATTGTGTTCCGATGATTGTGTGTTGATGTGGTAATCGAGTATAGACGGTGAGACATACGCTGGTGATCAGGAACCCTTCTACGACAACCAAGAGCTACCAGAGTTCGCTGAATCAGGCAAGTATAGCATGGGATCCTCCTTGATGTCCTAATAACCATAAATCACTTTAAACATCATATGCATGTGTCTACCTTGATGCCTATTTAGATTTATCCTAGGTGTTGATCTTGTGCCTTGTTATCCTCGGTATGCATTGGGTAGAACTATGCTAGTGCTCAAATTAAACTTTGATCATGTGAGTCTGAACTTAATGATATATGCAACTTGGTAAAATTGGCTTTTATAGCAACATGGTTTAGGAACTACTATAAGGGATCACCCGGGACTACAGTGCAACCATGGGAGTTATATGGCTCTGACCTTAGCTCAGTATAAGGACCTTTTCTAGCTTGTTAGAGGTTACCCGAAAGGGCGCATAAGGCGCTTGACGAGCTGGATTTAGGGCGGCTACTTTCACTTTGCCTGCGTGCCGCAAGGTTGAGAGACCCTTCTTCCCCTTGCCTTAAGACCTAGCGGCCCTAACTTGTTAGACGAACCTTTGAAAGGCTTTGCGTGTATCCTGCCCGCTCACCTCGGAAGTGTTATGGGAGTAATTAACCCGGGCATCTGGATATCACGACTCATCGGGTAAAGTGTACAACCTCTGCAGAGTGTAAAACTGATATATCAGCCGTGCTCACGGTTACGAGCGACCTGGAATTCTTATGGTATAGTTGTTGCTTTAATAATGTTTTAATGTGATATTTCTATCTCGTTCAATGGTTTCATGTTCACATTGATCACATGTTTAATTGGGGTGGATATTATTGATGCTATCTAATGCTAAAATTATGCCAACTAAAAGCTACCGCAGTCTAACCAGTGTCAGCCTTATTTGAGCCTCATGAACCCCATGTTACACTTGTTAAGTACGAGATGTACTTATGCTTGTTTATTTTATTTCTACTTGGATAAAAATCCCGGATGGGTAACAGATTGCTATGGTAACGACGACTTCCCTGAAGAGTTCTAGTCTTGCTGTCAACCAGTCATCTTCCCTGTGATGGAGCTACCGCGAGAGATACTTTATTTATCCGCTGCTATGTAAAGACTTTGAATAATATTCGTTATGTAATAAACATATGTGATGGTACTTCCTATATTTGTGGCTTATGTGTGTGATTGATCTCTGGGCACACATGAGTTATTGCATTCAATTTTGTTCTTAAAATTGGGTGTGACAAATTGGTATCAGAGCTATGTTGACTGTAGGACGCAAGCCTAGTTAGTTATGGTCGTTTTAGTGGTCCTTGCTTCTCAATTCTTGCTATTTATCTTAGCCTTGTTAATTTATCAAAACTATATGCTTCTCTTTACTTGCTCTATTATACAAATATATTGATTCTATTGTATCTGTCTCTTGGTCTACTCCATAGATGGCTCGTCGTATCACCCGCAGGACCGTCGGTGGACGCAGGAGGGTAGGCAACCCCGTTCCGCAAGCACCGCAAGCACCCCATGAGCCAGAACCGCAGGAGGTAGCACCGCAAGAGCCAGTACTGCAAGAACAAGCACCTCAAGAGGTGGAACCACAAGCTCCAGTACCTCCCGCGCCAGTGCCCCCAGAAGTGCAGGAGGTTGAAGACGATGAAGAGCTTCCAACGGGTTGGGACGTGGACTCCGGGTATCTCGTCGGAGCACCCACAGCTGCCCAGAGTCCTACACATCACAGGCTGATGGGACTTTTTGATGCCTACTACCCCGACAAGAACATCATCGTACAATACACCCACTGGAGGTACAGTCATCCCATGGAAAGGACCTACTGGAAGGCAAGAGTGACTGTCGCCGTCCGAGAACCAGAGAGTGGCCTATACCTGCATGAGATGGTGATTGGCCACAGGGCTCGCCGGTCCACTCTAGCGTCAGCCTTGGAAGCCGTGGCAGTTGAAGCCTACAAAGCGTTCCGGGGTCGTCGCATTGAGGACATGAGGGATGATGCATACCGCTATCTGCCCTATTGGAACAGTGAGAATAGGGAGGCTATGGTAGAAGACCCCAATGCAACTCCAACCGAGAAGGCCACACGAGATTTTCTCCTTGACAGGGAAAGATCTAACGCGGACTTGGAAAAGGAGGTGATATCCCTGGGAAAAGATCTCAAAAGATGCTATAACACCATTGATGGGCTTTTGGAACTTCTCAACCAACCCCCTATGTACAAGAGGCTCCGTGAACCGCTCTACAAATAGGCATAGGTCACCCTTCTATGTAATAAGACGATAGTAGTAAGCGTGTGTCAAGTCTAGTTAACCTTTGTGCTAGTGTGCTTCTTTATGTGTGAGTTGGATTATTATTATGCTTATGTGTGATTTGGTTCTTTGTAATGAGTGTTGAGATATTGTAGGCTTGTCTACAAATCTCATAGTTAGACATAACGTTTATGAATAATAAGAGGGTTAGTTATATCTTGTCCTATGCTGTTTTCTGGAGCAACCTGTGATCTTTTGGTTATATCTCAAGTTTTGATCGTGCAATATGGCTGAAAGTTTTATGGTGGAAAATAGACTCCTATATCTAACCAATGCCTCTGGAATCACCCCAATAGCTGTTATGGTTTGAGAGATATGACAGTTTCAAGTTAGAGTTTCTGCGCAGTTCTGAATTCTGGACAGATTCGTTTGTTCTCTGTTTTTGACAAGTTTAACGACAGAATCTGGGAAAGTCACTTAAATAAAAGTTGTAGATAATTTCGTTATCTTTCCAACCGTGTATCACACGCCCTGTTTGGATTTCTGGAACTCCGTATATGACTGTTTTTCTGTGCTGCTGTTACCGGATCTCGCCCAGAAATTTTCAGATCTCCTGTTTCCTCTCATATAAGTGATCTTTTCTTAAAAAGTTCACTAACCTTGATCCCTGTTGGGAAACACAGATGGCCGCCAGAGGAGGTGGAGTTGGAGGTGGACGTGGACGTGGCCGTGGACGTGGAGCACCTGTTAACCCACCACCACCACCACCCCCAGTTGACATTCAACAGTTGATGGGCATCCAAGCCCAATTTATGCAAACCATGATGCAACATATGCAGAATCAGCCAGTTGGAGGAGCACCACCGATGCAAGTGAGGGACAAGAGGGGTGAGTTTTTGAAGGGTCACCCGCCAGTGTTCTCTCATGCCGCTGATCCCCTGGAGGCTGATGACTGGCTCCGTGCTATTGAACGCCAGCTTACCCTCGCGCAATGCAATGACCAGGAGAAGGTGCTCTATGCTTCTGGTCAGTTGCAAGGAGCCGCTCTGGATTGGTGGGAATCGTTTCAGTTCGGTCAAGCCAACAATGCCCCACCTGTTACCTTTGAGGAATTCAAGACCAACTTCAAAGCGTACCATATCCCTGCTGGTCTGATTGAATTGAAGCAAGAAGAGTTCCGATCTCTGCGCCAAGGAGCCATGACCGTTGCTGAGTATCGTGACAAGTTTGCTCAACTGTCACGCTATGCCCCCACAGATATTGCTCAAGATGCCGACAAGCAGCGTCGCTTCCTCAAGGGTCTGAATGACGGACTGGCACTGCAGCTTATGTCCAATGAGTATGCCAGCTACCAGACCTTAGTCAACCGTGCTATTGTGGTTGACAACAAGCGCAAGGAGATGGAGGCTAGGAAGAGGAAGCTCCAAGGTCAGTCTTCTGGTAATAACAACCGCCCTCGTTCCAACTTCGCACCAGGCAATCAGCAGAGATACCAGGGACCGACTTCTCAGTGGAACCGCAATCATGGACAGCAACGTCCTTCATACCCGCAACAGCAGCAGAACAATAATCAAGCCCAGCGTCAAGGCACTCCCAACAATGCTCCCATGAAGACTAGTGCACCCAACACCCCCGTCAAGAATGGAACACCCAATGCCTGTTTCCGTTGTGGTGATCCCGGTCATTATGCCAACCGCTGTCCGAAGAGGCAAGATCAGCTCCCACCTCAGAATAATGGGCAGAAAGGAAGGCAGCAAGTACCCCCTAATTCGGGCAAGGTGAATCACGTGTCCACAGAGACCGTACAGGAAGCGCCAGAGATTATGCTTGGTACGTTCAATATCAGTTCCATCCCCGCTACAGTTCTTTTCGATTCTGGTGCATCGCATACTTTCATATCACATACGTTTGTTAGAATGCATAATCTACCTGTTAGTCTCATGAAAACCCCCATAATGGTTACCTCACCGGGTGGAGGTTTGCAAGCTACGCTTCAGTGTATGCCTATAGATGTGTCCCTAGGGGGGGTAGATTTCTCAGTGTCCCCAATTGTGCTGAAGACAGCTGGTATTGATTTGATACTGGGTATGGATTGGCTGACGAAAACCAAGACCGGTATTCAATGTCAAGATAAAATTGTGACAGTTACCACAGCTAAAGGAGACAGAATCAGTGTGAATGTAGTGCTACAACCAACACCGACAGCAACCGTGAATCAGATGAATGAAGAGGTTTTCCCAGAAGATCTAGTGGTGGAAGAGTTTCCGGATGTGTTCCCCGATGACTTGCCAGGTATGCCGCCTGACCGCGACATTGAATTTATTATTGAGCTTTTACCTGGAACTGCACCCATAGCTAAAAGACCATATAGAATGGGAGTACCTGAATTAGAAGAACTTAAGAAACAAATTAAAGAGTTACAAGAAAAAGGGTTTATTCGTCCTAGTTCATCACCTTGGGGAGCTCCTGTTATCTTTGTTGACAAAAAGGATGGTGGTCAACGGATGTGTGTAGATTATAGATCGCTTAATGAAGTTACCATCAAGAACAAGTACCCGTTGCCGAGGATTGATGATCTGTTTGACCAGCTTAAAGGTGCATGTGTGTTCTCTAAGATTGATCTGCGTTCTGGTTACCATCAGTTGAAGATTCGAGCATCTGATATTCCAAAGACAGCTTTCACTACAAGGTATGGGTTGTATGAGTATACAGTCATGTCATTTGGATTGACCAATGCACCTGCCTACTTTATGTATTTGATGAACAAAGTGTTCATGGAATATCTCGACAAGTTCGTTGTTGTGTTTATTGATGATATTCTAGTATACTCTAAGAACAAGGAGGATCATGCTGATCACCTGAGGTTAGTGCTACAAAAACTCAGAGAGCATAAGTTGTATGCCAAGCGCAGCAAGTGTGAGTTTTGGTTGAAGGAAGTTTCTTTCCTTGGACATGTTATCTCTAATGGAGGCATTTCAGTAGATCCAGGCAAGGTTGAAGACGTGTTGAATTGGAAGCCACCAACAGATGTGACCGAGATTCGTAGTTTCCTTGGATTGGCTGGTTACTACAGAAGGTTCATTGAAGGATTCTCCAAACTTGCTAAGCCAATGACAGCTCTGCTAGAGAAGAATGCTAAGTTTGTCTGGTCCGATAAATGTCAAGCTAATTTTGAGGAGTTGAAGAAACGTCTGACTACAGCTCCAGTGTTAATTCTGCCAGATCTGAGTAAGGATTTCTCTATTTATTGTGATGCATCTCGTCAAGGTTTGGGTTGTGTTCTTATGCAAGAAGGCAGAGTGGTAGCATATGCATCAAGGCAGTTGAGAAAGCATGAGCTGAACTATCCCACTCATGATTTAGAATTAGCAGCTGTTGTTCATGCATTGAAAATTTGGAGACACTATCTAGTGGGTCACAAGACAGACATCTATACCGATCATAAGAGCTTGAAATACATTTTCACTCAGTCTGATCTGAATTTGAGGCAGCGCAGATGGTTGGAATTGATTAAGGATTATGATTTGGAAATACACTACCATCCCGGAAAGGCTAATGTTGTAGCAGATGCCTTGAGCAGAAAAAGCCATGCCAATAAGATCCGAATTGCTTCTATGCCAGAAGAGTTGTGTGCTGAATTTGCACATTTGAATTTGGGAATTGTGATCAACAGAATAGAGTTAGAGCTTGAACCGGTATTGATGCAAGAGATACGTAAGGGTCAGATGGCAGATGAGAAGTTGAAGCAGTTAGCCGATAACGTTGTTCTTGGCAAAGCACCAGATTTTCGATTAGATGATGAAGGTACGTTATGGCACGGGAAGAGGTTATGTGTGCCTGAAATCAAGGAGATACGTGAGACTATATTGCGAGAAGTGCATGAGTCAGCTTACTCCATTCATCCTGGAAGCACTAAGATGTACCTTGATTTGAAGAAAAAGTATTGGTGGGATGGACTAAAGCGAGATGTAGCCGAGTACGTCGCTCTGTGTGATACATGTCAGAGGGTGAAGGCAGAACATCAGAGACCCGCTGGTCTGTTACAACCGATGAAGATACCTGAATGGAAGTGGGAAGAAGTCGGTATGGACTTTATAGTTGGTTTGCCTCGTACGCAGAGAGGGTACGACTCCATATGGGTAATAGTTGATCGTTTGACTAAAGTTGCTCACTTTATACCCGTCAAGACTACTTACGATGGGGCAAAGTTAGCAGAATTATACATGGAAAGAGTAGTCTGTCTACATGGAGTTCCAAGAAAGATCGTGTCCGATAGAGGATCGCAGTTTACGTCACATTTCTGGAAGGGTATACATGAAGCTTTGGGTACAAGATTGAACTTCAGTACTGCTTATCATCCGCAGACTGATGGACAGACAGAAAGAACAAATCAGATTCTAGAAGACATGTTGAGGGCTTGTGCATTGCAATATGGCACCAGTTGGGACAAGAATTTGTGTTATGCAGAGTTCTCATACAACAACAGCTATCAGGAGAGTCTAAAGATGGCACCGTTTGAAGCTTTGTATGGAAGACCGTGTAGAACACCGTTGTTTTGGGATCAGACAGGTGAAAGTCAAGTGTTTGGACCTGATGTGTTGAGGAATGCCGAGGAACATGTCAGAATAATCAGAGATAACCTGAGAGCCGCTCAGTCTCGGCAGAAGAGTTATGCAAACAACCGTCGTCGGGATCTAACTTTTGCAGTAGGTGATTATGTCTACCTAAAGGTGTCACCGATGAGAGGTGTGAAAAGGTTCAATAAGAAAGGAAAGCTGGCACCCAGGTATATTGGACCATTCAAGATCCTTGAAAGACGTGGTGAAGTGGCATATCAGTTAGAGTTGCCTGAAAGCTTGTCAGGAGTGCATAATGTGTTTCATGTTTCTCAGTTGAAAAAGTGCCTGCGAGTACCCGAAGAGCAGATACCGTTGGAAGAGCTCACAGTTAAGGAAGATTTGACTTATGATGAGTATCCAATAAAGATTTTGGAAACAGCCGAAAGGGTTACCCGGAGCAGGGTAACAAAGATGTGTAAGGTTCAGTGGAATCGGTACTCAGAAGCAGAGGCAACTTGGGAAAGAGAAGAGGATTTGAGAAAGTCTTACCCGCAGTTGTTTGAGTAAGCATCACTGGAATCTCGAGGACGAGATTCTTTAAGGGGGGTAGATTTGTAACATCCCAAAATTTGCATCAATTGGAAATTAGGCAATATGATTTAGTTATGCATTTTTATGTGTTGCATAAAACCTAGTTAACAAATTATTTGCAAAAGCTAAAATTAATCCTAGGCCAAAGACCATGATGATGCATACATGCTGGTGCATATTTTATTTTTTTTTGTGATGATTGGTTTTGCTCAAAACTTGTTTGAATTCAAATGGATTTCAAATTTGCTTTTGAAATCAGCTTCTGAAAATTGGAAAATCTTTTCCTTTCTTCTCCTCTCCATTTTTTCTCCTTTTGGCCCAAACCGATCCGGCCGGCCTGCTTCCTTCTTCTTGCCGGCCTGCTTCCCTCCCCTCTCCTTCGCCCGCGTGGGCCGCCGCCCGGCCCAACTCTTGCGCGCAGCGTCGCCAGCCGCTCGCGAGCGCTCTCCTCTCTCTCTCTCACGCTGACGCCGATGGCCCGCGTGTCAGCTCTATCTCCCCCGTCCCGTATCCGATCCAAACTCGAGCCAGAGCTCGATTCCATCCTTCCCACGCGACCTCGCTTGCCTATTAGGCCAAGCCGACCCTCTTATAAGGTTCTCAAGAACCCGCCGCCTCTCCCACGCAAGAATCCTGCGCTCTCGTGCCCTATCTCGCCCACACCGAGAGCTCCGCGGCCGCCGAAGATCCGCCGCCGTCAACCCGACGCTTCAACGAGTTCCAACGCTCGCAAGAGGTCCCTAGAGCTCCGTCTTGATCTCTCGAAGCTAGCCGAGCTTTTTCCCTTCTTTTTCCTTCTCCGTTTGATACCTTAATCTCTCGCCGTCGTTGCAGAGCCGCGCCGACCGCCTCGCCGTGCCATCTGCCGTCACAGAGACCTCACCGACGCCATCATCACCTCGGGTGAGTTCGCCTTGATCTCCTCTTTCGTTTGGATCCACTCCCGAGGTCTCTACCGCATCGTAGCGCGAACCCGAGCCGCGCCGCCCGTCTCCGACCATGGCGCCGCCGCGCACCCCTTTGCTCCGGCGAAAGCGCCGCCGGTTTACTCCCAGAACTAATCTGAGCCATCCATCTAGGAATCGACGATCTCCATCAGTCGGTACCCCTTCGCCGGTCATTTTACAAAAAGGCCATTACAATTTTTTCGGGTCTCAACCCGCGGTCCAAACTGCACTGTTCGATGAGTCTGTGTTTTCTTCCTTATAAACCCCTGCGTTTCTTCCAAATTGAGACGCAGTCCAGTCAATTCTGAAATTCGTTTTAAATCGACTTTAAATTCAAATTCGAGTTTGGTTTATTTACAGTTTTGCCACCAGTTTTAAATGCTTATAACTTCTACGTTTTTAGTCCGATTTAGTCCGTTCAAGTTGCGTTAGATTCGTTTTGAAAAGATCTATCTATCTGTATGAAAATTTATACTGTTTTCAGTACTTAAAATTTGAGTTTGGTTTAATCTACTAACCAAGGTTTTGTAACTTGTTTAGCTCATAACTTTCGCGTTATAATTCCGTCTTTCGTGATCTTCGCGTTTATGTGATCGTGCTGGATCGTAGTTTCTGTTTTCAAACTTTTTATATTATTTTCTTGCTGTTGGTGTAATGTTCTAATTATAGCTTGTTTGCTTTGCATGATTGTGTTCCGATGATTGTGTGTTGATGTGGTAATCGAGTATAGACGGTGAGACATACGCTGGTGATCAGGAACCCTTCTACGACAACCAAGAGCTACCAGAGTTCGCTGAATCAGGCAAGTATAGCATGGGATCCTCCTTGATGTCCTAATAACCATAAATCACTTTAAACATCATATGCATGTGTCTACCTTGATGCCTATTTAGATTTATCCTAGGTGTTGATCTTGTGCCTTGTTATCCTCGGTATGCATTGGGTAGAACTATGCTAGTGCTCAAATTAAACTTTGATCATGTGAGTCTGAACTTAATGATATATGCAACTTGGTAAAATTGGCTTTTATAGCAACATGGTTTAGGAACTACTATAAGGGATCACCCGGGACTACAGTGCAACCATGGGAGTTATATGGCTCTGACCTTAGCTCAGTATAAGGACCTTTTCTAGCTTGTTAGAGGTTACCCGAAAGGGCGCATAAGGCGCTTGACGAGCTGGATTTAGGGCGGCTACTTTCACTTTGCCTGCGTGCCGCAAGGTTGAGAGACCCTTCTTCCCCTTGCCTTAAGACCTAGCGGCCCTAACTTGTTAGACGAACCTTTGAAAGGCTTTGCGTGTATCCTGCCCGCTCACCTCGGAAGTGTTATGGGAGTAATTAACCCGGGCATCTGGATATCACGACTCATCGGGTAAAGTGTACAACCTCTGCAGAGTGTAAAACTGATATATCAGCCGTGCTCACGGTTACGAGCGACCTGGAATTCTTATGGTATAGTTGTTGCTTTAATAATGTTTTAATGTGATATTTCTATCTCGTTCAATGGTTTCATGTTCACATTGATCACATGTTTAATTGGGGTGGATATTATTGATGCTATCTAATGCTAAAATTATGCCAACTAAAAGCTACCGCAGTCTAACCAGTGTCAGCCTTATTTGAGCCTCATGAACCCCATGTTACACTTGTTAAGTACGAGATGTACTTATGCTTGTTTATTTTATTTCTACTTGGATAAAAATCCCGGATGGGTAACAGATTGCTATGGTAACGACGACTTCCCTGAAGAGTTCTAGTCTTGCTGTCAACCAGTCATCTTCCCTGTGATGGAGCTACCGCGAGAGATACTTTATTTATCCGCTGCTATGTAAAGACTTTGAATAATATTCGTTATGTAATAAACATATGTGATGGTACTTCCTATATTTGTGGCTTATGTGTGTGATTGATCTCTGGGCACACATGAGTTATTGCATTCAATTTTGTTCTTAAAATTGGGTGTGACAGAGACCGCACCAACCGAGTTTGTGGTGTGGCCGCCTCCGTGTACCGAAGGGAACAAGGCCCACGGCATTTTGGCCGGAAGCTTGATAGTGAAGACGGCGGAGAGCATCCGGGAGAGGCTTTGCCACGAGTGGCTTAACCGGAGACCCACTTGCGTGTGGGGAAGGCCCGGAGCTATTCATGGAGTTATCCGACCGGGAGCTTGGCCCTTGTGAGGGATTCCTTGCGAGGGGCTCCAACGAGGACTAGGGGGAAGCTTGCGCGCTTCTCGATACCTCGGTAAAAATACCGGAGTCGTCGACGGGAGTTTGCATCTCTATCCACTCTTTAGCTTCCGCATTTACATTGCTACCTACTTCATGTGCTTTACCTTTCCTAGCTTTCTCTTGCTAGTTGATAGGTTTGGAAAACTAGGTTGCATAACTCCTTTTGCGGTAGAGATAGCAAACAGACATAGCAAAACCTTAGTTGCACATTAGATAGTTTACTTTCTTGCACAGGTTTTGACTAGGTGGAAATTAGAGGCCATAGTTTAGAGTAGAAGTTTTAAGTTGCCTAATTCACCCCCCTCTTAGGCGTCACGGTCCTTTCAATTGGTATCGGAGCCAGGTTGGCTCTCTTGTGGACTCTTGGCTTAATCGCCTTCGAGCCGACGCCCCTAAGAGAGGTTGGGATGGATACCTCTAGGCCTCCACACTTTGACGGCACTAACTTCCCCTACTATAGTGCTAGAATGGCTTGCTTTTTAGAAGCTGTTGATCTAGGTGTTTGGAGAGTCACCCGCGACGGGATGAAACCCATTAAGAATCCCGAGAAGGCTACCGCGGGTGATGAGAAAGAAATTCATCTTAATGCTAGAGCTAAAAATTGCTTGTTTGAATCTATTAGCATGGATGTCTTTAACCAAGTCTTTACTTTGCAAACATCTCATGAAATTTGGTTAAAGCTACATGAGCTCCATGATGGTACAAGTAATGTACGTGAGCAAAAACATCACCTAACTAAAACAAATTATGATTCCTTTAAAATGAATGATAATGAGCTTGTTCGTGATATGTATTCTCATTTGAATCTAATTATCAATGAGCTCCATTCTATAGGAATTACAAAGCTAGGTGATGTGGATATTGTGAGGAAGATCATCTCCGTTCTTCCAAAGAACAAATATGCAACCATCATCACCATCCTCCACAACATGTAGGACTTAAGCACCATGACCCCGGCCATTGTCATTGGCAAATTGGTGGCATTTGAGATGTCACGCAAGATGGGTCAAGAAGAAGCCACTTCATCAAGCAAAGACATTGCACTCTCATGTGAGCACAAAAAGATGAAGGGCAAAAAGCAAGTTGAGACAAGCTCAAGCTCCTCAAGTGAAGAAGAGGATGATGAAGATGAAGAATCAAGTGATGATGATCAAGCCTCCACCTCATCCGACTCCTCCTTAGATGAAGAAGAAACAATCAAGCTCATGAAAGGAGTGAAGAGGATGATCCGCAAGCTCAATGTCAAGGGTGTGCCCATCACCATAGAAGATTGCCTCTTCACCAATCAAAGAAGAGAGCAAAGAAAAAAGGGATGCTATAGATGTGGCAAGAAAGGGCACTTTGTGGAAGATTGTCCAAAACAAAAGCCCACACCCAAGGACGAGAAAAAGAAGGGATGCAAGGCCAAAGCTCTCACCACCATCAAGACATGGGATGATTCATCAAGTGATGATGAAGTCCAACACAAGAGGCATGGCCGCAAGCACTCATCATCAAGCTCCTCACGTATGTGCCTTATGGCACGAGGTAACACAAGCCCTATCTCTAGTGATAGTGATAGAGATAGTGATAGTGATGATGAGCTACCTTCTTACAATCAACTTGTGCAAGATAATCTTAAATATGCTAAAGCTTGTACTAGCCAACAAAAGAAAATTAATACCTTAAAAGAAAAATTAGATAGTTCTCAACAAGCCTATAATTCTATGCTAGATCAATATGAAACCTTTTTCAAACTTAAATGTTGAGCTATCTAATAAAATTGAGAAACTTGAGGCTAGTATAAGCACATATGATAGCACAAGTAATGATGAGCAACTTGCTAAGAAAAATGAAAAACAAAAAGCAAAGTTAGCTAGCACACAAGATGCTTACAAAAGTTTGCTTGCCAAAATGGAAATTATGTGCAAACATTGTGATGAGCTAACAAATAAAGTTGCTAATCTTGAAACCATCGGAGCAAACCCCACCGAGGTACCTAAAATTGAAAAATCAATCTTTAATATGCCTAAAAAGGATGCCTCTACTTCTTGCATTGATTTACTTGATTTAGACTCACCCATGTGCAAACAAGCTTGTGTTGAGAATGTGATTGTAGAAACATGCACACAAGAGGTTGCAATGGAAAATGAGCAACTAAGGCAAGAAGTGGCTCGCCTCACCAAGGACTTGACCCAAGCAAAAGGCAAGGCGAAGCAAACCCGAACTCATCAAGATAACACCAACAAGGGAGTGAAGAAGCTTGATGAGGAGCAAACCGTGGTTTGTTACGTTTTCCACAAGGAAGGCCACAAGTCATATGAGTGTAGGGTGAAGCATGGGGGAGAAAAGAAGAAAGAGAAAAACAAAAAGCAAACAAGCAAGCTCTCCAACACCTA
Organism: Coix lacryma-jobi var. lacryma-jobi; assembly: GCA_009763385.1. NCBI lineage: Eukaryota > Viridiplantae > Streptophyta > Magnoliopsida > Poales > Poaceae > Coix > Coix lacryma-jobi. The sequence goes on from CM019828.1 coordinate 131,488,520, forward strand.
CACCAACAAGGTGAACAAAAAGGCCACCACACCATATCTCTTGAAGAAGAAGAAGAATGACAAGGTGGTGGCCATCAAGGTGAACAAGCAAGCCAACAATGGGGCCAAACGCATTTGGGTGCCTAAGGACATCATCTTAACCATGAAGAGCACCAAAAAGGTTTGGGTCCCGAAAGGGAAGTAAGTAGCCAAATTGGCAACGGGGAATTTGGAGACTTGGCAAAGTTTTAGGTGCATATCATGGGGTGCATCACATTGGATCATGTCATTGCCAAGTATGTTAGTGGGTACTATGGACCCAAGTTTCCCCTCCCATATTAGGTAACTAGATTTAAATTCTTGCAAATTATGTTTTTTTGGTATATCTTGCTATTACCTTTAGCATCTAGTTCCTTTCATTGCCTATGTTTGCATTAGTATGTTCATATCTTTTGTCATACAAATTAGGCTTATCATATGGTAGTTTTGCTCGGTATCACTCACTTTCTTAGAGCAATTCTACATGGTTTTAATTAGTTAGAAGCACGACACATAGCTTCTTTTACTTTGTATTTATCTTATATGTGCCAAAATCCAAATTATAGATAAACTACCCCAATTACCATCTTCAATTGATGTCACATTTCTTGTAATATCAATATGGAAAATGGTAGTTTGACCTTACAAGTCAATGTGCATGTCTCCTACAAGTATTTCAAACTTGTATGCACATTTTTAGGGGGAGTCTACTCTACAATTTGGAAGCTTTGAGACTAACACTACTTTCAAGATTATCATGTGTGTAGTAGTCTCATTGCAAGGAAAATGGAGTTCTTGGAGACAAGCATCATGTGTGGTGATAATCCAATTGGCATCTACATGTGGTATTCCTAACCAATATCATTATGTTGATTTCAATTTGATACTCTTATATGCTTTCTCCATGCATTATAGAGATTAAACTCCTTTGTGCCTTAATTTGTCGGTTATGCATATGCTTTTGCCTTACCTCATATGTATGCATATACTTAGGCGGAGTTTTAGCTTATATAATGTTTCCTCTCTTAAGCTTTAATGTCTTCCTTTTCGGTGTTTGATTCCAAAGGGGGAGAATGTGTAGGGACCAAAAAACAAGCCCAAACTAAAACAAACAAAATAACCAAAATCAATTTTTCAAATATTCTATGGTTATTTTGATGGGAATGGTTGAAAAAGGGAGGAAGTGATTTATGGAGTTAGGGGAGCCTTAATCCATAAAGTCACATAGTGGGACTCTATGGCAAGGGCAAGATATGTCAGATTACATATGTTTCAATTTGGTATCTTTCAAACATCATATGATCTTGCCTTTGCATTGCATCCTAGCAAGTAGATTGCATTTTAAATTCTATATCTTTTATTTTGATTGTTTTGGTCGTGTTGTCATCAATCACCAAAAAGGGGGAGATTGTAAGGAAAATGGACCTCAGATCATTTAACTTCGGATTTTGGTGTTTGATGAACAACATAACCAAATTGGACTAATGCGTTTACAAGTGTTTGTTTTGTAGTCCAATAGGGTGCAAATGTGACTTGGACAAAGGCTACGTGGTAATCCGATGATCAACACCTCAAGCAAGACTCTAGAAGCTTAGTAGAAGACCCTAAAGATCAAGCAAAGTCCAAGGCACAAGAATGGAACCAAGTTGGGCGCAAAGAACAAAAGAAAGGCGGGAAGAACAAGTGACCGGACGCTGTTTCACAGTGACCGGACGCTGGCCTGGATGCGTCCGGACAGTACCCCAAGCCAGTAGCGCCACGTCAAAGTGACCGGATGCTGCGACAGTAATGACCGGACACTCCGATGCTACTGTTCCTCAGCGCGACCGCATGACCGGACGCTACGACGACGATCGGACGCTGGAGCTCAGCTGAGTCCGATCAAACACAGAGAGGTTCCAGAGGCACAAAATCGTGACCGGACGCGTCCGGTCGTCTGTGACCGGATTCATGCCAGAGTCCGATCAGCGCCTGTGAAGGCTGGCAACTAGCCGTTGTGAGAGACCGGACGCGTCCGGTCAGGACGTGACGTGCGTCCGGTCGATGGCAGAAAAGTCCATCTCTTTGCCCAACGGCTCTATTTGCTTGGGGCTCTATATATACCCCCATGGCCGGCCAAAAACAGATGGTTGGAGCTCAAGGAAGTATACCAAGTGCATAGACACATATTTAGTTGCTCTAGCCACCAAAGTGCTCAAGTGATATACTAGGTGATTAGTGTATGTGCTTTGCGAAGTGCTTAAGCTAGTTAGACCACCGCTTTGCGCTTGCTCTTGGTGTTAGGCCTAGTGTTTAGTGAGGTTGAAAACCTCTCATCTACCGGTGCTTGCGTGCACCGTTGTTGTACATCGGCGGGGCTTGTAGTCTTGCGAGACCGCACCAACCGAGTTTGTGGTGTGCCCGCCTCCGTGTACCGAAGGGAACAAGGCCCGCGGCGTTTTGGCCGGAAGCTTGATAGTGAAGACGGCGGAGAGCATCCGGGAGAGGCTTTGCCACGAGTGGCTTAACCGGAGACCCACTTGCGTGTGGGGAAGGCCCGGAGCTATTCACGGAGTTATCCGACCGGGAGCTTGGCCCTTGCGAGGGATTCCTTGCGAGGGGCTCCAACGAGGACTAGGGGGAAGCTTGCGCGCTTCTCGATACCTCGGTAAAAATACCGGAGTCGTCGACGGGAGTTTGCATCTCTATCCACTCTTTAGCTTCCGCATTTACATTGCTACCTACTTCATGTGCTTTACCTTTCCTAGCTTTCTCTTGCTAGTTGATAGGTTTGGAAAACTAGGTTGCATAACTCCTTTTGCGGTAGAGATAGCAAACAGACATAGCAAAACCTTAGTTACACATTAGATAGTTTACTTTCTTGCACAGGTTTTGACTAGGTGGAAATTAGAGGCCATAGTTTAGAGTAGAAGTTTTAAGTTGCCTAATTCACCCCCCCTCTTAGGCGTCACGGTCCTTTCAAGACTGTTGAAGAATACTTCATTGTGATTCATCAGAGTAGCAAACATTGCTTTGCTGATCACTTCTTGCATGGCATTGTGCTGGACCTGAACCATCGGACCAACATGGCCATCTAGAACCACTTTTGGTAGATGAGACTTTTGGATAATCTTCTTATCCTTGCTTTTACTGAACCTCAACAGACACATATAACGATATTGTTCAACAGTTTCTTCTATCAGGCGTTGAAGCTCATCTGGAAGTTCTTCCATTGTAATGTTCTTCATTGTTGATTGTCATGATCAAACGATAGTGTCCCACCAGGCGTGCCAAAAGAATGTGTTGACATAAAATCTTGGTCGGTCACAGCAACACACTCGTGCACACGGTCCTCAGAGGGGTGCGGAGTATGGTCCTGACCTCCTGAACCTTCAACGTATGGTGGAGCCGAATCTTAGCGAGATCGACTTCGAGCGTACCCGTCAATTTGACCTGTAATTGACAAGGAGAAGAAAAGTCTGTCAAATTGTGAAACCTGCCGGTTTGATGCCAGACAGTTCCAAATTATACGGCTCTGATATAGCCACTTGTCTTTACGATTTTGACTACAAAGTCAACTCCCAGGAGATTGCATAAAAGGTATTGAAAAAGATATGAAGCATAACGACTATGACATGTGTAAAAAAATGTTCATAATAAACAAACAACTGATGAGCTTGAAAGATGTTAACAAAATAAAGATCTATGTGTACATCTAAGTGACATGAAACCAACGTATCGACTAAATGCACGAGCAGTTCTATCCATTAACAGTGGGGTGTTTCCATACAGCCATAATAACAAATAGATCGATAAAATAGCTTAAACATCAATAGTGGGGTGTCTCCATACAGCCTTAATGATGACCAAGCTAGATCACATCTCATGCAAAGAGTAGATCCGTTAATTCCAAGCCACTTAAAAGAACACATTATGAAGAAAGCATAACTGGATCAGCTATTTTAGGATTCAGGGTCCATGAGGCACGAACAAGATCTACCCATCAAAACCATGGTTTAATCTAAAATAAACAAACTTAATCTATCATATATATCAGTGGGGTTCGGAAATACAGCCGTGATAGACATGCTAGATCAAATCTATCTGCTCTCAGATCGGATCGTGGTTTTATCGGATATCTCGAACACACAACATGTAACAACCAAGATTGACAAAAATAGTCGATAAAAGGCTTGAATCAGCTATTTTCTCTGTTGTGGGTGTGTAAACCTCAAAACAGCCGAAATGAAGCATCTTTTAGGCTTGAGCCACTTTGTCAATCTTGATTGGACAAGATGTTGTTTAAAACATAAAGAAACAAATTAAAACGTAAAACAACATTGATAACTTAATGAATCTACTAGCTTGCCAAACCAATAGAGCCGATAACTAGCCAAGATCGACTAAAGTAAGAGATTGATCAGAGTCAAGACAGTCTTACGAAAGACGAGCTTAAACCGATAACTAGCCATCTCATAGCTTAACAAGAGTTTGGTCGATGTCAAATACAACCATATTACACGATGACACAAGCCATTGGTGAAACTTACAAGCAAACCGGAGGTCGGTCGATGCCGATGCAGCCCTGTCTGGTTGAAGGTCTCGCCGAGATCTACGTTACTCCTACTTCTAGGGTTTTGGCCGAGGGCCGATGTATTGATTGATTGGATTCTTCTTACAAAATTTAGGTTTTCTAACTATTTATAACCCGGTTGACTCCTGTTCTAATACAACTAGGTTACATAATAGGTAAAAATAAAAAGACGACTCGGATTTGAACTCCTTGGTTGAGCCCGACACGTCTAAGAAGCCCGTCGCGCTGGTCCACATGAATCCTTCTGGTCACGCTTGACCCACACAAGCTTCTTTATTATTAGGCCGATCTTTTTCCTTAATAAATCAACCGTTTATGTTCACAAAATAATAATCTTCTTGGTCCAAAATCCGGTGTAAACACACCTCAATATCTAATTTACCAGCATATGATATTGTAAAATAAATAAATAAATAGCCATAGAGTGCAGCTATACATATGCTTCTTCTTCCATATAAAAAACCAAAGACTCTTTGGAAGGATTTTTGAAGGGGGTATCTTCATCTGCTTATTTAAGAGCCCTATACCAAACAAGTACACAAGAGAACGACTTTTTAAGCCAAAAATAATTGAGCCAAAGCTGTTTTAGGGCTAGAGTAAGGCCTGTTTGGTATAGCTCAGCTTCACTAGTGAAGCTGTTTTTTTTGGAAAATAGCTTCACGATCAACTTACTAGGTGAAGCTGAGCTGTTTTGAAAAAAGTGTTTGGCAAAACAGCTTCACCAACAACTTCATACATGGTTGGGAGAGATAAATGGAGGTGTAACCTGTGAAAAGCTACTTTTTTTCAGCTTCATGGGTGAAGCTGTTTTTGTGAGAGAGGGGATAAAACAGCTTCATAGGTGAAGCTGTTTTGTAAAATGGTGTTTGACAAAAAAAACAGCTCACAACAGCTCATGAAGCTGTTGTGAGGTGTACCAAACAGGCCCTAAAAACCACCAAAAGCATAATTTTTTTTCCTAGCTTCTCCATTTTTGGTGAAATCCAAGCTTGCCAAAGAAGGCTTCTCCGAGTAACAATATGCATGCATAACAAGTTTGCAATATGCATTTTGATTATATATATTATAAGTATAGGTGTGTGGTCAGCTTTGTAAGAAGATTTGTGTAAGATGATTTTTTTTTGTTAAACTGGAATACTGAGGGTTGTCTAGCCACCGTGAAGTTTTTTTTATAATAAATTAAATTCTGCAATTAAATTTTCTACCACGTAACATATGTGGCACAAGGTCCAACGAACACAATTCACTACTGTTCGGGTATAATTTGACCAGCAGAGTATAAATTATTTATTCTTTTACAAGTGTGTAGAGTATTTTACAAGATGTTCGGGTATAACATCTGCACACGGCACGTACGAATCTCCTGCAAAGTACGTGGCAAGTATGAATGTTGTTAACCGCGTTGTCTTCTTCTTTACTCCCTTCGTGCCTAAATAATTGTCTCTAAAAATCCGTATTTCTCTCACAGACACGTTTTTCGAACAATAATTAAAAAGGATAAAGGGAGTCAGTCAAATTTTTTAAACTTTGACTAACTTTATAGAAAAAAAATAATAACATCTATGGTATAAAATGAATATATTATGAAAATATACTCTATAAATTCAGTTAAAGTTTAAAAAAATTAACTTAGGATAATTTTAGAAATCTATTTATTCGTGGACGGAAGGAGTATACAGTAAATAACTCCAGCTGCTGTCTGATGCCTCGATCTGCACCGACGACCTTTCTGATGCACTCCTGACTCCTGAGAATGGTGTTTTTATTTTTGAAATAAGAAAAAAGATCTGGTGCTTCCACATTTGCAAATATATACTGTATATCTCATCGATCGCCCACCCAACGTCAGGTAGTGATCGAGACGAGTAGCTGCTGCTACCTCCTGCAGCGCAACAAACCTCTTTCGAAGTGAGTAATGGAAGCAGTATCCACATGCATTCGCAATGTTGATGGGCACTGATTGGCCGCACCACGTGTGGAATACATAAATGTTTTAATTGATCCGTGCCGCCCCGTGTGGCAGCAATACCCCTCCGGCCAGAAAAAACACGCAACCATATATTATTGTATATCTGAAAAGGTATTAAATTTTTATTGAATAATATTTACACTTATGGCTCTAAATCAATTTATTATGAAAATACATTTCATAATTAACCGAACTTATAAAATACTAAAACATGACACTGTGCTAGAGTTGTATTAAAGGGATCTAGCTTGATCTGGACTCCTCGAAAAATTTCATCCCTCAACTGTATATTGCTACTCGTTAGCCGCAGGTACTACGTTAATTTGCTCCGCGTATATGTTTTAATGGCGTGATTGATCATATTCACACCATATGCGCCGCTACGTGTCTCAGGCTGGGCATTCGGTTAACCGAAACCGATCGATTCGGTTCTGGACACAAATTCGGTTTCGTCCCTGGAAATAGGAACCGATCGATTTTTCAGAAATCTTGGAACCGAGCAAATTTGGTTTCGGTTAGTTCGGTTCGGTTTCGGTTCTAACCGAACTAACCGAAAACTTACCAAATAGCAAAAAAAAATAATAGAAAAATAGGTGATTTTTTTAAAAAAACACAAAGCCAAAATTTTGAAAAGTGAGGTTGTGAAGCTATGAGGAGGTGTTATCCACCTTTTATATCTAGGATTAAGGTAGTATTAGGCCTAGGTTATGAGGTTTATTGGACTTGTTTATGAAATTCGGTTCTGTTCGGTTAACCGAGGTAGAGAACCGAATTGACCTGCTAAAATTCGGTTCCTGAAAAATGAGAACCGAATTTTTCGGTTTCGATTCGGGTTATTTTGGTTCGGTTCTCGGTTATTTTTTTTTCCCTATGTATGCATATTAGCCAATTATAAGAAATATGATCATCTTTCATAACAGAGGACCCATCAAACAGACTCCTATTAAACAAAAAATTAAAGGAACATACTGCACACGACCGCGCTATTGTTCGTCCATCAACTGTACATATACAGTGAAAGCACTCTGGAGCTGTTTTGACTTCCAATCTGAGCACGTTGGAGCTGTTGTGACAGAATAATATTCAATCTGGTTACGAGACTTGTGACGCGGACTATAGAGCGACTATATATAGTTCACCGAGAGGACAATTTGATTTTGTTTGTTGAAGAGAAAAGAACGCTGATTGCATGTCATGTACTCCACCGCAGAAAAAAATTCTCTCTGCATACGTGTGATGGAGAGAATTTTTTCCCCGAGCAACGTGGTCAATAATTGGCTAGCAGATGATGTGTATGCCTAACCGAGACAGTCCACACTTGCACTATATATATACTGGCCTTTGGGCGTCGATGGATGTGCGTGGCAATCGACGTCCAAATCCAGACAACTGCAGTCTCGTAGACATGAACGGGTCCATGGCGAGCGCCTGCGCCACCTCCAGCCCCCTCGTCTCGGCGCCCTCTGCATGCCCGTCCAAGAAGACGGCCGCCGCCGCCAGGTTCCGGCGCCGCACGGTGTCATGCAGGGCCACCGGCAGCGGCGGCGGCCGGGGAGACAATAACGACGGCCTCCTGTGGCTGCCCCGGCGGGACGTGATGCTGAACGGCCTGTCCGGTGTCGCCGCGGGGCTCGCCTGGTACTACCCGGGCCTCGCCGCGGACGCCGCCGAGTGCACCAGGGCCGACAAGGTGAACGATAAGACCGTGCAGTGCACGGACACGGCAGGTGTGTCGCCGTGCCCTCTGGTGTCGCCGGCCCCCGTGGTGGACTTCACGCCTGAACGCAACAAGGTGACGCGCGTCCGGCAGCCGGCGCATCTCCTGAGCCGGGAGAACCAGGAGAAGTACAGGGAGGCCGTGGCGAAGATGAAGGCGCTGCCGGCGGAGAACCCGCTGAGCTTCGCGGCGCAGGCGGCCATCCACGAGGCCTACTGCGACGCGCACTACCGGTACGACCCGGCGTCCAAGGAGCCGGCGCCGTTCGACGTGCACTTCTCGTGGATCTTCGCGCCGTGGCACCGCATGTACATCTACTTCTACGAGCGCGCCCTCGGGCAGCTCATCGGCGACGACACCTTCGCGCTGCCCTTCTGGAACTGGGACGCGCCGGCCGGCATGGTGGTGCCGCCTCTCTTCAAGGACTCCTCCTTCGCCAACCCGCTGTACAACCCCAACCGGAACCCGGCGCACGTTGACGCGCTGGTCGACCTAGACTACCTCAATGACAGGGATGCGGAGCCCGTCCCTTTCACGGGCCCACATGACGAGGAATACAAGAAACTCGTTAACAAGAACCTGTGCACCGTATACAACCAGGTGCGTACGTGTGTACACGTACACACATACATACATATACATAGTATGTGAGCTAACCTAACCACCTACCTTTCACTTCGTTCTGACCTGCTGGCATGCAGCAAGTAGGCAAGGGCGCGGAGTCGTTCCTGGGCGAGAAGTACTGCACGGACATCGGGTCAAGCACGAGCAGCGCGGGCACGCTGGAGCGGATGGCGCACACGGCCATGCACGTCTGGGTCGGCAAGGCGGGGCCGACGCCTGCGACGGCGACGTGCAGCGAGGCCTCCGGCGGCGTGCCGAACCACACCAAGGGCGGCTTCAGCTGCCAGAACGACATGGGGTTCCTGGGGTCGGCGGGGCGCGACCCGCTCTTCTACTCGCACCACGCCAACGTGGACCGCATGTGGCACCTCTGGTCCACCAGGCTCGGCGGCGGGCAGGGCCTCACCGACCCGGACTGGCTCGACGCCAGCTTCGTCTTCTACGACGACGTCGAGAACCCCCGGAAGGTGCGCGTCACGTTCCGCGACGTCTTGGACACGCGCGACCTCGGCTACACCTACGACGCCGAGGCCGACAGGGACCTGCCGTGGCTGCGCGCCAAGACCGCGTCGCTGGTGCCCCACGGCAAGGACGACAGCCCGCCGCCGAGGAAGAAGGCGGGGCCGGCGTTCCCGGTCGCCCTGAGCAAGGGCCAGGTCGTGGAGGTGCCGGGCGTGGCCGTGCCGGCCAGAGAGCCGGGGAAGGAGCAGCTGCTGGTCATCGACGGCATCGAGTTCGACCCCCGGGCGAACAACAAGTTCGACGTCGCCATCAACGTGCCCGCCGACAAGGCGTTGCAGGTGGGCCCGCAGTACAAGGAGTACGCCGGGAGCTTCGCCGCCGTGCCGGGCTCCGGCGCTGGCGGGTCGCGGAAGGGGAAGGTCTCCCTCTGCATCACCGACGTGCTGTTCGAGATCGACGCCGAAGACGATAGCACCGTCGACGTCGTTATCGTGCCGCGCACAGATGCCAAGGTGACGCTCAACGTTCGCCCCACCATCCAGAACCGGAAGTAGCTAACCTAGCTACTACGTTAGCGCTCAAGCACCGTATTATGTGGTCAATGACGTGGACCATCGTTTCATCATGCACAGCGCGAACCGGGGGTCCGCAAGAATAATAAACGTAGAGTGTGCATACTTGAATAGTGCGTTCGTATATTTAGCTGTGTTTGTGCACAAAATATATGTTCTTTTTTTATGCTTGTACTATTAAGTCTTCAATCGTATTATGGTATGGCCTATGTAGCTGTTTGTATTGTTTTTACTCCCCTGGCATGGAGACGTACATGATTATAGGAATATATTTTTGCTCTACAAACAATTTTTTCAGCCATGTTTGTGTTGAGAACCAACAAAATCATGTTAATTATTGTTGGGTATAATTTGGGTCTGACTCATATTATATTTCATATTTATTGACTTAACTTGCACTTAAATAGGTCAATTCTCGTTGTATCTATAAATAAGTTTAGGAAGGAGAAAGGAGTGTCATGCGCGTGTTCGCCGCTGTCGCCGAGCCGAGGCGAGGCATGGCGAGGCGAGCAAGCCAGCCTGTGTGCGTGCGTGACTTGACGCGCGCTGTAAGATTTTTATCAGTCTTACGATCCGATTTTCATGGATCTGACCGTGAAAAATGGATCGACGCAGATGAGGGAACGACAGAGAACGACTCCATGCCTCCGTGACGCGCGTGCATGCGTGGCCGCACAAGTGGTTGCGGCGCCGCCTCTTCTCCTGTAGCGCAGGCATAAAGCCTGACCTCCTCTCCTGTGGGACAAATAGAAAAACTACAGCCGCCACTCAATCTCTCCTTCCATAGGAAAACTCTCTCGCGCTGCCTTTCTAGTTTCTCGTCCCGTTCCTCTATGCGCACAGAGAGATTGGAAGAGCACGTGCCTCCGGAATCGACGTCTGCTACGTATCCTTGCACGAGGTAGGTTGCCCAATTAGGTTTTTGGGGAGTGATCTCGCGATTGCTCGACTTCACCGCCGCCGCCGACGTACTCTCGACTTCGACTCTGTCGCCGAATCGTATCGTCTGCTTTGTCGCCGATCCGCCGTCGACCTTCGCGGGACTTCACTGCGAACAACTTTCTGCACCGACTATGGTCCATGACTTCGAGCAACACATTCATCATGAATGTGGATGGAGCCACTGTTGATGCTCACTAATGCTCATAATTAACCATCAACTATTGCATAAAATGACACTAAATGAATCACAAAGCATAGTTGTAGGGTTTGAAACTAACAAGTTCCACGAGTTTTGGTGCTCTCACTTGTTTTGCAGGATTATCAATATTTCACCATATAAAAGTATCTCAGGTGATGAAACAGAGCACACCATTGCGAAGACCTTGTCGAGACGATCGAAACGGACATATGGTTTGCTATATTTGGAGTCCCGACGAGAGAGTCCTCAATGGATATGACTTGGAAGATTCTAGAACATTCCAAAAGACAAGAGAAGACGACCCACGGAAGGCGGGGCCCACCTGTCATAGGGGCAGACCGACCGGTCTCCTCTATGGACCGACCGGTCGGGTATTGGGCCCAATTTCGTCCCCATTCGCGTGACGCACTCCAACCGACCTCTCCAACACGTTTTGGCCCATTTAGGCCCAAGTGCATATGACGAAGGATTTGGTACCACATCGCTTGCCCAAGGTGGAGGGGAGGCCAGGAGCCCCTATATAATAAACCCAGGACCCCCTGAAACATCATCATCATGGAGTTGTAGAGGTGTCCCACGAATGGATAACCTCTCTCCTCTATGTAATTAGGTTTAGATTTTCTAATGTAATAGCTTAGCTCTAGTCGGGAGTTAGGGAGAGCGGAGCTGCGCTCCGGTTCCGGAGGAGTCTTCAGAGTTTTGGTATGTCTTTGCATCTTTTCTTTGTAAGACTTATGCTTTAATATATTTATCTTCTCTATTTACTTTATGCCTTTCATATTATGATTAGTATAGTTGTTATGTTCTAGCATAGGATCTCCGCTCGTATCGAGTGCTCTAGTTATAGGCCATAATTAGAGTAGTAATCGATAGATTAGACTTGGTGTTTAGTCTATAGGTTACCTGAGGTTGCGCTCAACCCCACGGATAGTTGTGGTAGCCCCAGGTGGTGACAGCCCTGATGGCCGACGTATTCCACCACGTTCGGGTTGATGTTCGTAGAACCGTAGTCAGAGCTTCCCAAACCCCCTTCTCATCCCTTTCTGTGGTTGGTGTTCTGATGTCCCAAAGTGTTATTATATGACTGCTATATCTTTTCATCCTTGTTACCTTAGAACCCAAGTAATAGAGAAGTGCATAGGAACCTTGATCTCTCCCGTTGTCCTCCCACTATAGTTATCTTTACATTTATCATTAAATTCTCTTTATTGTGCTTCAATTCAATATCATATCATTTATCAATTACTCCTGCTTTAGTCTAATTAGTACTATGAGTTAGTAGATGCATGATAGTGAGTTATCAGATTCTTAACCCTTGCTTCACAGTGGTAAAATATAAATAACGATCCTGGAATACTCCCGGTAAAATGCTACAATGATGTTCTGTGCGCTTGCAGAATCTTTCATATTCTATTTGCACTAACAAACGTCAACATCCACCAGTGCCTTCGGCTCTGGTCCCTCTATAGGGTATATCCTGAATTCCCAACCTGATTTCAATAGCGTTCATGTGTATGTTACGTTTATATTCCTTATAATCAATATGTTCATCTCATATGTGAAAGGACCATGACGCCTAAAAGGGGGTTAAATTAGACAACTTAAAACTTCTACTCTAAACTATGACTTCTAATTTCCACCTAGTCAAAACCTATGCAAGAAAGTAAACTACCTAAAGTGCAACTAAGGTTTTGCTAGGTGTGTTGCTATCTCTACCGTAAAAAGAGTTATGCAACCTAAGTACCAAACCTATTAACTAGCCTATCAACTAAGCTAGAAAGGTAAAGCACATGACCAAGGTAGCAAAGTAAATACGGAAGCTAAACAATAAGGTAGAGATGCAAACTCTCATCGATGACTCCAGTATTTTTACCGAGGTATCAAGAAGCGCGCAAGCTTCCCCATAGTCCTCGTTGGAGCCCGATCGGTGTTGGCGGTCCTTAACTCATACTTTATAACCGCCAAGACTCTCATAAAACCAATATCAAACATAGAATAGGGCTTACAACTAACTATTTCCACAAGTTTTGGTGTTTGGTCAATTGCAGGAGGGGCATTCACGTAAATGACTACAAACGGGCTCCAACACATACAACATATGGCATGTGAATGCACCCGATATGAGCCCAAAGGGAATAGGCCCAGTACCCAGCACTTCCGGCCAATCCAAATGGGAGAAATAGAGCTCAAAGCACATCACAACAACAAACTGGACCTAACACCCTCGATGGACATGGCCCACATCCACTCCAAAGACCACCAGAGAAAGGAGGTGGCGAGGCGGGCCACCAGGGCCAGGGGTGCGCTGAAAGGTCCAATTTGGCTAGAGGGGGGTGAATAGCCTAATTAAATATCTACAAAACACTTAGGCAAACACTATTAGTATAACAAATGGCAAAGTTTTTTGCGCTAGCCTAATAGTGTGTTGCAAGCCACCTATCCAACAATTCTACCTAAAATTTCTATGACACACAATCAACTAGAGCTAATATCTAATGCGGAATAAAGCTATCTAGCTCTAGTACAAGTATGATATACAAAAATTATATGAGACAAGTATGTGCAATAGATAGACTAAGCAAGCTAATCACAACTAGCTACACAAGGTATATAGAAAGAGATATACAACAAGTGATAGTATCGACACAAGAGAAATAGCTCAAGGTAATTACTCAAAGTAAATGAGCTAGATAGAGGTGGTTTCACCGAGCCTTCGGGATCGCCTAATAGAGAGCCAATCACTGGTGAAATCCACTTGTGATGCCAATCACCAAGAATGTGAATATGAAGACCAATCACCAAGATATGAAAGCAATCACAATAAGCACACGGGACACCAAGATTTATCCCGAGGTTCACGTGCTTGCCGGCACGCTACTCCCCGTTGTGTCGACCAACACTAGGTGACCCGGTGGCTAATTGGCACATAGCCAAGCTCACAAAGAGCGCCACAAGAATCTACCGCTAGTGAGGTAGCTCAATGACACGAGCAATCCACTAAGGATGCCTCTTGCCGCTCCGGCGAGGTGAGGCTCCAAAACCTCTCACAAACTCGAATGGTGGTGGCCAAGAACAATCTCCTTCTCTTGCCAACAACACCACAATGCCTCCAAGCCGTCTAGGCACCGACAAATTCCAAGAGTAACAAGACAACTCAATGTCTATGCGAAGAACTAGTGCCACTAGATTGAACTCTTTCAAATCACGCACTAGATCACTCAATCTCACTTGGTTTGATCAAATCAACTTGGGAGATGAGTTGAGAGGCTTGCCAATGCTCACTAGTATGCTTAGGAATCAAAATGTAAAAGAGGAGAACCAAGTGAGCCGGCCAAGCCCCTTAAATAGCCCACACAAGATGGCCTGGCCGTTGGGCTGAAAACGCGACCATCGGACGCTCCGACGTGTGACCATCGGACGCTGCCCCAGCGTCCGATGCTCTAGATGGAGCCACATGTCCCCCAGATACAAATTCAGTCCGTTAGATCCCAACAGTCAAAACCCTTCGCGCCACGGTTAAGGTGACATCGGACGCGCCGATGCCAGGCATCGGACGCTCCGATGCCACTGCTCGATTTATCTCTTTTCTGTGCCACATCGGACGCGCAGGCACCATCACATCGGACACTCAACCCCTGCGTCCGATGACCATACAGAGAGGTTCCAGAAAGGGTCAAATCACATCGGACGCGTCCGATGGATTGGCATCGGACGCAGGTCAGCGTCCGATGCTTCCTGGAAAACAAGCTCGCGCCACGACACCTGCATCGGACTCTGCAACAGTGTTTCCTCAGCGTCCGTTGCCAGCGTCCGATGCTCCTTGAACTTCTGTTAGAAACTAGGGTTTACCATTGGACGCTCGGCCCAGCGTCCGATGCTTCTGAACACACTACTTCTATTCCAAAAAAACGTTGAATCCTGCCTCGCAAGCTCGGCAGCAGGGAGAAGAACTGTGCACCAGTTTCTCCCACTTCTCCACAACTCCTCAGCACCCCCTTATCCAAAAAGTGCCAACACCACCAAGTGTACATCTTTAAATGCATGGGTGTTAGCATTTTGCAAAGCATTTTCCAAGGGGTTTTGTTAGTCACTCACTAGGTCTATAGCATCAATATGTTAGAGAACACCTAGTGGCACTTGAACACCGCATAAGCCGTGAATTATCTCCTCTTAATAGTATGGCTATCTATCCTAAATGTGATCACACTCGCTAAGTGTCTTGATCACCAAAACAAAGAGCCCTATAGGTTATACCTTTGCCTTCGGGCCTCTTTGCTCCATCTCTTCTCTTCTTCATTTCACCAATGGTAGAGCACTTGAACTCTTGAGTGCTTGTGGCCATCACCATCCTCCATGGTTGCCACCTTGCTTGCTCCACCACTTGGCTTGGTCACAATCCTTTCTTATAAGCTACACACATGCTTAGCAATAGGATTAGACCAAATAGGTTTCATCAATTAGCCAAAACCAAACTAGGGCTTTCAATCTCCCCCTTTTTGGTAATTAATGACAACCTATACAAAGATATGTGATTTAAATTTGAGTAACCACATTGATAGTATTAGCTCCCCCTACATATGTGCTATAGAGTTTGGTTCTAGATTTGGCACATATGTATGGATATGAAATGTGGATGAGCAATACTATCAATAATGATGCTAAGGCATAAGAATGGACCTTTGAAGCGTGATACCAATCGGAGTGCACATGTTATACCATCCTTAGCAGCATTTGTCACTAGACATACATCAAACTCAAGAACCCCGTGAGATCAACATTATAATAAGGCTCTTGAACCACTTGAAAAACAAATATGTCTAGTTGTAGATCTATACATGCTAGTAAGTTATATCATCAATCATGTTCTAACACTAGCATTCACCACATAAGCATAAATAGCGAAACAAATAGCTTATGCAATGCAGTCAATTATATGAATATGCACATTTCAATTGCAACAATCATGTTTATGAGCTTGCTCCCCCTATTTGTATGCTCTGTTCCCACTTGAAGGTTTACTTATTAGCATATCTCTTTTATCTTGGTTTTAGTTATCTTCCCTCTTTCATGGCATATCTTTGTAGCATTTTCTCCCCCTTTGTCAACAATTATCATAAAGGTGGGGCAAATTTAATGAAGGAGACAACATAAGATTCTCATGAGGGGATCATATCTAGTCAAGTTATGGCTTGATCTAGCTCATGAGCATAGGATATTTAACACGGTTTGCTCTAGAGTAAGCTTCTTCACACATCTTGCAATGGTTATCTTACTCACGTTGGTTAAACACTCATTGCTCACTTACTAGATCAAACACTAGAGTTACAAGCTCACAAACAAGTTATATGCTACCACTAGAACAAGTCAAACATAGAAGCAATAGTGGTACCATATATACTTCAAATTCATTTGATTTACCATGAATGAGCCTAAATAAGCAATGTGATGGCTATATGAACTAGATCACAACCTAATAAGAATGAATGCACATGCCAAACAATTTCACCTTTGCATTTCTTAGAGGGGAGGCATGTCATAAGTGGGGGTGCATTCAACTCATGTTGGAGAAGTCTAGGATATTCAATTCATTCCTTAGCTTGCAAAACCTTCTCTCATCTAATGGTTTGGTGAAGATATCGACAAGTTGATCATCGGTGCCCACACTTTCAATAGATATATCTTTCTTTGCTTGATGGTCTCTAATGAAGTGATGCCTTATATCAATGTGCTTTGTCCTTGAGTGTTGAACCGGGTTGGTGGCTGTTTTGACGGCGCTCTCATTGTCACAAAGCAATGGTACTTGTCCAAACTTGACTCCATAATCTTGCAATGTTGCTTTTATCCATAGCAATTGTGCACAACAATTACCCGCGGATATGTATTCGGCTTCAGCGGTAGAGAGTGCAACACTATTTTGCTTCTTTAATGACCATGAGACAAGTGACCTTCCAAGCAATTGATAAGTGCTCGATGTGCTCTTCCTATCCACCTTGCATCCCGCATAATCAGAATCCAAGTATCCAATCAATTCAAATTGAGAGCCCTTGGGATACCATAGTCCAACATTTGGTGTGTGCTTCAAATATCTCAATATTCTTTTGGTTGCCTTCAAATGACTTTCTCTTGGTGAAGCTTGAAACCTTGCACACATACATACACTAAACATGACATCTGACCTTGATGCGGTCACATAGAGTAAACTTCCAATCATTGACCGATATAGCTTTTGATCCACCATGTCACCACTAGAATCACTATCCAAATGACCATTTGTGCCCATTGGAGTGGTTATTGCTTTAGCTTCATCTAACCCAAACTTCTTGAGCATGTCCTTGATGTACTTGCCTTGACTCACAAATGTGCCTTTCTTCATTTGCTTGATTTGTAAACCAAGGAAGTAACTAAGCTCTCCAATCATAGACATCTCAAATTCTTTAGCCATCATTTCTACAAACTCTTCACAAAAATCTTAGTTGGTTGATCCAAATATGATGTCATCCACATAGATTTGCAACACAAACAAGTCACTTCCAATTTTCTTGGTGAAGAGAGTGGTGTCAACCTTCCCAATTTTGAATCCTTTTGCTAACAAGAAATCCCTCAATCTTTCATACCATGCTCTTGGTGCTTGTTTCAACCCATAAAGTGCCTTCTTGAGCTTGTACACATGGTTGGGCTTCTTTAAATCTTCAAATCCTGGAGGTTGCTCAACATACACTAGTTCATTGATGAATCCATTGAGAAAAGCACTCTTGACATCCATTTGATAGAGCTTGATGTTGTGAGAACAAACATATGCAAGTAGAATTCTAATGGTCTCCAATCTAGCAACCGGTGCATAGGTTTCTCCAAAGTCAATGTCTTCCATTTGAGTGTACCCTTGTGCAACCAATCTTGCTTTGTTCCTTATAACAATGCCATCTTGATCTTGCTTGTTCTGGAAGACCCATCTTGTACCAATAACATTTGTGTTCTTTGGTCTTTCTACTAACTCCCAAACATCATTGCGGGTGAAGTTGTTTAACTCTTCATGCATTGCATTCACCCAATCAACATCCATCAAAGCTTCATCAATCTTGGTTAGCTCAATAGATGATACAAATGAGTAGTGTTCACAAAATGATGCCAATCTTGATCTTGTTTGTACACCTCTTCTTATGTCACCAACAATTTGATCCAAAGGATGATCTCTTGCAATATGTGTTGGTTGTAGCACTTGTTACGGTTGGGCACTTGCACTTGCACTAGCATCTTATTGATCTTGATAACCACTAGAGCTTGCAATATCATTGTCATGCATGGTTGGAGGAGAGAGCACTTGATCTTTGTCATCTTCAATGTCAATCACTTGCTTTGGCCTAATATCACCAATGTCCATGTTCTTCATGGCTTCCACCAATTGTGTTCTTCTCACATCATCTAGGTTGTCTTGTTCTTCATGTGAGCCATTGGTTTCATCAAACTCAACATCATGGACTTCTTCAACTATTCTTGATGTGTTGTTCCACACTCTATATGCCTTGCTTGTAGTGGAGTAACCAAGTAGGAACCCTTCATCACACTTCTTTTCAAACTTGCCAAGTCTTGTGCCCTTCTTCAATATGTAGCACTTGCACCCAAAGACCCGGAAATATGCAATGTTGGGCTTTCTATCATTGAGGAGCTCATATGGTGTCTTCTTCAATAGAGGGTGACAATAGAGCCGGTTGCTATATTAGCATGTCGTGTTGATTGCTTCAGCCCAAAAGGAATCACTCACATTGTATTCACTAAGCATGGATCTTGACATATCAATGAGTGTCCTATTCTTCCTTTTCAACTATCCCATTGGATTGAGGTGTATACTTAGTCGAGAATTGATGCTTGATTCCATACTCATCACATAGCTCATCAACTCTTGTATTCCTAAACTCACTTCCATTGTCACTTCTCACTTTCTTGATTCTTCTATCAAACTCATTTTGACTTCTCTTGACAAAGGTTTTGAATATGCCAAATACTTCACTCTTGTCAACAAGAAAAAAGACCCATGTGAATCTTGTATAGTCATCCACTATCACAAAGCCATACTTGCATATGTAGTTGGTCCAAACAAGTCCATGTGCAACAACTCAAGTGCATGTGTAGTGCTTATCATTCCTTTGTTGGGATGAGTGTTTCCAACTTGCTTTCCCATTTGACATGCACTACATAGCTCATCTTTCTCAAAATGAACATCTTTTAGTCCTCTAACCATGTCATGCTTCACTAGCCTCTTTAGTTGCTTCATTCCAACATGTCCCAAGCGCCTATGCCATAGCCAACCCATACTTGATTTGGTGAATAAACATGTTGTCAATTGAGCTTCGCTTGCATCAAAGTCCACCAAATATAGGTTCTCATATCTAAATCCTTTGAACACCAAGTCACTTCCATCAACACTCACTATCTCCACATCATCAACCCCGAATATGCATTTGAATCCCAAATCACGTAATTGTGCCATAGACAACAAGTTGAAGTTGAGAGATTCCACTAATAGCACATTGGAGATGCTCAAGTCCTTGGATATTGCAATCTTGCCCAAGCCTTTGACCTTGCCTTTCTTGTTGTCACCAAATGTGATAGCATCCGCATGATCATTGCCACTAGTGTTGATTGATTTGAACATTCTTCCATCTCCGGTCATGTGTTGAGTGCACCCACTATCAAGCACCCAATGCCTTCCTCCCGCTTTATAATTCACCTACAAAGAGATCAATTATTTTTAGGTACCCAAATCTTTTTGGGTCCTCCAAGGTTAGTCACCAAGCTCTTGGGCACCCAAATTGCCTTCTTCTTTGGGCCAATGTTGACACTGGTTATCTATCAAAATTAAAGGATAAATAAATATGAAAAGGGCATGAATTCAATCATCAATAAAGGTTTAGGGTTTTAATTGACAATATTCCACGAGTTTTGGTGAATTGTGATTCTACAGGGACTAAACAGGAAAACCAGCACTAATTACTTCTCCTAGAAGGAAACCGATGAAAGATTACGGAACCGGCACGTCAGGAATACTCCAGAAGGACCTAGAGGACACCACGAGGCGGGACACCTCGAGAGGCCGCCAGATGGGACCGACCGGTCCCACCCTAGGACCGGTCGGTCTCCCCCTGGGCCTGATGGCCTCCGTCTTCTGGAAGCTTCCTCCACCGCCTTTGAGGATCCATCTCAGCTCTACGTGAAGTCGGTTTGATCTAACGGCCGCGGTTGATCCCTCAGGGATATATATACAGGCCCCCAGGCTCCAGGGAAGGACAAGTCTCTCTTCAGAAAAGTTTACGCCTCATTCAGAAACCCTAGAAGAAGACTTCAAGGGCCAGCTTTCAAGTAGAAGACTAGTTACCCCTCTAGTTTAGGTTTAGAACCTAGTCTTATATTAGAACTAGAAGAGAGAGAGAGAGAGAGAGGAAGAGATCAAGAAGGAGCTCCGGCCTGTTGGATCAACTTCTTCATCTTGTACCTGCGGATTCAAGTTCATCTTCAACTTGTTTCAACGATTGTTTCGGTAATCAACGTCTATATTTAAGTTTGAGCCATTGTTCTTATTATTCTTAAGGTTTATGACTCTCTTTTGAGTACTTCAATTCTAAGTTGCTCTAGAGTTAGAGTAGTTGGATAGTGTAAGCGTGGTGCTTAGACTTGATAGCTCATAATGCCTCCTATAACGCCGGTAGTAGTGGTTGTTCGCAAGGGTGACTCTTATAGCCTTGTTGATTCTTCTATAGTCCACTTACCCGTGTGTAGGCTAGGTAGGATTATACATTTGCATAAAAGACTCATACTCTGTTTGTGACCTTTTATGGCAACTTTCCCACTAAGAATAATATAAACATATCACTCTTGAATTGGAATTAGACAGCCTTAGTGATCTCCTCTATACTTCTAGATTCTCCGTCCTTGTTAGCTACTCAGGGGTTAGACTTTAAGAATTAACACTATCTGTTCCTTTGGGTTCGATATTAAAACTGGGTTACTCCGGTGAAGTGCTACATCGGTAGATTTTATCTGTACGCTTGCGGATAAAGTAGAGTGTGCATTAATTTATACCAACAAGCATTTCTAGCGCCGTTGCCGGGGAACGGTAGATCATCTTAAGTCTTGGTTTAACCTTGTATTATACTTTTATCTTTTCCTTTTTTTGTCCCAGTCTTTTCATCATTTTTGTGTTCATTCTTATGAATGTTGTTTTTGAATTCCACTCTTATCTATCACTACCCCATGAGCGCAAGCTATAACCAGTAGAATCCTTACACCCTATCATAACATCTGGTTATTAGCTACGCCTACCTTTCCGCTGCACTTCCTTCTGTAATGAGCATAGAAATATAATTATGAAATTATTCCTTCGGGTATTCTTGTCACTAACCTTTCCAGGTCTAGAGCAGAAAAGAACGAAGGAACAACAAACACAAGGTATGCCCAACCAATCACCATATAACATTGAATTACATTCATCCAATCTTGATTTGTGTAAAATCCAAGCTTGGGGAATAGACTTTCTAAGAGCATCTCTTGTCGTGTTGCTATGTTGGTTATCCCTACCTTTAAGATATGCTCATATACTAATCATGCTCTTTCATCACCATCTGAATAAATCTCTATAATACTTTCATGCTACCCTCATTTGCTATTTTATATGTTTAGGTTTGGAGTACTTTCATACATCTCTTAAATTAAGCATGGTGCCTAGTTTAGGAGTGGTGATCTTGCTTTCAAAGGCTTTTAGTTTAAGCAATTAAGTTAAAATGCCTTCCTAGATCAAATTAGACATGGTGTCTAGGTTGATTTTTGAGCCGATAGTATGCTATAGTGGATGTTGAATATTTGGTTAGACTAACCCCTCTAGGAAACTTTCAATATTAATTTGGGAAAGTTCTGAGATGAACTCACACTAGAGATGAAGCAAGGCGTACAATGAACTTCAACAACTCTTGCATAATGAAGACTCAGCTCATTCATCATGGATGAAAGAACTGTGAGTATCAAAGTTTATTTATTTTGTCTTCTACTGCAAGTTATCTTTTGCCTTGAATCATGTTAAAGTGCAGCCAACACATAAAATACTAGTCTATGCTAAAATAATCCTAAAAACATCTTTTTATTAGCATAGATGCAAAATACATAAGTTGTGGATAATAACTCATGCTTCAAATTCTTGCAATCCTTTGGGTATATGTCCACTAACATTACGTAGGAGAGAGATTTTGTTCATCCATGGTTTTGTCTGAACATTGAAGATCCAAAACTCAAACCATAGAAACACAAACCTACTCTCAGATCATAAATGGTGCTAGCCTAGCTTTGAGTCTTGCTTGGGCGCTGATTACAAATAGGATGCAACTTACCTCATATGAGACAACCTATGCCTGCAACCATCATTGCCCAAGACACCAAGACAAGAAGTGGGAAGTTATCCTCTTTTCTAATCAAGAACTAGCTTGAGAGACAAGATGGTACCACTACAACAATAGCAAGATCTACAAATCCAAAACATGAACATGTTGTTTGGGAATCCATCTACATCACAAGTCAGCCTAGGAGAGACAATTCCCTTGTCTAGATGTGTTTCACAATCAAAGGGAGGAAGGAGAAACCCAACTTCAAACATATTGATCTTCTACTCTCCACTTTGATCATTACAAACCACTAGATGCTGTCCCAGTCGAGAAGAAGAATATGATCCACCACACATTCTTGGAAGATCGTTCTTGAACACCATCAATGTCATCTTTGCCGGACCTGGAGAAGTCAACTTTTGGATCTTTCGCTGCATCTTCTACAACTACACCACTTATGAGCAGCCAAAGAGAACCAAGAGAAGACGTCAAGGGAAGAACCAACTGCCAAGAATTGAGGAGGGCATCATGAAGGATGAAGCCACTTCACCACAAGAGTTAGAAGATGGAGAGATAGTACCTGAGCCAACAAATCAAGAAGAACAGCCAATAAGATCTCCATCATCTAGACACTGTTGAGAGGACAAGTCTCAGTTGTGACATTACAAGACAAAAGACTCTCATGGAGGCACTCGAGTAGCAGCTCTAAATTCAAGTCTCTTGCCAACCCAATGATTAAAGGAAGACAAGAAAGGTTGACAAGAGAAGAATGCGGAATTGTCCCTATATCGTCATAGTACAGAATTAATACAAGAAAGAGAGAGGATCCTAGTCAGCATACTCGAGGAACAATGCGGCTTCACTGATAAGTCGACAGAAGAGAAGGAAGGTTGATACCTCTAAAGATGATTCCACTGTGATCTTCCTCCTCTCAAGCACACTGTGAGACAAGCAAGAGAAGACAAGCCAGCTAGACAAGAGAAGCTTCCACAAGGTGGTTCGACACATCACTCTTCAATCACAAAGTAACATTTCAAGATAAGTAACCATCAACTTAAAAGCTTCTTCTTGATTCTAGTATGAACATAAATAAAGAACTAAACATGTTTAAGTTGCACCTCACTTGATCCAACCTAATCAACTTAACATGTTTAGTCCTTTGATCTTAGCTTTACTCTCTTGAATCTCACTGTCTTAACTAAATGAGCTAAAATGTTGTGCATCTAACCTTTGGAAGATGATATATCTCAATCATGAAAAGATCGACACTTTATGCATAGATTATCCTTCCTTGGGTTAAGTAATTTGATCTATTAAATATTTTAAGATACTACTTTCATGTTCATCCTCTGATCCTATGACTCATGTTAAGATTGAATAGGACACATAAACAACAAGTTTGTCTTGTGCAATGTGCCTAAGGTTAGAGGGGAATAAACAAAACTTTTGGTTCTGTTGGTGTTTTTCCACCAACAGAGCCATGCACTTTATCTCTACCTTGTCTTTATGAGCATGACACACTCTTGAGCAAAACATGGAAAAGTCACTCCCAAATTCTACAGAGTGAAGGTCCTAAATCTACAAGAACATGCACACTGAGCAAGATGCTACCAGCGTCCACAATTAACGCTTCACTTCAAACTGTTGGACGAACAAATGACATGAGTGACACCATATCAAGAGGCATAAACAAGAAGGAATGATGGAAGACGTCGTAGTCAGAATTAGAGGTCATGAAGTTCCCACAGACTTCTTGATCCTCGACATGAGAAGACGATGATGTCCACCTCTTCCTAGGAAGACCATTCCTCTACGCTACAAGTACAATCATTTACAAGAGAAAATCTATTTTCACTTTCCTGGAGAAAAGGCACGATGCAACTTCATCAACTAAATGCCTAATGAAGCACCCAAGAAGAATAGAAGTGAAAGACGCCGCTCTCAAAACCAAAGAAGACAAGCTATCAAGAATAGAGATGCCAATCATGAAGAAGAAGCTATCAACACTGTCCCATGTCCCAGAAAAGAAGAGAAACCTCAAGACAGTGAACCATAGGAAGTGAAAACTCTGACCAAGAAAGTATGGGAGAAAATGCCTGCACCTAAGAGATACAATCAATAACAACTTTCCAAACGTCTAACATACCTTGGGAGGTCTGAACCAAGGGAAGGTCCGGTTCGTCGGACCTAAATATCCGAACCTTCGCCAAAAGGTAAAAATCGGTAGTTATCTTTATATTTACTTTGCTGCATATTTCTCATATCCATTTCTTGCATCATCATATTTAATTCACAAACATTTTAATTTCTGGATTGCATTAGAAAAGAAAATAAAAATATTACATTTGTTAAACTACATCATAAACCATAAAGCCCCATGTGAATAATTCTATGGTGTGTAAAAACCCACAGGAATGTTCACCGTGGTGGCATAAAAAAATAATAAAAATAAATATGCATACATTCATCCTGTTATATTTTTCTCTTGCATCGTAAAAATATTAAAATACAAAAATATTGAGAAAGAGATCTTACTGAAATTCTGGACAACTAAGGCTTGAGTGGCCAACCATTAATGCTTAATCTGTTCCACAAGTTTTGTTGTCTATTTGAGTTTCACAGGATTTGAAAGGCCAAGAAAAGCTGACGAGCAAGTGAATGCGCTATCCACTGTTGGAGCACTGTCTCAACAAACATCAACATCAATCAAAGCTCTAATAGAGGAAGGACATATCCACTGCCAGTCTGCTACATTGCAAGATCGAACGACTACGTCAACATTCAGCTTGGGGGAATGCACCCCCATATATCCACGTAAGTATCTTTATCCTTTTAAATATTTTTATTCTATAAACAAATTCAAATTAAAAAAATATGAGCACATGAAGGCTCACCCCTAAAAAGAAAAGAACAAAAATATATGGTCACATGAAGGCTCAACGCTATTAAGGGAACCAGCTTGGGGGAGACGCACCCCATTATCTTCGCGATTCAGTTATGTCTTTATTATTACTACTATTACTATTATTATTAGTTTTTATCTTAAAGTGTGTTAGATTAAATAAATAAAATAGTGTGTCTAGTTTGTTTTAAGAAGTTGATGACTAAAGGAGAACCCTCTCTCTCTAATCTTTTGCATGGAAATGATGAATAGATGCTCTATCTAATTTCTTTCAAGTACCTAATCTCCAAAGCATGAGTTCTCCTAATTAATAATGATGCCTTAAAATAAAATTAAATGCATGGTTGACAAATACTTAATCTAAGGTCTAGGTAATTGGGGTATGAAATATGTTGATCTAAGTTGCTATTATCTTGTTCTAAACAACACTAGAGTTCCAGAGATTTCTAAATATAAACATGACTAATAATTGCATTGAATTAAATTAAGCTTTGTTGACCCTATGAGTAGTTTATCATGCCATTGAATTGAGATCACTTACATATATCATCCATATTCCGCATAAATGCTCATAATTATCTGTTGCTACCCTCTTAGAAGTTTGTTGAAAGCATGTGGCTATTAAAAAAAGAGAGAGGAAGAAAAAAAGGGAGAGAGAGGAAGAAAAAAAAGAGAGAAAGATTCGATGAAATAAAAAGGGGCAAGTGTCCGAAACCTCAAAAAGATAGATCCCGAGGAAATAAAAAGGGACAAGTGTCCAAAACCTCGAAGAAAAAAATGTTAGAAAAAATGGGCACGTGCCCGATAGTAGAATTAGCCTAATAGCCATATGTCTCTGATAAACAGAAGAGAGTGAATATATTCAAAAGAGCATCCGGCTCCATTTTTCCATACACATGCACTTCTTTATTCAATGGTTGGTTGACTTTCTCTTTTGATCCATTGTTTAATTTGACAACATATGTATTAAAGCTTTTAAAAAATTAATTAAAACTCCGGGATAAAGGTGAAGTGAAGGAACTAGAGACATAGTGCTTGATTTGATCATTCAATCTTTCAATTACTCGAGATCTAAGGTAAAAGTAATAAGCCCCATGAAGAATAACATAATATATTTTGGAGAATTCTTGTTTAACAGCAGGTATACTTGTTGGAAGTGAAGATATAGTAGCAACCCCTGATCCATTGTTAATTTTTGGTTTTGCTAAGGGACTAGCAAAGGGTAAGCTTGGAGTAGTTGTTGACACTAGTTATCTATCAAAATTAAAGGATAAATAAATATGAAAAGGGCATGAATTCAATCACCAATAAAGGTTTAGGATTTTAATTGACAATATTCCACGAGTTTTGGTGAATTATGATTCTGCAGGGACTATACAGGAAAACCAGCACTGATTACTTCTCCTAGAAGGAAGCCGACGGAAGATTATGGAACCGACACATCAGGAATACTCCAGAAGGACCTAGAAGACACCAGAGGACACCACGAGGCAGGACACCTCGAGAGGCCGCCAGGTGGGACCGACCGGTCCCACCCTAGGACCGGTCGGTCTCCCCCTGGGCCCGATGGCCTCCGTCTTCTGGAAGCTTCCTCCACCGCCTTTGAGGATCCATCTCAGCCCTACATGAAGTCGGTTTGATCTAACGGCCGCGGTTGATCCCTCAGGGCTATATATACAAGCCCCTAGGCTCTAGGGAAGGACAAGTCTCTCTTCACTACGCCTCATTCAGAAACCCTAGAAGAAGACTTCAAGGGCCAGCTTTCAAGTAGAAGACTAGTTACCCCTCTAGTTTAGGTTTAGAACCTAGTCTTATATTAGAACTAGAAGAGAGAGAGAGAGGAAGAGATCAAGAAGGAGCTCCGGCCTGTTGGATCAACTTCTTCATCTTGTACCTGCGGATTCAAGTTAATCTTCAACTTGTTTCAGCGATTGTTTCGGTAATCAATGTCTATATTTAAGTTTGAGCCATTGTTCTTATTATTCTTAAGGTTTATGACTCTCTTTTGAGTACTTCAATTCTAAGTTGCTCTAGAGTTAGAGTAGTTGGATAGTGTAAGCATGGTGCTTAGACTTGATAGCTCATAATGCCTCCTATAACGCCGGTAGTAGTGGTCGTTCGCAAGGGTGACTCTTATAGCCTTGTTGATTCTTCTATAGTCCACTTACCCGTGTGTAGGCTCGGTAGGATTATACATTTGCATAAAAGACTCATACTCTGTTTGTGACCTTTTATGGCAACTTTCCTACTAAGAATAATATAAACATATCACTCTTGAATTGGAATTAGACAGCCTTAGTGATCTCCTCTAGGCCTGGGCGTTCGGTCGTGACCGAACCGATCGGTTCGGTTCTTCGGTCACTTCAAAAGTTCGGTCATCTAAAAACGGAGACCGATCGGTTAGTTTCAAAACTCAAGACCAAGCAAGTTCGGTCTCGGTTAGTTCGGTTCGGTCTCGGTCATGACCGAACTAACCGAACTATACAAAACATCTACTAAATAGTATATTTTTTAGCAAATTTGAGCATTTTTCCATTCCATGGCAAAAATAACAATACAAACTATAGATTAAATAGAGTGATAAGAGTGATGGTTGATATAAACCCCCTAGAATAAATATTATATTACTAATAATAGTCTAAAGTACACATTATATCGATAAAAATTAGATGTTCGGTTAGTTCGGTCAGTTCGGTTACCCGAGGCATATGACCGAACTAACCGTAAAAAGTTCGGTTAGTGTGAACTCAGGACCGAACTAGTGACCGAAAATTTCAGTCTCGGTCACTTCGGTCTCGGTCTCGGTTAGTTCGGTTCGGTCTTTGGTCTTCGGTTAATTATGCCCAGGGCTAATCTCCTCTATACTTCTAGATTCTCCGTCCTTGTTAGCTACTCAGGGGTTAGACTTTAAGACTTAACACTATCCGTTCCTTTGGGTTCGATATTAAAACTGGGTTACTCCGGTGAAGTGCTACATCGCTAGATTTTATCTATGCGCTTGCGGATAAAGTAGAGTGTGCATTAATTTATACCAACAGCCAACCATGGGTGCACCAATATACTTAGCCTTCACACCATTAGTGCCCTTTGTAAGCATATAACAAGAATCAAGTCTAATAGATAAAACATGAGCATTGTTCTTGTTTTTGTTCTTGTTAAAGCAATTTTGCTCTATGTGCCCGGATTGCTTGCAATTATAGCAATATCGACCATTGCTCTTCACAAAACTAGTCTTGTGAGGAGCAAAAGCGGCCTTGCCCTTCTTGGGGGTATAGCCAAGTCCCTCCTTGTTGAGTGGACATCTTTGGCTACCCAAGCACTTAAGCAAGCAGGCATCTCCACCATAGGCATTGCCTAAAGCATGAGTGAGCTCATACACCTTGTTCTTAAGGTTCTCATTTTCTACCACTAATGATGAATCACATGTAGTAGAAGTAGGCATTTTAGTTGAGCTAGATGATGATGATGCATTGGTGGGAGCAACAATAATAGGAGCATAAAAAGATTCATCAAGAATATCACATGTTACTCCTACGTTGCATGTCTCTACAACATCCTCAATCTTACTTTGATCAAGGAGGGAGGAGTGGGCTTCCTTAAGCCTAGTGTGAGCTTGGTCAAGCTTCTCATGGGCTTCCTCTAGCCTCTTATGAGTAGACTTGAGCTCATCAAAGGATTGCTCAAGAGCCTTGTTGGCCTTGCGCAATTCTTTGCACTCCTTCCTCTTTGTCTCAATGTAAGAGTGAGCATCTTGTAGAATTCTCATAAGGTCCTCCTTTGAGTACTCCTCATCATCATCACTCTCACTCTCACTTTCACTCTCATCGGATGATACCTTAGTGGCCTTAGCCATGAAGCATGTCGATGGAGTGTTGAAGATAGAAGGCTTGCTTGAGATAGCAAGACTAGCCATAGCCTTCTTCTTGGTGGTCTTCCTCTCATCATCACTAGAATCATCATCATCACTTGAGGAAGCATCACTATCCCAGGTCACGACATAGGATCCACCCTTCTTCTTCTCCTTCTTCTCCTCTTTCTTTTCTTTCTTCTCTTTCTTGTCCTTCTTCTTGCTCTTCTTGCGGTCATCATCATCTTCGTCACTAGAGTATGGACAATCCGCGATGAAGTGATCCTTGCTCTTGCATCTATAGCACCTTTTAGATGTGCTTTTTGTTGCATCTCTTCTCTTTCTTGCTCCATAGCCCTTCTTCTTCATGAACTTGCCAAACCTTTTCACAAAGAGAGCCATTTCTTCATCATCTATCTCACAACCACTTGAGCTTGCTTCATCATCACTTTCCTCCTTCTTTGCTTTGCCCTTGCTCTTGTTCTTGGAGGATGAAGCTTTGAATGCCACGGTCTTCTTCTTCTTTTCTTCCTCTTGGGCTCCCCCATCCCTTTCCACACGGTATGTGTCTTGTGTGACCACATCACCTAGTACTTGGTTTGGGGTTACCGTATCCAATCCTTTCCTCACTAGGATAGTCACCAAAGTATCAAACCTTGGTGGCAAGCATCTCAAGAACTTGTGAGAAAAGTCCTTGTCCTCTACCTTCTCTCCCAAGGCCTTCAAGTCATTGATAATGACTTGCAACCGGTGAAACATCTCCGGTATGCTTTCATCATTGTTACTAGGGATGACAACCTAGTTGAGTAGTTGTAAGAGATTAGGCATATACATCCGGGTGGATGCATATAGATAAGTGATCAAGTTAATATTTACCATAGAGCTTTGCTGACATCATTGCTGAGTTAACCTAGCAAGTATGATGTTAGTAAACGCCAACACCCTCTACACTATTTGGTACTACGTTGTGGTAAACATTGAGATCTCTCATTTATTATTATTCCTAGCTACCGCTTTGATGGGGACAAGGCTCTCGATCTTTCGTCAGGTGATGGTAATTATCGTTTTGGAGGAGCACGACACACCAATCCGACTTTAGACCAAAAGACCCAAACCCTGCAATCACCATGAACCCTCTAGTTATCAACCATGTCACTAATCTGACTGACCTCGCCAATAAGATTAATCCCTACCTACAAATCGAAGAACACAAGAACGAACTTGAAAGTACGTAGCTCAATGAAAAGTGACAACTACAGATGTATGATTAAGATCATGAAAGTGGGGTTTCACAACCGAAAATGGTGATTGTTTGAAGAATCTTAAGCAAAACCTCAAACCCTAACATGTGGTGTGATGAGACAATATAAAGTCTAAGGGCTAACAGGCTCTAAACCGATACACTTCCCAACGAACCAAAATGTAGTAATGCATCATCCTAACAGATTTTGAACACTAAATTGTTTTGACAAATCCTATTAACTCCAATTTAGTTTATACCTCAAAAGCCATTAGTTAACTTGACTCCAATTTAGTTTATACATCAAAAGCCATTGGTTAACTTATAAAATTAGCTTTCCATCTTTATATATGTGAAATCGTCGAAGGCCACAACCAGACTCACCACATCGCCAAACTAATTAGACTCTAAGCAAGATGCATAGCTGGAAGCAAGCAGTAATGAACTAGTAAAAGTAGAGGACGAATAAAGCCCTAGCAGTTGTCTTGATGGGGCTGTTTTACAAATGTGCTCCCTTATATATATGGCGTCGAGTCCGCACTTGATTATAGTAAGAATACATTCTTAAGAGAGGCCGGAGCCAAGAGGAGATAAATATAAAAAAACATGCTACACGCTTGCGTGACACGTCAGCAAACGGAATGTTAACAGAACAGTGTGAACCTACGGTAGAGATCTAGAAATAGGAGGAAAAATAAATGTGTGTTGTGTGCCAAATTGCTATTGGGCGCACGTGCGCTGCATCACGCAACAACGCACGGACGCGTGGCGCGAGACCGAGTAACGAGCATAGGGAACCGAACGTGTGGCGTAAGAAAAGGGAGACCGAGTAACGAGCGTAACAGTGAGAAAAGAGGACACGTAAGTTGTGTGTCAGATCTGCTTCTGGTAACACGTAAGTTATTTTAAAATGTGATAACTTTCTCATATCATATCTATTTTTAATTCCGTTTGCACTATTATCTTCATTACGACGAGATCTACAAAATTAGATCCATGATGGATATATTTTAAGATAATTTATATAATTATAAAGTTTTACATTTAGATCTACAAAGTTTCAAATGTGGTAGTAAAAAGCTTTCAAAACTTAGTGCAAAATTTTAAATTACAAGGTTTTCATTTTAGGTGTATAAAGTTTCACTACTGAGTTAAAGAAACAAATATAAAGTTTATAAATTTAGGTGTAGAGTTAACATAATAGTACAAAGTTTATATTATTTTTAAATGTGTTGGTAAAGTTTTTACATTTAAAATATAAAGTTAGAAATTGTAAAGTTTAAACCTTGACATACAAGGTTTAGAATATGTTAATATAAAGTTCTTGTATTTCAAAAATAAAGTTTTAAATTATAAAGTTTTAAATTTTGAAATACAAAATTTTAAATGTGCTAATACAAAGTTTGTAATTACAAATTTTTAAAGCTAAAAATACAAAGTTTTAAATGTGCCGATATAAAGTTTCTTAATTTTAAAAATAAATTTAAAATTAAAATATTTAAATTTTAAAATATAAATTTAACAACAGCCTAGCAGTGCAACATTTTTTTATAGCAGCAACAAAGTTTTGCAATATCATAGTTTATTTTTTTATAAATTCTGAGTGTAAAGTCTTCAACCTAGCATTACAATGTTTATAATATGATAGTGTAAACCTTTAAATGTAGCACTACAAATCTGTAATATGATACTTCAAAGTTTTTATTTAATTTTGCAATGTTTGTAGTATCATAATTTAAAGTTTTAACTCAAAAGCACAAAGTTTTTAATATTATAGTTCAAAGTTTATGCAATTCTATATGAAAAGGTTTTCATCCTAGTAGTACAAAGTTTATAATGTGATAGTTTAAAGTTTTTAACTTACTATTACAAAGTTTTATAATGTGATATTTTAAAGTTTTTCATAATTTCGAAGTGTAACGTTCTAAACTTAGCAATACAAAGTTTGTAATGTTATAGTTGAAAGTTATATAAATTCTGAGTGTAAAGTTTTGAACCTTGAAGTTTAAAGTTTGTAGTCATATTTTATATTGTTTGATTTTGAAGCTATTAGAATAAAGTTTATATTGTTATAATCTAAAGTTTTTATTTAATTTTTGAGTATAAAGTTTTTCACCTAGCAGTACTAAGTTTTGTAGATTTTTTTAAAATATAAATTCTTAGCATAAAGTTTTCAACTTAGAAGTATAAAGTTTTCTAATGTACGACTGTTAAACCTAGCAGTTTAAACTTTATAATATAATGGTTTAAATATTATAATTTCTAAGCGTAAAGTTTTAGAGTTATCAGTATAAAAGTTTATACTATGATAAATTAAAGTATTAAATCTAGCAGTATAAATTTTATCTATTGTGATAGTTCAAAGTGTTATAAATTTTGAAGTACAAAATTTTTAACCTAGTAGTACAAAGTTTTATAATGTTATAGTGAAAAGTTTTAAATCTAGTTGTATAGAATTTTTTTATAAATATCATAGCACAAAGTGTTTGAACCTAGAATTATAAATTTTGTGATGTCATAATTGCAAGTTTTAAAATTCTTAATATAAAGCTACAATCCTAGCAGCACAAAGTAGTTCTAAGTTTATGAATTTGAGTATCGATCAGTTTTTTAAAACTAGCATTACATTACAAATTTTGTAATATCATAATTTAAAATTTTCAAATTTAGAAATCAAGTTTTATGTTTTATACTATTTTATATTTTTTACATACACAACTGTAAAGTTTAACAAACTTTATTCATTTTTTAATATATTTTTACCTTATCTTTTTTAGGTATTATTGACAACTATTTTTTAGTGTTGAAGAAAGAAAGCTATATTTGCTTTATATTAGCTATTTTTTTCAAATACATATGTATAGAATGTTCTCTTCGTTTTTAGTTTTTTTACCGATAATTGAATTAAAAAATATTGTATAAAATATTATGGAATGTATAATATATATTATTTTAAAAATAGTACTTTCGTATCTATATGGATGTCAAACCACCCCGCCCTTTTCTTCTCCCACAAACCCGTTATCCCGAAAGAGAAAAAAATAGTTTCCCACTACAAAACTAGACCTCAAAAGCTAGACAAGAGAACCATACGTGGCAGAAGTAAGACAAAAGAACAAAAAGTAGCAGAACCATAAATGGCAGAAACAAGACAGGAGAAGCAGAAGTAATAGAAGGCAAAAACGTACATTCATATACCTCTCCAAGCGCATACGTGTTGCTACCCCTCCAAATGCGCATGCGTTGCTATCATTACTAACGCACGCGCGCGCAGCAAGAGCTCCGGTGTTGTGTGAGATTCGAACTCAACACATCTCGCCTCAGGCACGCTTACCAACTGAGCTACGCAACCCACGTGATGTAATTCGGGACGTTTTCTTTTTGAATCCACTTGTGAAGGACTTTTAGCCCCGGTTGGATCACCCTTTAGCCCCGGTTGGTATTACCAACCGGGACTAAAGATTCACCTTTAGCCCCCGGTTGGTAATACCAACCGGGACTAAAAGTCTTTAGTCCCGGACGCAAATTTTTGCCGAGACTAAAGCTAAGTTGATAGATCGTCGAAAGACCTGTTCTCTAGTAGTGCGTGATAAGTTTAGAAACAGTTTATGCATTTAATTTAATCTTCTTAGTTTTGTTTTGTCTTCTTTCTGATCTTTTGTGCTTGTGAGTTTCAATCGATCATGCTGACGAGAACTCGTACTCGTCCATGCAATTATTTGCCTTACATATGCCCACAACTTTAATTTTTTAGGAATCCGAGAGGGGAGGCCCTACCTAAATTTTATTCGAAACGAAACAAAACTGTAGTACTATCGTGATTTTCTCTCTCTCTGATCGCCTTAAATTTGTGCCGAAGTGTTCCACCCCCACCCCCCCCCCCCCCCCCCCCTCAATTTTATGTATCTTGATACTGACAAGAGTTACGATATTAATTGGTTTATTTATCGCAGCGCAGGAGCGACGAACGAAGACTAGTTTGCCAAAACGTACACTACCGAGTATTGTAGATGACAACGAAGTCTCTGAAGCCGCCTTGCTAGGTCCCGCGAAGGGGGTTGCGGCAGCATGTCGAGCGAGATGTCAGTGAGGCTCGAGAATTTATCACGGAAAAGGATGGTTTGATTAGGAATGCGATTTAGCTTTCAACTCCTGGTTGTTATAAAGTAAAGACCGTGTACGCGTACGACCCTACTACATACCACTAGAACATGCATGCTTGGAATCTAGACCGAGAAGATAAGGAAAAAAAACCAGCTCGCATTTAAAATGAATTGACTGGCTCTAGAAATAAAGCTCCCTTGAAATCGAAATATGATGAAGGAGAGGTTGACAATGGAGCAGTTTGACAATGTAGCTTGAGGAGGACTTGGGTCTCGCAGACAACAGCGTACAGCGATGTCTTTTTCTTGGTCCATCATCCTCTATAGCATTAGGTGGTGTTCGTTTACGAGGCTAAAAGTTTTATCGTGTAATATCGAATATTACGACATTAATTTAGTATATTTAAAATAAACTAATTATAAAACTAGCTAATTACACCGTCATACGGTACTTAATAAGATAAATCTATTGAACCAAATTAATCTATCATTAGTCAATGTTAACTGTAGCACTACATTGTCAAATCATGGACTAACTAAATTTAATAGATTTATCTCACTAATTAGCATTTGGTTAATAAATTAGTTTTATAATTAGTCTATTTTTAATAGAATAAATTAGGGTCGCAGCGTCCGATGTAACGGGGCTAAAACTTTTGACGATGAACACACCCTGAGCACCACAGTCTTGCAATTCTAGAGTCACGCTTTTGTCAAAAAAGTAAAAAAAACACGTGAGACTATCCACACTCACGTTCCTCTATTTTCATCATCTATACTGTCTGGCCATTAAGACTCTCTCATCTATACTCATTTCTTCCGCATCTATCCATCCTCTATATCATCTTCTATCCACTGTGGGTCCACTTATCACTTTATCTAAATATATTTATGAGAGATCTAGTTTTGAGGAATTAATTGCAACGAATTCAATGATGCAATCGGAATTTAATTTGAGTTTTCGGTTTATGAGATATAACATTTTTTGTTGTAAAATGAGGTGGGACCCACCATGGCTGCAACAAGCCGGCGAGCGCCCCTCCGTGCGCATGCCAGCGCCTGGCCGCGGGGCCTACGCCCGGTACCGGATCGTCCGCTATTCCGTCCGCGATAGCGTTCGAGCGCGAGTAGCGACTCATTTCCCGTTCCCCGCTGCGACCGTTTTTTCTATGCTATCCGGTTTAGCGGCTTCTTTTCCGTCCCGCTATGGACAGCCTGAGTCAAGGGAATACAGTCCCCGCGCTGTTCACCTCGGCTCAGCAAGTCCTCCGTACATTTGAACACTAGTAGTTACATCTCTCACAACTAAAAAGACTAAACATGAGCTGCGGAAAAAATTTTGCTTCACCGTCCTCTCCCTCCGTGCGAAACGATCCCCCCTCCCCCCACACCGACGAAAAAACCCCCTCCCCACCCCGCCGGCCGCGCGCCCCCCGCTACCCGCCCCTTCGTCGTTGCCGGCCGCGCGCCCGCCGCCTCCGGTCGCGCGGCTCGCCGGCCGCGTGCCCCCCTCCCTTCGGCGCGCCCCGCCGCCTCCGGCCGCGCGCCCCGCCCCTCCCCACCCGGCAACCCTGCGACGCCCCGCCCCGCCCGGCCCTCCCTGCGACGCCCTCAACCACGCGTTTTTCCCGGCGCTCATCCTCGCGACGCCCGCAACCACGCTCCCCGGCGCTCCTCCTTGCCTCGCCCGCCACCGCGACTTCCCCGGCGCTCCTCCGCGTCGCCGCGGCCGAAGACGACCCTTCTCCGAGCCGGCCGAGATCCGCCCGGCCGAGGCCCGCCACCGCGACTTCCCCGACGCTCCTCCTCACCTCGCCCGCGACTTCCCCGGCGCTCCTCCGCGTCGCCGCGGCCGAAGACGGCCCTTCTTCGCGCCGGTCGAGATCCGCCCGGCCGAGGCCCTTCCGCGTCGCCCCGGCCATCGTCGGCCCTTCCCCGCGCCGGCCGAGATCCGCCCTTTGCCGCCTTGGCTGAGGCCCTTCCGCGTCGCCAAGGCCGGCGCAACCTCCACCACGCGACCGAGCGCCGGCGCTCGGTCGGTCGGCCATTAACGTTGAACTGTTAGTGTTTTTTAGCTCCCTTTTTTGTTTCCTAATTTCTCTCTTTCTCCCCGCTGAACTTCCTCGCGCCCATGCCGTACAAGGCCGTGACGTGGTGTTGGCGTCGACCAGGGCGCCCAAGAACTCTGTGTCGTCGCCACGGGACGCCGAGTACTCGAACATGTCGTTGCTGCCGGCGCTGATGAAAAAGATGGACCTGCCGAGGAGACTGCCGAAAAAGATGAACTCATGTTGACTGCCCACCGCCGCCGCCAGCATCCACGACTTCCTGCTTCCGAGGACAACGAACAGGTGTGATGAATTTGTTCAGAATTTAAAAACTCACGCATGTCTTTTGTTTAGGTCAGTTATATCAAGTGAACACTCAGTGCCTCATTTTAAGAATCTAGAGATTTTCGTGTTGATAGCCTGTCGTGACTACATTGCACTCTGAATTTCTAAATTTAGGGTGAGTTGCAAGCAGTCTGTATCGGCTGTATCTCTGGATTTCTGAAATTAGAGTGAGTTGCAAGTAGTCTGAATTTCTGAAATTAGGGTGAATTTCTGAAATATTAACTAGGGTCTAGATGAAGATGAATTGAATTTTCTTAATTAAGAACAAACAAACAATAAATTAATTGACACAAATTGCCAATTTGGCTAAGCATCTTATTATTAGCCACCTCTACAATAGAAAGTTTGTGACTTGTGAACAACCATTTATAAATCAAAACACAAGTAAATTGAGGCATCAGAGATCAGATGGCTGGACCTTTCAGCTTGACATCGTCGTTTGCCCGTGCTTGATTTGCTGTTCTCAATGTCGCAGGCTCCATACGCTTGTCTGGACAATCTACAATTTATCAAACAACCTATTATCAATTTCTTAAGAAATTATAATGTGTAAATAGTAAAAAAAAAAACTCATACCTGCTAGGCTTTTAGCCTGCTGTACAGACATGTGTATTTTCTCCCCTTTTTCCTTCCAATCCTCAAACATACAACCAAGAAAAAGAAATAAAGCCCATTGGACTTCAATTAAGGTTCCAACACATGTTTCAAAAGGTGAAACCTGCTGGTGAAAGTGATCCAAAGGTCACTGTACTACCACATGACTATCTCATATACCAATTTTTAGTGTGCTAAAGAAACTGGGAATTGATCCCTTTGGTGCTTGACTGCAAGTAGGAGTAATAGAATAAAGTATTTCAAAACTATCAGTAGTATGATAATCGATCTTTCTTCTTATCTTATCAGTAGTATGATAATCGATCTTTCTTCTTATCTTATAAGTATGAATAAGATCTGGTCATAACAGTAACATAGAGATCCAAACAGACTGAACTCTTATGAATTATAAACTCAAACCTGTTAGAACTGAAGCAAACTCATGGTAAAACAGCAAGGTATCCTGTTAGAATATTTGCATGAAAAATAAGTTTAGTTTGATTGCAGAAGGAAAGCAACATGCACTAACTGTTTGCAGGCTGTATCTTTCCGCATAAAAATACATGGTGAAAATGGTAGAAATAAGGGATATCTAAAGTCTAACATGAAGACTGCAATTTTGAGCTTGCAAATACGACTTTACTCAGAGCATTTGTAGCACAAGCTATGCTTTATCTACACATATAGTTAAATGACCTATTTTCAGCAACATCCATAGATAATTCACTGCTATTAAAGTAGTAACTTGTCATAAAAGTAGTCATCTTGCTCTGAGTAACTATTGTTCTCGCCAACAGAATAACTACCATAATAGTCGTCCAGTTTCTACGACTGTCAGAACCATGGTAGATGAAATGCAAATAAGAAACATTCTCCAGAAGGCCAGGATCTAAGCATTTTAAGGAGATTTACATATATTATCTACAATTGCTATTGCATAAAAGTTGGATTATGCCTCTGGAAGAGCAAGAGGTAACAGAGCCGCGAAGAAACCAAGATACTGTTACGAGTATATCTTACAGCTAAAAAGAACCGGATGCTATCGTCATAGTGCCTGTCATCGCCCCGCCCGGCTCCTCGCCTCGCCCTCTTACCACGCGACGCCCGGCTCCACCACGCGCCCGGTCTTCACGCGACCCCCGTCGCGAGCTCCACCACGCGCGCTTCCCTCCGCCCGGTCGCCGCCACCGCCTCGGCGCCCTCTCCTGCCCGGCAACCACACCACAGGATGTGGAGATCTCGCTGGGTTTAGAAGCAAGCACCCGCTGGTACGACAGCCGCGAGGGCGGATGCATCCTCGGCGTCCGATGCAGCTTTCGCTACGAGGCGTACCATTTCTTCGACGACATGCCGGATGTCAGGATCGGCCTCAAGGCCGACCTGTCTTCACCGAGTGAGGAAAACCATGGTAAACTAACACACATTTCCCCAATTTTGATTGATAATTTGGAACATTGGAAAAGCATAGTAGTCTGTCAGTGTTCATTCTTTTTTCAGTCTATAAATGAATGATGTAGGAAGCAATCACAAGGTGGTCTTAGTTGTCGCTCTCGTCGTATCAATCACGGTGTTCTCTGACTATGATGGTTGTCGGCCTTGTGATGATCGGAGCACGACGAAAAAAAGCCGGTAAGGAGACGCCCGTCGACACTGTCCGATCGTCACATTTGGGGGGACAAAATCTTCAATCTTAGATACAGAACTGCATGACTGACTGTCAGAAGAAAAAAAACCCTCGAATGCAGAGAAGAAGAGGAAGCTACAGCTGGAGGCGCAATCCCGGAACAGCTCCGCTATAGAGGACGCCCTGAAGCTGTGGCAGATCAAGGAGAGCGCAGCTCCGAGTTCACTCTGTATGACTTCCCGGTGCTGGCGGCCGTGACAGGCGGTTTCTCCAACGAGAACCTGCTCGGCGGGGGTGGCTTCGGCCCCGTCTACAAGGCGAGCTGATGGTTGCGATCATTTCAGGTTTCATAGTGTCTGACAAATGACAAGCAGCCATGGCTGACTCTGTTTCGATCGGCTGCAGGGAAGCTGGCAGACGGCTCTGAGGTGAGGTCGCGGTGAAGCGGCTGGCGGTGCACTCCGGGCAGGGGCTGGTGGAGTTCAAGAACGAGATCCAGCTGATCGCCGAGCTAAAACTAAACCAAATTTCAAGAACAGAAAGAATGTCAGACACCAGTAGAATACAGAAAATTACTTTTACACAATTTGTTTCTTTTGTTTTTTCCTTAGCTGACAGAACATGACAGGTTAACTAAAACTTTCTGCTAAAATTTTAGATCCTACATGTGTGTGAGTTGAGTGAGGTCTTGACCTGCCTTTATAGCTGTTGTTTAGCCCTCAGTTAATTGGCCAATGTTGGCCACAACATATCTGAGAGAACCTATATGTTTAACCTGCGAAATAGTAGCAGCTTGATGAGAGAGAGAGAGAGAGAGAGAGAGATTTGGTATGTAGGCCCTGAAGCATGGATGTTAGAGTATACTACATTTGTGGCAAGATATTGGTTTAGGTCATCCATCATCTCATCCACTTCTGCTGGCCTACTTCATTCATATATGAAGTTTGTACATAGGTTATCTGGCTACCTGTGGCTATCATGCATGATAATAATGTGAATCATGTATTATTTTTTTGTCTTTCCTAAAATAACGTGAACAATATGATCTCGCAGGCTACCTCACCTCGCCGAACTGGACAACGCTCCTGTCCTCATCGGACAATATGAGTAAGGTCAGGTTTTTACATGCTGTTTCTCCATCTGCTATAATTCTTATATGTTTAGAAAATTGGTAACTGACAAAACATTGCTTTGATAGGTTTAGAAAATTTCCATATTTCTTAAACATTGTGGTTCATAAAGTTTTGTGAATGTATTGAAAATCAAGGAAAATTCCTATCTTAAAATCATTCCATTAGCTACAACCATTGAACTCTTTGTGTACTTGACTTGTGGAATCACCTTGGCTGATAATTGATGTGCTCCCCATTCATATTATTCTAGGGCTTTTATCATAAGTACTTTTATCTCCTAATAAATGGCGACGGACTTCACAGGGGTATTGAAAAACTAAGATAGTAATATTGATACAGAGTATCACAGAGCCTATGATAGTGTCATTCCATTATGTCATGGTAAGTTAAAAGGTAAATAGCTCTAATCCTTTACCAAGAACAGTTGATACATCAATCCTTTACCAAGAACAGTTGAAACATCAATCCTTTACCAAGATTAAGTTGCTTGTCTTACTCAAGCTTGAGCTACTCTTGTTTTTTAGGATGACCCTTTGGATTAGTAGGCCTCCCTTGAACGGTGAATAACTCTGCAAGTGTAATATCCATTCTTGGACCGAAGCATATGTGAATTTATTTATTTATTTTGTTGGATTCAGGAGGAGGCGAAGGGCATGGGCCATTGTGGCACCAGATAATCACTAGCTGGTTGTTACAGTTACAAACTTGCGATGGCCACTTGAAGACTGATAATTACTAGCTGGCACCAGATAATTACTAGCTGGTTGTCACTAGCTGGTTACTAAGCTCATGCTCAAAGACATATTAGCAAATATCAACTTATCATGAATATTCTGATTTTGGTACCATCTACCCATTTGAAGACTGATGGCGACGAATGCTCGGAAGCTGTGAAAAAGGACCAAAAGTAATTGTAACAGGGAAGAATTTCAAAATAGTTCTAGAGTTGGACATGGTTAATTTAACCAATACATTTTTAGTTAGTTATTGATTGAAAGTTTCAATTACCAATTACCTTTGTATCAGATAACTGAACTTTAGATTCCTCATTGCACTCTTAATTCAGAGAATAACAGTGCCATTTCTTCTCAATGTTATGAGCAAATTGATATGTTCACTGTCATATGAGAAAAACTTATGAGAGTGTGTCATATTTAGATTTATTTAAATAAATACACACATTAAATATGTATGATACTTTAGCAAAAGAATAACTCAAGTTGAAGTTTTTTTTGGGTTGACTGTATTCTTGGTGGCACTAACATCATCCATGTATATAAATTGTTCTCCCGTTGCAACGCACGGGTACTCAACTATTAAGTAAGAATTATGACTATTATTCTAACCTAACTTCACTAACTCTTTTTCTTGCTTACAACAGGAGATTCGCCCGTGCTGCACAAGCGTGTGATGAGGTACTACTGTATAGTCAACTTCTGGTCACTGGAAGGAGGAATTCCTAAGTGACATATGTGATACCATTTCACTGACAACTTATCTTGTACAGGATCCTGCTTTGCATCTCGAGTTCCTCGCTAATTACATCGCCGAGCTATCACTGCTGGAGTACAATCTACTCTCTTACCCTCCATCACTAATAGCTGCCTCAGCTATTTTCTTGGCAAGATATGTACTCCAGCCAACAAAGTATCCTTGGGTAGGTGGCATAATCATGTTGCTTTTTCCACACATATCTGTAGCAGTTGCCTGCTGAAAAATGTCTTTATGAGCTAACTTATGTGTCTCATTTGTGAATTGGAGCAGAATTCCACACTTGCTCATTACACACAGTATAAGCCGTCGGAACTGAGTGACTGTGTAAAGGCATTGCACCGCCTTTTCAGCATTGGTCCTGGGAGTAACCTTCCAACAATCAGACAAAAATACAGTCAACATAAGGTAACTGACTGGGCCTGGTCCCGAATGTCTTCAGTTAACATCTCTGTTGCTAATAGTACTAACGCCACCCTCTCCCTTTTCCTTCATCAGTACAAATTTGTTGCAAGGAAGCAGTGCCCACCGTCGATTCCTACGGAATTGTTTCGAGATGTAACATGCTAGACATAAAAGCCCAGCAGGAATAGTTCCAGTTGCTTACTGAATTCTTCGGCATGTGGCACAGATGCCCAGCCGCGCGACTGTGCAGGTGGTTCGTAGGTTGATGCAGGACGTGCTGATGAACCCTGTTGTTTCTGGTGATTAGGAGAGTGTAGATTCTAGATCGATGCCTTTGATTTGAGGTTTGTTGGTCATGTTAGGGCATTGGTATGATTTTCTTCTACCCACTCCCTGCTGTAATCTTGCAGACGCATGTAAATCGGAGCTGTGTTGTAGAGCTGACCAACATCTCGTTTGTAATGTCATAGTAGTACTGACTAGAGTGGGACAGTGGGACTGTGGGAGGGAGAAAATAGAATGGGCGGGGCAAGCCAGACTCAGGTTGCCTGAAAAGGATTGCTGAAAATAGCTTAATTGAGATTTACTTCTTCTACTACTACTACGGTAATTACAGAACAAACATGTAATTTATGCCACCGCCTCTTTGTTTGCTTGGTCGACACCGGCGGCGGGTGGCGGGAGGCGGCCGTGAGATATGCCGAGGCTGCTGTAATTACTCGGCAGTTGCTGGGTTCTGGCCCGGCCCATGATTGGATACCAGGCCGGTTGACTGACGGATGGCCCAGGCCGACGGCGGCACGGCGGCCAGGCACAGCTGCACAACCACCGCATGGGGTTTTTTTTTTTGAACATTCTTAAAGGATTTGCTATATTTCAGGCGTCTGAAATATAACATCTTTTCAGGCGATTTCCATTTCACGTAGTATTAATTATTTGGTAGAGAAATATTTACGTATATACATAACCTGTGTACAGGATCGTACGGTGATGCGGCGGAACTTATTCATCGATTTATTGGCACACGAAAGAAATGGATATCGAAGATATCTTCCTGTCGATATAAAACATTATCTTAGCCGTATCACGGAAAGACCTATACAATAATGTTTGTGAGTCTGCGATGTTATGAAACATTATCTTGGCCGCATCACTAGATTAAATGTTTTTTTAAATATGGTATTTAATTTCATAATGTTGTTATTATCATGCGATCCGTTTATTTTTAGCTTAATTTTTATGTTATCCCGTAGCAACGCACGGGCATGCTACCTAGTCGACTAAAAAGATGTGATTCCCCGTTACAAGACAGAACGACGATTTAGATGGCTTATTACATGCTTTTTATTAGCTGTTACAAGCTTCATGTAAATGCCGGTCCTGGGTTTTTTGAGGCCTAGATCGAAGGCCCATATAGTCCACTTTCTAAAAATATTTATATATATTTCTCTATATGTATACAGTCTCACAAATATATACATGAATTTAGATAATATTCACTGCACTAAAAAACTTAGGCCATAT
Organism: Coix lacryma-jobi var. lacryma-jobi; assembly: GCA_009763385.1. Lineage (NCBI taxonomy): Eukaryota > Viridiplantae > Streptophyta > Magnoliopsida > Poales > Poaceae > Coix > Coix lacryma-jobi. Next base: position 131,532,215 of record CM019828.1, read on the forward strand.
TCAGATTCCAATATTTTTTAAGGTTCTCCATCACATCAAATCTTTAGACTCTTGTATGGAAAATAACTAATTATATAGTTTGTCTGTAAATGTGAAACAAATCTTTTGAGTCTAGTTAGTCCATATTTGAACAAAGTTTATCAAATAACAACGAAAGTGCTACATGAACTTTTTCTCAAAAATTTCGCGAACTAAATAAGGCCTTATATAGAATATCTCAAAGTTCATAAAATGGACAAATGTAATAATAAATTACTTACTTGCTGGCACTTGATATTATCTTAAACAATTTCTTCTAACATTTCCGCGTTGCTTGCTATATGCCTGTATTAGGCCATAAGAGCCCACGTACATATACATACTAGTACTAATATACTATATGAGGTGAGGCCTATGTCAATCTGAGGCTTAGTGCGGTGACACACTCTGCCCTACCTAGGACCGGCCCGGCTTATGCACTGTAGGGGTGGTGTAGCTTTCACTGAAACGTGAAGCCATGTAAAAATGAGCGCTCCTTACGCCATGACACTTGTAGTTACTTTTCTCTTTCCTTATCCATGAAAACCAATAACAGACCTTTCGGAGAAAAATAACACATGTAAAGTTCCTCCTGGCAACCAAACCAAGCAGAATAACTCGATTTTTCGTGTGTGTTGTTGAACATAATGCTTAGTTGCCTCACACTCATAGGAATATTTTAATTTGGTTCGAACCCTATGACAACAGTGTGGTGAATAACCCTATTCGCTTGAACTTATTAGCTCGGTTTGTTAGTTATGGTATAATATTTTTCTCTCATGACAAAATAACATTTTGGGTTTATAGAGTTTAATATCTATAAAAGGTCTTCTCCAACAACAAAATCTTAACAAAAGAACCCTTTCTGCAAATGAGTTTTCAGGATAGAGGATGGTTAAATATGAGTTATCTCTCCTGATACCTAAAATTGTATGTCGGTATAGTTACTCTATTAGAGACTATAGGTATTCGATTGGAGACCCATTTTAGTTTTGGGTCTCCCAATGCGTCTCCTCTTGGAGACAGATGTGTTGGCTCTGTCATCCAATATTTCTAAAGATTCTCATACAGTCATAAAGATAAGCTCTGTAGTTGCATGGAAAGGCCAGGCTCCCAGGCTCCCTCAGTCCTAGAAAAGATAGCATCACAGGATACGTGCATATTACTAGGTTTCTAGAAAATACATACAATATTCAAAATTTTAAATAAATTTATTATAAAAGTATATTCAATATTCTATTTAATTATACTAATTATGTATTATACATATTAATATATTATATATGATTGGTTAAAATTTAAAATATTGATTTCTCGGGAAACAAGAACGTTTTTGGGACAATTTTTTATTTTGCGCTGAGTTATTGAAAAAGACAATTGCTGAACAACTATAGGTTGTTTTTTTTTTCTTATCCAACAACCGATTTTATATTCCGCCCCATCTCCTTCACCACGTCATCTTCCAGCCGCCCGCACGGCCGCACCAAGCACTGCCACCCTTCTGCTACCTGCTCGCACCAGATGCTGCCTCTTTTGTTCCCTAGCGTTGCAACCAGAGGTGATAGCGTGATTGGTAGGGTGTATGAGGCCCATCCTGGTTCGCTTGATGCAGGAAGCGAATGTTTGGTAGCCTGGTTGCTCATCTGGACCTGGTCGGACAGATGCAAATCAGCTCGCTCAGCCAGGCTGCGTGGAAACCGAATTCGATTTCGTTTCTCGCGAGCCTGGTCCGCGCGGTGCAGCGTGCGCTCACCAGGTGCGTGATTTCTTCTATCTCTGGCTGAAAAAGCTGCTATCCAAACACCAACATCGTCTCTCCTGCACGCACCCCTGCAATCATCGAAACAAACGTCTCCTGCACGGGTGAGCCAGGCGCCGGCGAGACTGGATGGCAGGTACGAGCCAGGCTCATCCTTTCTCTAAACCAATCACGCCCTAAAGGGCCCTTTTAATTTAGTCTAGCAAATTTAAGGATCGAGGATCGAGCCATAATACTATATGACTTTGAACTAATATTAAAAAGAGCCAAGTTAGATTGTGAATGAAGGATAAGAACCATGATCTATTACCACCCCTGGTTGCACCACCGCCGCTCGCCCTAGGCGTTGCCTCTCTTGCTCATTTGTGACACCTTTTGCCCAGCGTACAGGGCGTAGAGTTCGCCAGCCACGAGCTCGGATCCACCTCTCCTGCAACGCTCCCATGAGCTCACTACCCCTTCTGCTCTGCCCAGTGTGCAAAGCTCGCCGGCCGCTCCTCTACGCCCATACCACTACTAGGCGGTAAAAAACGGTTAACCAAGACGAGCAAACCATCCTCCTCAGCTTAAAGGTCTCGGTTAATCATGATTAACCGAGATGGTCGACCAACCTATCTTAATTATTGTTTTAATCGAGACAGGCAATATAAAGTAACCGTTCGCTTAATAGGTATTTTAGGTGGGGCCAGTAGACAGTTATAACACGAATCTTAAAACACAATTAATAAATATATAGAAATCTAACAAATTTAGTAAAAAAAAAAAAATCTGTCGATAGTTAGCAAAAGTATTATATATTTACATAATCTTAACAAACAGAATAATAAATCGGCGGGAAATTAAGGACACTTGTTTGTTTATTAATAATTGCTAAAACATAAAAATAGCTACTGCTCACGGGCCAGCGGTGAAGATAACTGCCACTCTGCCAGTAGTGCGTGCGGCTGTTGATGAGCAGAGCACACGATGATGAATGTAAGATACAGCAAGAGCTTGGAAGGGTTGGGGAAGCACAGAATTGGGGATCGGCAGCAATAGGAATAACGAGGGCGGCTCTTTGGCCGAGTTCTACAGAGTTCTCTTCTGATATTTCTTACCTCCCCTCTCATTTTAGCCTATAAGGTCCTGTTTGGAAGTACATTATTATTTTTCAGGTGTAAACCATTTCCACCTGTAATCTGTTGTGCACAAGGATACTACTATATTTTTTTACACTTGGAAAATATTGTTTGGGTAAAAAGCTTCCGCCTACGAGATTGCATATGTTGTGTGGTGCTTCTATCCATGCTGTGCTTGCATCTCAAAAGCATGGACAACATTTTCTAAGCAGGTTGCGTTGCAGCTACGCTATGTCTCACCAGCAAAATTGAACATTCATTAAAATACACAATTCGTAACCATAAAAACACAGATCGGGATATAAGAGCCCATCTTCAGTAACCAGGTATGTCAGTATGTCACCACTCAAGTTCAGAAGCAAGATTGTTAACCATCACCCATCCGAGGTTGTATAGGGTACCTCAGATCACTTCGTAACTGCTGCAAGTCTGACCCATCAAAAGCCCTTTCTCCTGCCCAAGGATTATCGATTCAATCAACTAGTTTGTGCTATGGTTCTTGCTAGAGTGCACGGTTAGTTCTAGACCCAAACGGATCTGCTAACTGAAGAATGCGGAAACATAACCACCATAGAAGAAAATACGCAAACGAGAACGACACCAAGTCACGATGTTTTTTAACGAGGTTCAGCGATGTGCCTAATCCTCGGGGCATGACTACGGGCGCTCCTCTCCATAAAACAGCAGCTACACCGGCATCCGGGCGATCCCGCGGCCTCGCCGCCACCCAAACCAGCCGCCAAGTCGTCTCTCTTGGTTACAACAGGGGTTTGCCTCATATTTATGGCCCCCTAGGATACAGAGTTCGACTCCAACTTTATCCTAGCCCCTAACACAACTCAAGTCCAATTGTAACAGGATTATACACATATTCGACACATATCTAACAAACTCCACCTTGACGAATATGCACGCCATCTTGAAGTCGTCCATGCACGAACCTTCGTGTACCCGAACTGAGTTGTTGCCTTCACAGCTCCACACGAGCTGTCCAACAAGTCTGATCGCAGACCCACCGCAAACAAGAGACTCCGCTATACCTGCAGCACCATACTTCATGACTCCACCTGCAGTTGTGCACTCTTCTCTTTATCACCCGGTCTCTCTTGAATAAAATTAGATTCATCTTCAGCTCTGACATGTCTGACTCCTGAAGCACGTCTGCTCCTATTAGACACCACACGAGCTAACTGAATCCAATATCATACTCAACCTGACTGTATATGTGTCACTGAGAATTTCACAACCACTATCTGAGTCTCATATGAAAACTGACATATTAGTTTGCTCTTCTTTTCCACTGCATTGCTACGTCCGACGTCTTACACCGTAGCCTCCTGCAGAACTGGACCAACCAGATTACTCTAGTTGCAAGTATAGATATCAGTCGTCTATACTTCCTTCCAACTTAGCCCTACGTCTTTCGATCCCACATACGACTTGAATCGATCCACGTACCTTGCTGTCTTAGAAGCACACAAACTCCTCCAATACAAAACCGCATCTTGAGTTCGCAGCACGTGTCGCCACGCCACAGAGAACAAGGAACTTCATCAGCCGCCACGCTTCTACGTCGTCCTCGCTGATCCCATCGTCGTCTCTGCCTCACGATATGACTAGCATGACACCGCTAGCCTCTCCGCCATAGCCGCGCCGCTCACAAGCCTTGTCGACCGTCCTGCCGCTTGCACACGATAAAATCAACCCGCTTGAGCGTCGCCCTGTTTATCTTCAACCGTCATAACAGTCATGAACAACTTCGATTGCTATTGATCTTGCAATCTTCCGTGGACTTCCCTGGATTTTATAGAGGCTGAAATCAGAACGTATGCATAGGACCAAACCGAACATGACTCTACCGCGTTTCTGATTTCCTTTTTTTTTTCTTTGTTCTGAATTTTCCGTGACATGAAGACCGTATACGATCCGTATCCAACCATGCACAATCAACACACCTCTGGGCCCACATGGTAACCAAATTGTCACACGCATGTATACCTTTTTCTTCAACTGAAATAAAGAACCACCATGCACGTAACGTAATTGATCATGTGGCCTACGGAGTATGTTGCAAGCCCGCATGTACTGATCCGAATCAGCTACCTCGTACGTAGCCTACCAGGAGTCCAGGAGATTAACTGCCGTACGGAACGAAAAACATATCGAAGAAGCAAAACATCAAACCGCATGAAATTCTCCTTGCCGATCCTTCCAACTTCTGTTCCTGTACCGATAATGTACCTTAAAAATCACCTGGTCACAGGCTCGCCGTAGAGATACGATGTCACATAATCCACGAACAAAATGTCTCTAAGATACCCATAGTCCACCGTGGCTTTCACCATCACCATCGTTGCTAAGGCCGCAACGATCACCCCGATCAAGATCCAAATTCATCCATCCGATCACGAGTCAAAGTCGTCGTCTTCATCCACGACGTCTTCCAGCCGCACCGTCAAACCTGGCCGTCACGTCTGACCGACCCCTATCGAACAGCAGCCACCAGCCGCTATCAACCCGATCTCCACGTCTGGACAGATCCCTGTTGATTGCAGCCCATTGGACGGTTCGAGCCACCCGCTCGAAGTTTCCAACTCCACCGATCGAGTCGTCGATCGCCGTCATGCTCCACCTTGCGCCATGTCCTTCTCCGGACATACCCGTGCAAGCCTTTGCGCGGTGTGAAACATATCCATCGCACCTCTTTGATCTTCTTCTATGAATCTGGCTCTTATACCACTCGTTAGAGTGCACGGTTAGTTCCAGACCCAAACGGATCTGCTAACTGAAGAATGCGGAAGCATAACCACCATAGAAAAAAATACGCAAACGAGAACGACACCAAGGCACGATGTTTTTTAACGAGGTTCAGCGATGTGCCTAATCCTCGGGGCATGACTACGGGCGCTCCTCCCCATAAAACAGCAGCTACACCGGTATCCAGGCGATCCCGCGGCCTCGCCGCCACCCAAACCAGCCGCCAAGTTGTCTCTCTTGGTTACAACGGGGGTTTGCCTCATATTTATGGCCCCCTAGGATACAGAGTTCGACTCCAACTTTATCCTAGCCCCTAACACAACTCAAGTCCAATTGTAACCGGATTATACACATATTCGACGCATATCTAACAGTTCTCAAAGAAAAGAACTGATGGATCGCAGATGAGGAGCAGAGGACTAGAAGATGCAAAAGAAGACAAGCGGGGCACCTAAATCAATTCGCCCCACAGGTTTGTACGCAGAGGCGGCATGTCGTGAATTGAACTATCGCCGATGCCACCAGGAAATCCTCGCCACGGCATTACCACGAGTACGCGACCACCAGGGAACCCCCGCTGCTGCTGCCGCCGCCGCCAACCCGCCACCAAGGATCCCGCGCCGCCACCAGCGAGAGCAGGTCGAGCCACCACGAGTACGTGGGAACCCCCGTTGTCGCGGCCGCCGCCGCCAGCCCGCCAACAAGGATCCCGCGCCGCCACCAGCGAGAGCAGGTCGAGCCAGAAGGGGCAGCCGAGTCGAGCGGAGGGCTCGATAGATCTCGTTTTATTTTCCAGGCCGGACGAGACAATTATTATTTTCCGACGGTTTTAGCTCAATACACTTGTAAAATTAGTAGGCTCACTAGTCATCCAAACAGCAAATTTCGATTATGGTTGGAAAAATTTACTGCCCTGTAATTTACAAACGTTTTGACTCAATTACCGGACTTCCAAACACGCCCTTGGCTGGCAAGGCGGGAATTACATTAATTGCACCATATTGAGCCGGCAAGACGAGAACTGGGCCGGCGTGCTCTTTTGCTTCCAGGCACGGACGACTCGGCCGAAGTGGATGTGCCTTTGTCTGCAGCTTTCTTTTATGCGCCTTCTTCAGGTTCAGGCTGTAACGGGTTGCTGACAACTTCCCCACCACCTTCCCGCCGGCAGCGTTGGAGGAGCTGGGCACGGCGGTGAAGCTGCCAGCGTACTCGCTGTCCTTGGGCCCCACCATGGCGCGCGGCGTCCTCCTTGGGCACGTTGATGATGACGTCGAACTTGTTGTTGATCTGGGGGTCGTACTCGATGCCCTCGATGAGCAGCACCAGGTCCTTCCCGGGCTGCTTCGCCCGGATCGCCACCGACGGCACGTCCACGTACGGCCTTGTTCGTCCGGGTGAGCGGTAACTCCGACGCCACCTTGGGCGCGGCGGACGTCATCGTCGTCGTCCTGCCGCCGGCGGAGAACCGGGTGGCTTGCCGTCGTGCCCCCACCACCGCCCCCTGCACGTCGCCGGACCAGAGCACGTCGCCGGAGCCGTGGGGACTGGGTCTCTGCCTGCCTGTCCACACGTGCACCGTCGTGTGCGCCATCCGCTCCAGCGTGCCCTGGCTCTGCGACTTGCTCGGCGTCACTTTGCTCTGCTGCCCGCCCGCCCCTCATCCGCCGCTTGGAACGCTCGTTGATCTCATTCACCCGGAAGCTCGCCTCGCTCTCGCTGCACAGCTTCTCGCCGAGATACGCGCGGGGCCCCTTGCCGTCACGGACTTGCTGCACGTATATGGTGCACAGGTTGGTTCGAACAGCGTCGTCGTATGCCTCGCGCGCGGCGGCGGGCACGGGAAGCCACTGTTCGGGTCGGAGCACTCCACCAGCTTGTCCGTCACCTTCTCGCCACGGCGGCAGCTCTCCACGGGGTTCGCCTGCAGGGCGATGGACGCTAAGCAAGGTTTTAAATAGCAGGGTATAAAAGATATGATAGCGATAACTTTTTTTAAGTAGCTATAAAGCTATAGCGGCACTATGACATATAGTGTTTTTATTAAAAAAAACATAAAAATTACCAGTAATTGATCTAAAAAACATGATAAATATGAAATTTGATGATCATAGATATGTTTCTAGGGTCCTACAAGTATAGATAATATTAGTAAATACCAATATGATATTATAATATGGCTCATGAAAATTTAAGTGTTTAAAATACCAAATTAAGTTAGAAATACTAATTTATAGATAGCAGTGAAAATTGTCATAGCGACGCTATAGCGATAAATAGCGGTGCTATAACGGTAAATAGCCGTAAAAATTATCATAACGGCAAATATAAAATAGCTTAGCGGTGAGTCTCCAAAGGCTATAGCGGCGCTATAACTAAGCTATAGCCCGCTATTTAAAACTCTGACGCCAGGTCCGGGTACCCGATGAATCCGGCGGTGACCCCGCTCAGGCCGGTGAGCACATCCTACCGGGGCAGCCACAGGAGGCGGCTGTCGTCGTCGCCCCGGGCGCCGCCGCTGCCGCCAACGCTGGCCCTGCACTGCACTGTGCAGCACCGACGCCCAACGGCATTCTTCTTGGCGCCCGTGGAGGGGCATCGTAACACTCTAAAATTTTATTTTCCTAATTAAGTAATAAATTTGAGCTTTATTTAATTTTCTGAGCATTTAACCTAAATAATTTTTTGAATAATTAAAATGAACTCTAGGGCTTAGAAATATTTTTGTTGCATTCATGCCGGTTGAAGGGTCGAGATGGCGGACTAGAGGGGGGTGAATAGTCATTTCTAAAAATAATCGCACTGGCTAACCGAAATAAATACAGAATTAAAACTATTGGTCTAGGCAAGACTACACACCTCTACCTATACTCTTTAGCACCTTATAAAAGATCCTAAACAAAGCAAATAAGGTGCCGGGCTAGCTAGAGCTCACCTAAACAATTCTAGCTTGTAAGGTTACACAAACCTAAGCAACTAGTACTCAATCAACCGGAGAGCTCCTACACATGCCACTAAACAAAAACACAAAGCCTAAGCTCACTAGCAATGCTCAATAACAAGGCTACACAAGCCGAATTAGAGAGCTCAACTTAGCTACACAAACTAAGCAATGTGACTAGCAAGACTACAAGTCAACTAGTCACTCATGGGATCAACTTCTATGCTACACAAGCAAAGAATGTAACTAGCAAGCTACACAAGCTAACTAATTACAAGAGCAACTACACAAGCACAATATATATGAAAGTAAATACAAGCTTGTGTATGGAGATAGCAAACCACCGAGAAGATGTAGACAATGTTGACACGGTGATTTTATCCCAAGGTTCACTTGGTTGCCACCAAGCTAGTCCTCGTTGTGTCAACCATGCACTTTGTGAAGGGTCGAGATGGCGGACTAGGGGGTGAATAGTCCTTTCTAAAAAAATAATCGCACTGGCTAACCGAAATAAATACAGAATTAAAACTATTGGTCTAGCCAAGACTACACCCCTCTACCTATACTCTTTAGCACCTTATAAAAGATCCTAAACAAAGCAAATAAGGTGTCGGGCTAGCTAGAGCTCACCTAAACAATTCTAGCTTGCAAGGTTACACAAACCTAAGCAACTAGTACTCAATCAACCGGGGAGCTCCTACACATGCCACTAAGCAAAAACACAAAGCCTAAGCTCACTAGCAATGCTCAATAACAAGGCTACACAAGCCGAATTGGAGAGCTCAACTCAGCTACACAAACTAAGCAATGTGACTAGCAAGACTACAAGTCAACTAGTCACTCATGGGATCAACTTCTATGCTACACAAGCAAAGAATGTAACTAGCAAGCTACACAAGCTAACTAATTACAAGAGCAACTACACAAGCACAATATATATGAAAGTAAATACAAGCTTGTGTATGGAGATAGCAAACCACCGAGAAGATGTAGACAATGTTGACACGGTGATTTTATCCCGAGGTTCACTTGGTTGCCACCAAGCTAGTCCCCGTTGTGTCGACCACACACTTTGGTAGTTCAGCGGCTAATAGGCACCACACCTAGCTCGACACTCGAGCGCCGCAAGAACTCACCCACAAGTGAGGGTAACTCAATGACACACGCAATCCACTAGAGTTGCTCTTCGCGATCCCCGCGGGGCGAGCACAATGCCCCTCACAAAGTCTTCTCCGGAGCCACGCACAATCTTCTTGCGGGCTTCACGACGGAGACACAACCACCAAGCCGTCTAGGAGGTGGCAACCTCCAAGAGTAACAAGCACCACGGGCTTGCAACTCGATCACCTAGTGCCACTCGATGCAATCTCTCAATGCAACGCACTAGCAATCACTCACTCGCTATCGATTCGCACACTAGCAAGCGCAAGCGAGTTAGAGGGCTCCCAAGCACATCCACACAAGCCACAAAGGCTCTAGAGTGCTCAGCGCAACGCCCAAGGCCGGTCACCAACGATACATATAGCCCCAAGGGCTAACTAGCACTACGCCACAATGCTTAACTGCAGCGGGCGATTTTGATTTACCGCAGCGGGCAAAGGCGTCCGCTGCGGTGCTAAGGCCACGGTTAATCATGGCAAGTACCGCAGCGGGCAACATAAAGCGCCCGCTGCGGTTAATCGATTTACCGAACGGGCGCCTAAGGATGCTCGTTATGTTTAATCATTTAAAAAAACAAAAAAAAAGAAAAAGCCCTGGACAGACCCGCTGAGCCCATCCAGGGCTGCATCGCCGCCGTCGTCGGATCCAGTCGGTCCACCGCCGGATCTGGCCGCCACGGGGTGGATCCGAACCATCGAGAACCCGAGCCGCCACCAGATCCATGAAACACCGCCGTTGAGGGCCCGCCCGTGGAGGCCGGTGCGTGCGCCACCGTGGAGGCGCTCCACTGCCTCCTCCTACGTCGTGGAGGCCGCGCCCCGTGCCGTCGTGGAGGCGCGCCACTGCCTCCTCCTATGTCGTGGAGGCCGCGCCCCGTGCCGCCGTGGCAGCGCCCCACCGCCTCCTCCTATGTTGTGGAGGTCGCGCCCCGTTCGCCGTGGAGGTCACGCCCCGTGCCGCCGTGGAGGCACCCCACTGCCTCCTCCTATGTTGTGGAGGTCGCGCCCCGCTCGCCGTGGAGGTTGGACCCTGCCATGTTGGTCGGACACGCCGTGGAGACCGCTCCCTGCCCGCCGTGGAGACCTCGCCCAGCCTGCTAAGGAAGAGAGGGCGGGAGGGAGAGAGAGAGAGAGTTGGGGAGCAACCTGGGAGAGGGAGAGGCTGAGAGGGAGACAGAGTGGGAGTGGAGGTGAGGGGCGGTGGGGAAGGCGGCGCAAGAGGAGAAGAGAAGGTCGTGCGGCGGCCGAATGAATGAGAGGCAAACCCTAGCGAACACATATATATATAAGATGGCTATTTGGCCTCGTCTTGGGCTATTTTGGGCCTTAGTATTTACCGCAGCGGGCCTTATAGTATGCCCGCTGCGGTAAATCGATTTACCGCAGCAGGCATCTTAAAATGCCCGCTGCAGTAAATAAATCGATTTACCGCAGCGGACATCTTAAGGTGCCCGCTGCAGTAAATCGATTAACTGCAGCGGGCATCTTAAGATGTCCGCTGCGGTAAATAGCTATTTTCCGCTGCGGTAAATCATGGGATTTACTGCAGCGGACAAAAAAAACGTCCGCCACAGAGGGCAAAAGAGCAACGTTGCGCATATTCATTTTTGTAGTAGTGTAGTCGTTGCCCCTTCACTGGGCAACCTGCGCCACCATCGGACGCTCCGGATCAGGTCCATCGGACGCTGAGGCCAGCGTCCGATGCTTGGATGCTCGCCACGTGTCCCCACGTTCAACTTCGGCTGAGCGATCCCAACGGCTATATCACTTCCCACACCAGTTAAAGTGGCATCGGACGCGCTGATGCCTTGCATCGGACGCTCCGATGCCTCTGCTCAAATATGCGCAAACCTGCTCTTACATCGGACGCGCCGGACCCTTAGCATCGGACGCTAAGGGCCAGCGTCCGATGTCTATGCAGAGAGCTCCCCGAGAGCCCCTTTGGACATCGGACGCGTCCGATGAACGCGCAGCGTCCGATGCATCATCTGCAACAGACTTCATCTAGGGTTTGCCATCGGACGCTCGGCCCAGCGTCCGATGCCCCTCGGACCAGCGTCCAATGCTCCCCGAGCAAAGCACTTCACCTCCAAAAACCGCTGAATCCTGCCTCGCAAGCTCGGTAGGAGGGAGAGGGACTATACACTAGTTTCTCCCACTTCTCCATGCCTCCTTTCAACACAACTTCTTTTCAAAACAACTTCTCCTTTGCAAATGTGCCAACACCACCAAGTGTACAACATCATGTGTATGTGTGTTAGCATTTTCACAATCATTTTTCAAAGGATTAGCACTTGCACTTACCACACCACTCGATCCTAGCAACATCGCAAAGTTAGATCGCTCAAGTGGCACTAGATGACCGGTATGCAAACAAGTTTGCTCCTCTTAATAGTACGGCCATCTATCCTAAAACCGGTCATCAATTTCTCTACACACCTATGACCGGTGAAATGAAATGCCCTACAAATATACCTTTGCCTTGCGCATTCCATTCCATCTCCTTCATTGTTGATGCAACACATGCACCAACCTAGATCAAATGATATGATCCACTTCATATCATCACTTGGCCTCCATGGTCCATCGATCTTGACGTCACTTGCTCTTCACCATTGCTTCAGTCCTTCGGCGCCAAGTCTTTGCTCAAGCCTCCCGACACTCGGTACTAACGGCGTCAAATCCTCCAACTTGCCTTTCACTTCCGCAACCGGTCCATCAAGCCAAGCCTTGCCTTGATCTTCACCATCTTAGCCATATGACCACATGTCATGTCACATATGCAATAAGCTCATTCTTCATCACATGCATGAGCATTGTAACATCCTTCAAGCCATTTCACCTCTATGGCATATGTTCCTCATACATGATCACCTGTGGACTAATCACCTGTTTAATTCACTTCAAACACATATTAGTCCACCTAAGTTGTCACTCAATTACCAAAACCAAACTAGGACCTTTCACCGGTGCATAATATTTTGATTGAGTGTAGGAATAGGTTGGTTGTGGTCAAATTCAAGAACAAAGTTTGAAGTTTTAGAAATTAAAAAGCTTTTCTTTTTCTCCCCCACTTCCTCCCTCCCATCTAGCCCAACAGCAAGATACGACCCGACCTGCTATCTTCCTCCCTCCTCCACTCCTTCCGGCCCAGTGCGCGGATGCGGCCCAGCTAGCCAACCCCCTCTCTTTCTCCCTCTCCCCTTTCTCTCCCTTGTGGGCTTGGCCCAACTCGGCGCCCAGCAGCCCGCCTCCACATCTCCCCCTCACGTGTGTCGACCCAGTGTCGCGGCCTGTTGACACCTCGGGTGGCACGCAGAAGAAACCGCAAGCGCACGACTGTCAGTTGTAGCTTTTCACCTCAGAGTATTCCGGGGTATCGAATCCACGAGGAACGCGAAGTGATTTTGAGGAAACTAGGGGGATAAGGATATCTAGGATAGATGAAGGAGAACGGGCACTATCTAGTGGGGTAGATCCTAGTTCTATTAGACTTCTAGTGATTTAAGTTCTTTACTAGTGTACTGTGGGCGTACTAGCCTTTACCACTGACTTAGGTTGAACGCTAGCACAAGGAGCCCTACTGTTAAACTAGACCAACTACGTGGTGGAATTCAATGCGCACAGGGCTGTCACCACCTGCTTGCTACCACAGCTATCCGGGGGCCTAGCCGTATTCACTGGCAATATATAGCCAAAGTACCACACTTAATCTATATATTACTACTACTAGCCCTGTACTAGAACTAGAGCACTTGAAACTAATATCAAGCAATGAAACGAGCACACAAGTACTGAAAATAAATACTTGAAGATAAAATAAATACTAAGTTACCAAAGTTGAAGCACAGAGCAGAGAGAAGCAGAGGTAATCTCAGACGATTTGTTCGGTGGGGATCGGCGTTCGTAGGACTCGGCGAGTACACAGGGGCAGCAGTTTATACTGGTTCAGGCCGCTGAATAGCGTAATACCTTACGTCCAGTACGGCGTGTGCCTTGTGTATGATTATGATTCAATGTTCGATTGTCTCAGGAGCCCGCGCCTGCTTCCCCTTATATATCCAGGTGAAGCATAGCGCAGACCGAGTCCTAGTCGGTTACATCAGAGGAGTCATATTCTAATTACAAGACTTCCTTTAAGAACTCAACTAGGTTACAATAAGAGTCCTAATCCAAATACGCTTCGTATCAAGTCTTCGGATTTCCAATGCCGTCCGGGATTAGTTGGAGGGATCATCTTCTGATGATATCTCTGACATCCTGGTCCGTCAAGCCCCCGAGCTCTTCATCATTTTCTCAGATCATTATCTTCTGGTTTCTCTTTGAGAATCTCCGAGTAATATCTTGAGAAATCTTGAAGTGCTCCGTAGGTAAAGAACTTCCATGACGTGCACTTTTTCCTGAAAAGTGCACCCTATGGGTGTAGCCCCCGAGCCTCTTGTTATTTATAATAACTTTGAGGATCTTTTGAGCCTTTTTCGAGTAATTCTTGGGTAAGAAAAAACATTTTCTTTATAGATTATACCCTGCAGCCCCCGAGCCTGAGTTCCGAGTACTTTAGTAGTTGACACTTGGGATCTTCAGAAATATATGATCAGATAATCTATTAAAGAAAATGAGGAGTCGGAACATGACACCAATTTGTTGCTTAAACTGTCAGAGTAATAAATATTCAGCTTCAGGTGGGCAATGTTTTCAACAAACATCCCGTATCACCCCCACTAAATAAAAATTACCATAGGGCCAACAATAATTGACCGGTGACTGTTCCAGCTATGTGTAATAATGATGTTTGTCGTTTTCTGCAACTGCAAACTTTGTCATCTTTGTCTTGAAGTGCGTGTGGGAAATAGCTCTGTTACCGATACCAAGCTTCACATGCACCACAGTACATTGGTTGAATTATTGCTCCAGCGGTCACATTTGTTGATGAACCATGTCCATAGACCAAGAAGAAACCGCCTATAAATACCCTGCCTGGGAAGCAAGGAGTTCATATCCTATAGGAGTGTAGAACTTCTCTTAGTCCCATGAGTTTTATAGTAGTGATAACGGAGATGGCCGAGCCCCCGGGTGTCTTCCTTATGTAAAAAAGATGAGGTGCCCAGAAGAACTCTTGTGAAGGGACCATTCGCCAGGGTGGTTTCCAAGTGGTCGCGAGCAGAGGGATACAAAGGTGCGCCTAGAAGAACTCTTGTGACTACCACTCGTAGATAACCTCAGAGTCACAGGTTGTCAAAAGGGCGGCGAGGGTGATGGTCTTCCCTGGAGTTCCTTGAGTACCGGGGTGGTGCCTGAAATCCACCTTGGGATGCACTGAAAAGATAGTGTCTACCCAAGGTTCTGTGTCTGCTTTACTGCGTTTCACTGAACCCGGTCCTTGGTGCAATAGGCATCAAGGCTCTGTACCTTGATTACACTAGAGTAGCGTTTTACATCCTGATTGTACTTCTGCTGATAATCGCTGTATCTCAAGATGTTGCCACGTATCTCTGTTGTAATTCTGAGTAATAATAAATAAGATCCGGGTACTTGGAATATTTTCCGAGTCCTCTGTCTTGTTCTCCGAGTACTAAATGTGTCTTGTGAAAGAAGGAAGCTTGTCTGTTTAGCTGGAGCTGACGCCGTTTGTAGCGCTTTCTCACCCGTTAGGGTTTTGAACAGTCTCTTAACGCCGTTTGTGAGAGATGAATGGTTGCCAAAACAGATCTATAATAAGCCACCGTCGGGCTGTATGTCCCTCACGCTTTCATCAAGCCATTGCCTTCAGAGTTAGAAATCCCCTAGCGAACCATTAGTTGATGCGTAGAAAGTCTCTCGTCATCAACATGGGTCCCAAGAGACAAGCCGCTGGTGATAAGAAGAAGGTTAGGATCACCACCACCGGAAAGCCGAAGCATCCCAATCCCCCAACTGACATATTGGCGTGGAAAAAACCAGACACCATCTTGTCAGAGCTGGCATTCTTGGCACAACAAGGATTACTTCGAGCACAACCGCTTGATGGATGGAGAGTGCCCACCGATCACCGCGCTCCTGCCCCCAACACCACCGAAATAGTGATGTTCAAGTCCTTTGTCGAGCGGGGATTAGGGCTTCCTGCTTCTGACTTTTTCCGTGGATTGCTGCACTATTATGGTTTGACTCTCAACCATATCACTCCCAATGCCTGCTTCCACATTGCAATTTTTACCCATCTGTGTGAAGCTTTTCTGGGTATCTGCCCTTCTTTTACTCTCTTCCACTATTTCTTCTGGGTGAAGTGTCAACCCAGTGATGCTAGTGTAGAGGTAGTCGGCGGTGCTAGCATCCAGTTAAGGTTAGAGGTAGCTAGTCAGTACATAGTTGTAGATTTGTCGGATTCTGTCAAAGACTGGGCTTCCGGCTGGTTTTATATGGCAAACCCTCTGCCGGCACTTCGTCGTCATGATGGGTGGCCTCCGCAAAAGTGTCGTGAGTGGAGAGACAAGATTAGTGCTGAAGGATTAGAGGCTACCCGACCTCTTATTGATTCCATAGAGGCATTAAAGCTCGACGGCGTGACCGGATACTCTGTCGTCCAAGATTTTGTTGCACGACACATCCATCCTCTGCAACAGCGAGCCAATTTTGGCTTCGAGTACCTGGGTAAGAATGACCCGGGACGTCATGCCGTCGAACAGTTGTCAGACTGTGAAGTCTTATGGAGGGTGAACCGGCTTCTCAAGAGTCGTGAACACCTTGCTCCAGTGGTGACAACATTCTCCGCCATTAACCCTCCGCCTCAGGTAAGTATATGATTTACCATGTCTTCGAGGTTCTGAATAAATATCCTTCTGACCTGACTGAATGTTCTTCTTTTCTAGGGCCAGGGGAGAGATGACAATGATTGTCCTCCCCTACCTCCGGTGACTGAAGAAGGTGGAGGCATAGTTTTGGGGGGTCCTATCCGAAGTCAGGATCTTCCCAACAAACCGAGCTCTCCTGAAGATCTTGACTGGCTTGACACAGATTCAACTGACTCTGATGTCATGCTTATAGACCCGGAAGCTGAGGGTAGCCGGAATAGGTCGCCGACTCCACAGCAAGAAGCCAGAGGACCCGTCCTTAAAAAGGCTCGCACCGGTAATCGCCGTGCTTGTCGAAAAGTTCTTTTATTGCAAGAGTTGTCTGATAAGCACTATAATCCGGGTGCTCCTGGTAAGGGGAAACCCGAGTACTTTGTATTCCTTTTGGTTTTGATAAGCTCTTGTCTTATATATGTCGCTGTATTAGATGCTGGAACTACTCAAGGGACTTCTAGTAGCATGATCCCTGAAGAATCTCCGGCTTCGGACCCGCTTCTGAAATAGCCTCTCTTGAAGCTACCGAAGCCATTGAAGCTCGTGAAGTAAGTTTTCAGCTTTTGTAGAGTGTTCACAGATTTCTGATACTGACGTGAGTACTCGTCTGTTTGTAGGAAAACGAAACCGGATGCAATAGCCTCGAGTACCGTTCCTGATTCCCAAGCGGTAGAGGAGTCGGGGTCGCTGGCCAAGGATGATTCCAGCGTGTCGCCAACCTTTAGCCAGGTAGATCCGCTGCCTGGCTCCTCTCCGTCTAAGTCTCAGGACGATGCGGCTCCTGATTCGGATGTTCTCCCATTGCCTGAGGTTGGTTGGCCATTCTCCATCTTTCGTTCTCCTGCTCAGCTGGAGTTTGACCGGGTATTCCATGACTGGTTTTTCCGCACACGATAGCCAGATGAACCATCTCTGGAGATGGTTTTGGCGGATATACATGCAGAAGCTTCAACTCGTCAACAGGGAGGGTCTGTAGATGCGCCCGAGTCCTCGCGCCAGGGGGCGACCCTCGACGTATCGAGGTATAATCAGGACCTCTCCCGGTTGAAGGAGCTGAGTGATCAAGTGAGAGCTCCTGTTGAAGCTCTTCACCAATTTATTGAGGTAAGATTCTCAATTTCTTCTTATTGTATTGTAGTCACGTCCGAGTACTCACATTAGTGTTTTTATGTAGGCCTTTGACTTCAAGGTTAGGGATCAGGTCACCCAGATCCGCCAGGAGATGTCCCATGAGAACCAGAAGCTCCGGGACTACATTGCCCAGGACCAAATCAGTCAAAAGGTAGCCACCCAGCTTCCGCATAACCGCATCAATGAACTCCAAGGTAACCTCAAGGAGGTGGTCGCGGAGCGTGATGCTGCAAACGACCGTGAGGTTGGGCTAATAGCTAAGGCCGCCTCCATGGAGCAAAAGATGAAGGAGCTGAAGAAGGCTTCCAAAAAGCAGCTTAAGGGTAAACTTTGTAGTTTTCTATGTCAGTCGATTCCATAGTGTCAATCTGATTATATGATAACCGACTGATATTTATGCAGATGCGAATAAGCTAGCTTCTGGGTGGCAAAGCGCATTGAACCGGAAGCAGGCGGAGCTTGAGGAGGTATTTGCTAATGCACAAAGTACTCTTCAGGAAGCCAAATTGATGCGTGAGGGTGCTGACCGGGACCTTCTGCAGGCTCTGAAGTCTACGAAGGAGTTGCGGGAGGCTCTCGAATCTTCACAAGCTTCTCTGAAGGCCTTGGAGCATGCCGTCGAGCCCATCCTGAACATGATTCCAGCGCCAGAAGGAGTTGAGGAGACTTTGATTGATCGGGCCAAGGCCGCGCCTGGGCGGTTGGCTCAATATATCAAAGATATGTCGATTTCTGTGGTGCAAGGTCTGATGGCGACGCTGCGGTTGCATCTACCGTCTTTCGACCTGTCTGCTCTGATGACCCTCCCTGAAGGCAAAGGCGACGAGGACCTTGCAGCAATGCAAGAGGAGGTGAAGACCGCGGCGGAGGAGTACTCACAGATTCTAGATCTTGTAGAGTAATTTAGTCTCCTTAGTCTTTTCGGCGCGGCTTGTATCCCCTGCAAATGATTATTATGAAATATCAAAAATATTGGTTACTTTTGGATCTCATGGATTTCGTATATGATCAACTCCTTGTTGCGAGAAATTTCTTCGGCAATAGGTTGACTTTACTTTATGTGGATGTATGACCAGGCGTCTGATTTGACGAGTCTATCCGAGTGCTCTCTAGCACTTTTGTTGTGGGTCGTACGACTTTGTCTCTCTAGTGATTATGTAGAGGACTTAGTCTTGCCCGAGTACTACTCTTAGTACCCTTGTTCAAGGGATAATTCTGATCAGGCACCTCTTGAAGGACCGTAACTGTGGTTCCTTCTGGGTGGATCATATCCTCTTGATGATCGCAGCTTGGGTGCGAAGGTAGATGGACCTTTGTCCGGTAAATATGTAACAGGGTGAGTACTATTCCACCTTGTTATGCCTTATAGGAACTAGTATCTACTACGGCAGATACCATATTCACTATAGACTGATAGCCGGGTGTTAAGCCGTACTACCTTGTGAGTTGTATTGAGCTCGAAGCTCGTAACTCAAATATGGTTACCGCTGAACCGATCCGTCCGAGTAATATTAAATATTAGTCGGTGGTAAGCCCTGGATAATTTGTAAAGTTCTTGTTTCTGATGAACTCCAAACTTTATTAATATCCGACTAATAAATACAAATGCCCTAGGTCAGGATTGTAGCGTAGTCCTTAAGTATGGAATTTCTTCAAGTGCTCAATATTCCATGAATTTGGCAGTGGAGATCCATCTTCAGTAACTAGCTCAAATGACCCGGGTCTTGTTACTTTGGATACAATGTAAGGTCCTTCCTATGGACTCATAAGCTTGTGGTGCCCTGTGGTATTCTGAATTTTCTTCAGGACCAGGTCGCCTACTTGAAAAGTACGGTGATGGACGTTCCTGTCGTAGTAGCGTCTCATCCCTTGAAGGTACCTTGCTAACTGAAAGAGTGCGGTTAATCGGGCTTCTTCGAGGCTGTCGACTTCTAGCCGCCTGGTATCATCAGCTTCGCCTTCGTTGTATTGCTCTGTTCGTGGGGCGTTCCAGATTAAATCGGTCGGGAGGATTGCTTCAGTGCCGTATACCAGGAAGAAAGAAGTTTGGCCTGTTGCCCGACTTCGTTGTGTTCGCAGCCCCCAGACTACCTTAGGCAATTCTTCAACCCACTTTCCGCCGTGATCTTTTAGGAGGTCAAAAAGTCTTGGTTTCAGTCTTGCGAGAATCAGGGCGTTTGCTCATTCAACTTGGCCGTTGGACTGTGGATGAGCTACTGATGCATAGTCTATCTTGATTTGCAGTTGCTGGCCCATGACTTGAATTCAGTAGCCATGAAAGGGGACCCGAGGTCGGTGATGATTCTGTGTGCGGCATCCCAAAGCGGTGAAAGATGCTCTGCATGAATTGTACTGATTTAGATGCATTGAACTTGACCAAGGGCATGTACTCGATCCACTTTGTGAATTTGTCGATTGCGACATAGATGTATTCGAACCCGCCTGGAGCACGCTTAAGAGGACCCACCATGTCAAGTCCCCAGCATGAGAAAGGCCAGGATGGAGGAATACATATTAATTCATGTGCAGGTACATGCTGCTGCTTGGCAAAGAACTGGCACGATTGACAGCGATGGACTAAGTCTTCCACGTCTTTCAAGGCTGAGGGCCAATAGTACCCTGATCTGAAGATTTTTCCGACTAGAGTCCTTGAAGCTACGTGGTTACCGCAACACCCAGAGTGAACTTCATTTAAGATTTCCCTGCCTTCTTCTGGTGAGATGCATTTGAGGAGGATTCCTGATCAAGCTCCGCGTCGATATAGCTTGTCCCCGACTAAAACATAGTTTTTGCTACGTCTGGTGACTTGCTCTGCGGTAGTTTTATCACTTGGCAGTTTATGCTCTTTGAAGTAGTCAATGAAGACTTGTGTCCAGTCGGGTGCTAGAGTTAGAACCTCGATGGATGGTGCTGACTCAGCCTCTTCCTTCTCTTGGATTGACGGTTTGGATAATTCATGTATGAAGGTACCACTAGGGACCAAGGCTTTGTCAGATCCTAATTTTGCTAGGATGTCTGCTGCCACATTGAGATCCCGGGTGATATGAATGAGTTCTAGCCCAGAAAAATGTTTTCCACCTTGTGGACTTCTGTGCAATAGGCGTTCATTGTTTCCTTTGTGCAATCCCAGTCTTTGTTGACTTGGTGAATTACTACGGAAGAATCGCCATAGACTAGGAGTCACCTGATGCCCAGTGCGACTGCTAGCTTGAGTCCATGGAGTAGCGCTTCATATTCTGCTTCGTTGTTGGTGGCGGGCCACAATATCTGCAGAACGTATTTGAGCTGCTCTCCGGCGGGTGATACTAGAAGTACTCCGGCTCCTGCTCCTCCGAGTTTTAGGGACCCGTCGAAGTACATTTTCCAGTGATCAGGAATAGCATTGTCTTGGATCTGCTGTATCTCTGTCCACTCGGCGACGAAATCCGCTAGAGCCTATGACTTGATTGCTTTCCTCAGAGTGAACTTGATGTTGAGTGCCCCCAATTCGACTGCCCACTTGGAAATCCTCCCAGTGGCGTCACGATTATGGAGGATTTCTCCCAGAGGAAAATCCGTGACGACTGTAATCTCATGAGCCTCGAAGTAATGCCGTAGTTTTCTTGAAGATATGAGTAGAGCGTAGAGTAATTTCTGTACTTGTGGGTATCTAACCTTCGAATTGGAGAGTACCTCGCTAATGTAGTACACTGGTCGCTGGGTGTGGTAGATGTGCTTGTCATCTTTGCGCTCAACCACGATCGTTGTGCTTACGACATGTGTGGTAGCTGTGATATAAAGCATCATCGGCTCCCTGGGTTCTGGTGGCGTCAGTATAGGTGAATTGGTTAGGTATCCTTTGAGTTGTTCAAAGGCCCTGTCCGCTTCTTCCGTCCACTGAAATTTATCGCCAGCCTTGAGTAATTTGAAGAAAGGTAATCCCTTTTCTCCTAGCCGAGATGAATCGATTTAGTGCAGCCATGCACCCGGTGAGCTTCTGAACATCCCTGACTGAGGTAGGTGGTTTCATGTTGATGATAGCTGTGATTTGTTTTTGGCTAGCCTCGATACCCCGATGGCTAACGAGAAATCCGAGTAATTGGCCCGGAGGTACTCCGAAGACGCATTTTGTGGGATTGAGTCTCCATTGGTATGCGCGTAGTCGGTTGAAAGTTTCCTCCAGGTCTGATATCAGGGTAGTCGGATCCTTTGTCTTTATGACCACATCATCGACATCTTCTTCTTTGCGTTGCGCCAATCTGATCACCCAAACAGTCTTGGATGGCTCGTTGATAAGTGGCTCCTGCATTCTTTAACCCAAAGGACATGGTTTTATAACAGTAGTAGGCGCGAAAGGAGTTATAAACGATGTCTTGGGTTGGTCTCTTCCTTGAGGGCAATCTGATGGTACCCGGAGTAGCAATCCAAAAGGATAAAAGAGCGGAGCCTGCAGTGGCATCAACTATTTGATCTATCCTTGGTAATCCGAAAGGATCTTTTGGACAGTGTTTGTTGAGGTCTGTGTAGTCGACACACATGCGCCACTCGGCAGAGTTCTTCTTCTTGACTAGCACTGGGTTAGCTAACCACTCGGGGTGGAGGATTTCTCTGATGAATCCAGCTGCGAGTAGTTTGGCTATTTCCTTCTTGATTGCCTCTTTTTTCTCTGGTGAGAATCATCGTAGTCTTTGCTTGATAGGTCTAGACCCTTCTTTTAATTCCAGTTTGTGCTCAGCCAAATTTCTTGGGACTCCCGGCATATCAGCCGGTTTCCAAGCAAATATATCTTTGTTTGCTCTAAGAAACTTGGTGAGCGCGAATTCCTATTCTTCAGATAGATGACCGCTGATAACTGTCGTCTTGGAGGGATCACCGGTTTCTAGGTCGATGTTTTTGTAAAGACTGCTGTTGATGGTTGGATAGTACCTGCCTTCTTGGTTGGGATTTCTGAATCTCCAGGCTTGGTATTATGTACCATCTGAGCGAGTTCTTATAACTCCTGGGTGAGTTGAGCTTTTTCAGCGATTTGGACAGCCTCTGTATCACAATCAAATGATCGCTTCAAGTCACCTCTGAAAGTTAGGATTCCTTTAGGACCCGACATATTCAGGAGAAGGTACGGGTAGTGAGGTACTGCCATAAACTTGGCGATAGCTGGTCGTCCAAATATGGCGTGGTATGATGACTCGAAGTCGGCTACCTCGAAACTGATGTTCTCAGTCTGGTAATGGATCTGAGTTCCAAAAGTTACGGGTAATATGATTCTTCCGAGTGGTACAGCCGCCTTTCCTTTCCGTACTATGCCGTAGAAGGGGGCACTTGATGGTGTGAGCTGTGTTGCGAGATCCAGATTCATCTTGCGTAGGGTGCTTGCAAAGATGAGGTTAAGTCCTGCCCCTCCGTCGATGAGTACCCTTGCTCAAGGTAAACCCGACGACCGTGGGATCCAGGACTAGCGGGTAGTGCCCTGCATTGGAGAGGCTGGTCCATTGGTCCGCTCGGGAGAAGCTGATCGGGTGCTCATACCAGTCAAGGTATCTAGGAGTTGCTGGTTCTGTAGACATGATCTCTCGTAGGGAAAGTTTCTGAAGCCTCTTGCTGTCACTGGTAGTTACTCCCCCAAAAATGACATTGATAGTCCCTTTGGGGTGTTGGAAACCACCGGTGTCTTGCGGAGGGTCCTCAGCTGTCTTCTTGCCTTTGTCCTTCTTGTTTTTGTTGAAGTCGGAGTTCAAGCCTCGCTCCTTGAGTTGTCGACAGTGCCTTGCCTGATGTTCGGCTTTCGAATGAAAAGGGCACGGTCCGTCGAGTAAGTCATCAAAGGTGAATGGCTTGTTCCTCTTCTTCTGAGGCTCCATGGCAGCAACAGTATTGTCTCCTGCCCTTTTCCGGGTGTTTTGCTGTGGTGCCTGGTTGCCTCTCTGGTTGTTCCCTCGATCACCCTGCGTGTTTCTATCGGGGAAACGCTCCTGTGTACGTTCTTCTGTCGCCATCATGGAGTTTACGGCCCGATGGAACTCGTCAGCGGTGGTCGGGTCCTGCTTGATGAAATCTTTGTAATTGTACCTTTTGCAAATGTCATTGCCAAATAGGTCAATTACTTCTCTGTCTGTGATGTCAGATACTGTGGAGCGGATCTCTGAGAAGCGCCTATAGTATTCCCGCATTGGTTCGTTTTTCTGTTGCTTACAGGTTCTGAGCTTAGTCCGAGGATCTGATCTCTCTGGGACACCCGCAAAGTTTTCAATGAAGATACGATGGAGTTGTTCCCAGGAGTCGATGGATTCGGGTTTAAGCCTGTCGAACCAAGCAAGCGGCATTGTTTCTAAAGCCATTGGGAGATAGAGTGCTTTGACGTCGTTGCTTCCACCGGTCAGCTCAACTGCTTGAGCATACAGCCTGAGCTATCGTTTAGGTTCTGTCTTCCCGTCGTACTTTGAATAGTTCCCGGGTTTGAATTTTCGCGGGAACGAGACTGCTCGGAGCCTTTGGGAGAAGCAGGGGAAGCGATCGACTGCGTCAGATGCTGTGACTGCGATTCCTCTGTATGAAGATTCAGCTCCTTCCTCAGCTTGATCAGGTACTCGGTGGCCTAGACGACTCCTTGCTGGGATTCGACCGAGTCGCTCTTGAACAGGCCGCCTCTGGCTCGGGTGAGATGAAGCTTGCTCATCGGCTAGGGACTCAAGATTCCGTCCTCGGAGTTGAAGTGCGGTAGTCTGAAGCATGACTAACCATCGTTCTTCATCGGGGGTGCGGTCGGCCTTGGCCTCCATCTCCGTGGCTAGAGCCAGGATGTTTTGGTACAGAGTCTGGAAGACTTTATGGCCGGCGACCCTCATAAACTCAGGCTCGAGGTTACGGGAGCAATCGGCTCATCGACGATTGTGCTCGTTCTATGACTGATACTCCTGGTCACGTTGAGCGCGAGCTCGATTTTCCGCGTATTCCTCTAGACGCACCCGGGTATTATACTCCTCGAGTCGTACGTTGTAACGGTCTACGGCTTCCTTGCGATGAGTTGCTCGCCTTCTGCGAGCTTCTTTCGCTTGATTCCTCCTGATTCTCTCAGCCTTTATTGACTCGGTTTCTGCGGGCCCTTCTGGGTCGTTATCAGATATCATACTCAGAGTTTCATCATCCTGGAAGACATCTGGGGGGTTGGAGGTCGTAGAGATGACTGATGCCCCGCCATGAAGACTTCACGAGTGTAGCCCGGGTTTGATGATCCTAGCGCAACCGATTCCAAAGTAGAGGTGCCGAAGATTAGTTCTGTTGAGGTGTCGTGTTCCTCAAAGGGGAGCTGATGTCCATACTAGTATGGAAGTTGCTGATCGATTGTGCCAACCATCCTGGCCGGAGCTGGCTGTATTGGCCAATGGACGATGTTACCCTCCTTGGTAGAGCTGAAAACGAGTCCTTGCTGAGCTCCAGTCAAAGGTATCTCTTGATACTCTTTGAACTTTGAGTCAATTAGGTCTTGGAGGTCTTGAGCTGAGTTCCGTAGTCCGAAGGTGATGCCATGTTTGATCTCCGGGTCCTTTTTGTTCTCCGAATTTGAGTTCGAATAGGAGTCGGGTACTTCAAGTTGGCTCTCGGAATCTCGCGGATCTTGGACTGCGAGGTTTGCTAGGTTCTGAGTGAGATCATCCATCTTTGGCATAGCTTGCACTTCCAGATCAGTGTGAAGTTGTCGACGCAGCTTTCCTTGATCATCCGCGATGCAAGTCCATGAGCCAAAAACGAAAATTGATCCCGCCGAGAACATGTTGTCGTGGTTCGCTGGGCTCTTGGTCGTCGAATCGCCGAAAGCCCCTACCTGGCGCGCCAGCTATCGGTGTTTGTTAACCGGCAACTCGTCTTGAGTAATCTTAGACGATTTGTTCGGTGGGGATCGGCGTTCGTAGGACTCGGCGAGTACACAGGGGCAGCGATTTATACTGGTTCAGGCCGCTGAATAGCGTAATACCTTACGTCAAGTGCGGCGTGTGCCTTGTGTATGATTATGATTCAATGTTCGATTGTCTCAGGAGCCCGCGCCTGCTTCCCCTTATATATCCGGGTGAAGCATAGCGCAGACCGAGTCCTAGTCGGTTATATCAGAGGAGTCCTATTCTAATTACAAGAGTTCCTTTAAGAACTCAACTAGGTTACAATAAGAGTCCTAATCCAAATATGCTTCGTATCAAGTCTTCGGATTTCCAATGCCGTCCGGGATTAGTCGGAGGGATCATCTTCTGATGATATCTCTGACATCCTGGTCCGTCACTAGCCATGTACTAGAACTAGAGCACTTGAAACTAATATCAAGCAATGAAACGAGCACACAAGTACTGAAAATAAATACTTGAAGATAAAATAAATACTAAGTTACCAAAGTTGAAGCACAGAGCAGAGAGAAGCAGAGGTCTCCGACAACTCCAGAACTCTCCAGACTTGTACTCTTCTCCTCTCCAGCTCCTCTTCTAGTGAGGCACTCACACTGTCTAATCTTTCTAGCATAGCAAGTGTGCTAATCTAACCAAATGGTGAAGACTGATGTGAGGCTCTCCGAATGAGAACTCTAGGGGCCTATTTATAGTGCTAGGAAGCTAGGGGGCACTTATAGAGTGAAGGGGAGGTCAGTTAGGGTTTAGGGGGAGGCGCCCCACCACTAACCCTGGCGCCCGCCACCCCTCTGTCGTTCATTGCAACCGCCATTCATCCAACGGTCTTCACTTGCTCCCCTAAGTCGGTTTGAGGGTCGGTTAGGATTTTAGACAGGGATTTCCACGTGTCCAAAGCCCACTATCCAGGTGATACTCCTCTTAGCCCTTGGATCAAACCGTCTTAGTGTGCAATGGCCAGGATTTGTGCTTGAGGTGACTCCCACGGATCAATGACGTGGCTTGGGCCACTTTGGGCAAGATGGACCTGGCGGCCGCCAGTAATAGGTGGCGGCCGCCACCCTACTCAGGCCCAAATGGGCCAGAGTGGCTTGGCCTTGCTCCTGGCACACTTGTTTGGCCCAAATTCCATCATTTCCTGCATTAAGATAAGAAACTATGCCATGTGGAAATAAGTTAGTTATAAACCAAATCTTCTACTTTTTATGTTATTTTACCTTGGTTTTGGGTGAAATGTTGATGGTGAAATGATGCTTTAAGCACCATCAAATAAGCTCCCCCACACTAACCTCTTGCTCGTCCCGAGCAAGCATGGACTTTAAGAATTGCAACAATTTATTGAACTAAGTATTCACACAAGATGTTCAACTACCTATACTCATGTTAGTAACCTTTCCAAGTGGCTAATAAATCATACCTATGGCGGTTGAAAGATAGAATAGCTTGCAAATAAGAGAAACACACTTTCCTCTTTTACATACCTTGGGGTTTCAGGATATTTTCAAAAAAAGAAATCATGGTTCATTGAATCTCTCTTTAAATCTCAAGGCACTCATGGTGTATATCCTTACTTTATGGCAAAAGAAATGCCAGAGTCTATCCTATGGTTTATGTGGAGTTTGTAGGGAAAGGAAAGAATGTAAGACACTTCTATCTCTCTTTATTGCTAAGTCAAGTTTAGGATCATGGGAGAGTATAGTCATGCAATAGCCAAGGTATAAGGTGGACTAACTCAACTCCTTTGTTCTTTTTGAATCTCTTCTCTTACCAAGGATCATGGCTATATGCATCTCTCTCTTTTTTTACTTGGACACTTGTCCTTTTTAGAGCATTTGCTCCTTTTTTTTGAATACTTGGACACTTGTCCTTTTTAGAGCATTTGCTCTTTTTTTAGACACTATTTAGCCATGTCCTTTGAAGGAATGAGAAAATTTATTCAATTCTTTTAGAACAAAATTTTGGAGGAGAACTACATGAGTATACTCTCAGTGTGAGAGTTGTCTCAAAAAGGCATGGTTTGCCTTGGCTTTTAGAGCATGACTAAACTCTTCTACTTAGATCAACTATTCTTGACAAGTTCAAAGATTGATTTAGAAGGCTTTATGGGTCGTTCTCCTATACTCTAATATTTTGGCTTGGTAGGTGGATAGGAAAGAAAGATCATGAACCATGGTAATTTTGGTTTTCAAAATAAAAACTCCCAAGGTTGTAGCAGAGTACTAATGCAATTTCAATTACTACTTCTATATCTTATCAAGCAACAACCTAGGTTGATTTCCCTATCAAAATGAGTAGGCTACTACACATGAATAAAAGGTAGAATAACATGTCGTGTAAACACTCAATTCAAAAGAAATTGTTTCAGCATTTTTATTTCCTAGCTGCATTTTTAGTTCAAACCGAGACATCCAGTGATCCAAATTGTACAGAATTTAAAACACAGGTTTAGGGGCTCACCGAGGGTGTTTCGGCGCAGAGTGTCCTGGCGGCCGCCAGTAATAAGTGGCGGCCGCCATGGGCTTTGGCCCAAATGGCTTGCAAACAGCGTGGTAGCTACCTTGCTAAGAATAGGTTACTGCTTTGAACATTTTAGCACGTTTTACAGTGGTGTTTAAAGAGGAGATTTCCCCCACACTAGAAGTTTTGGCACTTTTTTTTTTAAATGAACAATCTTGATGAAGGGAAAAATAAGGGTGTCTTTTTTTATTCATTATAGAATTCCTAATCAAATATTCTAAATTGAAATTTAAACAAACTAAAATTTAAATCAAGCAAACTAAAAATTAAACTTAATCTAACTAAGAACCTAACTAGACACCCTAAACCTAATCTATCTACTGAAGGAGTCTCGTAGAGATCCTCGAAGCCCGTTTCTTTGAAGAGACGCTTGATCTTCGAGGTGCAGCCCTTGCGGAGGATGGTGAACCGATCCTCCATATCCATCCGCCATAGGGCTATCTCTGCGACCTGATCCTCCAAGGCCTCTTCTCCTTGCGCAGCTTCTTCACCTTGGCGGTGAGTTTTCGAGGGTTACCCCTCCTCACCACCGCTGTTTTCCATCTCGCGGGGACTCCTGCCAGCGATGGGTTGAGACGCGGTGCTTCTTCACAGACCATGCTGTGATGGTTGTTAAGTTTGAGCAAGGGTGGATTTCGGAGGAGGTTTTACGAGGTCCAACGTCCTCAATATCGATCACCGGACTGGTGCTCCAGTGCTGAATTGGTTCAGATGCGCGATTGCGACGGGATGAGCGCAGAACTGACCGCGGTGATCTGGCCGTTAGAGGGAGTGCGGTGCACGGATGGGCGGAGAGCGACCCATTGGAGTCAATGATGCTCGCCTCGCCTCACGCAACACCTTCTCATAATGCCCCATCGGGCATCCTCACGCCCATACACCTCCAGTTTAGCCCTTTTAGGATTGGGCTGTAACTACGGGTGCAGCTATCCGACCAAAGCTGACCCGGGATTTCACCCTTGATGGATTGGCGTCTCATCGCCCCTGGTCTTGACGGCCGGAGGCTTCCTCGGGGTGATCTCCCCCGTGGTCGGCCTAGTGGGCGGCCTCAACTTTCTTCCCGGGTGGCGTCACCGTAGGAGGATGAAGATGGAATGGAGGCGAGGCCAGGGGGCGCTTCACCCCTGGCGGCCGCCCAGCAGGGGTGGCGCCCGCCACTGGAGTGGTGGCTGGTGCCTTCCCTGCAACCTTCGGTGGTGTCCCCTTGACATAGGTTCCGTCAGGCAACACCATCGCTAAAGGAGGTTCGTCAAGCACTTCCATGTCGTCGTCGATCAATGACCGGATGATGGCTTTGGTGGAGGACGAGACGGATCCTTGAGGGTTGTAGGACACAGATTTCCGTGGAGACGACATGGTTTTGGAGGACGTTTGGCTAGACTTCATGGGTGGATGGAGGAAGAGGAAGGAGTTCTCCTTTTAAGAAGGGGGAAGAACTGGAGGGATAGGCCTTAGATGAACTAACACTCCCTCATCTTCTCCTTCTTTCACTCTCCCGAGCTCGGGATTGGTTTCCAACGTGGAGGGGGGCTCTAACCGCCGCCTAGCGTGGCGGGCGCCAGGGTTTGGTGGCGGCGCCACTCCTCCTTCGCCGGGCATCGAGCGGAGAGAAGGTAAGCCTCCTAAATTCAAAGTCCCGAAGTCGAAATGGCTTGGTTGGGCTAAAGAGGCCTTTCTCAGGGTTTTGGTTGGACTAGGTGCATGAAATGGACAAAGAATAAATTGGGTCCATCTATTAATGGTCATGGGCTTGAGCTACATCAAAATCAATTATATCAATTTCGTTTAGCTCATTTTTATCAAAGTCATAGAACATTTTTAATCTTTGTCCATTGACTTTGAAGATTTGCCCATCGTCACTTTCTAATGTGACGGCTCCATGGGACGAGGTTGCAATAACCTTGAAAGGTCCTTCCCATTTGTTTCGGAGTTTACCATGTCCGAAAAGTCGAACACGGGAGTTAAAGAGTAAAACTTTATCTCCTACTTTGAACTCTTTCTTTTTAATCCGTTTATCGTGCCATCTCTTAGTCCTCTCTTTATAGAGCTTGGCACTATGATAGGCTTTCTCTCGCCATTCTTCTAGTTCGAAATTTGCATCTTCCTATTTGGCCAGCTTGGTCAAGGTCCATGTTCCATTTCTTAATGGCCCAATGAGCTTTGAACTCAAGCTCAATAGGAAGATGACAAGTTTTCCCATAAACTAGTTGGTATGGGGACATTCCAATTGGGGTCTTATAGGCGGTCCGATAGGCCCACAGAGCTTCGGGTAACTTATGTTTCCATCCCTTTCCCATTTCTTCTACCGTCTTTGCAAGATATTCTTTATTTGTTTATTGGACGTTTCGGCCTGTCCACTTGTTGGGGGTGGTATGCAGTGGCTACATTATGTTGGACTCCTTGACTAGCTAAGAAATGTCGGAAGCTCTTATCTATGAAATGAGGGCCTCCGTCACTAATGACTAGTCTAGGAACTCCAAAACGAGGAAAGATGTTTTCTTTGAACATTTTCTTCGAATGTTTAGCATCTGCCGCTCGACAGGGTATGGCTTCTACCCATTTCGAGACATAATCCACAGCCACAAGAATGTACTCGCATCATAGGATTTAGGAAAGGGGCCCATGAAGTCTATACCCCAAACATCGAACAACTCAACTTGGAGATTGTTCACGAGAGGCATAGCATCTCGGGCACTATGTTACCATGCTTTTGGCAACGAGGACAACGTCTCACAAAATTCTTTGTGTCCTCGTACATGGATGGCCAATAAAAACCACTTTGCCATATTTTAGCATGTGTCCGAAAAGCTCCATAGTGTCCTCCATATTCGGACGGAGTGACATCTATCTATGATTTTTGTTGCTTCTTCTATGGGGACACATTTTCTCAAGAGTCCATCTGCACAGACCTTATAGAGATATGGTTCATCCCATAGGTGCGTTCTGCTTTGATATAGCAGTTTCTTTTTATTCTCCCCCGGCGGGACATAGCCGGCGACTATAAAATTCACGATGTTTGCATACCAAGGGTTGGTATACGTGACTTTTAAAGGGTATCATCGCGAAAAAGTCATTTATTGGGAGATGTTCGAATTATTGACTTGTAGTCTAGACAAGTGATCAGCTACTGAATTCTCTACTCCTTTCTTGTCTCTTATTTCCAGGTCAAATTCTTGAAGGAGTAGGATCCAGCGGATCAACCTTGGCTTAGCATCTTTCTTAGTGAAGATATATTTCAGAGCAGAGTGATCGGTATAAACGATCACCTTAGCTCCCACTAAGTAAGATCTAAACTTGTCTATGGCAAAGACTACGCCAAAAGTTCCTTTTCTGTGGTTGCATAGTTTAGCTGGGGGCCAGTCAGGGTCTTACTAGCATAAGAAATAGCATAATGCTTCTTATCTTTAGTTTGACCAAGGACGGCTCCCACAGCATAATCACTAGCATCACACATGATTTCGAATGGCAAATTCCAATCTGGGGGTTGGATGATTGGTGCAGAAGTTAGAGCCTTTTTCAAAATATTGAAAGCTTGTAGACAATCCTCGTCAAATTTGAATGGGACGTCTTTTGCTAACAGGCTCGTTAAGGGTCTAGCGATTTGTGAGAAATCCTTAATAAACCTTCTATAAAAGCCAGCATGGCCCAAGAAGCTTCAGATTCCTTTCACATTAGTGGGTGGTGGCAATTGTTCAATTACATCGATTTTGGCTTTATCCACTTCTATCCCACGTTCTGAAATTCGATGGCCTAGGACAATTCCTTCCCGCACCATGAAGTGACACTTTTCCAGTTAAGAACTAGGTCCTTCTCTTCACAGCGTTGGAGGACTTTGTCTAAATTGGCTAGGCAATCGTCAAAGGTTTTCCCATAGACCGAAAAGTCGTCCATGGATACCTCCATGATTTGTTCAATCATGTCGGAAAAGATGGACATCATACACCATTGGAAAGATGCCGGCGCATTGCAAAGTCCAAAGGACATGCGTCTATAGGCATAAGTTCCATACGGGCATGTGAAAGTGGTCTTACTTTGGTCATCTGGATGGATTGGAATTTGGTGATAACCAGAATATCCATCCAGGAAGCAAAAGAAGGAATGGTTTGCCATCTCTCTAGCATCTCATCTATAAAAGGGAGTGGGAAATGGTCTTTCTTTGTGGCTTTATTCAGCTTCCTATAGTCTATACACATCCTCCATCCAGTGACAGTGCGTTGAGGGATTAACTCATTTTTCTCATTCTTAACGACTATCATGCCTCCTTTCTTTGGAACTACTTGCACGAGACTTACCCATTCACTATAAGGAACTGGATAAATAATTACTGCATGCAAGAGTTTCAGAACCTCCTTTTTCACGACTTCACGCATAGCGTTATTAAGTCGTCTTTGGGGCTCTCTTGAAGGGGGTATCTCAGGATCGAGAGGGATACGATGGGTGCAGAGATTTGGACTAATTCCCTTCAAATCTTGATTACGGGAGTCTCGGGGTCATTGTTTAGAAAAATGTATCTCAGGCCTTCAGGCAAAGGTTTTAGCTCTATGGAAGGTTGAGATGGCTTTTCCGATTCGTCTAAGCGAAATGGTTCATCTGTCTCGGCTTCTTCTTCGACAAAGAACTCATAATCTTTTTCAAAATCAGGCTGAGCCAACTCATAAAGGGTAGAGGTTCTAGCTTGATCGAGAAGATCTGGTTCTGGTGGATTTTCGGCAATAGAATTTAATGCACGAACGAAAGGTACTGAGTACTCATTTCCACCGATTTGAGCATTAAAGTGCTCTTGACATGGTCCTTGCAAGGCAAGTATGGACCAAGGTTGTCCTAAGAAGACGTCAAAAAGGACTACATCGAAAATGTAGAAATCTAAGACCATGTCCGCTCCATCTACTTGGATGGGGACCATCTTTAGGATTCCTTCACTTTCCAAGATGTCACCATTTGGGTCTCTTAAACACCGTTTAGTTGGTTGTCGTTGAAGGTCGGGGAATGTTCTGGATACGTAATTACTAGCAAGAACATTAATTTCCACAACAGGGTCGTAAAAGGTAAAGGCTCTTTCTCCCCTAATTCGACAATTTATTATGCTAGGTACATTATCTATACGAGGCATGTTTTCTGTTACTTCGGCTTCCATTGTCCATTCATGACTCATGACAACTGAAAGTTCCAAAAGACGCTCTCGGCTATAGATTCCATCAGAAGACTCAGGAAGTGGTTTGTCGGATGGGAGAGCTTGAATGGAGTAGTTCATAGCATTTTTGTAATCCTCAAACACATCATCCTCTATCTCGCCCAAAAATTCTGGAAGAATTTCTTCCCCAGATGTGGACGGAATAGGCTCCGCTAAGTCTAGCGATCTAGACTCGGGCTCTTGTTGTTGTTCTATGGTCAAAACTTGAGTTTCTATGACTTCTTCGTCAGCGATTTCATCGGAAACTCCAGTATAAGGAGTATTCTCAAGAATTCAATCAAGAACCTCCTTTCCACAATCAAGTGGAGAAAGATGAAGAAACGCTCCACCTGACGAATGATCAAGGTGAAGGGCGCTCTTTCTCTAAACCGACATAAAATGCTGAAGGAGCATTGGATCGGGTATGGCTAAATCGGGTCCCGAATTGATTAAATCAATAAAATGGGCCCAAGCCTCCCCTAATGTCTCCTTATCATTTTGTCTAAAGGTCAACACTTCTACTCATAGTTGTACCACTCGGTGGACAGGGATATATGTTAAGATAAACTTGGTCCGTAAAGTTCCCCAGTCTCCTCTGGCACTTTCCACGGTTCGAGCATGCCATGTTTTAGCTGCTCCCATCAAAGTGAACGAAAACAGCTTCCACTTGACAGTGTCAGGTGAAATGCCCGAAATGTTCAAGCATGCACAGACTTGCTCAAACTCACGTAGATGTGTGTAGGGATTTTCTGATCCCGTAAATATGCTCTCCTGAACTTTGTTAATAAAGTCGGGGCGCAATTCGTAACTATTGGCATATATAGGTTGTGATGATGAATGTGGCTCTAATCGCGAACTCTTAGGAGCTGCGAATTGGAAGATAGGTTCTCCATACAGAGAGGGTAAAGATGATCCTAACTCTAGTCTCAAAAATCAGCTACCGTTCCTCGGCAACGGCGCCAGAAAAGCTTGTTGACACCTCGGGTGGCACGCAGAAGAAACCGCAAGCGCACGGCTGTCAGTTGTAGCTTTTCACCTCAGAGTATTCCGGGGTATCGAATCCACGAGGAACGCGAAGTGATTTTGAGGAAACTAGGGGGATAAGGATATCTAGGATAGATGAAGGGGAACGAGCACTATCTACTGGGGTAGATCCTATTTCTATTAGACTTCTAGTGATTTAAGTTCTTTACTAGTGTACTGTGGGCGTACTAGCCTTTACCACTGACTTAGGTTGAACGCTAGCACAATGAACCCTACTGTTAAACTAGACCAACTACGTGGTGGAATTCAAGGCGCACAGGGCTGTCACCACCTGCTTGCTACAACAGCTATCCGGGGGCCTAGCCATATTCACTGGCAATATAGCCTAAGTACCACACTTATCTATATATTACTACTATTAGCCCTGTACTAGAACTAGAGCACTTGAAACTAATATCAAGCAATGAAACGAGCACACAAGTACTGAAAATAAATACTTGAAGATAAATAAATACTAAGTTACCAAAGTTGAAGCACAGCAGAGAGAAGTAGAGGTCTCCGACAACTCCGGAACTCTCCAGACTTCTACTCTTCTCCTCTCCAGCTCCTCTTCTAGTGAGGCACTCACACTCTCTCTAATCTTTCTAGCATAGCAAGTGTGCTAATCTAACCAAATAGTGAAGACTGATGTGAGGCTCTCCGAATGAGAACTCTAGGGGCCTATTTATAGTGCTAGGAAGCTAGGGGGGTACTTATAGAGTGAAGGGGAGGTCGGTTAGGGTTTAGGGGGTGGCGCCCGCCCACTAAACCCTGGCGCCCGCCACCCTCTGTCGTCCATTGCAACCGCCATTCATCCAACGGTCTTCACTTGCTCCCCTAAGTCGGTTTGAGGGTCGGTTAGGGTTTTAGACAGGGATTTCCACGTGTCCAAAGCCCACTATCCAGGTGATACTCCTCTTAGCCCTTGGATCAAACCGTTTTATTGTGCAATGGCCAGGATTTGTGCTTGAGGTGACTCCCACGGATCAATGACGTGGCCTGGGCCACTTTGGGCAAGATGGACCTGGCGGCCGCCAGTAATAGGTGGCGGCCGCCACCATACTCAGGCCCAAATGGGCCAGAGTGGCTTGGCCTTGCTCCTGGTACACTTGTTTGGCCCAAATTCCATCATTTCCTGCATTAAGATAAGAAAACTATGCACATGTGGAAATAGGTTAGTTATAAACCAAATCTTCTACTTTTTATGTTATTTTACCTTGGTTTTGGGTGAAATGTTGATGGTGAAATGATGCTTTAAGCACCATCAACACGGCCCAGCTCGGCCTGCGCCCGCCCGCACCCGCGTCCCCGCATGCGCGGCTAGCAGCCTGGCCCCGCGCGTCAGCACCGCCGCCTCGCCTGCCAAGATGGGCCCGCTCGTCAGCGACTCCGCCTCTTCTTGTACCTCCCGCACTCTCCAGCGCGCCACCGCTCCTTTCCCATCCAAAAACCGACGGTGAGTGGCCATAATGGCCACTCGGCCATCAATCGGCCATAGTGGCGCACTCCCGACCCCTCGCCGCACCTCCCCAACCCTATAAAGCCGGGGGCAGACCCCCCTCGCTCTTCCCCTCACCCTCACCGCTCGTGCCTCACACCTCCGCCGATGCAGAGCCACGCCGGAGCCTTCCCAGCTGCCGTAGAGCTTTCCCGGACACCAAGAACCCCTACGCCGGGTCCGCGGTAACCCCCTCTCCCTCCCCATGCCTTTCTTTTCGATTTTTATGCGTTAGGGTGCTTTTTCGCTGAGCTCAAAGACCTTGGCCATGGCGCCGTCGTGGGGTGTTGTTGCTCCGGTGGTCTCCGCCGCTGTAGAACCCTCTTCTCGAGTTCGCAAGGTCCCGACAACCTCTCCGGTGGTCTTGGTTGAGCCCCCGGTGGTCCAGAGCGTCGATCCGGTGCTCCGCCGCCGTGCTCTGGCCGGCACCTTTGGCCGTCGCCGTGAAAGCGCCGCCCTGGCCGCCGGTGTTTAGCCCCGAGCTCTCCCAGCCGTTGATCTACCCACGAGCGCTCACGATTAGAACTTACCGGGTCGCTGTGTAACCGATGCACGGTCACGACAGTGGGACTCGGTCCACACCGCCAGCACGCCCGCGCCCACAGCCCCGTGGTAGACCCCGCCAATCCCGTAGCGCTACATGGCCGCCAGCTAAGGCAGCAGGCTCGGTCAGCAGCCTCACACATGCCTTTTCAAAAAAGCGCTCGCCTTTTGACAAAATAAACCCGCAGTCCACCGTAGTCCAAAAGAGTTTCTTTTAAGTCTTGTTTTCTTGTAGTTTGACCCCTGATCTTCCCGGTATTAGAACCCATCGTCCAGAGCGCTCGTTTTCACGTGCTAGCCTCTCCAGTCTATGTTTAATCACTTTTAGGTCCCCGGTTTTCGCGAGTTAGCCCCCGGAAAATGAGTTTTATTTACAAAAGTGCCCCTGAAACTTGTTTTCTTTATAACTTTCTCGTTTTAAATCCGATTAGAGTGATCTTTACGTTCGTGTGATCGTATTGACACGTAGAATAGTTTTATAACCTTTTTATCTTGTTTTTGTACTACTTGGTGTACTGTTCTAATAGAAATATTATTTGTTTGCATGTAATGATTGGGAATGGATGCTTGTGTGGTGCCTTTGATCTCGTTTAGAGTCCGAGCTATCCAAGGTCGTCGTGAAGAAGATCTTCGAAGAAGTGGAACCATCAACACGAGTTTTTGGAAGGAAAGTGTAACATGAGTTCCTTTGTTACCCAGTAATCTTTTAATCACCTTTTCATATGCATGTGTCTAATATGATGAACCCCTAGAGATTTTACCTAGAACTTGTTAAGCTATATTCCTTGTTACCTTGGGTTGTGCATATGGGTAGTACTGCTTAGCTTGCAAAATACTAAATATTAAAATGATAATCTTGATTAATGATTTATGGAACAAATATTGGTTCTAAATCTTAAAGCGACAACCCAGGATTTACAGTACAACCACGAGGACTACATGGCTCTGGTCTTAGCTAAGTGCTTTGATTGTTCTAGCTCATCTGTAGCTTACCGAAAGGGCAAGAGGGGTGTACCATATAGTTATGGCCTGGTCCCACTAGGGTAATTGCTTTGGAGGATGAGTGTTACCTTAGTGGGGAGGTGTTCATAACTCTTGGGAGATAGAAACCTTAGCGACTACGACTTGTTAGACCAACTTTGGGAAGGCTTCGTAGTGATCCCTGCCGACTTACCTTAGTAGTGAGTTAAGAGGTTGGCCGCCTCGGGCAATGAGCAATCACGACTCATGGGTAAACTTGTACACACTCTGCAGAGTTAAGAATAAACTGATATATCAGTCGTGCTCTCGGTCATGAGTGGCCTGGATCCTTTTTGAGACAGATCTAAGGATAATTTTGGGTAATGATAATCTTGATGATATTTAATTATACTTTCACCTTGGGAGCTTAAGCATAATCTAGCGACATATGTCTAATAAATAAAACATGACCAACTAAAAATGCTTACCGCAGTTCAGCCGTGTCAGCCTTTTGAGCCTTGCATCCCCTCATGTTATACTTGTTGAGTATGGTGCGCTCACCTTTGTTTCGCGTACAATCAATAAAAATCCTGGATGAGTACCAGATGGTGGAAATCAAGTGAGGAGTTACAGAAGGTGTTCCAAGAGTTTTAGGCGAGTGTTCCCCCAGTCAACCATCCCTGTGGAGTTTGGAGTCCCGAAGAGTAATTTCTGCTCTGCTTTGTTTTATATGTAAGCCTTGTTGTATCTATGTTTCGATATATAATAAAGCATTGTCTTTGAGAAATTCCATATTCGTTGCTATATGTGTCTTGTGGACTTCCTGGATACACATATAGTGGGCACTTGGTATTCTTCGGAAAACCGGGTGTTACAGGCATGCAGAGGGTGTCGAGGCGGCAGCAGTCAACGGGAGTCCGGGACGAGGAAGCTGCTGGCGGCGCCGGTCGTCGCCATGCTGCGTAAAATTTTATGTTACCTTTGGCTTTGGGTGTTGCTGATTTGCGCCGGGAAAGCATCAGCGTGCCCGCCCCCCGTATTTAACCCTATATTTGTGAGGGGCTTCTAGCCCAGAACAGCTATCCACGTCGCCCAAAATATTCTCGGTCGTCGGATCCTCCATCCAATGGCCTAGATTGGTTGGAGCAGATTCCGCTGGAAGCCGCTTCTCGTTTTTTTGCTCGTTTCTCCGCCTTAGGCCCTGCATCTTCGACTTCTCAACCGAATTCGGACAACCTAATATATTATAGCTTCCGCTTCGCAACAGAAAAAAAACTCTCGTCTCTTTCTCTCCCGAGCCTCTCTTTCTCTCCCGAGCCCGCGACGGGTCTCTTTCTCTCCCGAGCTCGCGACGGGCGGAGCCGCCACGCTCCCCGCGGGCGGCGTGGTTGCGGACCTGCGGCGCGGGGGCGCGGCCGGCGCGGCCAGGCGTCGCGGGCGGGCGGCCCGGCGGCGGCGGCCATGCGGGCTGCGGTGGTGCGCCCGCGGCATGGTGCCATGGCGGCGACGCAGTTGGGCGGCGCGCCATCGTCGGCGCCGGAGCAGGTAAACCTCTCCCTTCTCCCTCTTCATCTCCACGTTTCCTCACCACGCAGACCCTCGCAGCTGACGTTCACCATGTTCCCTAGGGTTAGGGTTAGGGTATGGCGACGGCGGCGGCCGTTGCTCCCGCACTCACCCTCCTGTCCTAGTCTTGGACGCGAGGCGTGTCGGTCGCGTCTTCCTCACCGGTGCGGCAGGTGCCTGCGCCCCCAGCCCCGGGGCCCCCAACGCTGTCGTCCCTAGGCACGGCGCAGCTGAGCGGGCCGTGCTGGTAGTGGTCGCCGGTGCGTGTGCCCCCTCCCGATGCGACATCTTCCCGCCAGGGCGCGTCTTCTCCTACGCTCCGTGAAACCCTAGGTACCTGTATCTTCTTCTCTCCCTCCCCCTCTTCCTCTCCCTGCTAATTCCCCCATCCGAGCGCGCGTGGAGGCAAGGAGTCGCACGCTGGGGATCCAGTAGCCAGCAGAGGGGAGTTTTGTGACGGGTGTACGGCTTGAACCTGTTCAAGAACTGGCCGAAGATACAGGTATGACCCTTCTTTGCTTATTTTTAAAATTAATTTACCCCTGCAGTAAAACAATTTTATGTTTGTTATAGATTGTCTGCTGGCTGCCAATCTTTCTCCTCTCTCCCAATGACGCGTGCGGAGACATGCTTACCACTAAAAAAAATTACTTACTCTATGATTTATTCCTTTCAGGTGTTGTGGTTTGTTGTAATATAAAAAATGAGGGATATACAAGATCATTTGGTGAGAAATATTTCTACTCCCAGGTCGCTTGTTGCCTTGTTCGGCATGAAAATTTTCAAAGACCAACCTATATAGAGATGGCAGATGAGCAGATTTTTAAAATATTGATGCTCATAGATCTTGTGATGAAAAGGTCATTTATTGGCCACCCAAAGGTTCGTCTTCACATGCTCAATTATCCCTTATTGGTTCCATTGGTGCTTGCTTAGGTGCTCACTCACAACTGCCTGCTATTGGAATTCGGACAGGGAGCAAGAGATAGAGAGATGACACATGAGCAGATTTTTTAAACCTTGATGCTCATAGATCTTTAGATGAAGAGATCGTGTATTAGGCTTCTTTTGGATTATATTACTCTCATGCTTTGTTATCCTTTATTGGTTCCATTGGTGCTTGATTAGATGGTGACTGTTGTCGCCAATTCTCCCTGTTTCATAGTTGCCTCCTATTGGAATTGGAGTTTTCTGAGATGCTGAGACAGAGAGAGACTAGCTGAGGAGGTTTCAGAACTCAAAACATGAAACACTCGGCCTTAGCTTCACATCCATAGTTGTTTTACTGATTAAGGAAAGCTTAATTGTTCATGTTAAAATAGAGGCTCTCAACTCACATTTCAGCTTTCTAGCCACAACAAAAAAAGGAAAAAAAATTACAGGTTGCCACATTGTTCTACAAAACTGATTTATTTTCAAGCTCCGCTATGGCGTTGTTTGTACATGATTTATTTCAATCTATGCTATGTCGATGGACCTCATATTTTTGTTAGACATGTACTCTGCAAATTAGAAATACCAAACTGGAAATATCGTCCTTTTGCATTTCATTTGACTGGTATGAGTTTTGTGTACAGTTAATTGCATCTTTATTAGTTGATATTATTTTATTATATTGTTATTAATCTTAAATCCTTTTTACATATTTTGCTTCCAGATACCATTAGTGATGGGTATAGTGTTAAAGGGTATCCCAGGTATTTTATTTTCCTCCCATGCATTTGTCTGTCCTCATTTCAAGTATACCTAAGCAAAAAAAAAATCTTATAGGTGAGAGGTCAGACATACACTGAACTTTGCTAATATTTATCATGTCCTCACAAAGTTTAGAGAAATCCAGTAATGGTATTTCAGAATATGAATGTTCATATTTTGCAAAGATGGAATAATATTCTTGTTTGAATTGTGAGTTCAACTATTTAAAATCATACTTTTTCTTCCTATATATGGATACAGTGAATGTAATGTTTGGAACTACATACCTGTCTACTTGACTATTAACTTGGTTGGTTATGTATCGAAGGATTCATTGTAAATTTTGGAATGTAACCTTACCTAAATGCCTACCAGACTCAGTATATATTTTTGAATGTAACTTTGTCTACATATATAATATGCAATTCCTTGTATTTACAGGCTTTCATGTAAACAACCTATTTACATTCACTGACACGCCCTAGGGGTACCCTCTTTTCTCATGCTCAAACAAGGAATCTCATGTGTAATTAAGGGCCCCTGTTACATGCTTCAGAGGTAAATTGTCCACCCTTCTTGTCAGTTGCTTCTTATGATCAAGATTTAAGTAATAGTAAAGCATCATCCACTACACAGAATGTTGTTCTTTTCCAACCTATATTGGGTCACCCTGCCTGATTGGGATATAAGGCGATTCATGTTTGTAGGTGAGCCATGATGCTTTTTTTCTTTTCTCTCTATCTTTGCTTCCATGTATATTATCTGTCAGCCTGTTTTCTATTTACAGATGTTATTTGTTCTAGATTCATGTAATTCAGGAATCACATTAAAAAGACTATGACGATGCTATAGGAACAGAATTATGCACCAATATGAGATGCTAAGGAAATTGTGTATATGTCTAGAGTTACAACAACATCAACGGTAGAGAATTGAAAATTCAATGTTTGTTTCTTTGATTAGTTTATAGCGATCACAATTTTTTTTCATATTCAGCTGTAGCCTTACCTGTACTTTTCTACAGACTTTGCCTACAGGAAGCTATTTACTTCATTAATGATTTTTTAGGTCCCAGCTTTGGTTGCTTTACAAATAAGATCCACCCCTCCTATGCCGAAAGATCATCAACTTCATTCTTCTGGAAAAAAAATAGTTTAACTGACACCAAAACATGAACATCCTTGCAAATATTACCACTCCTTGGAATTTCAGTTCTACTGTGATGATTTATTCCAGGATTATCTATTCGGAACATTTTTTGTACTGCATTTTTCAGCTTCTGCTTTTGCGGCCCCTTGTTTTCATTACTAAAAACCAGGTTAAAATTTGGTACTAATTGTGGTGCTACTTTTTGTATCAGGGCGTGTACAAATTGACCATATAGTGACCATTTCAGGCTGAATGGGTGCATCTCACCACTGCTGCCACAGTTCCTACTAGATCAAAGAAATTGGTATATATATGTTTCTGGTTCTATCGATCAACTAAATTTGATCTTCGAACTAATTCATTCTTTCGTTTTCCATATCTGCTCATTCATTCTTTGATGACCTGTAGGACCCCAAGGTTATATGGATCCTTTTGCTTTTTAAGGCTGGTCATTGCACTATTTGTATTGTATTCAAGAAGAGGGTCAACAAAACTGATCAGAAATGAATCAGTACGATGTCACAAACATAGAGCAAGTGGATGTTTGCATCTTTTTCTGTCTCCATTCTATGAATAGCCTAAAATTACAACATACTGTAACTTCTGGTGCTAACAGCCCATGGGACTCCTGTAATTTTGTTCCCATTTTCCTCTCCATTTTTTACTTATTGGCTCTCTTATTGTCCAATATATTTCCTTGCTTCTATTCTTTTAACTATCCACGCGCGCAAAGGCGCGCCCCCTGTACTAGTATATAATATGGTAAGTACATCCAGATTCCAGATGCAATGCCATACCATCGGCCATGTTCGATCCTCCATTGCGCAATGCTAACATTTTCAAGGGCGCAAAATCTAGTTATTGGCGGGCCTGTTCCTGTTCATGGTCCGGTTTGTTTGGTTGGATGGATATCCGTGGATGGGACATGGCCATCCATGGATGGGTGGATCAGCTGAATATGAATATTCATAGTAGATGTTGGATATGGTGGCCACCAAAAAACTTGCGGATAAGCTTAT
The DNA here is from genome assembly GCA_009763385.1 of Coix lacryma-jobi var. lacryma-jobi. Classification (NCBI taxonomy): domain Eukaryota; kingdom Viridiplantae; phylum Streptophyta; class Magnoliopsida; order Poales; family Poaceae; genus Coix; species Coix lacryma-jobi. Next base: position 131,574,922 of record CM019828.1, read on the forward strand.
CCATACTTTCTAATCTTTGTCATTAGCAAATAAATTAAGGATTATTAGTATGTTACAATATTAATTAATAATCATGATTACAAGATAAGTTTTGATAAGTGCTAATTTTTTGATTACCGCATGTTTTGTGTGATAATTAGAGTAGTATAATACTAATTAACATATTTTAGTTTCAACTAGTGATTATAATGATAAGATTAGTGTCAATGCATATTTATTATTGTATAATTAGTTACTATTATTTTAAAATAATAGGTATAATTAGTCAAGTATTCTCATCCCATGCAGTCTCATACATCCAACCAAACAGAAAAATGACTCGTCCAGTCCACCCAACCAAACAGACAACATGGATATCCGTATCCTAAATCCATGGATAGCCATATCCCATCCACTCTTGTCCTCAAACCAAACGCACTTAACCCGGGCGGTTTCTGGGCAAAAAACCAACCAAGACCACGGGGTGACACGCGGAGCTCAGGGTTTGGAACCGACGGGTTATTCTGGTTCGGGCTACACGGTTTGGAGCTAGTTTGGGAATGTTGACGCGCCGTCCGGTGGCGACCTGGCATTGCGCGCCTGCTTCCAGTAGCAGGGGCGAAGCTCAGTTCACAGCAGGGGGTGCAAATGCACCCCCCAAAATTTTAAAAAACAGTAGATTTCCTTGAAATTCCACCATATATGCACCCCCCACAACATATGTATATGCACCCACAAGCCAAGTGCATCCCCCTCTAGTTTGCTCTAGCTTCGCCACCGTCCAGTAGCCCGTAGCCGCCAAGTACTGCAGTTGCGTGGGGACGACATCGTGGAGGCACCCGCATGGCGGCGGCGTCCTCAGGGAGCATCTGAACACTCCGTCGCGACATAGCTGGAGTTCCTTAGGTAACCGTTGCTGGCCACCACCGCCGCCTCGTCGCAGTACTACTGGCGGGCGGCACCAACAAGTCAAAAAAAAAAGAAGTATAAAGGGTCTGTTTGGCTACAGCGTCACAGAGGGGGGTGTGACAAAAAAGAAGTATAAGGAAGTAACAAAAAAAATAGCAATGTAAATACTATTAGCATGGTCGAAACTATTAAGACAGACAAAATACATTATATTACCTTTAATTACATCAAATCTGCGTTCTTGCATTTTCATGAAGCGACGAATCACGGACTCATTCGTGATTTTCATCATTTCTTCTTTCTCCACATAGCAAATAAGACAATCGCTCATAAATTGATCACCAATGTGGTTGCGCAAATTCGTTTTCACAATTTTCATGCCCGAAAAAAATCCTCTCAATTGTAGCAGTAGCAACTGGCAGTAGTAGTACAAGCTTCAGAAGTCGATAAACCAGTGGATAACGATCATGTTTTCTAGTCTCCACCATTTTCTGAGAAAGATCGATAATAGTTTGTATGTTGGAGAACCTATCATCATCTCTCACATCAAATATGTAGAGACCAAGTTCATCGCTGAGGTCCCCCAAATTCCCAGAATCAAAATCATATGGATAAAGCTTTGCTAGGCTCAATAAATTATCCATATTAAAATCACAAAATGAGTCTCTTGGACTAAAAGAGGCCGAGCATACCAGCAATTGAGAGCTTGTCTCGTTGAAACGGTTGTCAAGCTCTTGAACTAGCCAATCAATAATATCATTGAAACAATCTACTTGATAGTAATGCTTGTTTGTAATTCCAGACTTTTGTCTTTTCTTCTTTGGAACAATATATTTATCTTCCATTTCCAATTTGGAAATATCATTCTTCTCACAAAATCCATACACGTCATCTAATAGTTTTTCCCACTTTTCTCTTCTAAGCTCATCCAATTGGCATCTAGTGGCTCTCACACATTTGATAGCATTCACTATATCCTGATCCTTCCGCTGCAGTGCTAATGACAAGGTATTTGTGATTCCTAATATAGTCAACATGAGATGCAAATAGAAGATTAGAGTCAAAAGATTGGAAATACTTCGTTTGATGCTTGCAGATCGCCCAGACAGAAGACAGAAGCTTTCAGCTTTCTGAACTATATATAGCAGGCACAACAACGATGCAAACTGAGGCACTCAGCGTCAGCGACCAGATTACCAAAACCGGCAACGGCAAGAGGGAGCGGCCGGAGTGCTCGTCACTCGTCGGAGTTGCAGATTTGCAGCTGGATTGCAGAGGTACAGACAGCAGGTGTTCTCCAAAGCCTGGGCTGCGACAGCCAATAGCAATCCCCCACGGACGGGAAGACTGAAGACAAATCGTCGCGCAACGGACGAGATCCTCAAGGGAACGCGGAGTAAACGCGCTGCACGGTTCATTTTCCTATAATGGGCTCAAGTTAACTGGGCTGGCTGCTCAGCGGGGGTGCAGCATATTGGGCCAAGGGGGTGCATTTATGGCCGAAATATGATGGTAATAACTTGTTTTCGGTTTTTTTTGGGGGTGCATCCGCATCCACGGGCCACTATTGGGCTCCACCCCTGGCTCCAGCGTGGATATGTACTTCCACTGTGGAGTTGAGAAAATGTGTTTGGCTAAGATAACTCTAGATTCCTGAAATAGAGGTTTTAGTTGGATTCCCCTCTTTTGCCCTTGACGTGAATGAAGTTTTCTCTTTTTTTATTATTGTATGTATGTCATTTTTTTGTCGAACTGGAAGTGGAAGAGGGTGGAGGAGGGAGAAGAGGGGCCAATCTTCTCATTGAGGCGGCTTGCCGGCCACCACGAACGGAGCGGCGTCAAGGTGTGTGTGCGGCGACGGCCCGTTACGGAGAGGAAGCAAGGAGTATGGGATAGGGAAAGGGGCGTCGGGGCTCGTGGAGAAAAAATAAGACGACAAATTGATATATGTAATTAGTGATATTGGTGGGTAATTTCCACCAACTTTACGAGGATTTAAAAAACAAGTGTTTTCAGAGCACCTTTTGAGGTGCTTCGTGAATTTACTGGATCTGTGAGTTAGATCCATATTTTTGTGGATCTAGAGTTCGCGAAGCTGAGACATTTGACTGAAAAAATTAGAGCAGAGTTGTTTTTTAATCAAGAACTGCGTGTGGAGCTCTTCCAAACAGACTCAAAGACTTCATGCTCTCGTTGTTCGCCGGATCTGAAGGAATTAGAGTTTCCCTGTAGGTCGATTAAGATAAGGGGCCTTTAAAAGGCCTATAGCATTTTATCGGGCCGTATCGTGCTATCAGACGTGTCTAGAGGGTAGCTCAGGCACGACTCTGAGCATCAGGGCGACGGGCCTACATAACACCGGGAATCATCGCTACCGACCGGTCGACGTGCCGACCAGCCTTCTGCTACGTTGTGTTAGTGGGCGTGAGCCACGGAAGCACGGTGCAGCCCAGTAATAAGCGTGGGCCACGGGATGGCGAGAGCGCTCGCTCGCTGCTGTTCGTAAGGTATGTTTCTTTTTCTCCTATATTTCTATTTTTTCTGTTTCCGTTTATTTTTCTGTTTTTTCTTTCATTCTTCATCTTTTCTATATTTCTATTATTTCAGTTTACTTCAATTCATTTTTTTTATTTTTCTTGATGTGTTTCCACGCTGCAGCGAGTAACCAGAAGAATTCTATATGACACTACACGTGTTTCTCTTTTTTTTTCAAATTTTTCTTTTCCTTTTCTTTTTTCCTTTGGGGTTGTTTATTCTTATTTTTGTTTTATATATATATATATTTTCTCTTTCTTATATTTTCTTATTTCTATCAAACTAATTTTATCTTCATTTCTTGTTTTATATTTTTGGGTTGTGCGCTATGTAGGGAACACATGGTGCGCCTAAAGACTAGATATCGTAGTTCATACTCACGCCTAAGGTTTCTTTTTTGCTTTTCTATCCATTTTCTTGTTTAGCTTTTTTCTCATGATTTCTTTTTCTTTCCTTTCTTATGTGTTTTCTTTTATCCTTTTCTTTTATGTTTTCTTTTATCCTTTTCTTTTATGTTTTCTATATATTTTAAGTTTATTATATTTTCTATATATATATATATATACACACACACACACACATTTGATATTCTAGATATATTTTATGATGTTCACGCAGTATATGTATTATCTTCTACATTGTATCTTATAATGTCTATGTAGTATATATATATATATATATATGATGTTCTAGATGTATTTTGAAATATTTGTATTATATAAACAATATTTCCACAATTATCTTTAAGTATTTAGGTAGTAGCTCTGAGATGTTTTATTTAATTTTTGTATGAGGGAGGGGATCAGCAGCCCACACATGTCAGGGCTTGGATGAGTTTTCTCCTTTTTGTTTTTTTGTTTTCTTCAATTTCTATGTTCGATCTCTTTTCTTTATAATTGTTTTTTAATTTTCTTTATTATTTTTATTTTCATTTTCATTTTCCTCCTAACTATTTTGCTATAATTAATAATTTTCATTAGTTTCTTTTTTCATATTTACTTTTTTAAATATTTCTAGAGATACATGTACTATTTATATGGTGTATATATATGTAATGTTCTATGAAGTGTTTTGGATATTTAATTATATTTTTTATTGTTTAGATGGTATTCATATGATGTGAGATAGTATATGTGTATTAAGTTTTTCAAATATTATCACGTGATGTTATTTTTATTTTCGCTAGATCTTTTAATTTTTTTCTTTATTATTTTACTTAGTTAATTAGCTTACTTTTAAAAAAATTATATAGTATTTATGTTCATATAGTATTCCTATGATGGTCTATAATGTATTTTGTGATATTCATGCTTTATACATGTAGTGTTCTATGATTTATTTTAGATGTTCATTAGTATAAATGAGATGTTCTATAATAATTTTTGGGTATTCATATAGTACTTATGAGGGTTTATAGTATGTTTAGGTTATCCAAATTTTTATTTATTCTGCATTACTTTACTTTTAAAATTTTCATTTTAAAATATTTTGACAACTAGAATAAACCATCTATGATGTTTAGTTGTGCGGAATATAGTTTTCTTATGCTAGAAGTTTTTTTTATTCTACCAAAGGTTGCGTTCAGTCCCTTCTACGTAATTTTTTTTGCTTCTATTTTTTGCTCTCGGTACATTCCTCACATAATATTAGTATCAGGTGGAGACGATAGGTATTTTTTTTTTGAGCCGCGGAAGCCGCGGCAAGACGCGACCATCTAAAGCAGGCCGGCTGGCCCATGCGTACGGTACCATGACACTGCAGAGCGCTGGGCCGCTGGCCCATACGGACGGGACTAGAACGACTGGGCAATCGGTTTAAACCGAGAATTCGGTTCGGTTTGTTCGGTTTCTGTAAATTTCGGTTTTCAGACATTAGAGACCGATCGGTTACTCACAAAACGGAAAACCGACGAGTTCGGCTTCGGTATTTTCTGTTCGGTTTTTCGGTTCCACTAAAAACACCGACGAACAGGTTCTTAGCGTCAGCCTCGCCCCCGATTTGCGTCGCGCTCGGCTGCTCGTCTTGATCGGCTGCCCCAGCCGGCGCAACACCAACGGCAGAGACCCCGTCACCAACGCGGACGCCCGCGCCTGCCTCGGCTCCTGCTACTCCGGCGTTGTGGCGCTCAGCTCGGCTCCTCGCCACCCGCGTGACCGCGTCCGCACCCACCTTAGCTCATGCTCTGGTCTGCAGCGATGCAGCACAGGCTAGCGCAGGTGGTGGCGAGCGAGCAAGCAGCGGTGCCATGCGCTCTCAGGCAAGCGGCGGCGAGCAGATGAAGATGCGGTGTTGGCCACTACCGCCGTATTTTTTTATCGTAGTAAATTCGTGACCGTTCATACCTTGTGAGATTCGAATACGTGGACCATATTTTTTTTACAACAATACGTGGACCATGGTTGTGGCCGGCTAATGTGTTCTCTACCCTTGGGCCTTTGGCGCTGGGCTTAGATGGGCCGGGAAGATGCTGAAGAGGGAAACAGGAAGGAAGGAAGTGCCGAGTGCAGACTGCCGACGGGGAGATCGGGTGTTCGGTTTGTTCGGTCCAAGCCAAAACCGATCACCGAACTGCCTAAAACAAAAAACCGAAACCGAAACCAAAAACCGATAATTCGGTTCGGTTCGGCTCGGTTCGGTTCGATGATCGGTTTTCGGTGAAAAAGTGTCCAGCCTAAATCACGGAGCAGGGTGGTCGGTGCGAGGCTCCGTGTCACCCCCGTCGGTGAATAGGCACCCCCACACAACACTGGTTCATGCTATGTTAGGCCAAGCCAAAAATAGTGTCATGGCTCGGACTCTATGCTCATCTATAAACGTGAACAGAGAATGGTTTCCTTAACATGTGTTGGAATTGAAATTTTCTTGATTATTCTGAAATTTTCTCGGTTATTTTGATCCTCAAAATTTGGAACCAAACAAGGAACCGATTCTTTTGGTTTCAGTTCTGTTCTTCCAGTTCAGTTTCTCGGTTTTAGTTAAATATGCCTATTTTGATTGAAGACCATGAAAATTATAGATGTAATCTTTTGATATATAGGTCAACAAGGAGTTTGCTGCCAATGTGTTAGGGACTACTTTGTCCATTGCATTATAATAGTATCCATCCCTTGGTACAATTAAATATCAAGTTCCATATCTTTCTTTGAAGTCCCTAAAAAATCATAGTTTTAATCTTTGACAACACCTAGCCCATTAGAAGCCTATAGTGGTTGTATTGTTGGCCTATGTAGCCCATGTGACACATGAGGAGTTGTAGTTGGTGAATTTAGTACCATATTAGAAGTTTAGCATGGTGAGAGCTAATTTATAATATAATCCTTGTCGTTCCAAATGTATCACCTGTGGGTTAACTTTTTTACACGAAGCAAAGACGAAAGTGTAAAAGAGGTGCTATACATATGTAAGTAGGATTTTTTTTTGATTTGCTTTTGATTTGAAAAGTTTGTTGCTGATGTGTTAGGTATTGGTGGTTTGTATTTACACTACTAAAATACACAAAAAATACTCAAGATCTTTGTTCATTGTTGACGGATTGGTATGTCCGCTAATGATTTTCACACAACATGCTTTGTTCATTGGTTTGATTAGTTGAACCATCAATCAAACTAAGCTTTAATATAACAAGTTATGTTTCTAATAAAAGAGCAATAACAACCTAGTGGTGGTGACCTTTCATTTCTCCATGAAGTGTCCATGGTACCCATATAAAAAATATTGTTCAAAGTAACTGAGGAGTTTGTTCCTAATTTAACGTGCATGACGTTTATCCACGGATAACTTTAATTTCCATACTCTGTCCATGCATTGGTACAATTAAGGCCCCGTTTGACAGGGCTTCCTCACCGGCTTCAGGAGCTGTTTGAAGCTATTTTTAGCCAAACGGGGTAAAAAGGAATAGCTTGACTGATGAAGCCCCTAAAAACGTGCTCTCACAGAGCTTTAAAATGAGAAGAAGCTAAAAAAAAGTGGCTTCGACTCCTTCAAAAGATCCATGAGATACGACCCTTTACTTCAGACGTATTTACGCAAAATGCCATCAATAAAATTCGCGTGACTTTTCCCATTGACCGCTGGCTCGTGCGGCGTGACTTTTCTTTCCCCATCTTGCTCGATCGGGCCTAGAGCATCATGATTACATATATTTGTATTAATATCATGGTATATTATTTTTGTACTACATCATCACTTCACGAACGGACGAGTACTATACAAAAATCAATGCAAATAATCGTTGTGAATTGTTATATTATTTTTCATTTTTTGTATTCAAGTATTTTTGAATTTTATTTATAATTTATAAAATTATTAATTGTAAATTTTGTATTTAAATTTATCTGATTACAAAAATCAAAACATACACATGCAACATAGGGGTATCTTAGACAATTGTCATGCATGACACGTAGGAGAAGCCGTTTTGCCAAACAGGATAGTCAAATGGCTTCAGCTTGACCGATAGAGCTATTCATGGAGCTGAAGCGAAAAAAATGGCTTCACTGCTCTACCACATCGGATGTTACGACCCTAATTTAGTCTATTAAAAATGAACTAATTACAAAACTAATTTGTCAGCCGAAGGCTAATTTGCAAGACAAACCTATTAAGCTTAATTAGTCCATGATTTAATAATATGATGCTACAGTAAATATTTGCTAACAATTTAGAATGATAATAAAAGTTATGGCCCACAATGCGTGTTTATTTTTCTAGCTAAAATTTTAGCTCTGTCACATCGGATGTTGCGACCCTAATTTAGTCTATTAAAAATGGACTAATTACAAAACTAATTTGTCAGTCGAAGGCTAATTTACGATACGAACCTATTAAGCTTAATTAGTCCATGATTTGATAATATGATGCTATAGTAAATATTTGCTAACGATGGACTAACTTGACTTAATAGATTCGTCTTGTTAATTCCCGTATGGTAGTGTAATTAGTTTTATAATTAGTTTATTTTTAATAGACTAAATTAGTGCCGTAACATCCGATGTAACACAGCTAAAATTTTAGCCAGCGAAACAAACACTCCCGAGGGTGTTTGGTTTAAGGAACTAAAGTTCAGTCGCTATCACAGTGAATGTAACCAAACACTCCTAACTCCCATGCATAAAGTATGACACTAGTGTAGGGCGCGCCTTTGCGCGCGTCGGTACAAAGAGTATGAAAACATATATTTGATTAATAAATGCCAAAATAGTTAGTAGTAAGTGTATTTTACACGGTCCACAAGATTGGAAAATAACCTCAAGAAATGGAGCATGAAGTTAAAATACCTATGCAAGCTACTTCGCCATCATTTGATGCTGGAGGAAGGTAAATCAAAATTCAATAACACATGGAGAAGTGTAGCATATTTTTTTGCACCTTTATCAAAGCTACTATCTATTAACTATTCATTTTTGTGCTCTGAAATTCCTGATAGGGCCTTATTTGCTTCCCACCAATATTTATACAGCTGGAGACAAAATAAGGTCACATGGAGAAACCATTCATAATAGTCCAGATCAAAATTCTTCACTTAATAGCATTTGTATTGCCCCTGCTATTGTAAAGGAAGGATTAGCACTGAACAGACTGCAGATATGGTCACACAATGCGTTATAAATATATGTTATTCTAAAAAGAGAGTAATCTCATCCATTTATAGCAGTTTTTTGAAATTGCCATATAGGTAAAAAACTGAGTGGTTTGAGTACAGAAACTTTGTTGTCTTTTCAGTTGAATAAGACTATTAGGTATGCCTGAAGCTACTGTGATATGTCTTGAAAGGTCGAACGGCAATAGCTCAAGCATTTAATTAGGAAATACGAAAGCTATGAGGGCTGCAGTACATCTAAAAAGCACAATCTGTATAATAGATCATGTAGAAAAAGTTTTTTGTGGGGTACAATAATACAAAATTCGAATTGGGCAAACAACTGGAAGATGAATATCTATAGGCTGAAAACAACAATACATATGAATATCTCTAGATGCACTGCGAGTCATTGAACTCTGGAGTAGTATATAATAACAATGAACTGAGACATAAGGTATATCCTGATTCTTTACAGCAAAATGTGTGCAAGGGCGAGACCTCATAGCCTAATATAGAGGAATTTCCATTCTTATGTAAATTGAAACAGAAATCTACTTGCAGTAAAAGTTCCAACATTCTCAAATTAAAAGCAAAACATTACACGGTGTGGCACAAAGTGGAACCTACGACAACATAAATGCAGATACCGATAACATTTCAGACAAAAAATACCTACCAATTTGAAATGAAATACATAGCTAAGAAAAAGTTTCATGTCACTTAGCTACTCCAACCTACAAAGTATAAAACCTAGGCAACAATTTAGCGAGTGGACAATGGACATACATGAAATTCTGGCTGACCTGGTAGCTTGCACCACAAACTGAGCACCACAAACTGAAATACTGAGCACCTCAGAAGATCAGTTAAAGACCCAAGAGATCAAACAAAGTCTAAGGCATAAGGATGAAACCAAGATGGCACAGAAGATCACAAAGAAACAAGGGAGAAGACTCATCGGATGCTGCATCGGACACTGACGGTACAGGCATCGAACGCGTCAGATGATAAACCCTAGCTCAGGTGGCACCAGTAGGAGCACCGGACTCTGAGACCGAGAACATCGGACGTGACGATGGCACTGTGCAGGCATGCGCAGTACGCATTGGATGCGTCAGATGTCGATCGGATGCTGGACATCTGGTGCGTCTGATGGCTATGCAGAGAGGTTCCAGAGACACTTTAAAGCAATCGGACGCATCCGATGGTGTGACATCGGATCCACCCAGAGTCTGATGTAACAGAGCTTGCAGCCGACACCTAGCTGTTATGAGACATCGGGCGTGTCCGTTGGTCACAACCGTGACCAACGTGTCTGATGCTACGCAGTGAAGCCTATTTCATTGCCCAACGACTCTATTTGTTTGGGGCTCTATATATACTCTCATGACCGGACAAATGAGGGGTGTTGGAGCTTAAGAAAGCATACCAAGAGTTAAGACTCATATTTATTGCTCTAGCCACCAAATTGCTTAGTAAAATATTAGGTGATTAGTATAGGTGCTTTGCGAAGTGCTTAGGCTAGTTAGACCATCGCTTTGCGCTTGCTCTAGGTTTAAGCCTAGTGTTTAGTGAGGTTTGCATACCTCTTACCTCTTGGTGTTTGCACGCACCATTGTTGTACATTGGAGGGGCTTATAGTCTTGCGAGACCACACCAACCGCGTTTGTGGTGTGGCCGCTACCGTGTACTGAAGGGAACAAGGCCCACGACGATTCGACCAGAAGCTTGATAGTGAAGACGACAGAAAGCGGTCTGGGACAGGCATTGTCATGAGTGGCTTAGCCAGAGACCCACTTGCACGTAGGGAAGGCCTAGAGCTATCCACGGAGTTACCTGACAGGGAGCTTGACCCTTGCATGGGGCTCCAACGAGGACTACGGAGAAGCTTGCGTGCTTCTCGATACCTCGGTAAAAGCATCGGAGTCATCGGGAGTTTGTATCTCTACCTTGCTCTTTTGCGACCTTTCATATTTACTTTGCTACCTTGGTTACGTGCTTTACTTTTCCTAACTTAGTTGATATGCTAGTTGATAGGATTGGAACCTAGGTTGCATAGCTCTTTTGCGATAGAGATAGCAACACATCTAGCAAACCGTAGTTGCACTTTTAGATAGTTTAATTTGTTGCATAGGTTGTGAGTAGGTGAAAATTAGAAGCCATAGTTTAGAGTAGTTTTTTAAGTTGCCTAATTCACCCCCTTCTTAGGCGTCATGGTCCCTTTAGGTGGAATCACACTCTCACATGCCTTACCAAATTCTTACAAGTGTTCTTAACAACGCAAAGTGATGGACGGTACAACAGGCGGTCGGTTCATGATACCTGTGAGAGTGTGGCACCGAGATTGCAAGGTCTTTTCTATCTGATCTAAAGTATATATATGGAGCTTAGGAGGCACATAACGAGAAATAGTTTATATGTGACACACAAATTAGTAACAGATAACAATATTGAATAAATGTCCAGAGCACTTGTTCTAGGTGCTGGCCTATATATGTTTCTATCACCAGTTATGACAAACAAGGGAGTGAAATAAAGATGAAAGAAAATAAATATGAAAGGTAGCAACAGATAGAAAAGGTAAAAGACACAACAAATAATAGAGCTACTGGATGTTCCTTATGTGCTCCTTTTCTTTTGTCTTCTTTTTTACTATTTTTCTTCTCTTTTTGTGTCCAATTTTTTTTTGAATGTCTCTTTTGATTTTTTTTCTCAGCAAGGATCACAAGAACAAATCATAAAAAATTGAGCTCAATTGAATAAAAGATGTGGCCTATAGAAAATCAGAATTGTGCTATGAAAAGCATGCCAAAACTTGTGGATCTAAAAACTCATTTTTCCTGATTGAATTTTGCAATTCTTATTTTTGCGAACCCAGATCTGCTAGGATGAAATGGATCTAAATTTTTTTGGTGTTCTCTGTACATATAAAATTCGCTCGTTTTGAGTTCGGACGCAAAAGTTATGCTGTTTTATGAAAGGTAGTTCAAATTAGGGTTTTATATGGATACATGATGCAAACTGATGGTGATATGGGATGACGGCGGATGAGGGATCAACACAAATGAGCAAAGAACACAATCTAAACCAGCAACAAGACCTTGAGCTAGGACACAAACTCAACACGATAGAATCTAAAACTGAATATGCAAAGGCTATGACATGGATGGTTTTAGGATAGGAAATAATATGTGCGGATACATGGGTGGAGTCTCTGAGTGATGAGTGGTTGTCAACTGGGATGATGCGCATGTTCTTTGGCTTGTGTTGTGCAGGTGTCGAGCACGGATACAGTGATCAGAGGCAAGGTGAAGGTCAAGTAGAGACGTGCCGTGCCGATGGACCGAGAGTGGCGAAGGGCGGACGTGAGGCTTGGACTGAGGGACCGGTGTCCCGAGGATCAGCTGTGGTGGCTGGCAGCCTGGGACAGTGACGAGCGAAGACTTGCGGTCATGTGTTGCCTGAGTCGTGGACTTGGGGACATGTGTCGGTGGACGGGGTGCACGGGCGGTGCATCCCCTCTACGGCGTCGGTTTGGTGGTAGAGCTAGAGAAAAACCATCGGGTGGACGGTTTCCAGGTTTGGGCCTCAAAACCTGGGTGCTGAGGGTTTTCGAGTTTGGCCACAAAACTCGGGCTGAGGACGGTTTCCAGGTTTGGGCCTCAAAATCTGGGCGCTGCGGGTTTGCTGAGTTTGGGCCTCAAAACTCAGATGCTGGTGGGCTGGTTTCCCGGTTTGGGCCTCAAAACCGGGGGTTGGCTGGAAAAGGCTGGTTTCCCGATTTGGGCCACAAAACCGGGGGTTGCAGAGCGAGGGCGGCACATGGCGGCAATCGGGAGGTTGCGTCGAGGCAACGCTACGAGTTGTGCGGGCGTGGCTGTCGGATCCACCTACCACCGAGTTGGTCCAGAATAACCTTAGGGTTTAGCTGGTTCGCTCTGTAAGTAGTTAGGGGTACAGTGGGAATTAGGAATAGTTAGGATTAGGATAAGTAGGGGGAGACACCCACCTCCCCATTTATCTCAGTCATTTTGCTCTTTTGCTTCTAGGTTTTCCTGCTCTCCCTCTCCCCTGCTGTAGCGAACCTGAGATCCACAGAGAAGAGAACAATACCTCTGTGTTCATGAGATTTTGAGGAAGTGAGGCCTTAACCTCACTGTTGTAGCGTGTGGTAGCCACACGGTTGCAATCTCGTGGTTGTGATTCGCGTTTCGTTTGTGTTCTTCGCGGAATCCTTTTCTCCATGTTTTTTCCGTCGCTTGATCTCTTTGCTCGGTTCATCTTTTGCAAATCCGTTTGAACCAAGTTGTTCTAGATCGTGAGGCACTTCTTTCCACCGAAGGAATTCACCTCTAACCTCACGGTCTAGGAGATCGATCGATTTTAGTTTCGAGTCAAGCTTTTCTCCCTACCCCCGAATTTCTTCGATTCACCGTTTTGGAAATAGGTTCGAGCCATGATCTCTTAGAGATAGCTCACTATTCTCCTTGTGACTCCTCTCACCAAGTTTGATCCCTAGAGGATTCGTTTTGAGTGAGATCGAGTGGAATCAGTGGACGAACAGTAGAAACTCGGGGTGACCGGACGCTGCTGACGGGCTGACCGGACGCTGCCTCGTGCGTCCGGTGGTTGAATGTCAGGCGGAGTTTTCCTGTAGCTGACCGGACGCTGGTTCTTGCTAGTGACCGGACTTGCTCCTCGTACTGTTCATTCGCTTTGGCTTGTGCGACCGGACGCTCTGTACACTGACCGGACGCTCGACTCTGGTGAGTCCGGTCCAACACAGAGAGCTCTGAAATCCATTTTCATACGATAGGACGCGTCCGGTGCTCCCTGACCGGACGCAGGCCAGAGTTCGGTCAGTACTGTTTTGCACTGTCTCGTTCGCAGTTTGCTCGCTCGTTGTCAGATTTGGTTTCCGCCTTTTGCGTTGAGTTTCTAGAGCCGTAGAGTGTCTCGCTGTGCTTCGTGGAAGCATCCACCCTACATCTAGGGTCGAGGACACTTACGAGGTCTAGGGTTTGTTCTTGGGGTTGAGTTTCGGGACAGAGGCAACAAGTTTCTGAAAGGAAAATTTGAAGCTCTCATTCACCCCCCCTCTGGTCGCTTTCTGGTTGTTTCTCGGTCCTTCAATTGGTATCAGAGCAGGTTAAGGATCTTCCACCTTAGCCGGTTCCAGATCCACAGAAGGCGACATGGATCGCTGCGTGGGCAAACCGCCGTTCTTCGATGGGACGAACTATGCGTATTGGAAGATACGCATGTCGGCCTTTCTGCAGAGTATGGGTGCTTCCATTTGGGATATTTGCAACTCTGCTGATTACGTGGTCTTGGCTGCTCGTGTGACTCAGCGTCAGATTGATGATCACGATGCCAATAGCCGAGCCCGTAATGCTCTTTTCTCATGCTTGAGCATGACAGAGTTTGATCACGTTTCTCACCTCGCTACGGCTCGGGAGATTTGGGCATCCCTCTTGCGTTTCCATGAGGGAACCTCTCAAGTCAAAACCCGTCTCTACGAGTCGCACAAGCGAGAGTACGAGAATTTTCGACACATGCCTGGCGAGAGCATATAAAGTTTATTCGCTCGCTTTCAGGTTATTGTCAACAGGATGAGGGCTAACAAGGAGCTGTTGCCTTTCGACGATCATGAGAGAGCTTTGAAGCTACTCCACACTCTTGATCGGTCAGTGTGGGATTCCAAGGTTCAGGCGATCATCGAATCGCCTAACTATGAGACCCTCACGTGCGATGAGCTCTTCAGTAAGCTCAAGTCCAGTGAGATTGATGCCATGGCGAGGGCTTCTTATGAAAATCCTTCTGGCCCGTCGATGGCTTTGCTTTCTGGCTCTTCTGCTAACCCCTCTGGAGGTTTTGCACTCTCTTCTCTCTTTTCTGTCACAGAGGAGCAGCTGGAGTCTTTGGGGGATGACGAGTTGGCTATGCTCGCCAACCGGTTCTCGCGGTTCCACAACAACCGCATGAACCGTCGCCGCAGAGGATGACGCTCAGGATGCTATGAGTGCGGCGACCCCAACCACTTCATCGCCAATTGCCCGAAGAAGAACAAGCAGACCTTCGGCAAGGGGGACCATGGGCACAAGTACGACTCCGGCAAGCGCAAGGAGAAGTACGTCCCCGCGAAGCACAAGCGGAAGGGCGGCTTCGACAAGGAGTACATCAAGACCAAGTACTTGGAGAAGGCCCAGGCGGAGCAGCGCGCGTTCTTCGCCACGCTCAGCGACGTCGACGACTCGGATGACGACTCCGCTGCCTCCAGCGATGACGAGTCCGAGAAGAAGAAGAGGATTGAGGACAAGCTGAACGGCCTCTGCTTCTTCGCCGCCGACGACGGCCTCTGCACCATGGCCCTCGATGGCGAGCTGGAGACTCCTCGGAACGACGACGACACCTCCCAGGTATCTCTGACCCACGACGAGCTTTCCGCTGAGGTCGAGAAACTTACTGCCGTGCTTCTTAGTCAAGATAAGCTGCTTAGGCGTGCCGCTAGAGAGCGCAAGGAGTTTAGGCAAGAGTGGGAGGATACGGTGAAGGAACTTGATTCTGTCAAGTCCACCGTGGTTGTTACTGATGAGGAGGAGTGTGAGATGTGCACCACACACATGACTGACCTTCTCACTTTGAGGAGCAAGTATGCTGTGTTGGTAGGAGAGGTGGATGAGCTCCGTGCTAGACCCTTGTTGTTGGGTGCGTGCAAGACCTCCAGGCTTGCAATCTGAGTTGGCAGAGAAGAATGCCAAGATTGTGTCTCTTGAAGAGGCCAACTCAGGTAGCACATGTGTGGCTAGGTGTGCTCTTTGTGAGGGTTTGGAGATGGAGATCGCTAATGTGAAGCATGACAAGATGCAAACCGAGGAGGAAAACACATACCTTCGGACCATCTTGTCATGGGTGTCTAGCGGTGAGCCATAGCTCGGGATGATGATCTCCCAATTTAAGCGAGCTGCTGGAGGTCCTGGTGTAGGCTTTGCTCCGGGTGTTGATGTTTCTGCTTTTGTCAAGATTGGAGAGTCGAGTGGTCTGAATCCGAGTGATAAGCCCAACTCCACCACTACTCCCAAACTTACCAAGCTTCCACCCAAAGAGCCTCTCAAGCCTAACACCAAGGATGGGGTCTTTGTTGAGCCTCCAAGAGCTCCACCCAAAAACCAAGTGTGGCATCCCAAGCCCAACCACCTCAAGAACAAGCTTGACACCATGCCACCCATCCAAGAGGAGCTTGTGCCACAGAAGGGCAAAGTGATCCACACCCACTACCGTGAGTACCAACAACCCCCTTTGAGAGTGGTGAGGTATCATTGTGAGCATTGTGGGAGAGATGGACACTTGAGCGAGTTCTGCTTTCGGCGCAAGAGAGAAGCGCGCCGTGCTAGGGAGATGAACAATGCGGACATGTACCATCCTCTCCATGATGTACATGCGCCAAATGTTCAGAGACGTGCTGCTAGGCCCAGAGGTCCAGAACCTCAAGTTCCCAGGCCTAGGCAGAAGAGAGCTCCGAGGAGAGATGCTAGGCCTAGAGGTGCAGCGCCTCAAATTCCTAGGCCTAGGCCTCGTAGAGAGCGTGCACGGCGGGAGCCTGCATTTGTGGGCTATGGACCTCATGGCGGTGGCGTTGTAGTTGAGTGTTTTCCCCCACCACATTTTGAGTATCGCGGTGAGCGCTCCTTCCTCAGCGGACCACGTCTGTCTAAACGTGGTGATCGCTTCCTTCGTAGGTGTGCTAGGAATGGTTTTTACACTGACCGTTCTTTTGAGTAGCTGGCCCAACACTGGTATTCTTCCCACTTCACTAACCCCAGTGTTGGACCGTATGCTCACCCTATGTCTTTTTATTGATGTAGGTAAAACCATTGGAGAACGTTTGGTTGGTGGATTCCGGGTGTTCGAGGCACATGACCGGAAATGCCAAGTGGTTCTCCAGTCTTAGTCCGGTCGCCGGAAAGGAGTATATCACCTTCGGCGACAACAACAAAGGTAAGGTGCTGTCTCGTGGGTCTGTGCGAGTTAATGAGCACTTTGTGTTGCGCGATGTTGCTCTTGTTTCTAACTTGCATTTTAACCTTCTTTCTGTTTCACAACTTTTCGATGCTGACTATGAGATTTGTTTTAAACCGAATCTCAGTCGTATTTTGGACCCTCAGGGCAATCTTGTTTGTGTGATTTCACCCTTTGGGAAAGTCTTTCGTGCGGATTTCTCGGAGTCTTTTGGCATTTCTCGTTGTCTTGTGGCTAGACCATCTTCCTCTGATCTTTGGAAGTGGCATAGGAGACTAGGACATTTGAGCTTCGACTTGCTTGCAAGACTTAGTTCACTTGGCCTAATCCGAGGATTGCCCAAGTTATCCATGGAGAAGGATCTTGTTTGCCATTCTTGTAGACATGGGAAGATGGTTGCCGCTCCCCACCATCCAGTGACTCAGGTCATGACTAAGCGCCCTGGAGAGCTTTTGCACATGGACCTTGTTGGTCCGTATCGGGTGAGCTCGGTTGGGGGGAAGTGGTATGTGCTTGTTGTTGTTGATGACTTTTCGAGATATTCGTGGGTCTTCTTTTTAGCTGAGAAGACCGAGACTTTCTCCTTTGCTCGCAATCTGATTTTGCGTCTTCAGAACGAGTTCCCTTTGAACTCGATGCGAGCTATTAGGAGTGATAATGGTTCCGAATTCAAGAATTCAGATTTTGAGAAGTTTTGTAACTCTTTGGGTTTAGAGCATCAGTTTTCTTCCCCCTACACACCCCCTCAGAATGGTGTTGTAGAGAGGAAGAATCGGACCCTTGTAGAGATGGCCAGGACGATGCTCGATGAGCATAGGACTCCTAGGCAATATTGGGCCGAAGCAATGAGCACTGCATGCTACATTTCAAATCGCATTTTTCTCCAAGCTTTCTTGAAAAAGACTTCTTATGAGTTGCGTTTTGGAAAACTGCCCAAGGTGAGTTATTTTCGGGCTTTTGGTTGCCATTGTTTTATACTCAAAAAGGGCAACTTGGACAAGTTTGAGTCTCGTTCTTCTGACGGTGTGTTTTTGGGTTATGGCACTCACACTCGAGCTTATCGTGTACTTAACCTTGACACTAACCGAGTCATGGAGACATCCGATGTCACCTTCGACGAGACCATGGTTTGTCCTTCTTCTCATTTTGAGCGTGCAGGTGATCACGAGGTCGGTGAGCCTCTTTTTGATGACGAGGATGAGGGTGCTGAAGGTATGGATGATCCAGCACCCCCTCCACCTGCTCTGCCGCCAAGAGCGGCCTCTATGACGACTCACGGCCCCAACACGTCTTCTTCCTGGGGGCCGTGGGATCCGCCACACCGAGCGGTACCCTTTGTACCCGGGGAGGCACCAGCTGCTGCTGAGGGGGAGATCACTTCGGCAAGGGAGGCGCCACGACACATTCAGCGCCAGCACCCGCCTTAGCAGATGATCGGCAGCATCGACGAACGCGTCACCCGGTCAAGGCAAATCTCTCACTTTGCTCATTCTACATTTGTTGCTGATTTTGAACCCCGGGATGTTGGACACGCTTTGACGGATCCGGATTGGGTCAATGCCATGCATGAGGAGCTTGAAAACTTTGAGAGAAATCGAGTTTGGGTTCTAGTGTCTCCACCTTCTGAGTGTCACCCAATTGGGACAAAATGGGTTTTCAAAAACAAACAGGGAGAAGATGGCCATGTTGTGAGAAACATGGCCAGGCTCGTAGCCCAGGGATATAGTCAGAAGGAGGGGATAGACTATGAGGAGACGTTTGCTCCTGTAGCTCGTTTGGAGGCTATTAGGATACTCTTGGCTTTTGCTGCATCCAAAGGTTTCAAACTTTTTCAAATGGATGTCAAGAGTGCCTTCTTAAATGGCTACATAAAAGAGGAGGTGTATGTTAGACAACCCCTCGGTTTCGAAAATCCCAAGTTTCCAAACCATGTCTTTAAACTTCACAAAGCTTTGTATGGTTTGAAACAAGCCCCTAGAGCCTGGTATGATAGGTTGAAAACCTTTTTGCTTGCTAAGGGTTTTAAAATGGGATGTGTAGATAAAACGCTCTTTCTCCTCAAGCAAGGCACTGATACTCTCTTGGTCCAAATTTACGTGGATGATATCATTTTCGGTGGTTCTTCTCATGCTTTGGTTGCCAAGTTCGCAGATACTATGAGCAGGGAGTTTGAGTTGACGTTTTTCCTCGGGTTGCAAATCAAGCAATCCCGGGAAGGAACGTTTGTGCACCAGGGCAAGTACACCCGGGACATTCTGAAGAAATTCGACATGGGTGAGGCCAAGCCTCTTCCAACACCCATGGCGACCACGACAGCCCTGGATGCGGACAAGGAGGGAGAAGCAGTGGACCAGAAGGAGTACCGGAGTATGATCGGGTCGCTGCTGTACCAGACGGCGACACGCCCGGACATCCAGTTCGCGGTGTGTCTTTGCGCGCGTTTTCAGTCTTCGCCGCGCACTTCTCACCGTCAGGCGGTCAAGCGCATAATGAGGTACTTATCCTTCACTCCAGAATTCGGGATTTGGTATTCTGCTTCCTCCACCCTCTCGCTTTGCGGTTATTCTGATGCCGATTTTGCTGGTTGCCGTATTGATCGCAAGTCCACTTCTGGGACTTGCCAGTTTATTGGTTCTTCTCTTGTATCGTGGTCTTCTCGCAAGCAGTCTAGTGTCGCCCAGTCTACCACGGAGGCTGAGTATGTTGCTGCGGCTAGCTGCTGTTCCCAGTTACTCTGGATGATGGCCACTTTGCGTGATTTTGGTCTGAGCTTTTCTTGCGTCCCTTTGCTTTGTGACAGCACGAGTGCCATTAGCGTTGCTAAGAACCCCGTGCTTCACTCGAAGACCAAACACATAGATGTGCGCTTTCATTTCCTGCGAGACCACTATGAGAAGGGTGATATCGACCTTCGCCATGTCGATACTCATCATCAGTTGGCTGATATTTTCACCAAGCCTTTGGACCAATCAACTTTTAATCGGTTGAGAGGTGAGCTTGGTGTGTGTTTCCCCTTTTAGATGGGGGAAACATTTTTGACTCTTGTATGATACACTGACTTTGTGTTTTTCAGTTGTTTCTGCTTCTTTTGGTTTCTTCATGCATCTTTGCATTTCAGCATATGCTTTTACATTCTGAGCTTCATGAATATAGTTTGAAGAATGTAACTATGCTCTGTGTCGTCTTTGCTCCGATGCTTTATGTAGATGCTATAGCTTATGCTCCTTCTGATCACTAATTCATACCGTGAGCTGAGCTATTTTTGAATGGTGAAATTTGATAATGAACTTAAAACTTGAAAATGTTCACCATTGAGATATGCAACTAGCATGTGTAGAATGTGTAGAAGTCACTTATGCTATGTATGTAGGCTAGGTTGCTATGTCTCTAGTGTTGAGTCATTCACTTGCTTGGTATGTCATATTCTGTTTAAAATTTGAACCAAGTTAAGTGAATTGAAAAGATCGAGATGGGTTTGCTTGTTAACACCTCACAGTTTCGAGACTGTTTCTCATTGCACTTTGAGTTAAACTTGAGCTGTGTAGTGTATGACCGAAACTGTTGCTTTAAGCTTCTGATTGCTTATGCATAGGCTTCGCACAATTGAAAAGTTAGGCAATAACAAGCATTCAACCTCTCGCAGTCACATGCTGATTTTTGGACTTGTGTAATTTCACCGCTGCAACTCCGATTAAAATTTGAAATCACAAGTATATGCTTCATTTTTCAATTGGTATCAGCATGATGATTGAACTGTGCCAAGGGTAGTTCACCTTGTATACATGATTAGCACTTGTTTGACTTCCTGTCTATACATGTCTTGTGCTATTTTGATGGTGAATACCTTTTCGGCTAAAAACTGCTCTTTGTGCTCTCATTTCAGACTTAGTGATCAGTTTGAGCCTTTGCTAGCATTATGTGCATTTTCTGAGTCATCGGATCAGAACTCTGTAGAGCATCTTTGCACTCTTTTGAGTATACTCCTGAAGCTCCTAACTTGCAGTTTGACTCATATGCATTTTGGAAGGGGGAGCACTTCTCTTGTTGGTAGGAGAACTTCTCTGGTTGGCACTTTTTGATGGTGCATTTTCTGAGGGGGAGCACTGTTTCTTGATAAGTGCATTTTCAACTAAGGGGGAGAAATTGCAAATCATTACCCTCCATTTGAACTAAGGGGGAGCTTTCCTGGTTGTTTGCACTATTCGAGGGGGAGTTTTTGCTGCTTCCTGTTGGCCGTAAGGCATTGGTATCGAGCTTCTTTGCTAGTTGTGTTGAGCCTCTGTGCCTCTATCTTGAGGGACTAGCATTTTGCTTTGATATTTTCAATTGGTATTTGCTAGCGGTGTTGAGCCTGTTCTACCTCTTCTTGAGGGCTAGCTTTGCTTTGCTTGGTCGCGTTGAGCCGTTGCCCAAGTCTTTGGGGACCAAGTTGTCTTGCTCTTTCCACTTGACCTTCTTCGGCTTTGCTATGCTTTTGGGTCATTTGGTTGAGTTCTCTCTTCTTCTCCTTCTTCCTTCTTCTGCTTCCTTTATGATTTGTGTTGGTAGTTGGCAATGCACTCATCAACAGGGAGATTGTGGATACATGGGTGTATGCCGAGTCTCTGAGTGATGAGTGATTGTCAACTGGGATGATGCGCATGTTCTTTGGCTTGTGTTGTGCAGGTGTCGAGCACAGATACAGTGATCAGAGGCAAGGTGAAGGTCAAGTAGAGACGTGCCGTGCCGATGGACCGAGAGTGGCGAAGGGCGGACGTGAGGCTTGGACTGAGGGACCGGTGGCCCGAGGATCAGCTGTGGTGGCTGGCAGCCTGGGACAGCGACGAGCGAAGACTTGCGGTCATGTGTTGCCTGAGTCGTGGACTTGGGGACACGTGTCGGTGGACGGGGTGCACGGGCGGTGCATCCCCTCTACGGCGTCGGTTTGGTGGTAGAGCCAGAGAAAAACCATCGGGTGGACGGTTTCCAGGTTTGGGCCTCAAAACCTGGGTGCTGAGGGTTTCCGACTTTGGCCACAAAACTCGGGCTGAGGACGGTTTCCAGGTTTGGGCCTCAAAATCTGGGCGCTGCGGGTTTGCTGAGTTTGGGCCTCAAAACTCAGATGCTGGTGGGCTGGTTTCCTGCTTTGGGCCTCAAAACCGGGGGTTGGCTGGAAAAGGCTGGTTTCCCGGTTTGGGCCACAAAACCGGGGGTTGCAGAGCGAGGGCGGCACGTGGCGGCAATCGGGAGGTTGCGTCGAGGCAACGCTACGAGTTGTGCGGGCGTGGCCGTCGGATCCACCTACCACCGAGTTGGTCCAGAATAACCTTAGGGTTTAGCTGGTTCGCTCTGTAAGTAGTTAGGGGTACAGTGGGAATTAGGAATAGTTAGGATTAGGATAAGTAGGGGGAGACACCCACCTCCCCATTTATCTCAGTCATTTTGCTCTTTTGCTTCTAGGTTTTCCTGCTCTCCCTCTCCCCTGCTGTAGCGAACCTGAGATCCACAGAGAAGAGAACAATACCTCTGTGTTCATGAGATTTTGAGGAAGTGAGGCCTTAACCTCACTATTGTAGCGTGTGGTAGCCACACGGTTGCAATCTCGTGGTTGTGATTCGCGTTTCGTTTGTGTTCTTCGCGGAATCCTTTTCTCCATGTTTTTTCCGTCGCTTGATCTCTTTGCTCGGTTCATCTTTTGCAAATCCGTTTGAACCAAGTTGTTCTAGATCGTGAGGCACTTCTTTCCACCGAAGGAATTCACCTCTAACCTCACGGTCTAGGAGATCGATCGATTTTAGTTTCGGGTCAAGCTTTTCTCCCTACCCCCGAATTTCTTCGATTCACCGTTTTGGAAATAGGTTCGAGCCATGATCTCTTAGAGATAGCTCACTATTCTCCTTGTGACTCCTCTCACCAAGTTTGATCCCTAGAGGATTCGTTTTGAGTGAGATCGAGTGGAATCGGTGGACGAACAGTAGAAACTCGGGGTGACCGGACGCTGCTGACGGGCTGACCGGACGCTGCCTCGTGCGTCCGGTGGTTGAATGTCAGGCGGAGTTTTCCTGTAGCTGACCGGACGCTGGTTCTTGCTAGTGACCGAACTTGCTCCTCGTACTGTTCATTCACTTTGGCTTGTGCGACCGGACGCTCTGTACACTGACCGGACGCTCGACTCTGGTGAGTCCGGTCCAACACAGAGAGCTCCGAAATCCGTTTTCGTACGACCGGACGCGTCCGGTGCTCCCTGACCGGACGCAGGCCAGAGTCCGGTCAGTACTGTTTTGCACTATCTCGTTCGCAGTTTGCTCGCTCGTTGTCGGATTTGGTTTCCGCCTTTTGCGTTGAGTTTCTAGAGCCGTAGAGTGTCTCGCTGTGCTTCGTGGAAGCATCCACCCTACATCTAGGGTCGAGGACACTTACGAGGTCTAGGGTTTGTTCTTGGGGTTGAGTTTTGGGACAGAGGCAACAAGTTTCCGAAAGGAAAATTTGAAGCTCCCATTCACCCCCCCCTCTGGTCGCTTTCTGGTTGTTTCTCGGTCCTTCAATATGGCGGTGGACTATGGGACAAAGACAAAACACTCAAACTAAGGGATAAATGTGAACCTGATGATATACCTGAAGCTCTGATTACCACTTGATGAGGACGTGATTTCCGATGATTCTGATAGAATTTGGACCTCAAATCAAAGTCATTTGTTAGCTTATCAAATTATCTTTTTGTCCATATGTAGGTCATCGAAAATGGAGTTTGTATATGACCTAGGCGTCCGTTTTACCACTGGTTGCTCTTGGATTCCAAGATGGACTCGAACTTGACACAAATTGGGCCTCCAACTTGGCTTGGCGGGCGACCTTGTTGCCCTCCTAAGGTGGTGGCCAAGGAGGAGGACGTCTTTGAGATTTTTTGGGCTATCCTCCACATATTTTTGGCATGCTCCCACTTGGATCAGGGTCACAAGGTTGCATGACAAGTCCATGACGACATCGTAACACGTGGTAGAAATAGTAGCAGATTGTCGTGATAAGTTAAAGACCTTGTCGGCATGATATTAAGGTGGGACTAGATCTATTTGAAACCTTATATAGCTTTTCATCATGTGCTTATGGATCTCAATCACACTTTGGATGGATGAGTGTTATGATGGTATTCCTAATTAAGCATTGTCGGGCTGCCAATGAACTGAATGTTAGACTTTGACGAACACTACTGCACAAGGCTTAACCGCAGCGGGCCTTTTGGATTTACCGCAGTGGGCAACAGCGTCCGCTGCGGTGCTAAGGCCACGGTTAATCGTGGCCATTACCGCAGCGGGCGCGGCTGCCCGCTGTGGTAAAATTCTTAATCACAATGGGCAACATAAGCAGCCCGCTGCAGTTAATCACATTTACCGCAGCGGGCAACCTAAAGCGCCCGCTGCGGTAAAATATTTACCACAACGATCAACTTAGGTTGCCCGCTGCGGTAGATACGTTTAACCGCAGCGGGCCCCTTAGGTTGCCCGCCACGGTCATTAATTTTGGATTAAAAAAATAAATAATGCAGCCAACAGAAACACTGCAGGATATGAATTCAAATCAATTGCGGTTTTCAAATCAATTCCAGAATTCCAGATTTCAAACATATATATATATATGCACATATAAACCATCCATACATAACATACAAAGTCACTTAGTTGTTCTTGTCATCATATACACATTGACTTAGTTGATTTCAATTTAAAATTACAATTCATAGTTCAACTTGATGAGCGTAATCTCTGGGACAAAGCATTGTGTTCCATTTTTGGAGCTTCTAGTACTGGGGTAGCAACGCTAGCTCGGATTTGTTGTCGAAGAACGTTTCTCCTTCGAGAATGCATTTCTCCATTACAAACTTGCATATGTCTGCCTTGACTTGTTTAAACCACATCTTGTGGCTCTACTGCTCTTCCCAATACTTGACACCTTCCTTGAGCTTCTTCCAGCTGTTGGTGTACTCCTTGCTTTCCCTTAGAAACTCGCATGTGTACAAGCCACATGTCTTTGATTCTAGTGGCTGTTTAGCGCACTGCACGATTGATACACAAGCATTAGAACCCATATGCTTTGAAATACGTACCGGGAAATCTCGTCGGATTTTGAGGTGGTACCTATGCTTGTCCTTGAACTTTTGAGTTCTTCGGTCCTAGAATCCAGGCACCTTTTGGTATTCCTTATAAGCGTTGTACGAAATATAATAGTTTTAGCCATAATTTAAAAATGTATGGTAACCGTAAATGATGAAAAAGCTAGATGACTTACTTTTTTAGACAATCTTCGAATGCCTTGTACCCTTGCTTGTTTGGTACGCTCAAGGAGTCAAACACACAGGCCCTGCCATCTTGAGGGTATATGATAAAAGCGACCCAGTGGCCACCGACGAGGCCCTGACTGCACCATTGCAACAAAATAGAGTTTATGACGACGAGAGGGCATGATATGCTAGCCACTTAGGTGTACGTACATGTATTTGACTTACCCAAAGTGATAGGCAGCCATTATACACTCTGGCCCGTCCGGCTTGATCTTATTCATGCATTGTAGTATGTAATTTTTCAACTTAATCTTCTCAGCTTTCATATTTTCTTCATATTTCTTCTCTCGCTGTCGAACTGTCATCTCCGGATCATTGATCTCAAAACCCTTGATGACTCTTTCAGCAATATGTGCAGGAGAGAGGTAGAGTACATGACGTGTCTTTTTATTACTTACAGTGACCGTCATCCTGCACAGACAAGTCATCATAACATAATAAGTATAGAGCTATGGAAAATGCAAATGTAGTGATCTGTGGAAGTTGCATTCATTGCTTATAGTGTGAATAGGGTGATTTGAACGATGTCTAGGTATTCTTCCTGCATCAGGTTGTACATGTCGCTAAAGTCGACGGGTAGGTGCATTTCATTACCAGCCGGCAAGTGGAAGTACTCCGGGGGAATCTTGACGTTAAAACTTGACATCCTGGCTTTTGCAGCTTCCATGTACCATAGATAGAACCTCCTTGTATCCCACTTCTCCTCGTCGATGAGCTGGGCCTTGGGAATCATGAACTTCCCGCACTCATAGTGGCCAGGGCAGTCTTCGGCCTCATCAAATAGTTGACGGGTAGTTTCAGACCTGGCAAATGATGGATACGAATGTTAGTAGCATATATACTATGGACGTGCTATTATGCTCAATGTTACCATACCTTTCGAACGTGAGCGTGTACGACAGCTTGTCGGCGGACGTTCTTGGATTCTTGCTGGGCGGGGGAGGACATTGGCTTGTGGTCGACGGGGGAGGTGTCTTCGTCCCTGTTGTCTCCCCCGCCGTGCCTCCCTGTTGCTCATTCGTGCTTGGATGGCTTGTCGTTGTCGTGTTGCCCCCCTTACCGACCTCTGAGCTTCTTGCATCATTGACCGGGCCGATCGGCGGACTATTTGGAGGCAGGGAAGACACGATGCCCATGTCCGTGCCCTTTTCCTTATCCCCGCCATCACCTTCTACCTTTTCCTTATCCCCACCTTCACTACCGCCTTCTCCTTTGTCCTTTCCCTTGACCTTGTCCCCGCCCTTTTCTTCGTCATCATCGCTGTCGTGATCTGGATCTTCCAGAGGACAAGATCCGGCGGCTGATGGTTGTGATGCTGGTGTCGGCGTTGGAGTTGGCATCCGAGCAATGATCTCGATGTCCTCGCGGTTCCATAGAACTTCCAATCTAAGTGCCTGCCCTAGGTGCCTGGTCGGTTGTAGGTTGGGATGGTCTAATTCAAAATCTTCCTAGTCGAGAACGTTCCAAAACGGGGTCACGACCACATAGTCTTCGGGGATGTCTTTTTTTGTTGAAGTCATGGATATCATGGGGTGCAAGTATGCATCCCTCGGCCACCACCATCTTCTTGGACCTTCCGAACAGGATGAGGACTTGGACGTGCTGGTTTTCCTCGAAGTCCTCGTTCGAGAGTGTTGACACCTCGGGTGGCACGCAGAAGAAACCACAAGCGCATGGCTGTCAGTTGTAGCTTTTCACCTCAGAGTATTCCGGGGTATCGAATCCACGAGGAACGCGAAGTGATTTTGAGAAAACTAGGGGGATAAGGATATCTAGGATAGATGAAGGGAACATGCACTATCTACTGGGGTAGATCCTAGTTCTATTAGACTTCTAGTGATTTAAGTTCTTTACTAGTGTACTGTGGGCGTACTAGCTTTTACCACTGACTTAGGTTGAACGCTAGCACAATGAGCCCTACTGTTAAACTAGACCAACTACGTGGTGGAATTCAAGGCGCACAGGGCTGTCACCACCTGCTTGCTACCACAGCTATCCGGGGGCCTAGCCGTATTCACTGGCAATATATAGCCTAAGTACCACACTTAATCTATATATTACTACTACTAGCCCTGTACTAGAACTAGAGCACTTGAAACTAATATCAAGCAATGAAACAAACACACAAGTACTGAAAATAAATACTTGAAGATAAAATAAATACTAAGTTACCAAAGTTGAAGCGCAGAGTGTGACAGAACCGACCAATTTGCACCAGATTAAGCACTGAAACCTCTTTAAAACGCAAAGATCCTCAAGTACTTAAGCTCGTACAAACCCGGTAGTCCGGAAATCTCGAAGGATTTCAATCATTCAACAACATCCAGCCAAGATCGTACTAGTTCAGTGAACGTGCTCACAGATTACAACACAGTTGCACATAGTTCAAATTACATCGGAGTACGAAATAATATTACAAACCATAATTTGATAGAAGTAGCGGAAGCAGCATAGTCTTTAAACATAAGTTTTGGATTGTTCATAATACGGTGCCATCAGTTGATCAGGTCCACAAAAGCAACAGATGAGATAAGTGGCGACCATGCCCTTGGTCTAGTCATCTCCCGTCACCGGGTACAAGCAATTCTCACAGTAGCCATAAAAGCATTGGCCATCTGCAACAACAAGGGAATAAAACCCTGAGTACAAGAAGGTACTCAGCTAGACTTACCCGACAAACTAGAAATAATGAGACATCAAGGATCATGCAAGGCTGTATTTCGGGTTGGCCATACAATGACTCCTTTGCATAAAAGCATTTTCATTAATAGATAATCATCACTAGAGTATTAGCAGTCAATTTTATGTAATCAACCTGATTAACTAGATTTGCACCTGATCTAGAGCAATCACTTGGCTAATTAATCAAGCAAGATTGACTATTTCATCAATAGCCTTTCATATTCAACATCATAACCATCTTTAGTTCTATAAGTTCTACGGGCGATGATCTACAGTCAACTGCTCACTGTCCAGGAGCGATGGCGATTATAATCGATTCCTACCAGCTGGGGATAAAATGTCTCACACTCGCCCGGCACATTCCGGCTACGGCAGTCGTAAGCTACCAGTCAGGAGATTAGAGAACACAATGCGCGGGACGGCCATGGGCCCTTCTACACCGGGGGTTATCTCAGTGCCAGGTCGCTCAATCCATAACTGCCCACGGTCATGCCAGGTCGATCAGGCCCTGCCTGCCCTCGGACCATGCCAGGTTGATCAGAATAGTTGCCCACGGTACAGCTGAGGCCCTGGGTGTTAGGCGTCAACATCTCCATCACCGGCTCGAATAACCTTACTCGGCTTCACGGGAGGCACCCGCACCTGCTCCGTTAAGTGATCGACGCGTTCAATTTGACTGAAGGGACATTCCCGAACGGGTCCTATGCGACACAGACGGGAGACTACTCGCACACAGAACTCATGTCCTGCTGCTCTTACATCCCGCCTCTGTCTCAAATTAATTATCACATGGTTATCTTCATGATAGCACAGGCTAAACATGATCAGTATCCACCTAATGCGGGAGACAGGGAATCACCCGACTTTTACCGATCTAAGCAGGGCTAAGCATTTAACGAGCCTAGACCTAAACAGGGATATCAAGATATATTGCAGGTGGTCAAGGATAAGTAATAATGCATCAACGGTAGCAATCAATTCCTATAACCTAATGCAACATCCATCAGCAGGTTAATTGTAAAGCATTTGCAAACCGTAGGAGTTAGAATGCTCCGGGGCTTGCCTCTCTCAAAGTCCGACGGGCGGTGGTCGCGACACTCTGGTAGCTCATCGGCGTCTGTCCCTCCGGCTTCCTCTGTCAGGTTCTCCTCCGGACTGGGTTCTTTCGGTGTCGACTGGGTCTGGATCTCCTCCGCTGACCCTGTATGATGCATAATGTGAATGAATAGGATGAATGCACATAGAATGCATATGTGATGCATATGATTAACAACAATCAGGAGATAAGCACATGTTATCTACTGCATTCTCTTCAACAAGGTAGTCAACATTATCCCAACTATTTAACCTATCATAATCAACTCATTAAGCTATGTTGTCACCACATCAAAGTTTACTTAATGAGTTTATTACCCTCTAAATACTTACTGAAATAAATCTATTTAAACATGCTTAAAACAGCAACCCAACCTAGACAGCTTTAGAAAAATCTACAGAATTTACTGGAAGTTAACAACACTCAAACTAGTTCTCTGTCAAATTTTCAACCCATTTGGACTTAAACTCTATCCCCTATGAAAAAGACAAATTCTACCATGAAAAGGTGCTTTGAACTACACATCATATTTTTAATCTTTGTCCATTGACTTTGAAGATTTGCCCATCGTCACTTTCTAATGTGACGGCTCCATGGGAAGAGGTTGCAACAACCTTGAAAGGTCCTTCCCATTTGCTTCGGAGTTTACCATGTCCGAAAAGTCGAACACGGTAGTTAAAGAGTAAAACTTTATCTCCTACTTCAAACTCATTCTTTTTGATCCGTTTATCATGCCATCTCTTAGTCTTCTCTTTATAGAGCTTGACACTATGATAGGCTTTCTCTTGCCATTCTTCTAGTTCGGAAATTTGCATCTTCCTATTTTGGCCAGCTTGGTCAAGGTTCATGTTCCATTTCTTAATGGCCCAATGAACTTTGAACTCAAGCTCAACAGGAAGGTGACAAGTTTTCCCATAAACTAGTTGGTATGGGGACATTCCAATCGGGGTCTTATAGGCGGTCCGATAGGCCCACAGAGCTTCGGGTAACTTATGTTTCCATCCCTTTCCCATTTCTTCTATCGTCTTTTGCAAGATGTTCTTTATTTGTTTATTGGATGTTTTGGCCTGTCCACTTGTTTGGGGGTGGTATGCAGTGGCTACATTATGTTGGATTCCTTGACTAGCTAAGAAATGTCGGAAGCTCTTATCTATGAAATGAGGGCCTCCGTCACTAATGACTAGTCTAGGAACTCCAAAACGAGGAAAGATGTTTTCTTTGAACATTTTCTTCGAATGTTTAGCATCTGCCGCTCGACAGGGTATGGCTTCTACCCATTTTGAGACATAATCCACCGCCACAAGAATGTACTCGGTGTCATAGGATTTAGGAAAAGGAGCCCATGAAATCTATACCCCAAACATCGAACAACTCAACTTGGAGATTGTTCACGAGTGGCATAGCATCTCGGGCATTAATGTTACCATGCTTTTGGCAACGAGGACAACGTCTCACATAATTCTTTGTGTCCTCGTACATGGATGGCCAATAAAAACCACTTTGCCATATTTTAGCATGTGTCCAAAAAGCTCCATAGTGTCCTCCATATTCGGCGGAGTGACATCTATCTATGATTTTTGTTGCTTCTTCTATGGGGACACATTTTCTCAAGAGTCCATCTGCACAGACCTTATAGAGATATGGTTCATCCCACAGGTGCGTCCTGCTTTGATATAGGAGTTTCTTTTTATTCTCCCCCGGCGGAACATAGCCGGTGACTATAAAATTCACAATGTTTGCATACCAAGGGTTGGTATACGTGACTTTTAGAAGGGTACCATCGTGAAGGAAGTCATTTATTGGGAGATTGTCCGAATTATTGACTTGTAGTCTAGACAAGTGATCAGCTACTGAATTCTCTACTCCTTTCTTGTCTCTTATTTCCAGGTCAAATTCTTGAAGGAGTAGGATCCAGCGGATCAACCTTGGCTTAGCATCTTTCTTAGTGAAGAGATATTTTAGAGCAGAGTTATCGGTATAAACAATCACCTTAGCTCCCACTAAGTAAGATCTAAACTTGTCTATGGCAAAGACTACGGCCAAAAGTTCCTTTTCTGTGGTTGCATAGTTTAGCTGGGGGCCAGTCAGGGTCTTACTAGCATAAGAAATAGCATAATGCTTCTTATCTTTAGTTTGACCAAGGACGGCTCCCACAGCATAATCACTACCACCACACAAGATTTCGAACGACAAATTCCAATCTGGGGGTTGAATGATTGGTGCAGAAGTTAGAGCCTTTTTCAGAATATTGAAAGCTTGTAGACAATCCTCGTCAAATTTGAACGGGACGTCTTTTGCTAACAGGCTCATTAAGGGTCTAGCGACTTGTGAGAAATCCTTAATAAACCTTCTATAAAAGCCGGCATGGCCCAAGAAGCTTCAGATTTCTCTTACATTAGTGGGTGGTGGCAATTGTTCAATTATATTGATTTTGGCTTTATCCACTTCTATCCCACGTTCTAAAATTCGATGGCCTAGGTGTTGGTATTTCTTAGCGTCGCTACTAAGAATAGAGTTTTAATCTCTCCCCGGCAACGGCGCCAGAAGTGTCTTGGTGGTAAAACTATTGACTATTGGATAGTTCCGCAAGCGCACAGAAAATACCGATGTAGCACTTCACCCGGGAGTATTCTAAGGTATCGTTATTTATTTTATCCCAAAGGAAAGCAAGCTAGGAAAGATGTAGAGAGAGGAAAGATAGATCCTTTAGTCTTACTATAATCTATTATCAATTAGAGAAGCAAAGGGGTATAGGTGGATATAATGGAGGGTAGATAGATAAGATAAATAAGTTAAGCGAAGAGTATATGATATGAAAGATAACTTTAGTAGAGTTAGCTAGGTGGGAGGACAACGAGTGAGTATAAAGTACTCCTATGTTTCTACCTTTACTCCTGTGAACTAATCCTAATTAAATAGATGACTTAACTAGATTGACGCCTTGCTACTTGTGTGAGAGGGATAAACGAGAGAGTAAAGCGATAGAAGGTTTTTCACCTAACCCAGTACTCAAGCGGATATTTGGCTTATGTACGCCTTACCTTTTAAGAACTAGCCTGAGTTCACGTGAGGGGATCTAGGTAGCCAGGCAAAACTTGTCACCTTTTGCCCATGCGCCCCTACTGTCCGTGCAAGCCAGCGGTAGTCAAAGATAAGATGAAGTATGAGCACCACGCTCACACTTATCTACACCTTTAGCTATCGATCAAAATAGCTAAAGCCCCTATCCTAAGATAGGACGATGACGCACACACAAGAAGCTATTTAAAGGAAATCAATCTAACTATGACAACTATAGAACTAAGATAAGCACACAACAAGACTATATAAATATAGACTTGCACTAAGTAAATACTTGGAAAGTAAATACTTAAGTAAATGCAAAGTAAAGTAAAGAAAGAATATATTAAATAAATAAAGTCTTACAAAAGAAGAAAGATACAAGGGCTACACCAGACTCCCAGAAGACGACTCCGGAGACCCGAGCTTCGCCCGACTCGACTCTAACTCCCACTCTAGACTAACTACTACTACTCTTGCTTGATCTCACATGAGAGTGGAGATGTGAAAACTCTCTTGGGGTGTGAAGAATGAGAGGATGGAGGCCTCTATTTATAGTGGAGGTGGAGTAGGGGCTACTCCGGCGCCACGTCAGCGATCCGTGTGCTCCCCATCTCTCAACCCTTGGATCCACCGTCTTTGTAACCGCCATGGATGGATGGCTTGGATGTTCTTCACGTGTCAAACATGCATTTTGCAACCGACTTGGATGAGGATCACCATGGGGTCGGCCGACCCCTATCCCTGACATGTGGGCCCAGGGTACACCTTCTAGAAGGTGCTGATGTCATGCTGATGAATAGTGTTGTTGGGTCCCACCAAGGGGGGTCGGCCGACCCCCCTATGACAGGGTTGGCCCACCTTCTTCTCTCCCTTGGTGACCCCACATGTCATGGAGTAAGTTTTGTGAAGTTGGTTGCATTTGGTTTTCGGTGTGGACCCATGAATCCATGTGCTTCTCATCTTGCACCATTGAGCAGAAGCACATGCTTGATCCAATGGTTGATATTGGCTTGAACATGCTTCTCTTGGATCATGCCATGTCACCATGGCCGAGGTGGCCCAATGGTGGGGTCGCCCGACCCCCTTGGTGGGCCCACCTGGCCTCATTTTGTTCATTTTTCCATCTGCTACAAGTTCACAAGCTAAGAGTACAAGTGGAACTTATTAGTGATAAATATGCTCATGATATGCTATTCTTCCTTGAAACCGAGGCCTGTTGACGGTATTTTGATAAGGTAAAACATGCTATAACTTCCATCAACAAGATCCCCCAAGCTTAACCTTTGCTCGTCCCGAGCAAACAATCAAACTTGGCCTCGGTGGATCAGTCTTGTTACTATGCATCACATTTCAAGAGTTCCATGTGCACAACAAAGTTCTTCTCTTTGAATGGAAAAATTAGCTATGTAAATCACCCATATTACCTTAGTACTCTATGGGGCTTATGGCTTTTCCTTTGTCTTAGGTGGTTGAAAGATAGAACAGTTTGACTTGAGCACTAACTTTCTTGTTTTTTAGCAAGTTTCATACCAGAGGTTTTGCAATATTTTTTCAAAAGAAAGACTTAATGTTCCTCATATGGTTCTCTCATGTCGCTCAAATGGTGTATGATTCCTCACCAAGGCATATGATAAGTGTTGCCTTCTTTATTTCATCCTACTTCTAAACAGGCTTATGTGTAGCTCAAGGTAGAGATAAAAGAAGATGGCATACTTACTTGCATTTTGTTGCGAAGTCAAAGCTCGGATCCTTGAAGAGAAGTGTCATACTCCTAGATCAAAATGTGCAAGTGTGTGGTGTATGGTGGACTCGATTGCTTCTTTATTTGATAAGATCTATCTCTCTATATTTTTTTTTCTTTTTCTCTCTTTTCTAATGAGACATGGCTAGCATTTTTTTTCCTTCTTCTTCTCTTTTTTTTTGTTTTTTTTCCATGGACTTTCACTTGTCCATCTTTTTTTTTCATCTTTATTTTGCCTAGCCTTTTGAGTCTCATCTACTAAATAATTGAGAGAGATTTCCTAACAGTTGGAGTATGAAGCAACCTATTTGGTGGAAATAAAAGGCATGTTTTTGCGTACTTCCAGTGTAGAAGCAGCATGTATATGAGGTGTGTACGTGATCTTGAGCTTAGGAGCATGAAAAGTCTCTTAACAAGGGTCAACAAGACTTGACAACACTCAATACAAAGCAAATAGCCTATGTAGAAGGTTTGTAAACATGTAAAGCATATATGGTTGTGGTAGGAATTTATCACCATTGAGGAACAATTAAGATTTTGATCATTTTAAGAATAAATTCTCCGGTAATCTATCATGCTTAGAACAATATTATAGCAGCTCTTGTCTCACTATATCATGTCTCACAACAACTTAGACTTAGTTCTAGCACTTGCAACCCACAAAGTTTTCAGGTTCATGATGGTTTAAATGAGCTAAGTAACCCATACTTAGAGAAATACTAAGTTGTAAACTAGGCACTAGAGAAACATTAGCAAGGTAACTGGTCATCATTTCCATGGGAAAGATAGACATATAAGAGACATATGTGCTAAGGGGAGTACTAAGCAAATATTTTTTGGTTTTTTTTAAATGCAATGAGAAAACTAATTGAAACGTAAATAACTTAAGATACATGACTTACCTTGGTGGGGGAGAGGATCTCCCCCAAGCTTGGTTCATGCCTACTATGGTGGTGGATAATGCTGGTACCACCCGGCCCAACGTCGTTCTTCTTCTTCTTGAATGGCCCGCAGGAGTTGGGCGTTTTGTTGTGCAAGAAGCAATGTTGCCTCTTGTTCGATGTTCATCGCACCCATGTTGTCTATGAGCTCGTCCATCGGCGTCCTTTGATGTTGCCTTCCTCTACCCCATGGGTGAGGAGTGTCTTGAGAGCGAGGGGTGTTCTGTGGGCGAGGAGGCCTCCCCAAGGACCCTGAAATGTCCATAGAGGCTGCCTCATCTCCCTCCTCAACTTCTTCAGCCTGATGTGAAGGTACGCCTTGTTCCATTCGAGTAGCACGGGACACTTTCCTTGTCCTTCTGCTAGTACCTGCAACTTTTGGGGCTCTGTTTCTTGCAAGAGGGCCGGATCAATGACAATTGTGTGTGAGAAACTACACTCACTAAGAGTGTAGAATCTCCCCATCTCTTCGGCATTTAGTCTGAGGCCACTCTCGGTCTCCATTATTCTAGCTAGGGGAATGAAGGGTACTAGCTCACTTCTTTCCACCTCTCTCCTCTCATGAGCACTAGCATGGTGAGGCTCTTGGGAAGAACTCTCACCCTTGTCGGACTTTTTGAAACGGGAGGCAAGCAACTTCTTCATCTTACTACAAGATAAGCTACCAAGCTTCTACCACTACTATGAAATAGGGACTATTTTTGGGTTTTTTTTTTGGTTTTTGGATGGCTACTACTAAGCTAAGCTTGAGAATGAACTTGCAACTAAGGAAGGAAAGGAAGAACTTGTGATCTTGAGATGGTTCTGGTGGTTTTGGTGTTGAGTTGAGCTTCACCATGCAAGGGTATATATAGGGGAAGAAGGGCAAGTGGTGACTACCCATAGCATGGGTCGGCCGACCCACTTCTTGGCACTTTCAAATTTGCTTTTGCTTTAGCCAGGGGACATGTCTAAAGTGAGAAAATATCTTTCCAGGATTGGCCAACACATGGGTCGGCCGACCCCCATACATGCCCCCTCAAACTTTAAACTTTGTGTCATCATGTGTCTAGTAAAGATGCAACTATGTTTGGTCCAAAGTTGACACAATTTTCAGAGATTCCCTTGCTTAGTGTTTGGTGAAAGAGAAAAGATGAATTGCCAAAGTGGAGACATGTCTAAAGTGATTCCCATGGACCATGAGAGCACTAAGACATGCCTTTGGCTGGTTGTTGTGGTCCCATGAGCATCCAACATAAAGAGGAACATCTCATGCTTAAAGAGTAAAGCAAAGGACCACTTCTTTTCAGATGTTGG
Organism: Coix lacryma-jobi var. lacryma-jobi; assembly: GCA_009763385.1. Taxonomy (NCBI): domain Eukaryota; kingdom Viridiplantae; phylum Streptophyta; class Magnoliopsida; order Poales; family Poaceae; genus Coix; species Coix lacryma-jobi. Next base: position 131,611,078 of record CM019828.1, read on the forward strand.
CTTTGGTGATATGCATGATGTTCATGAGCATGCTGAGTAGAGTGCAGCAGGGTGCAGGAGGGCACCATGGTGGGATCGGCCGATCCCACCTTGGATGCTCCTTGAGCACCAAAGTGTTTTGTCGTACTCAGGGTACTAAGCCAAGCTAGAGCATGTGCCAGTGGGCCCATAGGTGGGGTCGGCCGACCCCACCTTGGGGTGGTCCCACGGCTCAAAAGTGTTGCAAGTTATTGTCAAGGTGTTACTAGCATGAAAATTTATTTTGTCGAAAAGAAATATGCAGAATTAAACTAAGTATGCAATTGAAGGAAAATGCAAGAATTGAAATGCATGAAAAGTTAAATATGAGATAACTACTGATTTACCTTATCAGCAAGGGCTCCATGTTTCAGGTCCGTAGAGCAGGACCTCTCCGTCTTGTCATTCATTGGGTGCTTCGGTTGGTCCCGGAGATGGAGACCGTGGTTGCACCTCATCGGCGAGTTCTTCTTTTACTTCGGCCTTGTTGGCCGACTCGCTCTTTTTCTTGTTCCTATGGCGTGGGTGACGACAACGATGTTTGTTGTCTCGAGGTTCTTTGTCCTTCACCTGCATGTTAGCTTTATAACCATTGAATGGACACTTTACCTTATATTCCGGGAACTGGAGGTGAAGTTGGCCGGATCCCACATAGATGACGGCGTTAACCGTATTGAGGAACGGCCTTCCCAGGATGATCGCGACGTCTAGATTGGATCCCATGTCCAATATAAGGAAATCGACGGGGACGTAGCTATTTTGGACTTTGATGAGGATGTCCGTTGCTAGTCCCTCGGGGAACCGTAGCGTCTGATCGGCCAGCTGCAAACGAACAAATGTAGGGAGCAAAGGTCCCCCTAGTAAGTTATCATACGTTACCTTGGACATGATGTTGACACTCGATCCAAGGTCGCAGAAGGCGTCATGGAAGACTTGTGGTCCAATCTGGCAGGTGATGGTTGGCAGGCCTGGATCTTCCTTCTTTGTGATGAAGGGTGGATCAAGTAGATAACCCCAGTTTGACCGGAGCGGAGGCTTACCGTACCTCGTAGTAACCAATTTTACACCTTCTATTGGATCTTCGGGTTTCCCCGGGATCTTACCTTGCTCGTAGGATGGGACAACTGCTGCTAGTTGAGCTAATTGTGTTTCTAGCATTTTATTAAAGCTCAATTGATTTTTCATAGCAGAATTAAAGCTATCCATTTTCTCATTTATATTTTCAAGAATCTTATCATTAGCCATCATCTTTTTATTAATACTATCATTTATTTTAGTTTGGCCTAAGACAAGATCTCTTAAAGAAGGTTGGTTATTATAAGAATTATTGAAATTATTGCTATAACCGTTACCTTGATTTTGGTAGAAGGGGCGCGAATTCCATCCTTGTTGTTGTTGTTGTTGGGGCCGGTACCCGTTGTTGTTGGTGTTGTTGATGAAGCTCACTTCCTCCTTCGTCTCGGGACAATTATTTCCCAAATGGTCATTGCCTCCGCATACCTCGCACCATTGGTCGGCTTCGACGGCTCATGCGGTTGCATAAGGTTGAACGACCTCTTGTTCCCTCTTGGAACTTTCTTCTACTTTCTTCATCAGGAGGTCCATCTTCGCGCAGAGCATGTCCACCTCATTGAGAGCATGAACACCTCTCTTCTTGGGCTGAAGACGTTCCTCATTCCAACCTTGGTTGGTAACCATCTTCTCTATGAGGTCTTTGGCATCTCTCACATTGTGTTGTAAGAATGCCCCTCCAGCGGCTGCATCTAGGTGACTACGGGCCATACCGGTTAGGCCATGGTAGAAACCTTGGATAATGAGCCACTCCTCTATCCCATGATGAGGACAGGTGCGAATGTACTCTTGTAGATGTTCCCATGCTTCAGGAATCGTCTCATCAGCTTGTTGCTGGAAGCTGGAAATCTTTCCACGAAGGGCGCTGGTCTTGCCCATCGAGAAGAACTTCTTGAGAAACGCATTGGCGCACTCCTCCCAAGTGTTGGTTTCACTCTTGTTGGCGTAGAACCATTGCTTCACTTTTCCCAATAACGAGAACGGGAAAAGACGAAGACGAATGGCGTCTGCAGACACATTCTTCATAGTGAAGGTACCACATACCTCCAAGAAGTGTTGGAGATGGGCGTTGGCATCCTCATGCGGCTTCCCACAGAATGGATTGGCTTGCACCATGTTGACGAGAGCCGGCTTGAGCTCGAAAGTCGCATCCCCCAAGTTAAGCTGCGGACCCATGGCGACATTGTCGGCCGACGGCGCAAAGTATTCGGAGATGGTCTTTTGGGCCATGGCTTCTCTTCTAACTGGTGTAGAAACTTCCTCCTCGAACGGATTCTGGTTCGAGATGAACCTCTGAGGTGGAACTTGACGAAGTCTAGTCCTCCTCAACAACTGCTCGGGATTTTCAACGAAGTTTGACGGCAGTTGGAAACCGCTCATACACCTACTAGTTTCCCGATAACGAAAAGAAACTAGACAGGTGAGGGGTTAGCCCCTATACTAATTGATAACTGATAAATAGCAGACTCCGGATTCACTCTCTCTAAACTCCTAGGCGATTGCTTTCCCCGGCAACGGCGCCAATAATGCTTGTTGGTATTTCTTAGCGTCGCTACTAAGAATAGAGTTTTAATCTCTCCCCGGCAACGGCGCCAGAAGTGTCTTGGTGGTAAAACTATTGACTATTGGATAGTTCCGCAAGCGCACAGAAAATACCGATGTAGCACTTCACCCGGGAGTATTCCAAGGTATCGTTATTTATTTTATCCCAAAGGAAAGCAAGCTAGGAAAGATGTAGAGAGAGGAAAGATAGATCCTTTAGTCTTACTATAATCTATTATCAATTAGAGAAGCAAAGGGGTATAGGTGGATATAATGGAGGGTAGATAGATAAGATAAATAAGTTAAGCGAAGAGTATATGATATGAAAGATAACTTTAGTAGAGTTAGCTAGGTGGGAGGACAACGAGTGAGTATAAAGTACTCCTATGTTTCTACCTTTACTCCTGTGAACTAATCCTAATTAAATAGATGACTTAACTAGATTGACGCCTTGCTACTTGTGTGAGAGGGATAAACGAGAGAGTAAAGCGATAGAAGGTTTTTCACCTAACCCAGTACTCAAGCGGATATTTGGCTTATGTACGCCTTACCTTTTAAGAACTAGCCTGAGTTCACGTGAGGGGATCTAGGTAGCCAGGCAAAATCTGTCACCTTTTGCCCATGCGCCCCTACTGTCCGTGCAAGCCAGCGGTAGTCAAAGATAAGATGAAGTATGAGCACCACGCTCACACTTATCTACACCTTTAGCTATCAATCAAAATAGCTAAAGCCCCTATCCTAAGATAGGACGATGACGCACACACAAGAAGCTATTTAAAGGAAATCAATCTAACTATGACAACTATAGAACTAAGATAAGCACACAACAAGACTATATAAATATAGACTTGCACTAAGTAAATACTTGGAAAGTAAATACTTAAGTAAATGCAAAGTAAAGTAAAGAAAGAATATATTAAATAAATAAAGTCTTACAAAAGAAGAAAGATACAAGGGCTATACCAGACTCCCAGAAGACGACTCCGGAGACCCAAGCTTCGCCCGACTCGACTCTAACTCCCACTCTAGACTAACTACTACTACTCTTGCTTGATCTCACATGAGAGTGGAGATGTGAAAACTCTCTTGGGGTGTGAAGAATTAGAGGATGGAGGCCTCTATTTATAGTGGAGGTGGAGTAGGGGCTACTCCGGCGCCACGTCAGCGATCCGTGTGCTCCCCATCTCTCAACCCTTGGATCCACCGTCTTTGTAACCGCCATGGATGGATGGCTTGGATGTTCTTCACGTGTCAAACATGCATTTTGCAACCGACTTGGATGAGGATCACCATGGGGTCGGCCGACCCCTATCCCTGACATGTGGGCTCAGGGTACACCTTCTAGAAGGTGCTGATGTCATGCTGATGAATAGTGTTGTTGGGTCCCACCAAGGGGGGGTCGGCCGACCCCCCTATGACAGGGTTGGCCCACCTTCTTCTCTCCCTTGGTGACCCCACATGTCATGGAGTAAGTTTTGTGAAGTTGGTTGCATTTGGTTTTCGGTGTGGACCCATGAATCCATGTGCTTCTCATCTTGCACCATTGAGCAGAAGCACATGCTTGATCCAATGGTTGATATTGGCTTGAACATGCTTCTCTTGGATCATGCCATGTCACCATGGCCGAGGTGGCCCAATGGTGGGGTCGCTCGACCCCCTTGGTGGGCCCACCTGGCCTCATTTTGTTCATTTTTCCATCTGCTACAAGTTCACAAGCTAAGAGTACAAGTGGAACTTATTAGTGATAAATATGCTCATGATATGCTATTCTTCCTTGAAACCGAGGCCTGTTGACGGTATTTTGATAAGGTAAAACATGCTATAACTTCCGTCAATAGGGGGGTACTTATAGAGTGAAGGGGAGGTCGGTTAGGGTTTAGGGGGTGGCGCCCGCCACCAAACCCTGGCGCCCGCCACCTCTCTGCCGTCCATTGCAACCGCCATTCATCCAACGGTCTTCATTTGCTCTCCTAAGTCGGTTTGAGGGTCGGTTAGGGTTTAGACACGTGTCCAAAGCCCACTATCCAGGTGATACTCTTCTTAGCCCTTGGATCAAACCGTCTTAGTGTGCAATGGCCAGGATTTGAGCTTGAGGTGACTCCCACGGATCGATGACGTGGCTTGGGCCACTTTTGGCAAGATGGAGCTGGCGGCCGCCAGTAATAGGTGGCGGCCGCCACCCTACTTAGGCCCAAATGGGCCAGAGTGGCTTGGCCTTGCTCCTGGTACACTTGTTTGGCCTAAATTCCATTATTTCCTGCATTAAGATAAGAAACTATGCACATGTGGAAATAGGTTAGTTATAAACCAAATCTTCTACTTTTTATGTTGTTTTACCTTGGTTTTGGGTGAAATGTTGATGGTGAAATGATGCTTTAAGCACCATCAACAGAGAGCCTTGGGCGATCCTCGTTCATCGGCGGTAAGGCTTTCTTTTCCTTTGCTTGAGGATTGGGCATGCCATGGTGGTCAAACATCTTCGACCTCATCACGACCATCTCCGGGTCGTTGCTCGTGAAGGCTTCCTTTATTGAGCTTTTGATCATTTCAACCATGCCTTCATTGAAGCCCTTCTTATATAGCTCTTCTTTATACCTCTGCCTGGACTTGTATGTGGCCGCGTCGGATTGCCACGACTCAACCGACTTCCAGCTCATCTTCGACCCGACACCACGAACGCGGCCGCGGTGCTCGGGGGTTCCCAGGACCTCGGTGAGCAAGTCGTGGCCCCGGCGGACCACGATGTTGTCCTTAAACTTTGCTTTCTCCATCAAAGTCTTCTCGATGTCCTCGAGGTGGGGCTCGTTAAACTTGGTCGCCCCGGGCTTCAGCCTCTTCAGAATGCGGGCCCTCTTGTAGTCCTTTGCCCTTGGGTCGATGCCCTCGTAAGGATCTGGAACCTCGGCATGAAGGACCAGGAAGCAACCAGAAAGCGACCAGAGGGGGGGTGAATGGGAGCTTCAAATTTTCCTTTTGGAAACTAGGAGCCACTATCCCGAGAATCACCCCGAAAGACAAACCCTAGAACTTGCTAATGTCCACGACCCTAGATGTAGGGTGGATGCTATTAAGAAGCACAGCGGGACACTACACAACTCTAGAAAGCCAACGCAAAAGACGGAAAACAAATCCGACAACAGGCGAGCAAACTGCGAACGAAACAGCTCGAGACAGAACTGACCGGACTCTGGCCTGCGTCCGGTCACAGTTCACCGGACGCGTCCGGTCGAGCAAAAACCAAAACAGAAACTCTCTGAGTTGGACCGGACTCTGAGAGGCAGGGCGTCCGGTCGACTGCTGTGCGTCTAGTCGTCAGGGATCGGACGCGTCCGGTCAAGCAAAACCCAAAACGGGAGCTTACTGAGTTGGACTGGACTCTGGTGAACAGAGCATCCGGTCAACAAAGCAGCGTCCGGTCACAAGGACAAATTTGGTGACAGTAAGAGCTGTGTGTCCGGTCAGTGAGCTCGCCGAGCGTCCGGTCAACCAGCAGGAAATCGCAGTAAACATTCAATGACCGGACTCACCCAGCCAGCGTCCGGTTGCCCCGACCCCTGCGTCCGGTCACCTCGTGACAGCACAGTTCATTCACCGATTTGAATCAAACTCTCCCAAAACGAAACCTCTAGGGTTCAAACTTGGAGAGATGAGACACAAGGAGTATAGTGAGCTATCTCTAAGAGATCATGGCTCGAACTTATCTCCAAATCGATGAATCGAAGAATTTTGGGGGAAGGGAGAAAACTTGACCCGAAACGAAAATCGATCGATCTCCTAGACCGTGAGGTTAGAGAATAATTCCTTCGGTGGGAAGAAGTGCCTCACGACCTAGGACAACTTGGTTCAACCGGATTTGCAAAAGATGAACCGAGCAAAGAGATCGAGCGACGGGAAAAAACGTGGAGAAAAAGGATTCCGCGAAGAACACGAACAAAACGTGAATCACAACCACGAATTGCAACCGTGTGGCTACCACACGCTACAACAGTGAGGTTACGGCCTCACTTCCTCAAAATCTCATGAACACAGAGGTATTGTTCTCTTCTCTGTGGATCTCAGCTAGCTACAGCAGGGGATTGGGAGAGCAGGAAACCCTAGAAGCAAAGAGCAAATGACTGAGATTGGAAGGGAGGAGGGTGTCTCCCTCTACTTATCCTAATTTCTAATTCCTACTCTACCCCTCTCTAATTACAGAGCGAACCAGCTAAACCCTAGGGTTATTCTGGACCAACTCGGTGGTAGGTGTATCCGACGGCCACGCTCGCACAACTCGTAGCGTTGCCTCGACGCAACCTCCCGATTGCCGCCACGTGCCGCCCTCGCTCTGCACCCCCGGTTTTGTGGCCCAAACCGGGAAACCAGCCTTTTCCAGCCAACCCCCGGTTTTGAGGCCCAAACCGGGAAACCAGCCCACCTGCTTCTGAGTTTTGAGGCCAAACTCAGCAAACCCTCAGCGCCCAGGTTTTGAGGCCCAAACCTGGAAACCGTCCGCACCTAGGTTTTGAGGCCCAAACCTGGAAACCATTGACCCGATGGTTTTTCTCTGGCTCAACCACCAAACCGACGTCGTAGATGGGATGCACCTCCCGTGCACCCCGTCCACCGACACGTGTCCCCAAGTCCACGACTCAGGCAACACATGACCGCAAGTCTTCACTTGTAGCTGCCACAGGCTGCCAGCCACCACAGCTGATCCTCGGGCCTCTGGTCCCTCAGTCCAAGCCTCACATCCGCCCTTCACCACTCTCGGTCCGTCGGCACGGCACGTCTCTACTTGACCTTCACCTTGCCTTTGATCACTGTATCCGTGCTCGACACCTGCACAACACAAGCCAAAGAACATGCGCATCATCCCAGTTGACAATCACTCATCACTCAGAGACTCGGCATACACCCATGTATCCGCAATCTCCCCCTTGAAGAGTGCATTGTCAACTAACAACACAAATCATAATAGAAAGAGAAGAAGGAAGAAGGAGAAGAGAAAACTTGACCAAATGACCCAAAAGCATAGCAAAGCCGAAGAAGGTCAAGTGGAAAGAGCGAAAGAACTTGGTCCCCAAAGACATGGGCAACGGCTCGACGCAACCAAGCAAAGCAAAGCTAGCCCTCAAGAAGAGGTAGAACAGGCTCAACACCGCTAGCAAAAACCAATCGAAAATACCGAAGCAAAATGCTAGTCCCTCAAGATAGAGGCACAGAGGCTCAACACAACTAGCAAAGAAAGCTCGATACCTACTGTTACCAAAAAGAGTTCGACACCAATTGAAAATCTGAAAAGCAAATGCTAGTCCCTCAAGAAAGAGGCTAAGGCTCAACGCAACTAGCAGACCACTCCAAACCAATTGAAAATGTCAAAGACTCAACCGGAAACAAACTCCTCCTCGAATAGTGCAAACAACCAGGAAGACACCCCCTTTGCTGAAACAGAGGGTAATGATTTGCAATTTCTCCCCCTTAGTTGAAAATGCACTTATCAAGAAATAAGGCTCCCACTCAGAAAAGTGCCAACAAGAAGATTCTCCCCCTTCCAAAATGCATATGAGTCAAAATGCAAGTTAGGAGCTTCAGGAGTATACTCAAAAGAGTGCAAAGATGCTCGACAGAGTTCTGATCCGATGACTCAGAAAAATGCACAGAAAGCTAGCAAAGGCTCAAGCTGATCACTAAGAATGAAATATGAACATGTGAGCAGTGTTAAGCCAAAAAAAAAGGTATTCACCATCAAAATAGCATAAGACATGTATGGACAGGAAGTCAAATGTGCTAAGCATGTATACCAAGTGAACTACCCCTAGCACAGTTCAATCATCATGCTGATACCAATTTAGGCATTTACTTGTGATTTCAAATTTTAATCAGAGTTGCAGCGGTGAAATTACACAAGTTTAGAAAGCAGCATGTGACTGCGAGAGGTTGAATGCTTGTTATTGCCTAACTTTCCAACTGTGCGAAGCCTATGCATAAGCAATCAGAAGCTTAAAGCAACAGTTTCGGTCATACACTACACAGCTCAAGTTTAACCCAAAAGTGCAATGGGAAACAGTCTCGAAACTGTGAGGTGTTAACAAGCAAACCCATCTCGATCTTTCCAATTCACTTAACTTGGTTCAGATTTTAAGCAGAATATGACATACCAAGCAAGTGAATGACTCAACACTAGAGACATAGCAACCTAGCATATATGAAAGGCACATGTGACTTCAACACATCCTACACATGCTAGTTGCATATCTCAATGGTGAACATTTTCAAGTTTTAAGTTCATTAAAAGATTCACCATTCAAAAATAGCTCAGCTCATAGTATGCACTAGTGATCAGAAAGAGCATAAGCTACAGCATCAACATAAAGCATCGGAGCAAAAACTACACAGAGCATAGTTACATTCTTCAGATTATACACATGAAGCTCAGAATGTAAAAGCGTATGCTGAAATGCAAAAGATGCACGAAGAAATAAAAAAGGAACAAAAACAACTGAAACCAAAAAGTCAGTGTATCATACAAAATCCAAAGTGTTTCCCCCATCTAAAAGGGGAAACACACACCAAGCTCACCTCTCAACCGATTAAAGGTTGATTGGTCCAAAGGCTTGGTAAAAATATCAGCAAGCTGATGATGAGTATCGACATGGCGAAGGTCGATATCACCCTTCTCATAGTGGTCTCGCAGAAAATGAAATCGCACATCAATGTGTTTGGTCTTCGAGTGAAGCACGGGGTTCTTAGCAACGCTAATCGCACTCGTGCTGTCACAAAGCAATGGAACACGAGAAAAGCTCAGACCAAAATCACGCAAATTGGCCATCATCCAGAGTAACTGGGAACAACATCTAGCCGCAGCAACATACTCAGCCTCCGTGGTAGACTGAGCGACACTAGACTGCTTGCGAGAGGACCACGAAACAAGAGAAGAACCAATAAACTGGCAAGTCCCAGAAGTGGACTTGCGATCAATACGGCAACTAGCAAAATCGGCATCGGAATAACCGCAAAGGGAAAGGGTGGAGGAAGCAGAATACCAAATCCCGAATTCTGGAGAGAAGGATAAGTACCTCATAATGCGCTTGACCGCCTGACGGTGAGAGGTGCGCGGCGACGCTTGAAAGCGCGCAGAGGCACACCGCGAACTGGATGTCCGGGCGTGTCGCCGTCAGGTACAGCAGCGACCCGATCATACTCCGGTACTCCTTCTGGTCCACTGCTTCTCCCTCCTTGTCCGCATCCAGGGCCGTCGTGATCGCCATGGGTGTTGGAAGAGGCTTGGCCTCACCCATGTCGAACTTCTTCAGGATATCTCTGGTGTACTTGCCCTGGTGCACAAACGTTCCTTCCCGGGTTTGCTTGATTTGCAACCCGAGGAAAAACGTCAACTCGCCCATCATGCTCATCTCGAACTCCCTGCTCATAATGTCTGCAAACTTGGCAACCAAAGCGTGAGAAGAACCACCGAAAATGACATCATCCACGTAAATTTGGACCAAGAGAGTATCAGTGCCTTGCTTGAGGAGAAAGAGTGTTTTATCTACACATCCCATTTTAAAACCCTTAGCAAGCAAAAAGATTTTCAACCTATCATACCAGGCTCTAGGGGCTTGTTTCAAACCATACAAAGCTTTGTGAAGTTTAAAGACATGGTTTGGAAACTTGGGATTTTCGAAACCGGGGGGTTGTCTAACATACACCTCCTCTTCTATGTAGCCGTTTAAGAAGGCACTCTTGACATCCATTTGAAAAAGTTTGAAACCCTTGGATGCAGCAAAAGCCAAGAGTATCCTAATAGCCTCCAAACGTGCTACAGGAGCAAATATCTCCTCATAGTCTATCCCCTCCTTCTGACTATATCCCTGGGCTACGAGTCTGGCCTTGTTTCTCACAACATGGCCATCTTCTCCCTGTTTGTTTTTGAAAACCCATTTTGTCCCAATTGGATGACACTCAGAAGGTGGAGACACTAGAACCCAAACCCGATTTCTCTCAAAGTTCTCAAGCTCCTCAAGCATGGCATTGACCCAATCAGGATCCGTCAAAGCGTGTCCAACATCCCGGGGTTCAAAATCAGCAACAAATGCAGAATGAGCAAAGTGAGAGATTTGCCTTGACCGGGTGACGCGTTCGTCGATGCTGCCGATCATCTGCTGAGGCGGGTGCTGGCGCTGAATGTGTCGTGGCGCCTCCCTTGCCGTAGTGGCCTCCCCCTCAACAGCAGCTGGTGCCTCCCCGGGTACAAAGGGTACCGCTCGGGGTGGCGGATCCCACGGCCCCTAGGAAGACGAAGTGTCGGGGCCGTGAGTCGTCGTAGAGGCCGCTCTTTGCGACACAGCAGGTGGAGGAGGTGCTGGGTCATCTATCCCTTCTGCACCTTCTTCTTCATCATCGAAAAGAGGTTTGCCAACCTCATGATCACCTGCACGCTCAAAACGAGAAGGACAAACCTTGGTCTTGTCGAAGGTGACATCGTATGTCTCCATGACTCGGTTAGTGTCAAGGTTAAGTACACGATAAGCTCGAGTGTGAGTGCCATAACCCAAAAACACACCGTCAGAAGAACGAGACTCAAACTTGTCCAAGTTGCCCTTTTTGAGTATAAAACAATGGCAACCAAAAACTCGAAAATAACTCACCTTGGGTAGTTTTCCAAAACGCAACTCATAAGAGGTCTTTTTCAAGAAAGCTCGAAGAAAAATGCGATTGGAAATATAGCATGCAGTGTTCATAGCTTCGGCCCAATATCGCCTAGGAGTCCTATGCTCATCGAGCATCGTCCTGGCCATCTCTACAAGGGTCCGATTCTTCCTCTCTACAACACCATTCTGAGGCGGTGTGTAGGGGGAAGAAAACTGATGCTCTAACCTAAAAGAGTCACAAAACTTCTCAAAATCCGAATTCTTGAATTCGGAACCATTATCACTCCAAATTGCTCGCATAGAGTTCAAAGGGAACTCATTCTGAAGACGCAAAATCAGATTGCGAGCAAAGGAGAAAGTCTCGGTCTTCTCAGCTAAAAAGAAGACCCACGAATATCTCGAAAAATCGTCGACAACAACAAGCACATACCACTTCCCCCCAACCGAGCTTACCCGAGCCGGACCAACAAGGTCCATGTGTAAAAGCTCTCCAGGGCGCTTAGTCATGACCTGAGTCAATGGATGGTGGGGAGCGGCTACCATCTTCCCATGTCTACAAGAATGGCAAACAAGATCCTTCTCCATGGATAACTTGGGCAATCCTCGGATTAAGCCAAGTGAACTAAGTCTTGCAAGCAAGTCGAAGCTCAGGTGACCTAGTCTCCTATGCCACTTCCAAAGATCAGAGGAGGAAGGTCCAGCCAAAAGACAATGAGAAATTCCGCACGACTCCGAGAAATCCGCACGAAAGACTTTTCCAAAGGGCGAAATCACACATACAAGATTGCCCTGAGGATCCAAAATGCGACTGAGATTCGGTTTAAAACGAATCTCATAGTCATCATCAAAGAGTTGTGATACAGAAAGAAGGTTAAAATGCAAGTTAGAAACAAGATCAACATCGCGCAACACAAAGTGCTCATTAACTCGCACAGACCCACGAGACAACACCTTACCTTTGCTGTTGTCGCCGAAGGTTATATACTCCTTTTCGGTGATCGGACTAAGACTGGAGAACCACTTGGCATTTCCGGTCATGTGCCTCGAACACCCGGAATCCACCAACCAAACGTTCTCCAATCGTTTTACCTACATCAATAAAAAACATAGGGTGAGCATACGGGCCAACACTGGGGTTAGTGAAGTAAGGGGAATACCAGTGTTGGGCCGGCTGCTCAAAAGAACGGTTAGCAAAAAAACCATTCCTAGCACGCCTACGGGAGGAGCGATCACCACGTTGAGGAAAACGTGGTCCGCTAAGGGAGGAGCGTCCATCGCGATACTCAAAACGCGGTGGGGGAAAATGCTCAACTATAAAGCCACCGCCACGGGGTCCATAGCCTACAATTGCAGGCTCCCGCGGGGCACGCTCTCTATGAGGCCTACGCCTAGGGACTTGAGGCTCAACACCTCTAGGCCTAGCGTCTCTCCTCGGAGCTCTCTGCTGCCTAGGCCTGGGAACTTGAGGTTCTGGACCTTTGGGCCTAGCAACACGTCTCGGTGCTCTCCTCTGAACATTCGGCGCATGTACATCATGGAAAGGATGGTACATGTCCGGGTTGTTCATCTCCCTAGCACGGCGCGCCTCTCTCTTGCGCCTAAAGCAGAACTCGCTCAAGTGTCCATCTCTCCCACAGTGCTCACAGTGGTACCTCACCGCTCTCAAAGGGGGTTGTTGGTACTCACGGTTGTGGGTGTGGATCACCTTGCCCTTCTGTGGCAACAGCTCCTCGCGAATAGGTGGCATAGCATCAAGCTTGTTCTTCAGGTGGTTGGGTTTGGGATGCCACACTTGGTTCTTGGGTGGAGCTCTCAGAGGTTCCTCAAATACCCCATCCTTGGTGTTAGGCTTGAAAGGCTCTTTGGGTGGAAGCTTGGTTAGTTTGGGAGTAGTGGTGGAGTTGGGCTTCTCACTCGGGTTCAGACCACTCGACTCTCCAATCTTCCCAAAGACAGACACATCAACACCCGGAGCAAAGCCTACACCAGGACCTCTAGCAGCTCGCTTAAATTGGGAGATCATCATCCCGAGCTGCGGCTCACCACAAGACACCCATGACAAGATGGTCCGAAGGTATGTGTTTTCCTCCTCGGTTTGCATCTTGTCATGCTTCACATTGGCAATCTCCATCTCCAAACCCTCGCACAAAGCGCACCTAGTCACACAAGTGCTACCTGAGCTGGCCTCCTCAAGAGACACAATCTTGGCATTCTTCTCTGCCAACTCGGATTGCAAGACAGGACAAGTCTTGCACGCACCCAACAGCATGGGTCTAGCCCGGAGCTCATCCACCTCTCCTACCAACACAACATACTTACTTCTCAGAGTGAGAAGATCAGTCATGTGCGTGGTGCACGCCTCACACTCCTCCTCATCTGTGACAACTACGGTGGACTTGACAGAATCAAGTTCCTTCACCGTATCCTCCCACTTTTGCCTAAACTCCTTGCTCTCTCTAGCGGCTCGCCTAAGCAACTTATCTTGACTAAGGAGCGCGGCAGTAAGTTTCTTGACCTCAGCGGAAAGCTCATCGTGGGTCAGAGATAACTGGGAGGTGTCATCGTCGTTGTCGTTCCGAGGGGAGTTCACCAGCTCGCCGTCGACCTCCTTGCCGAGGGCCATGGTGCAGAGACCATCATCGTCGGCGAAGAAGCAGAGACCGTTCAGCTTGTCCTCGATCCTCTTCTTCTTCTCGGACTCGTTGTCGGTTGAGCAAGCGAAGTCGTCATCTGAGCCGTCGACGTCGCTGAGCGTGGCGAAGAACGCACGCTGCTCAGCCTGGGCCTTCTCCAAGTACTTCTTCTTGATGTACTCCTTATCGAAGCCGCCCCTCCGCTTGTGCCTCGCAGGGACGTATTTCTCCTTGCGCTTGCCAGAGTCGTACTTGTGCCCATGATCGCCCTTCCCAGATGAATGCTTCTTCTTGGGACAGTTGGCGATAGAGTGATCGGGTCGCCGCACTCGTAGCATCCCGAGCGTCCTCCTCCGCGGCGACGGTTCATGCGGTTGTTGTGAAACCGCGAGAACCGGTTGGCGAGCATTGCCAACTCGTCATCCCCCAAAGACTCCAGCTGGTCCTCTGTGACAGAAAAGAGAGACGAAAGAGCAAAGCCTCCAGAAGGGTTAGAAGAGCCAGAAACCAAAGCCATAGTCGGGCCAGAAGGATTCTCATAAAAAGCCCTCGCCATGGCGTCAATCTCACTGGACTTGAGCTTACTGAAGAGCTCGTCGCACGTGAGGGTCTCATAGTTAGGTGATTCGATGATCGCCTGAACTTTGGAGTCCCACACCGATCGATCAAGAGTATGCAAAAGCTTCAAAGCTCTCTCATGATCATCGAAAGGCAACAACTCCTTGTTAGCCCTCATCCTGTTGACAATCACCTGAAAGCGAGCGAATAAACTTTCTATGCTCTCGCCAGGCATATGTCTAAAGTTCTCATACTCTCGCTTGAACGACTCGTAGAGACGGGTTTTGACTTGAGAGGTTCCCTCATGGAAATGCATGAGGGTATCCCAAATCTCCCGAACCGTAGCGAGGTGAGAAACACGATCAAACTCACTCATGCTCAGGCATGAGAAAAGAGCATTACGGGCTCGGCTATTGGCATCGTGCTCATCAATCTGAAGCTGAGAGACACGAGCAGCCAAGACCACGTAATCGGCAGAGTTGCAAATATCCCAGATGGAAGCACCCAAACTCTGCAGATAGGCCGACATGCGTATCTTCCAATACGCATAGTTCGTCCCATCGAAAAACGGCGGTTTGCCCACGCCGCGATCCATGTCGCCTTCTGTGGATCTGGAACCGGCTAAGGTGGAAGATCCTTAACCTGCTCTGATACCAATTGAAGGATCGGGAAGTAACCAGAAAGCGACCAGAGGGGGGGTGAATGGGAGCTTCAAATTTTCCTTTCGGAAACTAGGAGCCACTGTCCCGAGAATCACCCCGAAAGACAAACCCTAGAACTTGCTAATGTCCACGACCCTAGATGTAGGGTGGATGCTATCAAGAAGCACAGCGGGACACTACACAACTCTAGAAAGCCAACGCAAAAGACGGAAAACAAATCCGACAACGGGCGAGCAAACTGCGAACGAAACAGCTCGAGACAGAACTGACCGGACTCTGGCCTGCGTCCGGTCACAGTTCACCGGACGTGTCCGGTCAAGCGAAAACCAAAACAGAAACTCTCTGAGTTGGACCGGACTTTGAGAGGCAGGGCGTCCGGTTGTCAGGGATCGGACGCGTCCGGTCGAGCAAAACCCAAAATGGGAGCTTACTGAGTTGGACCGGACTCTGGTGAACAGAGCGTCCGGTCAACAAAGCAGCGTCCGGTCACAAGGACAAATCTGGTGAACAGTAAGAGCTGTGTGTCCGGTCAGTGAGCTCGCCGAGTGTTCGGTCAACCAGCAGGAAATCGCAGTAAACATTCAACGACCGGACTCACCCAGCCAGCGTCCGGTCGCCCCGACCCCTGCGTCCGGTCACCCCGTGACAGCACAGTTCATTCACCGATTTGAATCAAACTCTCCCAAAACGAAACCTCTAGGGTTCAAACTTGGAGAGATGAGACACAAGGAGTATAGTGAGCTATCTCTAAGAGATCATGGCTCGAATCTATCTCCAAATCGATGAATCGAAGAATTTCGGGGGAAGGGAGAAAACTTGACCCGAAACGAAAATCGATCGATCTCCTAGACCGTGAGGTTAGAGAATAATTCCTTCAGTGGGAAGAAGTGCCTCACGACCTAGGACAACTTGGTTCAACCGGATTTGCAAAAGATGAACCGAGCAAAGAGATCGAGCGATGGGAAAAAACGTGGAGAAAAAGGATTCCGCGAAGAACACGAACAAAACGTGAATCACAACCACGAATTGCAACCGTGTGGCTACCACACACTACAACAGTGAGGTTACGGCCTCACTTCCTCAAAATCTCATGAACATAGAGGTATTGTTCTGTTCTCTGTGGATCTCAGCTAGCTACAGCAGGGGATTGGGAGAGCAGGAAACCCTAGAAGCAAAGAGCAAATGATTGAGATTGGAAGGGACGAGGGTGTCTCCCTCTACTTATCCTAATTTCTAATTCCTACTCTACCCCTCTCTAATTACAGAGTGAACCAGCTAAACCCTAGGGTTATTCTGGACCAACTCGGTGGTAGGTGTATCCGACGGCCACGCTCGCACAACTCGTAGCGTTACCTCGACACAACCTCCCGATTGTCGCCACGTGTCGCCCTCGCTCTGCACCCCCGGTTTTGTGGCCCAAACCGGGAAACCAGCCTTTTCCAGCCAACCCCCGGTTTTGAGGCCCAAACCGGGAAACCAGCCCACCAGCTTCTGAGTTTTGAGGCCAAACTCAGCAAACCCTCAGCGCCCAGGTTTTGAGGCCCAAACCTGGAAACCGTCCGCTCCCAGGTTTTGAGGCCCAAACCTAGAAACCGTCCACCCGATGGTTTTTCTCTGGCTCAACCACCAAACCGACGTCGTAGATGGGATGCACCTCCCGTGCACCCCGTCCACCGACACGTGTCCCCAAGTCCACGACTCAGGCAACACATGACCGCAAGTCTTCACTTGTAGCTGCCACAGGCTGCCAGCCACCACAGCTGATCCTCGGGCCTCTGGTCCCTCAGTCCAAGCCTCACGTCTGCCCTTCACCACTCTCAGTCCGTCGGCACGGCACGTCTCTACTTGACCTTCACCTTGCCTTTGATCACTGTATCCGTGCTCGACACCTGCACAACACAAGTCAAAGAACATGCGCATCATCCCAGTTGACAATCACTCATCACTCAGAGACTCGGCATACACCCATGTATCCGCACGGCAGCCTGTCTTGCTTGTTCTTCTTGCTACCACTTGGTCCTATGACTGACAAAGCTAGTCATGCCCAAGTGGTGAGGATTCTTGTTCCTCTTTGCGAGCTCACTGAACTTGGCACTCTTTTCCACTGCTTCTTGCGTCTTTCTCATTTCGCAGAAAGCGTCCCATATGTCTGCCTTGAGCATATTGTACTTCAGCAGTGGCGACTTCCCCTTCTTTAGGTAATTTCTGGTCAACATGGACCTGAAGTTACGAAGCGCAGTCGATGCCACGTGCAAAGCCCACTCCTGGCACTTCTCCATGTCAGCTGAGGGCGGATATTTGAATCTCCTTGTCACCTCACCCATACATTGTTTTTATGTCAGCCGATACGTCGTGCCAGTTGGGCCAGTAATCTCCACCTTCTCCTTGGCTATACACGCCACTTGATTGCTGAACTTGCCAATGACTGTATCTGGAGCTATTGGGTTTTCCTTTGGCCCCACCTCATCGATGACATGCACCTCGTTTGCTTTGTCCAATTTGTGCCTCCCATGTTGTCCCCTCACCCTCTTTTGGCCCTTAGATTTGGACGAAGAGGTTGCCGTAGAGGGAGCGGGGGCTTCTTCCTCCCTAAACTCGAGTTGACGAGGCACAATCGGCAGCTGTTGATAAGAGTCACTTGCCTTTAGTTTTTCACACGTGTCATTGTACATGTTCGAAAGCCAGCGTGTGGAGAAAACCTCAAGCTCGTAACTATGTGCTTCATCCGCCCCCGGTTTGTACGTCAGATCGTTGTCCACCTCTATACGCTGCTTCTTCGGCGGTGGAGTCACGGACGCCCCACTCATCAAGCTGGTTGACGAGGAGCTAGGGGTAGGGTCCCTCCATTCGTTTGTTTTGTCTTCCACCATTTTAGTTCTACATATACACAGACGCGTATATAATATGATCAGTTCAAAGCTTTTCAATAAAAAATGACGCGTATAAGTTTTTGGCTCAGATTTGCCCCTAGGTCAACACATCACTGCTAAACTGGTTACTTGTAAAATACAAGCCATCCTAGTCTAGCAGCTGACTCAGCATAGAAAGTAGAGGGGCAATTGATCATCATCGCCGCTGCCTCAGCATAGATCGAAGGGGTCACATCATCGCATTTGCCACTACCTCAGCTTACAAGTTCGAAAAAACATCAATGCAAATGCCATAGGATGAGAGAGTAGTAGAGAGAGAGTAGTAGGAAGTAGAGGGCTCGCATAGTGTAAAAACATTACTGAAACGTAGTAGGAGGAGAGAGTAGTATAGAGAGTAGGAAGTAGAGGAACATAGTGTAAAAACATAACTGAAACGTAGGAGGAGAGAGTACAGGGAGAGAGGAGTTAGGGAGAGGAGTAGCCATAGTATAGTATTAGAAGAGAGGAGTAGTATAAGGAGAGGAGTAGTATAGGGAGAGGAGTAGTACATGGAGAGAGGAGTAGTACAGGGAGAGAGGAGTATAGAGAGAGCAGAAACAAAAAAAACAATTAATGCAAATGCCATAGGAGAGAGGGAGAGTAGTAGGAGGAGAGAGTAGTAGGAGGTGAGAGTAGTATAGAGAGGAGTGGTATAGAGATTAGTAGGAAGTAGAGGAATAGCATAGTGTAAAAACATAACTGAAACATAGCAGAGAGTAGTAGTATAGAGAGCAGTGGTACATGGAGAGAGTAGTAGGGACTGACATCATAGGTAGTGGCAAATGCATAGTGTAATAAAGCATCAAATTGCATCATAGGCAGGAAATAAAAAGGCATAACCCAAAGCATAACTGAAACATAGCAGAGAGTAGTATAGTACAGGGAGAGAGGAGTTAGTAGTAGTATAGAGTAGTACAGGAATCTGGATAACTGAAACCTGTGGTCAAATTAGTTTCAGAAATCCAAAGATGTCCTGAAACCCAAAGCAGAGGAGTAATAAAGCATAACTGCACAAACTGAATTATCACTTTCAACAAACAAGCCTAGTAAATCCAGTCCAGAAGTCCAGATTGTAAAACACTGCACCCACGATCTGAAACCCCACTTTCCCCAACAGATTCTAATTATCACTTTCTTTCTCATCTTTTTCATTCTTTCTGTAATGGGACAACATTGTTTTCTCACTGTTTTCTCACTGTTTTCTGTAATGGGATATCACTTAGAATTTGGATCACAATAGTTTTTGAGTTACAATACAAAAAACAGAAACTGGTCCCTAGCACACTATTAGGATATGACAGCATCCTATATATCTTGTTCAAACATGGAAGAACAGGAAGCATACAGCAGCACTAATGTTGTGCATTCCACCATATCAGTCCACATTTGCCACCATATCAGTCCACAACATAACTTCAGAACACAAATGACTGACCAAATTAGTGAATAAATATTGCTTAGAGGCATGTAAGTTGTAACATCTTATAGTTAAAGAAAATTAGAACAACATACTATTTAGAACATCCGACGTCTGAAAAACTGAACAACTAACTGTTTGAAACAAAAACTGAACAACTAACATATTTAGTTGGCAACTACTGCATATATATTCAGTTGGCAAAAAAACACTACTCCAAGATTATGTTATGGAAACACTACCAGTTGGTACATACTGCATATACTAACAGATGTTACATACAAGAGCTATAAGATTATTCAATGGAAACACTGCCAGGATGCTCAATTAGGGTTTGGATGCTCAATTTTGCTCAGAAGGAAGAGAAGAGAGGGGGGCGGGCATACCTGATGGGTGACTGGTGGATGCTCGTTGCTGGCAAAGGGTCCGACGAAGAACTGGGCAGCTGGGGGAGTATGGCGGCGGTCGGAGGCCACGACAACGGGGAAGGGCCTCCGCCTCGCGGTCGGAGGCAGCGGCGGGGAAGCGGCCTCGTGGTTGTTGGCCTCGGCGGCAGTGGGGAAGGGCTACGGCTCCGGCTCCGGCTCCAACGGCTATGGAACGGGCGCAGAGAGTGGACGAGGGCACCGGCGTCCTAGTCCGGAGGAGGACGGGCGCGGAGGAGAGGAGGACAAGGGCGGCGTAGTCCGGAGGAGGACGGGCGCGGAGGAGAGGAGGACAAGGGCGACAATGGCGATGGCGGTGGCGGTGGAAAAATTTGACAGCCCTTCGGGGTTGAAAGGACGACGCGCGAAGGACTAAAGTGCCCTTCGGTGTTGCATTTCTTATATAGGCAGAGATTAACCGCAGCGGGCAACTTAAGGTGCCCGCTGTGGTAAATAATAATCACAGCGGGCTTTTGAAGATGCCCGCTGCGGTTAATCCGAATAACCGCAGCGGGCAACTTAAGATGCCCGCTGCGGTTATTGATTTTGAAAAATAGTAACAAATTGACATTTGTTATTAACAAGAATCTATTACAAAATTTATATTTAATAATATTAACATATTAATAAGTCAGTAACAAATTGAGATTTGATATTAATAATATTAACTTATTAACAAAATCTATTACAAAACTTGTCTCCAATGCTATTACATAACTTGTCCACTACTTTATTACATAGATGTGTGGCATATATACATCTCATTTTGGTGTTGGTGCTTTCACGGACCGCTTCTCACCGTTGGGATGGGCCCAACGCTTCGTACCGCTCTTGTTGCAACGGTCCTCGATGGCCTTGATCTTCTTTGCAAAATCGATAAAAAGCTAGAGCTCTGCATAATTATTGTATTATTCTGGGCTTTGGACCCCATCAGCTCCAACAATCCGCTGCTTTCCTGACACGACCACATGCCTCTTTGGGTCCTCCGGATAGATATAGTAGGCCACTTGCGCGAAATTGGTTGCAAGTACCCATTGGTCATCTTTGTACCCGACACTTTTGAGGTTCACGGTGGTTAGTCCGAAATTGTCGACCGCAACCGCTTTGGGGTTGACCTAGTGGCACCGGAAGACGGTTACGCATACATCCTTGTCGTAGTCAAGTTCGCATATTTCTTCGATCTGCCCATAGTATTGCTTCCTAGTGTTTGTGGCCTCGTCAACGCCCTCATATCGAACACCGCAGTTCTGTGTCGCGCTCTTCTTGTCTTTCTCTTTCGTGTGGAACTTGTACCCCTTGACATCGTACCCTTGCCACGTCGTGACTTGGCCTGACGGGCCTAGCACAAGCTTCTGCACGGTCTCTGTATCTTCATCATCAGGGCATCTTTCTAGGTGTACGTGTTGCTCTTTGAACCAGTCTATGAAACTGTTCCTGTGCTTGTTCTGGACCCATGCCTCTGTGCGTTGTCCATCATTAGCGGCATGGATCTCTTCTATGTGCCTCTCGACATATTTCTCCATCCTCACCAACTGATGAAGGATGCTGTAATGAGCTTGTTCAACCTCCTTGTATGGTATATCCGTGCGTACTTTTTGGCCCGTGCACCCCATGCCTGCGGTTCTGCCCTCGTGCTGATGGACAGGCAACCCAATCGCCCTCCCATCTTTTATGTACCTCATACACCAGTTCACTGCCTCCTCGGTTGTGTACGTCTTGATCATAGAGCCCTCCGGGTGAGCACGGTTATGAACATATCTGTTGAGAGTGGACATGAACCGCTCGTACGTCCACATCTCATGCAGGTACACGGGGCCTAGTTGCTCGATCTGATCCACCATGTGCATCATTAGGTGTACCATAATATCAAAATATGACAGGGAAAGCACGTCTCAAGCTGGCAAAGGGTCTCCGCGATGAAGTCTTTCAGGGCAGGGAGGTCAGCCCTACCGATGACCTTCTGCGTGATGCGGTTAAAGAAGTATGATATCCGAGTGACCACCATCTTCACGTACTCTGGACCGATAACCCTTATCACAATTGGAAGGAACACCATCAGCATGATGTGACAGTCATGTGAGTTGTAGCCGGTCAATGTGAGGTCTTTCAAGGAGACGAGGCTCTTGATGTTGGAAGAGAAACCGGTCGACACCTTGATACCCCTGAGAAGCTTGAGCATAGCAGTCTTCTCGCCATGCCTTAGGTTGTAGGCCGCACCTGGAAGATCGACTTTACCATTATGAGGTGACCCAGGGTGAAGGTCCTGCCTGATGCCGCCCTGGTTGAGAAGATCCATCCGTGACTTCAGACCATCCTTCGTCTTGCCCGGGATATCCAGCAGGACACCGATCGTGCTATCGAAGACGTTCTTCTCGAGATGCATGCAGTCGATGGCATGGGGTGTTTTCAGTGTCTTCCAATATGACAGGTACTCGAAGAAAATCGACCTCTTCTTGAAAGGAACAGAGGGGACAGCCTGCGATGCTTCCTCTGTCGTGTCTCGCTTTCGCTTCCTCGTTTGTTTTGTCCCCTCCTCTGGTGGCTTCTTCTTCTTCCCGAACTCGATCTGATCAATATCCTTCACCATCTCATACACCTTTGGCCCCCAACTAGTCCGCGTTGGTGGTTCACACTGTGGCTCGCCCTGATCATCGAACAATTGATTCATGACAATTCTTCTATATCTGTGCCTTTTCGGAAGGAACCGCATGTGCCTCATGTAGACCATCTTGTTGTTGACGGAAGTTATAGCATGTTTTACCTTACCAAAATACCGTCAACATGCCTCGATTTCAAGGAAGTATAGCATATCATGAGCATATTTATCACTAATAAGTTCCACTTGTACTCTTAGCTTGTGAACATGTAGGAGATGCCAAAATGAACAAAATGAGGCCAGGTGGGCCCACCAAGGGGGTCGGCCGACCCCACCTTGGTGGCCACCTCGGCCAAGGTGACATGGCACGATCCAAGAGAAGCATGCTCAGGCCAATATCATCCCTTGGATCAAACATGTGCTTTTACTCAATGGTGCAAGATGAGAAGCACATGGATTCATGGGTCCACACCGAAACCAAATGCAACCAACTTCCCAAGACTTGCTCCATGACATGTGGGGTCACCAAGGGAGAAAAGATGGTGGACCAGCCCTATCATAGGGGGGTCGGCCGATCCCCACTTGGTGGGCCCTAGCTACACTGTTCAGCCTGGTGACATCAGCATCTTCTAGAAGCAAAGTGGTGGGCCCACCTGTCATTGGCCGGGGTCGGCCGACCCCGGGGTGAATCCCATCCAAAGTCGGTTGCTTGCACATGTTTCACACGTGAACAATATCCTGGCCATCCATCCATGACGGTTACTATGGCGGTTTGATCCAATGGCCAAGGAAGGAGAGCACGCGGATCGCTGACGTGGCACCGGAGTAGGCTACTCCACCTCCAAGCTATAAATACCCCCCTAGAGCTCTTCATTTGTATGCATCCAAGGAGAGAAAGCCTACTTAGTAGCTTTAGTGTTAGAAGAGAGGGAAGGGAGTGAGGAGCTCCACGGAGGAGTCCCGGCCTATCGGGAATCTTCTCCAAGGTGCGCCTCAACGGATGCGATTCTTCTTGTAAGTGTTACAT
Organism: Coix lacryma-jobi var. lacryma-jobi; assembly: GCA_009763385.1. Taxonomy (NCBI): domain Eukaryota; kingdom Viridiplantae; phylum Streptophyta; class Magnoliopsida; order Poales; family Poaceae; genus Coix; species Coix lacryma-jobi. The sequence goes on from CM019828.1 coordinate 131,634,563, forward strand.
CTGAGTCCTTCTAGTATTTAATATTCTGGTCTGGTAATTTAAGTTTACAGTTCTTTTACTTGGCACATTGCTTTACTTTGTTGAAGTGCTCTAGGCCTATTAATCTTAGCTTTAGAGTAGTAAGATTAGTGTAGACGTGGTGTCTAGGCTATATCTTGTCAGTGTGGACTTCTTGTCGCACTTGTGTAGACGCCTGGTGGTAGGGTGACAGACACAGCCAGTGCTTGGAGTTCCTCTCAAGTGTTGTAGGCAAGTTGAAAATAATAGTTGGGTAGCAGCATTGCCGCCTCAGTAGTTGTTAGGTGGAAAACCTTTTAATCAACTGTTGTTTCGTCCTTCGCCCCCAGTAAGGAATGAGGTGGTAAACCTCAGTACTCTTAGAAAACCAGTACCAGATATTGATATTAGGAAGACCTCTCTATCCCAGTTATCATATACCCTTTGATCATCCTTTGACGACCCTACTTCTAGTTAATCCACTTCACGTTCCCTGTGGAAATACGATACCTGGAATACTCCTGGTGAAAAGCTACAATTGACTACCGTGCGCTTGCGGTATATCCGTTTGCCACTTCTGGTGTCAACAAGCATCTCTGGTGCCGCTGCCGGGGATTAGGCTCCATAGTCTAGTTCTAGTGGTTGCATTAAGAAGTGTCAACAAGATTTTCTGGCGCCGTTGCCGGGGAACGGTAGCTGTGTTAGCTAGAACAAAGTCGTTAAAGTTATCGTAGTTTGATTAGAACTTTTATTTCATAAATCAATATGGATCAAACAACCCTTTTTGACTACGCTGCTCCATCGGGCGTTGAGTTGGAGCCGCCTAGTTCTTCTCATGCCATTTTGGCAGTTCGCTATGAGCTTCGCCCCAGCCTCATAGCGATGGTTCAGGAGAATCCCTTTTCAGGAGAAGTAGATGAGAATCCTTATACCCACCTACGTGATTTCGAACAACTTTGTTCGTGTATTCACATCCAAGGGATGAGGCGAGTCACTCTTAAGTGGAAGCTATTTCCGTTCTCGTTAACGGGAAAAGCTAGACGCTGGTATACTCGCTACGTTGGTAGTGTGAACGGAGAATGGGAGAAACTGCAAGCCATGTTCTGCTTAACGTACTTTCCCATATCCCGCGTAGCTCGTCTTCGTAGAGATGTGCTAAACTTCAAACAAGACGAGAAGGAATCTCTAGGTGCGGCCTGGGCACGACTTACAGACTTAGCATCCTCTGGCCCAGATTTAGATATAACCGAGCCAACCCTTATGCAACATTTCTATCTCGGTCTTAGCCAAAACTCTGCACAATTCCTTGATTTAGCCTCTAAAGGAGCTTTCCTCCATTTACCCATTAGTGAAGGTAAGGAAGTCCTTGCGACCATTCTCAAAAACACCCCCTACACCGATGACCATGGTGAAACTCTAGATGAAGATCAAACTCCTAGGGATGAACCCATGACAGCCAAAACTCCTTTACCTATACCCCAAGCTGTCAAACCTGAACCACAACCACCTACTCCTCCAAAGGAAGAAGTAATTCATCCTTTGGATTATCCTCTAAATATTGAGACAGATCTTTTCGCCGATTATGGCAATGTCTCGAAACAACCTGTGCAGAAGAGATCAACAGCCCGTAGAGCTCCTAATAACCACATGCCAAACCAGTTTGAGACAAGTTACCTTAAGGCGACTGCCCAAGAGCTCATGTCTATTATGAGCAACGAATGGTTCAGGGAGGCTGAAGCATCATTAGATGTCGTTAAGCTTCTATCCTGTTTCACATCCATACCGTGTGCCATAAACAAAACGGTTGTAGATTCCCTCTATGATCCCGCTGTAGGAGTAAATTTAATGTCTAAATCATTGATGTTAACACTCCTAGGTGAGGAACCGCTAAACACGACCAATAAATTCCTTAAGCTTCCTTCTGGAAAATTGGTTGAGAGTTGCGGGATTGCACAGAATATTTCTATCACAATTAACAAGGTTAGCTTCCTCACAAACTTCTATGTCTTCGACGTAGACGAGGTCAACTTGTTAATTGGGCACCCACTCATGAGATTCATTGAGGGATTTCGTGAAGGGAGCCTTAAGGGTCACCTTGGGAAGGATCTAGATCTTTCAGTTCCTTTTGCCGGCTCCGTTAATTCGATAGCCGAACCAAAACCCGAGCCTGATCCAATAGAGGAGGTGATGTCGGTATCTTCACTAGAAACTTCTCAACCCGATCTAGAAGAAGACGCCCATGACTTTATCCAAGAAGAAGACACTGATTTAGATGAACCGTTAGACTTGGATGAGTCTGAACCTCTACCAAAAGCCTCTATAGAGCATAAGCCACTTCCTTCTGGGCTTAAGTATGCCTTCCTTAATGGTGATAGAGAGACTCCCGTGATCCTTAGTGATCGACTTACAACGAAAGAAGTTTCTAAACTCATCACCATCCTAGAAAAACACCGATCCGTCTTAGGATATTCGTTGCAAGATCTCAAGGGAATTAGTCCCGCTCTTTGCACACATCGCATTCCGATCGAACCCGATGCTACACCTTCTAGAGAGCCACAAAGGAGGCTCAACAATGCGATGAGAGAAGTAGTAAAGAAGGAGGTCTTGAAGCTCTTGCACGCGGGCATAATCTACCCTGTTCCAAACAGCGAGTGGGTCAGCCCCGTCCAAGTAGTTCCTAAGAAAGGAGGAATGACGGTCGTTAAAAATCAAAACAACGAATTGATTCCACAACGAACCGTCACGGGATGGAGAATGTGCATAGACTACCGAAAACTTAACAAGGCCACAAAGAAAGACCATTTTCCGTTGCCATTCATCGATGAGATGTTGGAACGGCTAGCCAAACATTCCTTCTTTTGTTTCCTTGATGGGTACTCGAGGTACCATCAAATTCCAATCCATCCCGACGACCAAAGTAAGACCACGTTCACATGCCCCTATGGGACATATGCATACAGGCGCATGTCATTTGGCCTGTGCAATGCCCCTGCTTCATTTCAGAGGTGCATGATGTCCATCTTCTCAGATATGATAGAAGAAATCATGGAAGTTTTCATGGACGACTTTTCAGTCTATGGAACAACCTTTGATCACTGCTTAGAGAATTTGGACCGTGTCTTACAACGCTGTCAAGAAAAGCACTTGATCTTGAACTAGGAGAAATGCCACTTCATGGTTCGAGAAGGGATAGTGCTAGGACATAGAGTATCTGAACGTGGAATAGAGGTAGATAGAGCTAAAATAGAAGTTATAGAACAGCTCCCACCTCCCACGAATGTTAAAGGCGTTCGCAGTTTCCTTGGCCACGTCGGTTTTTATAGAAGGTTTATAAAAGATTTTTCTCAAATTGCTAGACCTTTAACAAACCTGCTAGCTAAAGACGCACCCTTTGACTTTGACGACAGATGCTTAGACTCTTTTTACCATCTAAAGAAAGCACTTATCTCTGCACCAGTCATTCAACCCCCTGACTGGTCGCTACCTTTTGAGATAATGTGCGATGCTAGTGACTATGTTGTAGGAGCTGTCCTAGGACAGACCCAGGATAAGAAACACTATGCCATTTCCTATGCTAGTAAAACGCTAACCGGACCACAGCTAAACTATGCAACAACAGAAAAAGAACTTTTAGCTATGGTGTTTGCTATAGACAAGTTTAGATCTTACTTGGTTGGAGCCAAGGTGATCGTCTACACCGATCACGCAGCTCTGAAATACCTACTTACTAAGAAAGATGCTAAACCTCGGCTAATAAGATGGATCCTACTCCTCCAAGAATTTGATCTAGAAATTAAAGATAAAAAGGGAGTAGAGAACTCTGTAGCCGACCACTTGTCTAGAATGCAAACTGAGGATAAACAGGACCTGCCCATCAACGACTATCTTTGGGACGACACACTCCTCAAAGTTTCAGACACCTACCCGTGGTATGCAAACATCGTCAACTACATAGTCTCATGCTACGTACCACCTGGAGTAGATAAAAAGAAGCTTATCAAGGAGAGCTCGGTGCATCTATGGGATGACCCGTATCTCTATAGAGTATGCCAAGACGGCATACTAAGAAGGTGTGTGCCCATGAACGAAGCAGTCAAGATCATGGAGAAGTGTCATGGAGCAGAGTATGGAGGCCATTATGGAACATTCCGAACCCATGCCAAGGTCTAGCAAAGTGGATTCTATTGGCCTACCATGTATGAAGACACCAAGGACTTCGTAAAGAAGTGTGCAAGGTCTCAGAAACATGGGAACATCAATGCCCGTGATGCAATGCCACTCACAAACAACCTACAAGTAGAGTTGTTCGACGCCTGGGGAATTGACTACATGGGTCCTTTTCCCCCGTCTCAAGGTTGTGAGTATATTCTGGTGGCAGTAGACTACGTATCCAAATGGGTTGAAGCCATGCCGTGCAAGTCAGCAGATTCGTTGCATGCAACGAAGATGTTCAAGGAAATAATATTCCCACGGTTTGGCACCCCAAGGTTAGTAATCAGCGATGGATGAAGCCACTTCATTGACAGAAAGTTCCGACGCTACTTAACAGAAAGAGGGATAAGGCACAATATTGGAACACCTTATCACCAACAAACAAGCAGACAAGCAGAAACATCAAACAAGCAAATCAAGAATATTCTGCAAAAGACTGTCAATGAAATGGGGACAACATGGAGAAGCATGCTATCAGATGCACTGTGGGCATACAGGACCGCATACAAGACTCTAATTGGTATGACCCCATACCAACTTGTATACGGCAAGACATGTCATCTGCCCGTGGAATTGGAGCATAGAGCACACTGGGCAATAAAGAGATGGAATATGGATTTGCCCGCGGCTGGAAGAAATAGGAGAATGCAGATCTCTGAACTAGAAGAATGGAGAGAGAAGGCCTATCACAACGCTAGGATCTATAAAGAGAGAACCAAGAAATGGCATGACAAGAGGATCAAGCAAAAGGAGTTCCATCCGGGAGACAAGGTTCTTATGTTCAACTCAAGGGTCAAGCTCTTTGGCCATGGAAAACTAAAAAGCAAATGGGAAGGACCATTCCTCGTGATCGATGCCGCAACGCATGGAGCTGTCACGCTTCAGGACACCGACGACAACATCTTTAAGGTAAATGGCCACCGTCTTAAAGTTTTTCATGAACATGATCCCGTAGAAAATGAAGTAGACATGGTAGAGTTCAAACTATACACAACCTAAAACCTACAAGTCTCTTCTCTTCATTGCTTGAACCAAATCCTAAAAGCTACTTGTCCTCGATTTCATGTCATGGTTCGAGAACAATATATCTCGTCTCTACTGGTGTGTTTACCACCAGTAGAGCACTTTGCATTCTACCTTTGCGTCATGTTCAGAGTTCATTCATGGAAAAATTCAAGTGTGGGGGGGTCGGACGACCCCCAGATTTCATCACTGAACCACACTGAACTGCTGAGCACAGGCTGACACGCTGCAGTACACAAAACAGAGGTAAGCAAGGGGTCGGGCGACCCCCGTTCTCTTGAATTTTTGAAAAGTGTTTTTGCAGATGTAAAACTGAATGGAGGAAAAAGCAAATGGCAATGAAAACCACCATTTGGTGGGGTCGGCCGACCCCACCATGATGACCTGGGCCCACCAGCTCACCTCTGCACAGTAAGCTCAACACTGCTGTCTGGTTCGTTTCCCCTTTTCTCCTCTCGATTCAAGCAGTTTCACAATCATTTCATATTCTGAATAAAATAAAATAAAAAGCTACAAAGTGACTTGAGTTATGACATGCTAAGAATGTTAATGACATAAAACCATGTTCTTACATATGTTTATACTCATGGGTAAACTAAATTAGGAAACCGTATTGACTAAGTTGTTGTTAAAAGTGAGATAAATCTTGGCTTAAGACTCAAACCTGTTTTTGTTTAAGGTGCTTAGAGATTTGTTTTTGAAAATATCTCAAAACCATAGTATCATTTACTCCTCTATAGTGAGAAATACCTACCAAAACCATACATGTGCATACATGAACAAAACCTTTTACACACATGCTACTTGTTTTTTGTCTTGAGTTTGGTCAAACCTTGTTGACCCTAGTCGAGAATTTTGTCATAATCCCTAGATCAAGATCACGTACACACCATCTACATATGCAACTTCTACACTGGAAGTATGCCTACACATGCCATTCATTTCCACTCTATAGATGCTCCGTACATTAAAATTCTACAATATCTCTCTCTCTAACTCTGGTTAGTAAAAAGAGACATTAAGGCTAAGCAAAAGAAAAAGAAAAAAAATGTGGACACATGAAGGTCCAGTATAAAAAAAAATTGGACACATGAAGGTCCACTAAAAAAATATGGACACATGAAGGTCCATTGTTGAAAAATGCTAGCCATGTCTCAAGGTAAAATAAAGTAGAGAGAGAGATTATGTTAAAGGAGCATTCTAGTCCACATACTTTCCACACACATGCACATCTTGATCTAGGATTATGACATTCTTCTCCTTAGATCCTTGTTTTGACTTTACAATATATGCAAAACAAGTATGCTACTTTGTTTATCCCTACCAAGCTCCACATAAGCCTGATAGATTAGGATAAAACAAAAATAAGGCAATCACATGCTATGCCTTGGTGAGGAACCAAACACCTATAAGAGTGTCTTGAGAGTACTATATGAGGAGTAAGCATGAACTATGTGTTTTCCTTTCAAACTGTCCTAAAAACTCTAAGTACCAAGAACAAGAATTCAGGGAGATGACTTTGCTTTGAGATTTGTTCCTTTTCTCAACATCTAAAGGATATATGATAGACAGCACCACATAACCTATTTGTATAAACTATGTTAGGAATGATGCTTTATGATCATTATCATTTTAAGTATGTAATAATCTCTTGTTCACTTTCTCTAACCTTTACTCGAGGACGAGCAAAGATTCAAGTGTGGGGGATCTTGTTGACGGAAGTTATAGCATGTTTTACCTTACCAAAATACCGTCAACATGCCTCGATTTCAAGGAAGTATAGCATATCATGAGCATATTTATCACTAATAAGTTCCACTTGTACTCTTAGCTTATGAACATGTAGGAGATGCCAAAATGAACAAAATGAGGCCAGGTGGGCCCACCAAGGGGGTCGGCCGACCCCACCTTGGTGGCCACCTCGGCCAAGGTGACATGGCACGATCCAAGAGAAGCATGCTCAGGCCAATATCATCCCTTGGATCAAACATGTGCTTTTACTCAATGGTGCAAGATGAGAAGCACATGGATTCATGGGTCCACACCGAAACCAAATGCAACCAACTTTCCAAGACTTGCTCCATGACATGTGGGGTCACCAAGGGAGAAAAGATGGTGGGCCAGCCCTGTCATAGGGGGGTCGGCCGATCCCCCCTTGGTGGGCCCTGGCTACACTGTTCAGCCTGGTGACATCAGCATCTTCTAGAAGCAAAGTGGTGGGCCCACCTGTCATTGGCCGGGGTCGGCCGACCCCGGGGTGAATCCCATCCAAAGTCGGTTGCTTGCACATGTTTCACACGTGAACAATATCCTGGCCATCCATCCATGACGGTTACTATGGCGGTTTGATCCAATGGCCAAGGAAGGAGAGCACGCGGATCGCTGACGTGGCACCGGAGTAGCCGCTACTCCACCTCCAAGCTATAAATACCCCCCTAGAGCTCTTCATTTGTATGCATCCAAGGAGAGAAAGCCTACTTAGTAGCTTTAGTGTTAGAAGAGAGGGAAGGGAGTGAGGAGCTCCACGGAGGAGTCCCGGCCTATCGGGAATCTTCTCCAAGGTGCGCCTCAGCGGATGCGATTCTTCTTGTAAGTGTTACATCTGAGTCCTTCTAGTATTTAATATTCTGGTCTGGTAATTTAAGTTTACAGTTCTTTTACTTGGCACATTGCTTTACTTTGTTGAAGTGCTCTAGGCCTATTAAGCTTAGCTTTAGAGTAGTAAGATTAGTGTAGACGTGGTGTCTAGGCTATATCTTGTCAGTGTGGACTTCTTGTCGCACTTGTGTAGACGCCTGGTGGTAGGGTGACAGACACAGCCAGTGCTTGGAGTTCCTCTCAAGTGTTGTAGGCAAGTTGAAAATAATAGTTGGGTATCAGCATTGCCGCCTCAGTAGTTGTTAGGTGGAAAACCTTTTAATCAACTGTTGTTTCGTCCTTCGCCCCCAGTAAGGAATGAGGTGGTAAACCTCAATACTCTTAGAAAACCAGTACCAGATATTGATATTAGGAAGACCTCTCTATCCCAGTTATCATATACCCTTTGATCATCCTTTGACGACCCTACTTCTAGTTAATCCACTTCACGTTCCCTGTGGAAATACGATACCTGGAATACTCCTGGTGAAAAGCTACAATTGACTACCGTGCGCTTGCGGTATATCCGTTTGCCACTTCTGGTGTCAACAAGCATCTCTGGTGCCGCTGCCGGGGATTAGGCTCCATAGTCTAGTTCTAGTGGTTGCATTAAGAAGTGTCAACACTTGTTTGAACCCTTGAGGTAAGTGTAGCATGTCCCGTCGATGCACATTACGCAGCCGGTCTTCCCTTTGATCTGCCGCGACAGTGAGAAGAGGCCGGGGTAGTCAGTGATGGCGACAAAGATGATGGCTTTTACGGTGAACTTCTCCTTGAGGGACGCATCCAGCATCTCGACCCCAACATCAAATAGTTCCTTCATTTCCTCTATTACCGGCTCCAGGAAAACATTGATATCGTTGTCGGGCTGCTTCGGTCCCGAGATAAGCATGGTCAGCAGAAGATACCTGCGCCTCTAACACAGATGGGGAGGTAGGTTGTAGATGGTCAGTACGACCGGCCAGGTGCTATGGGAGCCGCTCAGCTCACCGAACGGATTCATCCCGTCGGTGCTCAGCGCGAACCGAACGTTCCTGGGATCTTTGCCAAATTGCGGGTAGGCCTTGTCGAAATCTTTCCACTGCTGGCCATCGGAGGGGTGCAACAGCATGCCATCGTCCTTCAAGCGGTCAGTTGATGCATGCTAGGACATGAGCTTCGCGTCCAGTTCCCAAATAGTAGCGCATGCAGGCGGTCAATCACTGGCATGTACCGCACCGATAGTGCCAGACTTCTCCTCAGCGTGTAACCAACTTCTTCCTCGTCCTGCTGATGAGCCGAGATGCGATTGGCTGCAACACTGCTATTCTTCACACCCTTCTTCTTCTTCCTCTGACCACCTCGCAAGGACTCATCATCATCTGCATCCACGCGATAGCCAGCATTTCTCTTGTAGCCACTGGTGCCACATTGCGGACAGCTCGTCAAATTCTCATACTTTGTGCCCCGATAGAGGATGCAGTGGTTTGGGTAGGCATCGAACTTTCTAAGCTTCATCGCCACTGGCCGGATAAGCTTTTTCGCCCGATACGCGTATTTGTTGGAATCTTTTTACTCGTCGGGAATGTTTTAGCAAGGTAACCTAACAGCTCATCAAAGCTACTGTCTGACCACCCATGCCGAGCCTTCATCATCAACATGTGGAGGTTGAAACGGAGCATCGTGCAATCCTTCGGACATTCCCCGCCATCCTTATATAAAGGATCAAGTGACGCCTTCTTCATCTCTCTGAAATTTTCCAGCCACTTCGGGGAGCCATACACGACGTCATCTTCGTCGATGTGGTTGAGTAAATCCTGAAATAGCTGCACATCCGCAGGGTCCTGCACCGTAGCGTCCTCAACATCTCCACCACCATCATCTGTCATATCCTAGAGTACATCCTCCACAACGATGTGGTCACGAGCACTACTGTCACTGAAGGCAGGCGCTACTGTTGCTGATGAGACGTGCGCTCTAGGATCTTGGTTCACCGTCGTCGTCTACGCTGAGCTTACTCCAGATGCCGCCCCGACACTCAGATCGAATCTCTCGCCGTGATGAGTCCACACTGTGTAATCCTCCATGAAACCAAAATGAATCAAATGAGATTGCACTGTGCCTTCGTCTTTGAAGGCTGTCAGATTCTTGCAGCGATGACATGGACATATGATTGTCATCTAGTTCGATCTCTCACGGTCAGCTTTCGCAGCGGCAATAAACTTTCTCACTTCAACGAGATACCGTACATCAAGTACTCTATTGATCTTATACATCCATTCCGACCGGTCCATCGTACCTGCGATCCTTAATTAATTACACACATCATGAATCACAAAACAAAGAAGAATTAGAAAAAAAATAAGAATTTATTATATTTATGTTAAATTTAGGGACAGAAATAACAACAACAAATAAAACTAATGCATCTATGATGAACTTAGAGAAACAAATACCAGTTTTCTCTCTCCTCCATTGTTGATGGTGCTTAAAGCATCATTTCACTATCAACATTTCACCCAAAACCAAGGTAAAATAACATAAAAAGTAGAAGATTTGGTTTATAACTAACCTATTTCCACATGTGCATAGTCTCTTATCTTAATGCAGGAAATGATGGAATTTGGGCCAAATAATTGTACCAGGAGCAAGGCCAAGCCACTCTGGCCCATTTGGGCCTGAGTAGGGTGGCGGCCGCCACCTATTACTGGCGGCCGCCAGGTCCATCTTGCCCAAAGTGACCCAGGCCACGTCATTGATCCGTGGGAGTCACCTCAAGCTCAAATCCTGGCCATTGCACACTAAGACGGTTTGATCCAAGGGCTAAGAGGAGTATCACCTGGATAGTGGGCTTTGGACACGTGGAAATCCCTGTCTAAAACCCTAACCAACCCTCAAACCGACTTAGGGGAGTAAGTGAAGACCATTGGATGAATGACGGTTGCAATGGATGGCTGAGGGGTGGCGGGCGCCAGGGTTTAGTGGCGGGCGCCACCCCCTAAACCATAACCGACCTCCCCTTCACTCTATAAGTACCCGCCTAGGTTTCTAGCACTATAAATAGGCTCCTAGAGTTCTCATTCGGAGAGCCTCACATCAGTCTTGACCATTTGGTTAGATTAGCACACTTGCTATGCTAGAAAGATTAGAGAGAGTGTGAGTGCCTCACTAGAAGAGGAGCTGGAGAGGAGAAGAGTAGAAGTCTGGAGAGTTCCGGAGTTGTCGGAGACCTCTGCTTCTCTCTGCTCTGTGCTTCAACTTTGGTAACTTAGTATTTATTTTATCTTCAAGTATTTATTTTCAGTACTTGTGTGCTCGTTTCATTGCTTGATATTAGTTTCAAGTGCTCTAGTTCTAGTACAGGGCTAGTAGTAGTAATATATAGATTAAGTGTGGTACTTTGGCTATATATTGCCAGTGAATACGGCTAGGCCCCCGGATATCTGTGGTAGCAAGCAGATGGTGACAGCCATGTGCGCATTGAATTCCACCACGTAGTTGGTCTAGTTTAACAGTAGGGCTCGTTGTGCTAGCGTTCAACCTAAGTCAGTGGTAAAGGCTAGTACGCCCACAGTACACTAGTAAAGAACTTAAATCACTAGAAGTCTAATAGAACTAGGATCTACCCCACTAGATAGTGCCCGTTCTCCTTCATCTATCCTAGATATCCTTATCCCCCTAGTTTCCTCAAAATCACTTTGCGTTCCTCGTGGATTCGATACCCCGGAATACTCTGAGGTGAAAAGCTACAACTGACAGCCGTGCGCTTGCGGTTTCTTCTGCGTGCCACCCGAGGTGTCAACAAGCTTTTCTGGCGCCGTTGCCGGGGAACGGTAGCTGATTTTTGAGACTAGAGTTAGGATCATCTTTACCCTCTCCGTATGGAGAACCAATCTATCTTCCAATTCGCAGCTCCTAAGAGTTCGTGATTAGAGCCACATTCATCATCACAACCTATATATGCCGATAGTTACGAATTGCGCCCTGACTTTATTAACAAAGTTCAGGAGAGCATATTTACGGGATCAGAAAATCCCTACACACATCTACGCGAGTTTGAGAAAGTCTATGCATGATTGAACATTTCGGGCATTTCACTTGACACTGTCAAGTGGAAGCTGTTTCCGTTCACTTTGACGGGAGCAGCTAAAACATGGCATGCTCGAACCGTGGAAAGTGCCAGAGGAGACTGGGGAACTTTATGGACCAAGTTTATCTTAACGTATTTCCCTGTCCACCGAGTGGTACAACTACGAGTAGAAGTGTTGACCTTTAGACAAAATGATAAGGAGACATTAGGGGAGGCTTGGGCCCATTTTATTGATTTAATCAATTCGGGACCCGATTTAGCCATACCCGATACAATGCTCCTTCAGCATTTTTATGTCGGTTTAGAGAAAGAGAGCGCCCTTCACCTTGATCATTCATCAGGTGGAGCGTTTCTTCATCTTTCTCCATGTGGAATGGAGGTTCTTGATAGAATTCTTGAGAATACTCTTTATACTGGAGTTTCTGATGAAATCCCTGATGAAGAAGTCGTAGAAACTCAAGATTCGACCGTAGAACAACAAGAAGAGCCCGAGTCTAGCTTGCTGGACTTAGCGGAGCCTATTCCGTCCACATCTGGGGAAGAAATTCTTTCAAAAATTTTGGGCGAGATAGAGGATGATGTGCTTGAGGATTACGGAAATGCTATGAACTACTCCGTTCAAGCTCTTCCATCCGACAAACCACTTCCTGAGTCTTCTGATGGAATCTATAGCCGAGAGCGTCTTTTGGAACTTTCAGCTATCATGAGTCATGAATTGACAATGGAAGCCGAAGTAACAGAAAACATGCCTCGCATAGATAATGTACCTAGCATAATAAATTGTCGAATTAGGGGAGAAAGAGCCTTTGCCTTTTATGACCCTGTCGTGGGAATTAATGTTCTTGCTAGTAATTATGTATCCAGAACATTCCCTGACCTTCAACGACAACCAACTAAACGGTGTTTAAGAGACCCAAATGGTGACATCTTGGAAAGTGAAGGAATCCTAAAGATGGTCCCCATCCAAGTAGATGGAGCGGACATGGTCTTAGATTTCTACATTTTCCATGTAGTTCTTTTTGACGTCTTCTTAGGACAACCTTGGTCCATACTTGCCTTGCAAGGACCATGTCAAGAGCACTTTAATGCTCAAATTGGTGAAAAAGAGTACTCAGTACCTTTCGTTCGTGCATTAAATTCTATTGCCGAACAACCACCAGAACCAGATCTTCTCGATCAAGCTAGAACCTCTACCCTTTATGAGTTGGCTCAGCCTGATTTTGAAAAAAATTCTGAGTTCTTTGTCGAAGAAGAAGCCGAGACAGATGAACCGTTTCGCTTAGATGAATCGGAAAAGCCATCTCGACCTTCCATAGAGCTAAAACCTCTGCCTGAAGGCCTGAGATACATTTTTCTAAACAATGACCCCGAGACTCCCGTAATCATTAGCAGTAAGCTATCTGAAGAGGAAGTCCGTAAGTTGACCCTTGTCTTAGTAAAACACCGATCTGTCTTTGGCTATTCACTTCAAGATTTAAAGGGAATTAGTCCAAATCTCTGCACCCATCGTATTCCTCTCAATCCTGAGATACCCCCTTCAAGAGAGCCCCAAAGACGACTTAATAACGCTATGCGTGAAGTCGTGAAAAAGGAGGTTCTAAAACTCTTGCATACGGGAATTATTTATCCAGTTCCTTATAGTGAATGGGTAAGTCTCGTGCAAGTAGTTCCAAAGAAAGGAGGCATGACAGTCGTTAAGAATGAGAAAAATGAGTCAATCCCTCAACTCACTGTCACTGGATGGAGGACGTGTATAGACTATAGGAAGCTGAATAAAGCCACAAAGAAAGATCATTTCCCACTCCCTTTTATAGATGAGATGTTAGAGAGATTGGCAAACCATTCCTTCTTTTGCTTCCTGGATGGATATTCTGGTTATCACCAAATTCCAATCCATCCAGATGACCAAAGTAAGACCACTTTCACATGCCCGTATGGAACTTATGCCTATAGACGCATGTCTTTTGGACTTTGCAATGCGCCGGCATCTTTCCAACGGTGTATGATGTCCATCTTTTCCGACATGATTGAACAAATCTTGGAGGTATTCATGGACGATTTTTCGGTCTATGGGAAAACCTTTGACGATTGCCTAGCCAATTTAGACAAAGTCCTCCAACGCTGTGAAGAGAAGGACCTAGTTCTTAATTGGGAAAAGTGTCACTTCATGGTCCGGGAAGGAATTGTCCTAGGCCATCGAATTTCAGAACGTGGGATAGAAGTGGATAAAGCCAAAATCATTGTAATTGAACAATTGCCACCACCCAATAATGTGAAAGGAATCCGAAGCTTCTTGGGCCATGTCGGCTTTTATAGAAGGTTTATTAAGGATTTCTCACAAATCGCTAGACCCTTAACGAGCCAGTTAGCAAAAGACGCCCCGTTTAAATTTGACGAGGATTGTCTACAAGCTTTCAATATTTTGAAAAAGGCTCTAACTTCTGCACCAATCATCCAACCCCCAGATTGGAATTTGCCGTTCGAAATCATGTGTGATGCTAGTGATAAGAAGCATTATGCTATTTCTTATGCTAGTAAGACCCTGACTGGCCCCCAGCTAAACTATGCAACCACAGAAAAGGAACTTTTGGCCGTAGTCTTTGCCATAGACAAGTTTAGATCTTACTTAGTGGGAGCTAAGGTGATCGTTTATACCGATCAATCTGCTCTGAAATATCTCTTCAGTAAGAAAGATGCTAAGCCAAGGTTGATCCGCTGGATCCTACTCCTTCAAGAATTTGACCTGGAAATAAGAGACAAGAAAGGAGTAGAGAATTTAGTAGCTGATCACCTGTCTAGACTACAAGTCAATAATTCGGACAATCTCCCAATAAATGACTTTCTTCGCGATGATACCCTTTTAAAAGTCATGTATACCAACCCTTGGTATGCAAACATCATGAATTTTATAGTCGCCCGCTATGTCCCACCGGGGGAGAATAAAAAGAAACTGCTATATCAAAGCAGAACGCACCTATGGGATGAACCATATCTCTATAAGGTCTGTGCAGATGGACTCTTAAGAAAATGTGTCCCCATAGAAGAAGCAACAAAAATCATAGATAGATGTCACTCCGCCGAATATGGAGGACACTATGGAGCTTTTCAGACACATGCTAAAATATGGCAAAGTGGTTTTTATTGGCCATCCATGTACGAGGACACAAAGAATTTTGTGAGACGTTGTCCTCATTGCCAAAAGCATGGTAACATTAGTGCCCGAGATGCTATGCCTCTCGTGAACAATCTCCAAGTTGAGTTGTTCGATGTTTGGGGTATAGATTTCATGGCCCCTTTCCTAAATCCTATGACGCCGAGTACATTCTTGTGGCGGTGGATTATGTCTCAAAATGGGTAGAAGCCATACCCTGTCGAGCGGCAGATGCTAAACATTCGAAGAAAATGTTCAAAGAAAACATCTTTCCTCGTTTTGGAGTTCCTAGACTAGTCATTAGTGACGGAGGCCCTCATTTCATAGATAAGAGCTTCCGACATTTCTTAGCTAGTCAAGCAGTCCAACATAATGTAGCCACTGCATACCACCCCCAGACAAGTGGACAGGCTGAAACGTCCAATAAACAAATAAAGAATATCTTACAAAAGACGGTAGAAGAAATGGGAAAGGGATGGAAACATAAGTTACCCGAAGCTCTGTGGGCCTATCAGACCGCCTATAAGACCCCAATTGGAATGTCCCCATACCAACTAGTTTATGGGAAAACTTGTCATCTTCCTGTTGAGCTTGAGTTCAAAGCTCATTGGGCCATTAAGAAATGGAACATGGACCTTGACCAAGCTAGCCAAAATAGGAAGATGCAAATTTCCGAACTAGAAGAATGGCGAGAGAAAGCCTATCATAGTGCCAAGCTCTATAAAGAGAGGACTAAGAGATGGCACGATAAACAGATCAAAAAGAAAGAGTTCAAAGTAGGAGATAAAGTTTTACTCTTTAACTCTCGTGTTCGACTTTTCGGACATGGTAAACTCCGAAGCAAATGGGAAGGACCTTTCAAGGTTGTTGCAACCTTGTCCCATGGAGCCGTCACATTGGAAAGTGATGATTGGCAAATCTTCAAAGTCAATGGACAAAGATTAAAAATGTTCTATGACTTTCATAAAAATGAGCTAAACGAAATTGATATAATTGACTTTGAAGTAGCTCAAGCCCATGACCATTAATAGATGGACCTAGTTTATCCTTTGTCCATTTCATGCACCTAGTCCATCCAAAACCCTGAGAAAGGCCTCTTTAGTCCCAACCATGCCATTTCAACCTTGGGACTTTGAATTTTAGGAGGCTTACCTTCTCCCGTTCGATGCCCGACGAAGGAGGAGTGGCGACCGCCACTCTCAACTGGCGGCCGCCACTCTCAACTGGCGGCCGCCACCAAACCCTAGCGCCCGCCACGCTAGGCGGCGGTTTAGAGGCCCCCTCCACGTGGCAACCAATCCCGAGCTCGGGAGAGTGAAAGAAGGAGAAGATGATGGAGTGTTAGTTCATCTAAGGCCTATCCCTCCACTTCTTCCCTCTTCTTAAAAGAAGAACTCCTTCTTCTTCCTCCATCCACCCATAAATTCTAGCCAAACCTCCTCCAAAACCATGTCATCCCCACGAAAATCCGTGTCCTACAACCCTCAAGGATCCGTCTCGTCCTCCACCAAAGCCATCATCCGGTCATTAACCGACGACGACATGGAGGCGCTTGATGTGCCTCCTTTAGCGATGGTACTGCCTGACGGAACCTATGTCGGGGGGACACCACCGGAGGGTGCGGGGAAGGCACCAGCCACCACTCTAGTGGCGGGCGCCACCCCTGCTGGGCGGCCGCCAGGGGTGAAGCTCCCCCTGACCTTGCCTCCTCTCCGTCTTCATCCTCCTCCGGTGACACCGTCCGGGAAGAAGTTGAGGACGTCCACTAGGCCGACCACAGGGGAGATCACCCCGAGGAAGTCTCCGGCCGTCAAGACCAGGGGCGATGAGACGCCCACTCCATCAAGGGTGAAATCCCAGGTCAGCTTTGGGTCGGATAGCCGCACCCTTAGTTACAGTCCCAATCCTAAGAGAGCTAAACTGGAGGTGTATGGCGTGAGGATGCCCGATGGGCATTATGAGAAGGTGTTGCGTGAGCGCGAGACGAGCACTCATGGGTCGCTCTCCGCGCCATCCGTGCACCGCCATCTCAACCCATCGCCGGTAGGAGTCCCCGGCGAGATGGAACACAACGGTGGTGAGGAGGGGTTAACCCTCGAAAAACTTGCCGCCGAGGTGAAGAAGCTGCGCAAGGAGAAGAGCGCCTTGGAGGATCAGGTCGCAGAGATGGCCCTGTGGCGGATGGATATGGAGGTGAAGGACCGAGAAAGCACTAGCAAGGCGACCAGAGGGGGGGGTGAATGGGAGCTCAAAAATTTCTTTCGAATCTTTGGCCAAATGTCCCAAAATCAACCCCAGAAAGCTACGACCGAAACCGTGATGCCCACGACCCTTGGAAGAGGGTGGATGATCCCTAAGATCACAGCGAGGCACCACAAAGTGATGGCAAACCAAACGGCAAAAGCAACGGAACAAATTCGACCCCAAAAATCAAGTCCCAAATGTAGATAGACGGCTACGTTGAGAAACTCCTAAATACCTATGCTAACAAGTAGCAAAGATACCTAGAGAGGTTCCTTGATCAACTCTAGGGTCAAACGTGCGGATACATGGGTGTATGCCGGGTCTCTGAGTGATGAGTGATTGTCAACTGGGATGATGCACATGTTCTTTGGCTTGTGTTGTGCAGGTGTCGAGCACGGATACAGTGATCAGAGGCAAGGTGAAGGTCAAGTTGAGACGTGCCGTGCCGATGGACCGAGAGTGGCGAAGGGCAGACGTGAGGCTTGGACTGAGGGACTGGTGGCCTGAGGATCAGCTGTGGTGGCTGGCAGCCTGGGACAGCGACGAGCGAAGACTTCGGTCATGTGTTGCCTAAGTCATGGACTTGGGGACACGTGTCGGTGGACGGGGTGCACGGGCGGTGCATCCCCTCTACGACGTCGGTTTGGTGGTAGAGCCAGAGAAAAACCATCGGGCGGACGGTTTCCAGGTTTGGGCCTCAAAACCTGGGTGCTGAGGGTTTCCGAGTTTGGCCACAAAACTCGGGCTGAGGACGGTTTCCAGGTTTGGGCCTCAAAACCTGGGCGCTGCGGGTTTGCTGAGTTTGGGCCTCAAAACTCAGATGCTGGTGGGCTGGTTTCCCGGTTTGGGCCTCAAAACTGGGGGTTGGCTGGAAAAGGCTGGTTTCCCAGTTTGGGCCACAAAACTGGGGGGGGGGTGCAGAGCGAGGGCGGCACGTGGCGACAATCGGGAGGTTGCGTCGAAGCAACGCTACGAGTTGTACGGGCGTGGCCGTCGGATTCATCTACCACCGAGTTGGTCCAGAATAACCTTAGGGTTTAGCTGGTTCGCTCTGTAATTAGAGAGGGGTAGAGTAGGAATTAGAAATAGGATAAGTAGGGGGATACACTATCCTCCCCAATCATCTCAGTTATTTGCTCTTTGCTTCTAGGTTTTCCTGCTTTCCCTCTCCCCTGCTGTAGCGAACCTGAGATCCACAGAGAAGAGAACAATACCTCTGTGCCCGTGAGATTTTGAGGAAGTGAGACCGTAATCTCACTATTGTAGCGTGTGGTAGCCACACGGTTGCAAATTCATGGTTGTGATTCGCGTTTTGTTCGTGTTCTTCGCGGAATCCTTTTTGTCACGTTTTTCCCGTTGATCAATCTCTTTGCTTGGAGCGTCTTTTGGAAATCCGTTTGAACCAAGTTGTTCTAGATCGTGTGGCACTTCTTTCCACCAAAGGAATTCTCCTCTAACCTCACGAGCTAGTAGATCGGTCAATTTTTGTTTTGGATCGGTTTTGCTCCCTTAGTCCTGGATTATTCCAATTCACTGATTTGGAGTTAGGTTCGAGCCATGATTCTTTTGGGATAGCTCACTAACACCCTTGGAACTCCTCATACCAAGTCTAGGCCTTAGTGCTTTTGATTCGGAGGAGATCAGGTGAATTTCACGGAAGAATAGCGCTGTTTCGGGACCATCGGACGCTGATCCTGGGAGCATCGGACGCTGAGTTCATCACCCCGGAGCGTCTGTTGCCACGTGTCACCTGACAGTGATTTTAAAGGAGCATCGGACGCTGACCATCGGAGCGTCCGTTGCCATCGGACGCGCAGGAGGTCGAGCATCGGATGCTACTGTTTCACTATAGCAGCGTCCGATGCCTATGCAGTAAGGTTCCAGATTTGCTCTGTTTACATCGGATGCGTCCGTTGGTTGGTCATCGGACGCTGCCAGCGTCCGATGCTGCTGAGTCTGCGCAGTTTCGTCCGCGGTTCGATCGCTCATTGTCGGATTTGATTTCCGTCTTTTGCGTTGGCTTTCTAGAGTTGTGTAGTGTCCCGCTGTGCTTCTCGGAAGCATCCACCCTACATCTAGGGTCGTGGACACTTGCAAGCTTTGAGGTTTGTTTTTGGGGTGATTCTCGGGACAGTGGCTACTAGTTTCTGAAAGGAAAATTTGAAGCTCCTATTCACCCCCCCCTCTGGTCGCCTTGCTGGTTGCATTCTCGGTCCTTCAATTGGTATCAGAGCAGGTTAAGGATCTTCCACCTTTGCCGGTTCTAGATCCATAGAAGGCGACATGGATCGCGGCGTGGGCAAACCGCCGTTTTTCGGTGGGACAAACTATGCGTATTGGAAGATACGCATGTCGGCCTATCTGCAGAGTTTGGGTCCTTCCATTTGGGATATTTGCAACTCTGCCGATTATGTGGTCTTGGCTGCTCGTGTCTCTCAGCTTCAGATCGATGAGCACGATGCCAATAGCCGAGTCCGTAATGCTCTTTTCTCATGCCTGAGCATGAGTGAGTTTGATCGCGTTTCTCACCTCGCTATGGCTCGGGAGATTTGGGCCACTCTCATGCGTTTCCATGAGGGAACCACTCAAGTCAAAACCCGACTCTACGAGTCGTTCAAGCGAGAGTATGAGAACTTTCGACATATGCCTGGCGAGAGCATAGAAAGTTTATTCGCTCGCTTTCAGGTGATTGTCAACAGGATGAGGGCTAACAAGGAGCTGTTGCCTTTCGACGATCATGAGAGGGCTTTGAAGCTTTTGCATACTCTTGATCGGTCGGTGTGGGACTCCAAAGTTCAGGTGATCATCGAATCACCTAACTATGAGACCCTCACGTGCGACGAGCTCTTCAGTAAGCTCAAGTCCAGTGAGATCGATGCCATGGCGAGGGCTTCTTATGAAAATCCTTCTGGCCCGTCAATAGCTTTGCTGTCTGGCTCTTCTGCTAACCCCTCTAGAGGTTTTGCACTCTCTTCTCTCTTTTCTGTCACAGAGGAGCAGCTGGAGTCTTTGGGGGATGACGAGTTGGCTATGCTCGCCAACCGGTTCTCGCGGTTCCACAACAACCGCATGAACCGTCGCCGCGGAGGAGGACACTCGGGATGCTACGAGTGCGGCGACCCCGATCACTTCATCGCCAACTGTCCCAAGAAGAAGAACTCATCTGGGAAGGGCGATCATGGGCACAAGTACGACTTCGGCAAGCGCAAGGAGAAGTACGTCCCCGCGAGGCACAAGTGGAGGGGCGGCTTCGACAAGGAGTACATCCAGAAGAAGTACTTGGAGAAGGCCCAGGCTGAGCAGCGTGCGTTCTTCGCCACACTCAGCGACGTCGACGGCTCAGATGACGACTCCGCTTGCTCAAGCAATGACGAGTCTGAGAAGAAGAAGAGGATCGAGGACAAGCTGAACGGTCTCTGCTTCTACGCCGATGACGACGGCCTCTGCACCATGGCCCTCGATGGCGAGCTGGAGACTCCTCGGAACAACGACGACGACGACGACACCTCCCAGGTATCTCTGACCCACGACGAACTTTCCGCTGAGGTCGAGAAACTTACTGTCGCGCTTCTTAGTCAAGATAAGCTGCTTAGGCGTGCCGCTAGAGAGCGCAAGGAGTTTAGGCAGAAGTGAGAGGATATGGTGAAGGAGCTTGATTCTGTCAAATCCACCGTGGTCGTTACTGATGAGGAGTGTGAGATGTGCACCACACACATGACTGACCTTCTCACTTTGAGGAGCAAGTATGCTGTGTTGGTAGGAGAGGTGGATGAGCTCCGGGCTAGACCCATGCTGTTGGGTGCGTGCAAGACTTGTCCTGTCTTGCAATCCGAGTTGGCAGAGAAGAATGCCAAGATTGTGTCTCTTGAGGAGGCCAACTCGGGTAGCACTTGTGTGACTAGGTGCGCTTTGTGTGAGGGTTTGGAGATGGAGATTGCTAACGTGAAGCATGACAAGATGCAAACCGAGGAGGAAAACACATACCTTCGGACCATCTTGTCATGGGTGTCTTGTGGTGAGCCGCAGCTCGGGATGATGATCTCCCAATTCAAGCGAGCTGCTGGAGGTCCCGGTGTAGGTTTTGCTCCGTGTGTTGATCTTTCTGCTTTTGGGAAGATTGGAGAGTCGAGTGGTTTGAACCCGAGTGAGAAGCCCAACTCCACCACTACTCCCAAGCTTACCAAGCTTCCACCCAAAGAGCCTCTCAAGCCTAACACCAAGGATGGAGTGTTTGAGGAACCTCCGAGAGCTCCACCCAAGAACCAAATGTGGCATCCCAAACCCAACCACCTAAAGAACAAGCTGGACACAATGCCACCCATCCAGGAGGAGCTTATGCCACAGAAGGGCAAAGTGACCCACACCCACCACCGTGAGTACCAACAACCCCCTTTGAGAGCGGTGAGGTACCATTGTGAGCATTGTGGGAGAGATGGACACTTGAGTGAGTTCTGCTTTCGGCGCAAGAGAGAGGCGCGCCATGCTAGGGAGATGAACAATGCGGACATGTACCATCCTCTCCATGATGTACATGCGCCAAATGTTCAGAGATGTGCTGCTAGGCCCAGAGGTCCAGAACCTCAAGTTCCCAGGCCTAGGCAGAGGAGAGCTTCGAGGAGAGATGCTAGGCCTAGAGGTGCAGTGCCTCAAGTTCCTAGGCCTAGACCTCGTAGAGAGCGTGCCCGGCGGGAGCCTACAGTTGTAGGCTATGGACCCCGTGGCGGTGGCTTTGTAGTTGAGCGCTTTCCTCCACCGCGTTTTGAGTATCGCGGTGAGCGCTCCTTCCCCAGCGGACCACGTTCTTCTAAACGTGGTAATCGCTTCCTTCGTAGATGTGCTAGGAATGGTTTTTACACTGACCGTTCTTTTGAGCAGCCGGCCCAACACTGGTATTCTTCCTACTTCACTAACCCCAGTGTTGGACCGTATGCTCACCCTATGTCTTTTTACTGATGTAGGTAAAATGATTGGAGAATGTTTGGTTGGTGGATTCCCGGTGTTCAAGGCACATGACCGGAAACGCCAAGTGGTTCTCCAGTCTTAGTCCTGTCGCCGGAAAGGAGTTTATCACCTTCGGCGACAACAACAAAGGTAAGGTATTGTCTCGTGGGTCGGTGCGAGTTAATGAGCACTTTGTGTTGCGCGATGTTGCTCTTGTTTCTAACTTGCATTTTAACCATCTTTTTGTTTCACAACTTCTCGATGATGACTATGAGATTCGTTTTAAACCGAATCTCAGTCGCATTTTGGATCCTCAGGGCAATCTTGTTTGTGGGATTTCGCCCTTTGGGAAAGTCTTTCGTGCGGATTTCTCGGAGTCTTTTGGCATTTCTCGTTGTCTTGTGGCTGGACCTTCTTCTTCTGATCTTTGGAAGTGGCATAGGAGACTAGGACATTTGAGCTTCGACTTGCTTGCAAGACTTAGCTCATTTGGCCTAATCCGAGGATTGCCCAAGTTGTCGATGGAGAAGGATCTTGTTTGCCACTCTTGTAGACATGGGAAGATGGTTGCCGCTCCCCACCATCCAGTGACTCAGGTCATGACCAAGCGCCCTGGAGAGCTTTTGCACATGGATCTTGTTGGTCCGGCTCGGGTGAGCTCGGTTGGGGGGAAGTGGTATGTGCTTGTTGTTGTTGACGACTTTTCGAGATATTCGTGGGTCTTCTTTTTAGCTGAGAAGACCGAGACTTTCTCCCTTGCTCGCAATCTGATTTTGCGTCTTTAGAACGAGTTCCCTTTGAACTCGATGCGAGCTATTAGGAGTGATAATAATTCCGAATTCAAGAATTCATATTTTGAGAAGTTTTGTAACTCTTTGGGCTTGGAGCATCAGTTTTCTTCCCCCTACACACTGCCACAGACGATGCTCGATGAGCATAGGACTCCTAGGCGATATTGGGCCGAAGCTATGAGCACTGCATGCTATATTTCCAATCGCATTTTTCTTCGAGCTTTCTTGAAAAGACCTCTTATGAGTTGCGTTTTGGAAAACTCCCCAAGGTGAGTTATTTTAGAGTTTTTGGTTGCCATTGTTTTATACTCAAAAAGGGCAACTTGGACAAATTTGAGTCTCGTTCTTCTGACGGTGTGTTTTTGGGTTATGGCACTCACACTCGAGCTTATCGTGTACTTAACCTTGAGACTAACCGAGTCATGGAGACATCCGATGTCACCTTCGACGAGACCATGGTTTGTCCTTCTTCTCGTTTTGAGCGTGCAGGTGATCATGAGGTTGGTGAGCCTCTTTTTGATGACGAGGACGAGGGTGCTGAAGGTATGGATGATCCAGCACCCCCTCCACCTGCTTTCCCGCAAGGAGCGGCTTCTACGACGACTCACGGCCCCGACACTTCTTCTTCCTGGGGGCCATGGGATCCGCCACCCCGAGCGGTACCTTTTGTACCCAGGGAGGCACCAGCTGCTGTTGAGGGGGAGATCACTTCTGCACGGGAGGCACCACGACACATCCAGCGCCAACACCCCCCTCAGTAGATGATCGGCAACATTGACGAACGGGTCACTCGGTCCAGGTCTCAAATCTCTCACTTTGCTCATTCTGCTTTTGTTGCTGATTTTGAGCCCCGAGATGTTGGACACGCTTTGACGGATCCGGATTGGGTCAATGCCATGCATGAGGAGTTAGAAAACTTTGAGAGAAATCGGGTTTGGGTTCTAGTGTCTCCACCTTCTAAGTGTCATCCTATTGGGACAAAATGGGTTTTCAAAAACAAACAGGGAGAAGATGGCCATGTTGTGAGAAACAAGGCCAGACTTGTAGCCTAGGGATATAGTCAGAAGGAGGGGATAGACTATGAGGAGACGTTTGCAACTGTAGCTCGTTTGGAGGCTATTAGGATACTCTTGGCTTTTGCTGCATCCAAAGGTTTCAAACTTTTTCAAATGGATGTCAAGAGTGCCTTCTTAAACGGCTACATAGAAGAGGAGGTGTATGTTAGACAACCCCCCGGTTTCGAAAATCCCAAGTTTCCAAACCATGTCTTTAAACTTCACAAAGCTTTGTATGGATTGAAACAAGCCCCTAGAGCCTGGTATGATAGGTTGAAAACCTTTTTGCTTGCTAAGGGTTTTAAAATGGGATGTGTAGATAAAACGCTCTTTCTCCTCAAGCAAGGCACTGATACTCTCTTGGTCCAAATTTACGTGGATGATATCATTTTCGGTGGTTGTCGGGGGTCCACAAAAGGGGTACCCCCAATCAACGCAAAACAAATAGGTTGAACCTAGAACACCAATTAATAGCAAAACCTAGCAAGTACACCCTTCTAAAAAGCCAACTCCTCGAGCCCCGGTACATAGGCCTCGAGCCCTCCGCAGCCATACATCGCTCCTCAAGACCCCACGCGGGGACATCGAGCCTCTCTGGCACGACAGCCTATCCCTCGAGACGCTTCACGCCTCCCTCGAGCGGCACGGACACCGGATACCAGCCCCATACTGCGTATTTAATGCGTTCACCAACTCCGGTCATGTCTTCTGGTGCACGGCGACGTGCGCCACAGTAAACCGGAGCCACAGTCAAATCTCGCTTTCACCTCAAGCATGGGCAAAAGGGCGCAAGTACAGCACTGTTGGGCCATGCCCTGCACTGTAGCGCACTCGAGCCTCATCTCGAGGCCTGATTTCCCGCTGTACACCCGGGCGTTCCGGGACTTGCCCATACCTGCGGGGGTTCGGGCCCCCCGTAGGCACCACCTCGAGGCCGGCTCCGCGCTCCTCGAGCCCTAACCGCTTTCACGCTATTGGAGGACAGGTACCCCGAGACTCGGAGGGACCCCGCCGCGTCCTGCACATGTCGGAATGGGCGCCGTACGGCCCCCACATCGCCACGCCTCCGCGTCCGCGCCCGGGAGGGAGGCCATGCTCCAAGGACGCCTCAACAGCAACGCCCACATCGGCTCCAGTGGCCCCGACAAGACAGGATTCCTACCCTTCGCCATATCAAGCGCTGTACATGTCATTCCTGTGTAACCCTGGCCTCCTCTTGCTCTATAAAAGGGACGCCAGGGCCCTTCGCGCGAGGGGGAACAACGCAAGAGAGAACAACGCACGAGTTCACACACACACACGAGTCTGGACTCCGGTCCACGCTCACTGAGCTTGTATTCGCCCCTGTACAAGCACTTAGGTGCAAGTAATACAAGAACCTCCTCCCCCGCTGGACGTAGGGCCTTCTTTGGCCGAACCAGGATAAATCCTTGTGTCATCTTGCATCACCATCCAGGAAGAGAGCACGCGATCATATTACTCGTTGGTGTCATACCCCCGGGTTCGAAACACCGACAGTTGGCGCGCCAGGTAGGGGCCTTCGCGTGTCCGAGTCGATTTCTCGTTGTGTCCTGAATGGCTTCTTCCGCTCCTTCGTTCTCGGCTGGTGCCGTCGTTTGGTTCGGGAGCCTCGAGTTCCTGGCCATCGGCAGCGGCAACGAGCTGACCCTGCTCTCCACGGAGAGCCCGAGCGGAGGGCGTGCCACGCCACCCCGCGCGGGGGGCGTGGCGCGTCGCCCGCACCACCACGCGTCGCCACCTCGTGAGCGGCGCCGTCGTCACCCTCGTCGCCAGGCACAGGCGGTGCCCGCGGCGTACGCCCACTTTCCCGCGGCCGGCGCAGAGTCCCCAGTGAGGAACCTGTCCGGCGCGCGGCCGGAGACTTCCAGGGCGCGTGCGCACTCCCCCAACGAGTTCGCGTTCGTCACGCGCACGGACCGGGAGCCTGGCCAGAGGCCCCCGAGCCGTGCTCCGTCGACACCACCTGGCCTCCTCCCGCACGGGGTGTACCGCACTCGGCGCCAGCGGTTCCCGTTTGGCCTCAACAACTCCGCGGCTGTCTACACCCACCGCCTCGACGAGCGCCGTCAGGACCGGACGGCCGCAGAGCGGGAGGAGCGTCCGGGCGTACTCCTACGAGCTACCACCGACCTGGAGATCGTTTACCCTAGGCACGTCGACCGCGGCCTCTCACGAGCGGTCGAGCCACCCCGTCGAGCCACCTTCGGGGAGTGGTACCGCGAGCTGCAGTCCCGGCACGAGCCAGGGCGGCGCGGCATCAGCAGCTCCGATTCTGATGAGTACGACTACCACGACCCTGACCTCTGGGACCCCACCAGGGAGTGCTTCCAGCTCGAGGGGGTCGTGGATGACGCCGAGGACGACGGCGACGACGACACCATGCCGTCGCTCAACCTCGAAGAGCCCAGAAACGTGGCTGCGGCAGGAGGATCACGCGTTCAGGGGAGGAACGAACCCCCGACACCGGCTGCACCATCTCAGCACGGCGACGACCGGGCGGCGCAGCTCGCGCAGCTGCGGGAGGCCATCGCCAAGGCTGACGAGGAGCGACAGCGCCTGTTGCAGCTCGAGAAAACTATAACACAGGAACCAGCCCAGCCTCGAGGCGCCGGTGTTCGTGGCCGCGCTCGAGAGGTCCACCGGCAGATCCTCGAGGACGGGGCACCAGCACGCCCCGAGGTGCGTTTCCCGCGAGCCGGGCAGAACGTGGTGGCGGCGGCAATGCTGCTCCATGATCTACCCGCCGTCTCCAACCCTGACGCCAGGCGCATGCTTGGGGAAATGAAGAACCTCCTCGAGACAGCCGCTGTGCAGCAGGCCGAGAGCTCAGCCTCGCGGCGGCGCGGGGCGGCCTCGGGGAAACCAGCAGACACGCCCCGCGACGAACGCGAGACGTCCGTCCACCAGCCGGACGCCTCTCGAGCTAGGCCAGTCCGGGAACGGATCGTCAACAACCGGCCACCTCGAGACCCCAATGACGCCCGCAACGACATCAACCGCCGGCGCAAGGACAAGGGGGCCCAAGAGCGTGGCTATAGCGCCCATCGAGGGGGGCGCTATGACAGTGACGAGGACCGGCAAGTCCTCGACCCCCCAGGCCCCAGAGTCTTCAGCCGGGCCATCCGCAGCTCAACCCTCCCCGACCGCTTCCGACCACCGACCAACATCGTGAAGTATGACGGGGAGGTCGAGCCCAAGCTCTGGCTTTCAGACTTCCGCCTAGGCTGCCAACTGGGTGGAGCGAAGAACGACGACCGTGTGATCATACGCCAACTCCCACTTTACCTCTCGGACACCGCCCGCCGGTGGCTTGAGGGGCTCCCGCCGGATCAGATCGATGACTGGGCCGACCTAGTCAGGGTCTTCGACGGGAATTTCAAGTGGACTTGCGTGCGCCCAGGCAACCCCTGGGATCTACGGCGTTGCAGGCAGGCAGCGGACGAGCCCCTCCGCGACTTTGCTCGGCGATTCTTGAAGCAGTGTCTCGAGCTCCCCCATGTGCCAGACGAGGACGTCATCTCAGCGTTCCTCGCGGGCACGACATGCCATGAGCTAGGGCGCTACCGTCCCAGGACGGTTGAGGACTTGATGGATCGTGTCACCAGCTTTGCCTCAGGTGATGAGGCAGTGGGGGCCTTCTTTGGCCACTCCACGGACAAAGGTAAGGCGGTGACCGCGCCGGAGGGCTCGAACAAGGGCAACGAAGCCAAGAACCGCAACAACAACAAAAAGAAGAAGAACAAAAGCAAAGGTCAAAAGGCGAAGCACGACGCCGACGACGACAACGATGAAGAAGTACTTATGGGCGCCCTCGACCACAAGAAACCTCGAGGCCCCCCTGACGGGGCTGTTTTCGACCAAATGCTCGAGGACCCCTGCCCATATCACAAGGGCCTCGTAAATCACAAGCTAAAAGACTGCCGACTGTTGAAGGGCTTCTACTCCAAGCTCGGCGACAAGAAGGAAGACACGCCTAAGGGCAAGGACAACAATCGACGCGACGACGGGGACGCGGATTTCCCCCCGGTGCGCGACTGCTTCATGATCTACGGGGGCCCGACCGTCGGGCTCTCGGCTCAACAGAGAAAGAAGGAGCGCCGGGAGATCTTCGCACTCCGCCACGACGCCCCCCGGTACCTCGACTGGTCTGATGCGCCGATCACGTTCGACCATGACGACCGTCCGGATCATGTCGTAAATCCGGGAGCATACCCTCTTGTCGTCGACCCCGTCATCATCGATGTACAGTTCTCCAAGGTGTTGATGGATGGGGGCTCGAGCCTCAACATCATATACCTCGAGACCCTCGACCTCTTGGGGATTTCGAGGGACCAGCTCCGACCCAGCGTTGGGGGGTTCCACGGAGTCATACCTGGGAAGAAGGCACACCCCCTCGGGCGCATCGACCTGCCTGTCTGCTTTGGCACATCGGCCAACTTCCGCCGGGAGACCCTCACCTTCGAGGTGGTCGGGTTCCAAGGGACCTACCATGCCATCATCGGCAGGCCAGGCTATGCTAAGTTCTTGGCGGTCCCCAACTACACGTACTTGAAGCTCAAGATGCCGGGGCCAAAAGGGGTCATCACCGTCGACACCTCTTACGAGCACGCGTACCACTGCGACGTGGAGTGCGTCGAGCGTGGGGAGGCCAATGTCCACCTTGACTCGCTCGAGGCCCTAGCAGCCCTGGCCACTGAGGAGGCCCCTGAAGCAAAGCGCCACGCTGGCACCTTCGAGCCGGCGGAGCACACCAAGGAGATACCCGTCGACCCGACCTCGACCAATGGCAAGACGCTGGCCATCAGCGCCGGCCTCGAGCCTAAATAGGAAGCAGTGCTCGTCGACTTTCTCCACGCGAACGTCGACATGTTTGCGTGGGGCCCCTCGGACATGCCAGGCATACCGAGGGGAGTCGCCGAGCACACCTTAGAGATCCAGGCCGGGTCCAGACCGGTGAAGCAACGCCTGCGCCGCTTCGACAAGGAGAAGCATAGGATCATCGGCGAGGAGGTGCACAAGCTTTTGACGGCTGGGTTCATCAAGGAGGTATTTCACCCAGAGTGGCTAGCTAACCCTGTACTAGTTAGAAAAAAGAATGGAAAAATGCGGATGTGTGTAGACTACACTGGTCTGAATAAAGCATGTCCAAAAGTTCCATTTCCTTTACCTAGAATTGATCAGATTGTCGATTCCACTGCGGGGTGTGAAGTACTTTCTTTTCTCGATGCGTATTCCGACTACCACTAGATTAGGATGAAAGAGTCCGACGAACTCGCCACCTCTTTTATTACGCCTTTTGGTATGTATTGCTATGTTACAATGCCCTTCGGCCTTCGAAACGTCGGGGCAACGTATCAGCGTTGTATGCAGCATATCTTTGGCAAACATATAGGCAAAACCGTCGAGGCCTACGTCGATGACATCGTGGTTAAAACCAAGAAAGTCGGGAACCTCATCAGCGATCTCGAGACCACGTTCGAGTGCCTCCGGGCCAAGAATGTGAAGCTCAACCCCGGGAAATGCGTCTTTGGTGTGTTCCGAGGCATGCTACTTGGCTACATTGTCTCACAACGGGGGATCGAGCCCAACCCCGAAAAAAGCTCAGCAGTCATGAGGATGGGCCCAATTCGAGACCTCAAGGGTGTACAGAAAGTGACAGGCTGCCTAGCTGCTCTCAGCAGGTTCATCTCGAGGCTAGGGGAAAAAGCGCTACCTCTCTACTGCCTGCTGAAGAAGACGGAACGCTTTGCGTGGACTGTCGAAGCCGAGGAAGCCTTAACCAAGTTGAAGGGGTTGCTGACTTCCGCGCCAATTCTCGTGCCACCACGACCAGCCCAGGGTGGCGATCCCCCCGAGCCTCTCCTCCTCTATGTGGCTGCAACCACTCAGGTGGTCAGCGCGGTCATAGTCGTCGAGAGGCACGAGGAGGGTCATGCGTTGCCGGTCCAACGGCCGGTGTACTTCACCAGTGAGGTGCTCTCCGAGGCCAAGGTCCGGTACCCGCACATCCAGAAGCTGCTCTAAGGCATCATCATCACGAGACGCAAACTCCAGCACTCCTTCCTCGCTCATCCCGTAATGGTGGTGTCATCCTTCCCCCTTGGTGAGATCATCAACAATCGGGAGGCCACAGGGCGCATCGCCAAGTGGTCCGCCGAGCTAATGGGGGAGGCCATCACCTACGCACCGCGAAAAGCCATCAAGTCGCAAGCGTTGGCGGACTTCGTTGCGGAATGGACCGACACCCAGCTCCCACCGGCACAAATCCAAGCCGAGCTCTGGACCATGTACTTCGACGGATCCCTCATGAAGACGGGGGCAGGCGCAGGCCTGCTCTTCATCTCACCCATCGGAGTCCACATGCACTACCTGCTACGATTGCACTTCCCCGCCTCCAACAACGTCGCCGAGTACGAGGCCCTCGTCAATGGGCTGCGCATCGCCCTCGAGCTCGGGGTTCGACGCCTCGATGTTCGAGGAGACTCGCAGCTCGTCATCAACCAGGTTATGAAGGCTTTGAGCTGCATCGATCCTAAGATGGAGGCATACTGCGGAGAAGTGCGCAAGCTAGAAGACAAGTTCTACGGCCTCGAGCTCAACCACATCGCTCGAAAGTACAACGAGGCCGCAGACGAGCTGGCAAAGTTGCATCCACGTGCGGCACTGTTCCCCCAGATGTCTTCTCAAGGGATATCTTCGAGCCATCCATCAAAATTGGCCCAGGGGCTGGCCCCTCGACGCCACCCCTCGAACCAGACATGGGGGCTCGACCATCAACGCCACCCCTCAAGAGTGACCCCTCGACATCTGCTGAGGCGATGCAGATCGATGCACCTACCTCCTCTTCATCACGACCCCTCGACTGGCGGACGCCCTTCCTCGACTACCTGACGCAAGGCGTGCTACCAGAAGACAAGACGGAGGCCCGATGCATCGCTCGAAGGGCCAAGACCAACGTCATCTACGGCAACGAACGAGAGCTGTACCATCGAAGCCCATCAGGAATCCTTCAACGTTGCATCCCCTTCGAGGAGGGACGCAGGCTCCTCGACGACATGCACTCGGGGGCTTGCGGCCATCACGCAGCGCCAAGGACCCTGGTGGGGGACGCCTTCCGACAGGGCTTCTACTGGCCAACCGCCATCGGAGATGCCAAGCGCCTGGTCCAAGCTTGCCAAGGGTGCCAGTTCTACGCCAAGCAAACGCACCAGCCCGCGCACGCCCTGCAGATGATCCCCATCACTTGGTCGTTTGCCGTCTGGGGGCTCAACCTCGTGGGTCCCCTCATGATGACAACAGGAAAGTACACGCATGTGCTCGTGGCCATCGATAAATTCACCAAGTGGATCAAGGCCAAGCCTATAGGCGACCCCACCTCCGAGAAGGCTGTCGAGTTCATCGCGGACATCATGCACCGGTTTGGGGTGCCTAACGTCATCATCACCGACAATGGCACCCAATTCACGGGCAAAAAGTTCACCAACTTCTGCGACGACAACAACATTCGCGTGATCTGGGCCTCGGTCGCCTACCCTCAATGCAATGGGCAGGTCGAGCGCGCCAACGGCATGATACTCCATGGGCTGAAGCCGAGGCTGTTCAAGACCCTCAAAATTTTCGGAAAGGGGTGGGCTGCAGAGCTCCCCTCGGTGCTGTGGGGCCTCAGGACTACGCCGAGTCGAGCCACCGGGTTCACTCCGTTCTTCCTAACCTACGGCGCCGAGGCTGTCTTGCCTACGGACCTCGAGTACGGCTCCCCTCGACTTCGAGCCTACAACGAGCAAACCAATGATGAAAGGCTCGCCAACGCCAAGGACCAGCTCGAGGAGGCCCAAGACGTGGCGCTCATCAACTCCGCGCGCTACCAGCAAACACTTCGACGCTACCACGACAAGCACGTGCGCAAGAGGGACCTGGCGGTGGGGGACCTCGTGCTTCGACGGCTGCAGGATAATCGAGGGCGCCACAAGCTCACCCCTCCATGGGAGGGCCCATACACCGTAGCTGAAGTGCTCAAGCCAGGAACGTACAAGCTCTACGACGGTCAAGGCAGGATCCTGGCGAACGCATGGAACATATCTCAGCTACGTCGCTTCTACCCTTAAGGGCCTCGAGGCCTTGTCCATTTTGTTGCTTTGTACAAACGCGTTGAATATGAATGAGCCAACTCGTGCACCATCTTTCATTTTGCCTAGCAACTTAAGGTAGCCTCGACCCTGCTATGCTCAGGGTCGAGCCTCCCTCGGGGGCTGACAGGGGGACCCCCCCAGACTCCGGAAAAAGCGCGTTTTCTTTTCAAAAAATTCAACACTCGTCTCGACTCGCACCTCGAGCATACTAGCAGCGTCTAAATCCGTAAATACCCCGAGCCTCCAAGAGTCGGGGGGCGTCGACGTAGACGGCCACCTACGCCCCCGGGCTACGGTACCCCACCTACGCCTCCCCTCGAGGAACTCGTGACGCGTATCAAAGGAACACGGACCAAGCCGGTTGAAGCTCGAGCTAGCGACAAAGAGAGTTGATCGAATAAATTTGAAAAGAAAACAACTTCTTTAATTAAACAAGTCATGTATACACATATTGGCCTCGTCAGGCCACAAGTAATGACACAAATTTTTACAAAGGGCCTCGATGCCCAAATTTGACACGCAGGTCTCAATCCTCGTCGGTTTGGTACTCCTCCCCGAGATCTCCCGCTGCGGGCTCGGCCTCGACGTCCGGGCCAGGAGAAGGTGGGCCACCTACACCGCTGTCCGCATCCGGAGGCAGCGCGTCCTCCTCGAAGAGCTTCGCGAGCGCCGCCCCCGGCTTGTCCACCTTCTCGAGGATCTTGTCGACGCGGCGATCGTTCCATTCCTCGTCCCTCCCCTCGATCTCAATGAAGCCCTTGGCGACAACATTGACCGGGAAGCGGAAGCCGGAATGGACGGCCGCGAGCGCCTGCTTGATGCCATGATGGAGAGCGTGCCGGACACGGTCCCGCGCGGCCGCGTCAAAATAGCATAAGGCGTCGACCAAAGCGTCGCCCCGAGCCACCGCGCCCTCTGCCGCGGCTACTGGAGCGACGCCCCACATAGAGTCAAGCCTGTCGAGGATGGCGCGCGCTCGTTCTGCCACCATGGTCTCGTCCTGGAGTTGCCCCAGGAGAGCCTGGTTCGTCCCGCGAAGCTCCTCGGCGGTCTTCTCAACCTCTGCGTAACAAACAAGAAGGAGTGAGATCGCGGCGTGACCAAAACCTCGAGATCAAAACAAGGCAAGGCATGAAAATTACCTTCGCAGTGCATGCCCAGAGCGGCGAGGTCGCCGGTAAGGCCCTCGACGCGCTGATCAAGCCTACGCTTCTCGGACAGCACATCGCGCTTTTCGGCCCTGAGGTCTTCTACTAGCTTGCCCGTCTCTGCGAGGGCCAGATCCTTCCGGATCACCTCTTGCCGCGCCGCCTCCGCCGCGGATCGAGCGGTGGCGGCCTCGTTCTGGGCATCCTCGGCCTCTTTCTTCGCCGCCTCCGCTGCGGATCGGGCGGTGGCGGCTCCGCTTTGGGCGTCAGCGGCTTCCTTCTTCGCCGCCTCTGCTTCAGACCGGGCGGTGGTGGCCTCGCTTCGGGCGTCAGCGACCTCCTTCCTCGACGCTTCTAGAGCGGTGGCAGCTTCCTCCTTAGCTCGGGCGGCCTCCCCTGGAGCCGCCTGGGCCTCTACCTGCGCTTCGTTGAGCCGGCTCGCCATTTGGGCATTCTGGCTCAGCTCAGCGCGGAGATCCTGGAGCTCCGCCTCCGCCCTAGCGAGGGCAGCCGCCGCCCGCGCGGACCTGTCCGTCTCCTCCGAGAAGGACCGCTCCGCCTCCGCCATGAGCTCGACCACCTCCCTGAAGATGGACTGCGCCTCCCGCGGGGCCCCCTGTTGGGCCGATCGCTCGACGTGGACCATGGCTCGGGGCGAGCTCGGCGCGTAAGGAAACGGCCACACCGGTCGATCGATCTCGACGAGGGGCAGGCCCTCCTCCTCCGGCTCGAGCGGTGTCGGTTGCGGCCCACCAACCGGTGGCACAGGCTGCGGCTCCCTCCGCCCCTCCTCCGTCTCCGCCCGCTGCTCCGTCTCCTCCCGGGGCGACGACGCGGCCTCACGTAGAGGCAGGGACTCGAGCGGTAGCGGATCGCTCGAGGGGTGTCTCGCCCCCAAGCTCTCCTCCCTCGCCGAGTCCTCCGGCGTATTGTCACCCCTGGCCGGGGCCTCGAGCGCTTCTTCCAGCGTTGAGCCCTCGACCGGAGGCGGCACCCGCTCCAGCTCGTCCAAGAGCTCCTCCACCGTCGGCACCAACGCCTCTCCCTCCTGCCCCTCCTCCGTGGGCCGACTCTCGTCGACTGGGGTCTCGGGGGCCGCTGACCCCCCGGCCTCAGACACCGATGGAGCCGCCCCTATCTCCGGTGCTCCCCCAAAATGGTCGTCATGGCGGGGGGAGAAGCAGCCCTCTCGGTAGGTACCACCGGAGCAGGAGGAGGCGGTGTCGCGACGGACGCGGCGACGGCAGGGTCGATGCCAGAAGCTGCGGTCCCTGCTGAAAAAGATAACGACGTTGTCAGAGTCAGGAAGATGCCTCGACCTCCGTGGTCGATGGCGGCGGCCTCACCAAGATCCGCGGCGGCCATCTGACTTCCCCGAGCCATGGCCGCTCGGGCCTTTGCCAGCCAAGCGGCCTCCCCAGCAGAGGAAGAAGCCGTACCTCGAGGTGCCTGTTCCACAGCAGAGCTCGAGGTCTTAGTCCTCTTGGACGCTGCGAGGTCCACCTCCTGCCAGGAGCACTTTCACCTAAAAACCATAGACGGCGCGCATCACAAAAGATAAAAAAAAGGGGGGAGTAAAACCTCACTACCAGCAAAATTGAAAAACACTACTTACCCAAAGTGACGACGGGCCTTCTTCCCCGAGCTGCCGGATTCACCCGGGGGCTTCGAGCCCGATCTTTGGCTCGAGCCATGTTCCCGAGCCGTCTCTGTGTGGCTCGATCGGGGTGAAGGCTCCCGGTGCTTCCCGTGGCTCGACCTCGATGGGGAGCCCTCCTTCTGCCCCTTGTCTCTGAGGTGCGACCGCTCCTCCTTCGAGCAGTCATCTCGGCGCCTTTCCCGGCGCGGGCTTCGAGACCTACTCTGGCGCTCGGGCCGGCGGTCGCGCCTCCCCACATCTGCCCCCTTCTCCCGGCGGTGGTGCGGCGACGGACTCCGGGGTCGGTCGCGACTCTGGTCGCGAGACGGCCGGGGACTCCAACCTCGACAGTCATGATGACGGGGGCTCGGCGCCCTATCATGCTGCCCGCTCCTCTGCGCCCTCGATGGCTCGTGGCGGTCGACCCCGGCATCCCCTCCGGCGTGATGATCACTCCTCGAGGTCCGACCCTTCTCGAGACCCCCCGCCTGGGTCGATGTGGCCGAAGCCTCCTTCTGTGCCGCGGCGACGGCGCCCCGAGTCTGAGGCTTCTTTGCGCCCGGGGGCGCGTCCGACACGGAGCTCGACGGACCTCGGGCCCCCGACGAGGTGGGGCTCGACGCCGCCTTCCGCGGCTGCGTCCCGCGTGATCCCTTCGCCGGGGGGACCTCCAGTATACCCTCCTGCACAGAGGAGCGATCAGCCCAGACGTCGACGACCCCCGCGCGCCTCAGACGCGCATCCATCCCCTCGTCATCACTTTCCTCCTCATCATCACTCTCCTCCTCCGAGCTCAAAGAGCTGAGCTCGGGGGACTCATCTCCAGGCTGCCGGTTACGACGAGCCTTTGCCAGCCTCTGCTCCCGAACCGAACGACGCAAGTTTTTGTTTTCTCTTTCTTCTTTCTGGCATCCTTGCTCTCCTTATCTTTCTGAGCAGAGAGGCGCCTCACCTGGGCATCCGCGGCGTCCTCCCTGACCGGGGGCCTCGACGCACGACAAGTAAACGCCCCCTGCAAAAAGAAGAAGCGTGACGAGACAAACCACAAGAAGAATGTACAAGGTTCGGAAAAGGAGAAAGAGGGAGGAGGCTCGGGACAGCTTAGCTCGAGGGGGGCTTACCAGGTCGAGACACCCCTCGTCGGGTGCCATGGCGACCAGGTTGGTGTACTCAGGGACGAACGACCCTTGGATCGTGATTGACACCTGGGAGACGCCCTCGTTCCGAGACAGCCTCTCCTCGGCCATCCTCGATCGATTTAGCGCCTCGAGCTGGGCCTTCGGCCCCATCTCGTGCATAAGAAGGGGGCAGTCCGCCAGCGGAAGAACCCTTCGCTAGTGGAACGCCCAGATGACCGCTTGAACGGTCAAATTCTTCTCGTCCACCAGCGTCCTCATCATCTTCATCAGCGGTACCAGGTGGCGTTGCCTGTTCGCCGCGACGCCCCAGGTCCACTTTTCCGGGCATTGAGTGAGGACACCGCCGGAGTACTGCGGAAGGAGACCACCTTCATTCCGCAGATAGAACCAGTGGTCGTCCCACCCGGCCTAGTTGGTGGAAAGCTTGTACCGCAGGTATTCGCGGGGGACATTGGCCGACGAGGACCCAGTCCTCGTAGTGACGATGAGGGAGCCCATGCGCACGAGCTGCCTCCCGCTGGGCTTCAAAGCCTTGATGAAGAGCTCGCTCCGGAAGAGGTGGACGAACATCTCCCAGTGCGGCTCGATCTTCAGGTACCCCTCGCACACCGCGGCGAAGATGGCGGCGTGCGAGATCGAGTTGGGGGAGAAGTGTTGCAGCTCCACCTCGTAGTGGTGGGTCAACGCCCGCATGAAGCGGCTCTGCGGAACACCGAGCCCCATGCGGTGGTAGCGCGTGAAGCTCACCACGTACCCCTCCGGCGGGTGCGGCTCCCGGTGATCCGCCGACGGAGTAGCCCACCACGCGGGTCCCTCCTCCGGGTTGGGACGGAGAAGCCCCTGGGCCACCAACGAGTCCATCTCGTGCTGCGTCACCTTCGTCGGGCTCCAGTCTTCGGCCGGCAGCACTTGCGTCTGGGCAGCCA
Source organism: Coix lacryma-jobi var. lacryma-jobi (assembly GCA_009763385.1). NCBI lineage: Eukaryota > Viridiplantae > Streptophyta > Magnoliopsida > Poales > Poaceae > Coix > Coix lacryma-jobi. The sequence continues at coordinate 131,671,685 of CM019828.1, forward strand.
TGACGATGGCGGCGCGGACACGAGCAGCGAACGGACGGCCGGAAAATTCCCAACCGACTAACTCGAGAGAGAGGGCGCGTGAAGGCTACGGCGGCGGTGAAGGCAAAGGCAAAGTAAAGGGTTCCTTTTCCCCTCTTTCGATATTTATAAGAGAAAACCCCGACGGGCGGGGTCTCCCACGACGGAAAAAGGTAACCGCATGCATTTAATGCGCCCACCTAACCACATCTCGAGCCGGTTGACAGGTACACGCGGCAACACCCCATTCGCTCAACTACTGGGGCCCCCCGCGGCCGCCGCTCCAACTTCACGCCCGTCGCCCTGGCACCACGATCTCCACTCCCTAACGGTTTCCGCCTAAAAAGGCGCGCCCAACGGCCAGAAGGATTCCAAGCGACGAAGGCTTCTTCAGGAAGGTAAAAATGGGCCCCGGCCCTAAGCCTCGAAGCAGCGAAGGCTAGCCCTCGATGGGGGTTCGACAGCCGGCTTCGAGCACTCGAGTCAGGGACACCAAGGGGCGCCACTCGCAGCATCGCTCGAGGGCCAAGCCCTCGAGGCCCCTCACGTGTATCCAAGGCAGGGCGCACGACGTGCAGTGAGATCCCCTCGGAGGGAGGCATCGAGCCACCGGGTCCTATCGAATGGACCCGGCACTCCTGCAGACTGAGCGCCCATGTTTTATGAGATCGCCTCCGGGCTACAGTCGACCCCTATCGAACGGGGCACGAGGTCTCACTTGGATTCCCCCGTTACCAGCTCACCGGGAACCTCGATACTCGCCCGCTCGTGGTAGTACGAGGCATCCCCCCTCGCATCCGATCGAAAGGACTCGCGGGATGACAAGCCAGGGCAATTGGCATGTCGGACAGCTTGAAGAGCCGGCCGGTCAGTTCAGCCTGGCTCCCCTCGACGAAAGAGGGTTAAGAAACTCGGGGGCTCGACACCCCCGAACCTAAAAATCGCAACTAACACTCGCACTCGCAAAAAGCCCACGAGGGAGTTCTAACCACTCCCCCGTGGCCTCAGGGGCTACACCCGCGGGTGTCGCTCGCACGACACCCTCGGAATCAAAATGACCAAGCCCTCGAGACCAGTTAGCTAACCCTCGAGATCCCAGTCGGAAGCCCCTGCTCAAGTGCAAGCACTCGACCAAGGGCTCGGGGGCTACTGTCGGGGGTCCACAAAAGGGGTACCCCCAATCAACGCAAAACAAATAGGTTGAACCTAGAACACCAATTAATAGCAAAACCTAGCAAGTACACCCTTCTAAAAAGCCAACTCCTCGAGCCCCGGTACATAGGCCTCGAGCCCTCCGTAGCCATACATCGCTCCTCGAGACCCCACGCGGGGACCTCGAGCCTCTCTGGCACGACAGCCTATCCCTCGAGACGCTTCACGCCTCCCTCGAGCGGCACGGACACCGGATACCAGCCCCATACTGCGTATTTAATGCGTTCACCAACTCCGGTCACGTCTTCTGGTGCACGGCGACGTGCGCCACAGTAAACCGGAGCCATAGTCAAATCTCGCTTTCACCTCAAGCATGGCCAAAAGGGCGCAAGTACAGCACTGTTGGGCCATGCCCTGCACTGTAGCGCACTCGAGCCTCATCTCGAGGCCTGATTTCCCGCTGTACGCCCGGGCGTTCCGGGACTTGCCCATACCTGCGGGGGTTCGGGCCCCCCGTAGGCACCACCTCGAGGCCGGCTTCGTGCTCCTCGAGCCCTAACTTCTTTCACGCTATTGGAGGACAGGTACCCCGAGACTCGGAGGGACCCCGCCGCGTCCTGCACATGTCGGAATGGGCGTCGTACGGCCCCCACATCGCCACGCCTCCGCGTCCGCGCCCGGGAGGGAGGCCACGCTCCAAGGACGCCTCAACAGCAACGCCCACATCGGCTCCAGTGGCCCCGACAAGACAGGATTCCTACCCTTCGCCATATCAAGCGCTGTACATGTCATTCCTATGTAACCCTGGCCTCCTCTTGCTCTATAAAAGGGACGTCAGGGCCCTTCGCGCGAGGGGGGACAACGCAAGAGAGAACAACGCACGAGTTCACACACACACACGAGTCCGGACTCCGGTCCACGCTCACTGAGCTTGTATTCGCCCCTGTACAAGCACTTAGGTGCAAGTAATACAAGAACCTCCTCCCCCGCTGGACGTAGGGCCTTCTTTGCCCGAACCAGGATAAATCCTTGTGTCATCTTGCATCACCATCCAGGAAGAGAGCACGCGATCATATTACTCGTTGGTGTCATACCCCCGGGTTCGAAACACCGACAGTGGTTCTTCTCACGCTTTGGTTGCCAAGTTTGCAGATACAATGAGCAGGGAATTTGAGATGAGTATGATGGGTGAGTTGACGTTTTTCCTCGGGTTGCAAATCAAGCAATCCCGGGAAGGAACGTTTGTGCACCAGGCCAAGTACACCCGGGACATTTTGAAGAAATTCGACATGGGTGAGGCCAAGCCTCTTACAACTCCCATGGCGACCACGACGGCCCTGGATGCGGACAAGGAGGGAGAAGCAGTGGACCAGAAGGAGTACCGGAGTATGATCGGGTCGCTGTTGTACCTGACGGCGACACGCCCGGACATCCAGTTCGCGGTGTGTCTGTGCGCGTGATTTCGGTCATCGCCGCGCACTTCTCACCGTCAGGCGGTCAAGCGCATAATGAGGTACTTATCCTTCACTCCTGAGTTCGGGATTTGGTATTCTGCTTCCTCCACCCTCTCCCTTTGCGGTTATTCCGATGCCGATTTTGCTGGTTGCCGTATTGATCGCAAGTCCACTTCTGGGACTTGTCAGTTTATTGGTTCTTCTCTTGTATCGTGGTCTTCTCGCAAGCAGTCTAGTGTCGCCCAGTCTTCCATAGAGGCTGAGTATGTTGCTGCGGCTAGCTGCTGTTCCCAGTTACTCTGGATGATGGCCACTTTGCGTGATTTTGGTCTGAGCTTTTCTCGCGTTCCTTTGCTTTGTGACAGCACGAGTGCTATTAGCGTTGCTAAGAACCCCGTGCTTCACTCGAAGACCAAACACATTGATGTGCGCTTTCATTTTCTGCGAGACCACTATGAGAAGGGTGATATCGACCTTCGCCATGTCGATACTCATCATCAGTTGGCAGATATTTTCACCAAGCCTTTGGACCAATCAACTTTTAATCGGTTGAGAGGTGAGCTTGGTGTGTGTTTCTCCTTTTAGATGGGGGAAACATTTTTTACTCTTGTATGATACACTGACTTTGTGTTTGTTAGTTGTTTTTGCTTCCTTTTGGTTTCTTCATGCATCTTTGCATTTTAGCATACGCTTTTACATTCTGAGCTTCATGAATATAGTCTAAAGAATGTAACTATGCTCTGTGTAGTCTTTGCACCGATGCTTTATGTGGATGTTGTAGCTTATGCTCTTTCTGATCACTGATACATACTGTGAGCTGAGCTATTTTTGAATGGTGAAATTTGATAATGAACTTAAAACTTGAAAATGTTCACCATCGAGATATGCAACTAACATGTGTAGGGTGTGTCGAAGTCACCTATGCTATTTATGTATGCTAGGTTGCTATGTCTCTAGTGTTGAGTCATTCACTTGCTTGGTATGTCATATTCTGTTTAAAATCTGAACCAAGTTAAGTGAATTGAAAAGATCGAGATGGGTTTGCTTGTTAGCACCTCACAGTTTTTGAGACTGTTTCTCATTGCACTTTGAGTTAAACTTGAGCTGTGTAGTGTATAACCGAAACTGTTGCTTTAAGCTTCCGATTGCTTATGCATAGGCTTCGCACAGTTGAAAAGTTAGGCAATAACAAGCATTCAACCTCTCGCAGTCACATGCTGATTTTTGGACTTTTGTAATTTCACCGCTGCAACTCCGATTAAAATTTGAAATCACAAGTATATGCTTCATTTTTCAATTGGTATCAGCATGATGATTGAACTGTGCTAGGGGTAGTTCACCTTGTATACATGATTAGCACTTGTTTGACTTCCTGTCTATACATGTCTTGTGCTATTTTGATGGTGAATACCTTTTCGGCTAAAAACTGCTCTTTGTGCTCTCATTTCAGACTTAGTGATCAGTTTGAGCCTTTGCTAGCACTCTGTGCATTTTCTGAGTCATCGGATCAGGACTCTGTAGAGCATCTTTGCACTCTTTTGAGTATAATCCTGAAGCTTCTAACTTGCATTTTGACTCATATGCATTTTGGAAGTAGGAGAATTCTCTGGTTGGCACATTTGGTGGTGCATTTTCTGAGGGGGAGCATTGTTTCTTGATTAGTGCATTTTCAACTAAGGGGGAGAAATTGCAAATCATTACCCTCCGTTTGAGCTAAGGAGGAGCTTTCCTGGTTGCTTGCACTATTCGAGGGGGAGTTTCTTGCTGCTTCCTGTTGGCCGTAAGGTTTTGCTATCGAGCTTTCTCTGCTAGTTGTGTTGAGCCTCTGTGCCTCTGTCTTGAGGGACTAGCTTTTGCTTCGATTTCTCGATTGGTATTTGCTAGCGGTGTTGAGCCTGTTCTACCTCTTCTTGAGGGCTAGCTTTGCTTTGCTTGGTCGCGTCGAGCCGTTGCCCATGTCTTTGGGGACCAAGTTGTCTTGCTCTTTCCATTTGACCTTCTTCGGCTTTGCTATGCTTTTGGGTCATTTGGTCGAGTTCTCTCTTCTCCTTCTTCTTCCTTTCTTCCTTCTATCATGATTTGTGTTGGTAGTTGACAATGCACTCATCAAGGGGGAGATTGCGGATACATGGGTGTATGCCGGGTCTCTGAGTGATGAGTGATTGTCAACTGGGATGATGCGCATGTTCTTTGGCTTGTGTTGTGCAGGTGTCGAGCACGGATACAGTGATCAGAGGCAAGGTGAAGGTCAAGTAGAGACGTGCCGTGTCGATGGACCGAGAGTGGCGAAGGGCGGACGTGAGGCTTGGACTGAGGGACTAGTGGCCCGAGGATCAGCTGTGGTGGCTGGCAGCCTGGGACAGCGACGAGCGAAGACTTGCGGTCATGTGTTGCCTAAGTCGTGGACTTGGGGACACATGTCGGTGGACGGGGTGCACGGGCGGTGCATCCCCTCTACGACGTCAGTTTGGTTGTAGAGCCAGAGAAAAACCATCGGGCGGACGGTTTCCAGGTTTGGGCCTCAAAACCTAGGTGCTGAGGGTTTCCGAGTTTGGCCACAAAACTCGGGCTGAGGACGGTTTCCACGTTTGGGCCTCAAAACCTGGGCGCTGCGGGTTTGCTGAGTTTGGGCCTCAAAACTCAGATGCTGGTGGGCTGGTTTCCCGGTTTGGGCCTCAAAACCGGGGGTTGGCTGGAAAAGGCTGGTTTCCCGGTTTGGGCCACAAAACCGGGGGGGTGCAGAGCGAGGGCGGCACGTGGCGACAATCGGGAGGTTGCGTCGAAGCAACGCTACGAGTTGTGCGGGCGTGGCCGTCGGATTCATCTACCACCGAATTGGTCCAGAATAACCTTAGGGTTTAGCTGGTTCGCTCTGTAATTAGAGAGGGGTAGAGTAGGAATTAGAAATAGGATACGTAGGGGGAGACACCCTCCTCCCCAATCATCTCAGTTATTTGCTCTTTGCTTCTAGGTTTTCCTGCTTTCCCTCTCCCCTGTTCGTGTTCTTCGCGGAATCCTTTTTGTCACATTTTTCCCGTTGATCAATCTCTTTGCTTGGAGCGTCTTTTGGAAATCCGTTTGAACCAAGTTGTTCTAGATCGTGAGGCACTTCTTTCTACCGAAGGAATTCTCCTCTAACCTCACGAGCTAGTAGATCGGTCAATTTTTGTTTTGGATCGGTTTTGCTCCCATAGTCCCGGATTATTCCAATTCACTGATTTGGAGTTAGGTTCGAGCCATGATTCTTTTGGGATAGCTCACTAACACCCTTGGAACTCCTCATACCAAGTCTAGGCCTTAGTGCTTTTGATTCGGAGGAGATCGGGTGAATTTCGCGGAAGAACAGCGCTGTTTCGGGACCATCAGACGCTGAACCTGGGAGCATCGGACGCTGAGTTCATCACCCCGGAGCATTTGTTGCCACGTGTCACCTGACAGTGATTTTAAAGGAGCATCGGACGCTGACCATCGGAGCGTCCGTTGCCATCGGACGCGCAGGACGTCGAGCATCGGACGCTACTGTTTCACTGTAGCAGCGTCCGATGCCTATGCGGTAAGGTTCCAGATTTGCTCTGTTTACATCGGACGCGTCCGTTGGTTGGTCATCGGACGCTGCCAGCGTCTGATGCTGCTGAGTCTGCGCAGTTTCGTCCGCGGTTCGATCGCTCGTTGTCGGATTTGATTTCCGTCTTTTGCGTTGGCTTTCTAGAGTTGTGTAGTGTCCCGCTGTGCTTCTCGAAAGCATCCACCCTACATCTAGGGTCGTGGATACTTGCAAGCTCTGAGGTTTGTTTTTGGGGTGATTCTCGGGACAGTGGCTACTAGTTTCCGAAAGGAAAATTTGAAGTTCCCATTCACCCCCCCTCTGGTCGCCTTGCTGGTTGCATTCTCGGTCCTTCAAAACGAGAAGTCCGGAAACCAAGCGAAGAAGCCGGGAGAGCAAACGCACAAAACCGGAGGCTTCGGCCAATCCGCGGACTGTCCGGCCCTGGGGTTCCGGACTGTCCGCCCCTACTGCGGACTGTCCGCGAGGGGATGGCGGACTGTCCGCCGGCCAAACACGAGAAACAGCAACTCTGCTGGAACCTCCCTGGACGTTCCCGGACTGTCCGCCAAGTACAACGGCGGACTGTCCGCGGTTCAAAAATCGCTTGCTCAACAGCGCGGAGTTAGGCCACTGGTCTGGCCGACCGCGACGCGTGGACTGTCCGCGACTGGGACGGCGGACTGTCCGCCAACTCCCAGTGAGGGCGATTTTGGTCGCCCTTCACCCAAATCTTCTCCAAATCGATTCAATCCAAAATCTCACCTTCCCAAACTTGGAGAGGATGATCACAGAGTAGTTAGGAGACTATCCCCAAGAAATCATCCGCTCAAATCAACTCAAACACCGGGAAATCAAAAGGGGAGGAGGATGAACCGAAAAGCGCCTCGAAAACGAAATCAACCCGATCTACTTGTTCGTGAGGAGTTAGATAAATTCCTTCGGTGGAAGTGATCTCCTTTCAAATACGAACAAGTTGATTCAAATGGATTTCTCAAAGACACAGTATAGGGAGAGATCGAGCGATGGGAAAAACGCGGAGAAATGAAGAACGCGAAGAACACGAACCAAAACGCGAATCAACACATCGATCTGCAACCGTGTGGCTACCACACGCTACAACAGTGAGGTTACGGCCTCACTTCCTCAAAATCTCCAGTACACAGAGGTATGGTTCTCTGCGGATCTCAGCTAGCTACAGCAGGGGATTGGGAGAGCAGGAAACCCTAAGTGCAAAGAGCAAATGACTGAGATGGATGGGGAGGTGGGTGTCTCCCCCTACTTATCCTAATTCTAACTATGCCTAATTCCCACTCTACCCCTAACTACTTACAGAGCGAACCAGCTAAACCCTAAGGTTATTCTGGACCAACTCGGTGGTAGGTGGATCAGAAGGCCACGCCCGCACAACTCGTAGCGTTGCCTCGACGTAACCTCCCGATTGCCACCACGTGCCGCCACCGATCTGCGTCCTTTTCCCGGACATCGCACCCCCGGTTTTGTGGCCCAAACCAGGAAACCAGCCTTCACAGCCAACCCCCGGTTTTGAGGCCCAAACCGGGAAACCAGCCCACCAAGCTTGAGTTTTGTGGCCCAAACTCAGCAAACCCGCAGCACCCAGGTTTTGAGGCCCAAACCTGGAAACCGTCCTCAGGCCGAGTTTTGTGGACAAACTCGGAAACCATCCGCGCCCAGGTTTTGAGGCCCAAACCTGGAAACCGTCCACCCGATGGTTTTTCTCTGGCTCTACCACCAAACCGAAGCTGTAGAGGGGATGCACCGCCCGTGCACCCCGTCCATCGACACGTGTCCCTAGGTCCTCGACCCAAGCAACACCGTGCCCACAAGTCTCTGCTCGTCGCTGTCCCGGGCTGCCAGCCACCACAGCTGATCCTCGGGCCACCGGTCCCTCAGTCCAAGCCTCACGTCCGCCCTTCGCCACTCTCGGTCCCTCGGCACGGCACGTCTCTACTTGACCTTCACCTTGCCTCTGATCACTGTCTCCGTGCTCGACACCTGCACAACACAAGCCAAAGAACATGCGCATTATCCCAGTTGACAATCACTCATCACTCAGAGACCTGGCATACACCCATGTATCCGCAATCTCCCCCTTGATGAGTGCATTGTCAACTACCAACACAAATCATAATAGAAAGAAGAAAGAAGGAAGAAGGAGAGGAGTAAAACTCGACCAAATGACCCAAAAGCATAGCAAAGCCAAAGAAGGTCAAGTGGAAGGAGCAAGACAACTTGGTCCCCAAAGACATGGGCAACGGCTCGACGCAACCAAGCAAAGCAAAGCTAGCCCTCAAGAAGAGGTAGAACAGGCTCAACACCGCTAGCAAATACCAATTTGAAAAATCGAAGCAAAAATGCTAGTCCCTCAAGATAGAGGCACAGAGGCTCAACACAACTAGCAAGAAAGCTCGATACCAAAACCTTACGGTCAAATTCTCCCTCGAATAGTGCACACAACTAAGACACTCCCCCGGACACAAGGAAGCATATGATTTGCAAATTCTCCCCCTTAGTTGAAAATGCACCATCAAGCACAAGGAACCAAGGCAATGTTCTCCCCCTCAGAAATTGCACCAACAAAAATGCCAACAAGAGAGGGACTCCCCCTTCCAAAATGCATATGAGTCATAATGCAAGTTAGCAGCTTCAGGAATATAGTCAAGACAATGTAAAGATGCTCTGCACAGTATAACTCCAATGACTCAACATCATCCACAAAATGCTAGCAAAGGCTCAGACTGATCACTATATACGAAATATGAACATGAAAGCACATTGAGCAGTTTTTAGCCAAAAAGATAGTCACCATCAAAATAGCACTTCACATGTATAAATAGGAATCCGAACAAGTGCTAAGCATATATACTAGGTGAACTACCCCTAGCAAAGTTCAAACATCATGCTATAGAATGAAACATACACTTGTGATTTCAGTTTTAAATCGGAGTTGCAGCGGTGAAATAACACAAGTTCAGAAGTTTAGCAGATGTGTGCGAGAGGTTGAAAGCTTGTCATTGCCTAACTTATCAACCGAGCGAAGCCTATGCAGAATGCAATCAGAAGCTTAAAGCGTCGGTTTCGGTCATACACTACACGGCTCGAGTTTAACTCAAATGTGCAATGAGAAACAGTCTCGATACCATGATGTGTTGACAAGCAGTCCCATCTCGATCTTTTCAGTTCACTAAAACTTGGTTCAATTTTATTGACAAGATATGAACAAACCAAGCAAGTGAGAGACTCAGAACTAGAGACATAGCAACCTAGCATATATGAAAAGCACGAGTGAACTCAACACATCCTACACATGCTAGTTGCATATCTCAATGGTGAACATGGACAAGTTTTATGTTTGTTAAGCAATTTCACCATTCAAAAATAGCTTAGCTCACAACATGTATCAGTGATCAGAATGAGCATAAGTTACAAGCATCAACATAAGCATCGGAGCATACAACATAGAGCATATTTACATTCTAATGATTATATACATGAAGCTCAGAATGTAAAAGCGTATGCTGAAATGCAAAAGGAAAAACAAAGACAAACGAAAGAGAGTCAGTCTATCGTACAAGAACCAAAATGTTTCCCCCATCTAAAAGGGGAAACACACACCAAGCTCACCTCTCAACCGATTAAAGGTTGATTGGTCCAAAGGCTTGGTGAAAATATCAGCCAACTGATGATGAGTATCGACATGGCAAAGGTCGATATCACCTTTCTCATAGTGGTCTCGTAGAAAATGAAAGCGCACATCAATGTGTTTGGTCTTCGAGTGAAGCATGGGGTTCTTAACAATGCTAATAGCACTCGTGCTATCACAAAGCAAAGGAACGCGAGAAAAGCTCAGACCAAAATCACGCAAGGTGGCCATCATCCAGAGTAACTGGGAACAGCAGCTAGCCGCAGCAACATACTCAGCCTCCGTGGTAGACTGGGCGACACTAGACTGCTTGCGAGAAGACCACGACACAAGAGAAGAACCAATAAACTGGCAAGTCCCAGAAGTGGACTTGCGGTCATTACGACAACCATCAAAATCGGCATCGGAATAACCACAAAGGGAAAGGGTGGAGGAAGCAGAATACCAAATCCCAAACTCAGGAGTGAAGGATAAATACCTCATAATGCGCTTGACTGCCTGACGGTGAGAGGTGCGCGGCGAAGACTGAAATCGCGCGCAAAGACACACCGTGAACTGAATGTCCGGGCGTGTCGCCGTCAGGTACAGCAGCGACCTGATCATACTCCGATACTCCTTCTGGTCCACTGCTTCTCCCTCCTTGTCCGCATCCAGGGCCGTCGTGGTCGACATGGGTGTTGGAAGAGGCTTGGCCTCACCCATATCGAATTTCTTCAGAATGTCCCAGGTGTACTTGCCCTGGTGCACGAACGTCCCTTCCCGGGATTGCTTGATTTGCAACCCGAGGAAAAACGTCAACTCTCCCATCATGCTCATCTCAAATTCCCTGCTCATTGTATCTGCAAACTTGGCAACCAAAGCGTGAGAAGAACCACCAAAAATGATATCATCCACGTAAATTTGGACCAAGAGAGTTTCAGTGCCTTGCTTGAGGACAAAGAGTGTTTTATCTACACACCCCATTTTAAAACCCTTAGCAAGCAAAAAGGTTTTCAACCTATCGTACCAGGCTCTAGGGGCTTGTTTCAAACCATACAAAGCTTTGTGGAGTTTAAAGACATGGTTTGGAAACTTGGGATTTTCGAAACCGGGGGGTTGTCTAACATACACCTCCTCTTCTATGTAGCCGTTTAAGAAGGCACTCTTGACATCCATTTGAAAAAGTTTGAAACCTTTGGATGCAGCAAAAGCCAAGAGTATCCTAATAGCCTCCAAACGTGCTACAGGAGCAAAAGTCTCCTCATAGTCTATCCCCTCCTTCTGACTATATCCCTGGGCTACGAGTCTGGCCTTGTTTCTCACAACATGGCCATCTTCTCCCTGTTTGGTTTTGAAAACCCATTTTGTCCCAATTGGGTGACACTCAGAAGGTGGAGACACTAGAACCCAAACCCAATTTCTCTCAAAGATCTCAAGCTCCTCATGCATGGCATTGACCCAATCCGGATCCGTCAAAGCGTGTCCAACATCCCGGGGTTCAAAATCAGCAACAAAAGCAGAATGAGCAAAGTGAGAGATTTGAGACCTGGACCGAGTGACCCGTTCGTCAATGCTGTCGATCATCTGCTGAGGGGGGTGTTGGCGCTGGATGTGTCATGGCGCCTCCCGTGCATATGTGATCTCCCCCTCATCAGCAGCTGGTGCCTCCCGGGTACAAAAGGTACCGCTCGGGGTGGCGGATCCCACGGCCCCCAGGAAGAAGACGTGTCGGGGCCGTGAGTCGTCGTAGAAGCCGCTCCTTGCGGCACAGCAGGTGGAGGGGGTGCTGGATCATCCATACCTTCAGCACCCTCTTCCTCGTCATCAAAAAGAGGCTCACCAACCTCATGATCACCTGCACGCTCAAAACGAGAAGAAGGACAAACCATGGTCTCGTCGAAGGTGACATCGGATGTCTCCATGACTCGGTTAGTGTCAAGGTTAAGTACACGATAAGCTCGAGTGTGAGTGCCATAACCCAAAAACACACCGTCAGAAGAACGAGACTCAAACTTGTCCAAGTTGCCCTTTTTGAGTATAAAACAATGGCAACCAAAAACTCGAAAATAACTCACCTTGGGTAGTTTTCCAAAACGCAACTCATAAGAAGTCTTTTTCAAGAAAGCTCGGAGAAAAATGCGATTGGAAATATAGCATGCAGTGTTCATAGCTTCGGCCCAATATCGCCTAGGAGTCCTATGCTCATCGAGCATCGTCCTGGCCATCTCTACAAGGGTCCGATTCTTCCTCTCTACTACACCATTTTGGGGCAGTGTGTAGGGGGAAGAAAACTGATGCTCCAAACCCAAAGAGTTACAAAACTTCTCAAAATCCGAATTCTTAAATTCGGAACCATTATCACTCCTAATAGCTCGCATCGAGTTCAAAGGGAACTCGTTCTGAAGACGCAAAATCAGATTGCAAGCAAAGGAGAAAGTCTCAGTCTTCTCAGCTAAAAAGAAGACCCACGAATATCTCGAAAAGTCATCAACAACAACAAGCACATACCACTTCCCTCCAACCGAGCTCACCCGAGCCGGACCAACAAGGTCCATGTGCAAAAGATCTCCAGGGCGCTTGGTCATGACCTGGGTCACTGGATGGTGGGGGCGGTAACCATCTTCCCATGTCTACAAGAGTGGCAAACAAGATCCTTCTCCATGGATAACTTGGGCAATCCTCAGATTAGGCCAAGTGAACTAAGTCTTGCAAGCAAGTCGAAGCTCAAATGTCCAAGTCTCCTATGCCACTTCCAAAGATCAGAAGAGGAAGGTCCAGCCACAAGACAACGAGAAGCGCCAAAAGACTCCGAGAAATTCGCACGAAAGACTTTTCCAAAGGGCGAAATCAAACACACAAGATTGCCCTGAGGATCCAAATTACGACTGAGATTCAGTTTAAAATGAATCTCATAGTCATCATCGAAAAGTTGCGAAACAGAAAGAAGGTTAAAATGCAAGTTAGAAACAAGAGCAACGTCGCGCAACACAAAGTGCTCATTAACTCGCACCGACCCACGAGACAAAACCTTACCTTTGCTATTGTCGCTGAAGGTGATAAACTCCTTTCCGCCTCGAACAACCGGAATCCACCAACCAAACGTTCTCCAATCGTTTTACCTGGGAGGTGTCGTCGTCGTCGTCGTCGTTCCGAGGAGTGTCGCCGCCGACCTCCTTGCCGAGGGCCATGGTATAGAAGCCCTCGTCGTCGGCAAAGAAGCAGAGGCCGTTGAGCTTGTCCTCGATCCTCTTCTTCTTCTCGGACTCGTCGTCGCTTGAGGAAGCAGAGTCGTCGTCCGATTCGTCGACGTCGCTGAGCGTGGCGAAGAAAGCACGCTGCTCAGCCTGGGCCTTCTCCAAGTACTTCCTCTTGATGTACTCCTTGTTGAAGCCGCCCTTCCGCTTGTGCCTTGCGGGGACGTACTTCTCCTTGCGCTTGCCGGAGTCCTACTTGTGCCCATGATCGCCCTTCCCAGAATGCTTGTTCTTCTTGGGACAGTTGGCGATGAAGTGGTCGGGGTCGCCGCACTCGAAACAGCCCGAGCGTCCTCCTCCGCGGCGACGGTTCATACGGTTGTTGTGAAACCGCGAGAACCGGTTGGCAAGCAAAGCCAACTCGTCGTCTCCCAAAAACTCCAACTACTCCTCTATGACAGAAAGAAGAGAATGCAAAGCAAAGCCTCTAGAGGGGTTAGCAGAAGAGCCAGAAAGCAAAGCCATCGATGGGCCAAAAGGATTTTCATAAGAAGCCCTCGCCATGGCATCGATCTCACTAGACTTGAGCTTACTGAAGAGCTCGTCGCACGTGAGGGTCTCATAGTTAGGTGATTCGATGATCGCCTGAACTTTGGAATCCCACACCGACCGATCAAGAGTATGCAAAAGCTTCAAAGCCCTCTCATGATCGTCGAAAGGCAACAGCTCCTTGTTAGCCCTCATCTTGTTGACAATCACCTGAAAGCGAGCGAATAAACTCTCTATGCTCTTGCCAGGCATATGTCGAAAGTTCTCATACTCTCGCTTGAACGACTCGTAGAGTCGGGTTTTGACTTGAGAGGTTCCCTCATGGAAACGCATGAGGGTGGCCCAAATCTCCCGAGCCGTAGCGAGGTGAGAAACGCGATCAAACTCACTCATGCTCAAACATGAGAAAAGAGCATTACGTGCTCGGCTATTTGCATCATGCTCATCGATCTGATGCTGAGTCACACGAGCAGCCAAGACAACGTAATCGGCAGAGTTGCAAATATCCCAAATGGAAGCACCCAAACTCTGCAGATAGGCCGACATGCGTATCTTCCAATACGCATAGTTCGTCCCATCGAAAAACGGCAGTTTGCCCACGCCGCGATCCATGTCGCCTTTTGTGGATCTGGAACCGGCTAAGGTGGAAGATCCTTAACCTGCTCCGATACCAATTGAAGGACCGAGAAAGCACTAGCAAGGCGACCAGAGGGGGGGTGAATGGGAGCTCAAAAATTTCTTTCGAATCTTTGGCCAAATGTCCCAAAATCAACCCCAGAAAGCTACAACCGAAACCGTGATGCCCACGACCCTTGGAAGAGGGTGGATGATCCCTAAGATCACAGCGAGGCACCACAAAGTGATGGCAAACCAAACGGCAAAAGCACCGGAACAAATTCGACCCCAAAAATCAAGTCTCGAACGTAGATAGACGGCTACGTCGAGAAACTCCTAAATACCAATGCTAACAAGTAGCAAAGATACCTAGAGAGGTTCCTTGATCAACTCTAGGGTCAAACGAGAAGTCCGGAAACCAAGCGAAGAAGCCGGGAGAGCAAACGCACAAAACCGGAGGCTTCAGCCAATCCGCGGACTGTCCGGCCCTGGGGTCCCGGACTGTCCGCCCCTACTGTGGACTGTCCGCGAGGGGATGGCGGACTGTCCGTCGGCCAAACACGAGAAACAGCAACTCTGCTGGAACCTCCCTGGACGTTCCCGGACTGTCCGCCAAGTACAACGGCGGACTGTCCGCAGTTCAAAAATCGCTTGCTCAACAGCGCGGAGTCAGGCCACTGGTCTGGCCGACCCCGATGCGCGGACTGTCCGCGACTGGGACGGCGGACTGTCCGCCAACTCCCAGTGAGGGCGATTTTGGTCGCCCTTCACCCAAATCTTCTCCAATCGATTCAATCCAAAATCTCACGTTCCCAAACTTGGAGAGGATGATCACGGAGTAGTTAGGAGA
The DNA here is from genome assembly GCA_009763385.1 of Coix lacryma-jobi var. lacryma-jobi. Classification (NCBI taxonomy): domain Eukaryota; kingdom Viridiplantae; phylum Streptophyta; class Magnoliopsida; order Poales; family Poaceae; genus Coix; species Coix lacryma-jobi. The sequence goes on from CM019828.1 coordinate 131,686,704, forward strand.
CTATCCCCAAGAAATCATCCGCTCAAATCAACTCAAACACCGGGAAATCAAAAGGGGAGGAGGATGAACCGAAAAGCGCCTCGAAAACGAAATCAACACGATCTACTTGTTCGTGAGGAGTTAGATAAATTCCTTCGGTGGAAGTGATCTCCTTTCAAATACGAACAAGTTGATTCAAATGGATTTCTCAAAGACGCAGTATAGGGAGAGATCGAGCGATGGGAAAAACGCGGAGAAATGAAGAACGCGAAGAACACGAACCAAAACGCGAATCAACACATCGATTTGCAACCGTGTGGCTACCACACGCTACAACAGTGAGGTTACAGCCTCACTTCCTCAAAATCTCCAGTACACAGAGGTATGGTTCTCTGCGGATCTCAGCTAGCTACAGCAGGGGATTGGGAGAGCAGGAAACCCTAAGTGCAAAGAGCAAATGACTGAGATGGATGGGGATGTGGGTGTCTCCCCCTACTTATCCTAATTCTAACTATGCCTAATTCCCACTCTACCCCTAACTACTTACAGAGCGAACCAGCTAAACCCTAAGCTTATTCTGGACCAACTCGGTGGTAGGTGGATCCGAAGGCCACGCCCGCATAACTCGTAGCGTTGCCTCGACGCAACCTCCCGATTGCCACCACGTGCCGCCACTGATCTGCGTCCTTTTCCCGAACATCGCACCCCCGGTTTTGTGGCCCAAACCGGGAAACCAGCCTTCACAGCCAACCCCCGGTTTTGAGGCCCAAACCGGGAAACCAGCCCACCAAGCCTGAGTTTTGTGGCCCAAACTCAGCAAACCCGCAGCACCCAGGTTTTGAGGCCCAAACCTGGAAACCGTCCTCAGGCCGAGTTTTGTGGACAAACTCGGAAACCATCCGCGCCCAGGTTTTGAGGCCCAAACCTGGAAACCATCCACCCGATGGTTTTTCTCTGGCTCTACCACCAAACCGAAGCTGTAGAGGGGATGCACCGCCCGTGCACCCCGTCCATTGACACGTGTCCCCAGGTCCTCGACCCAAGCAACACCGTGCCCGCAAGTCTCTGCTCGTCGCTGTCCCAGGCTGCCAGCCACCACAGCTGATCCTCGGGCCACCGGTCCCTCAGTCCAAGCCTCACGTCCGCCCTTCGCCACTCTTGGTCCCTCGGCGCGGCACGTCTCTACTTGACCTTCACCTTGCCTCTGATCACTGTCTCCGTGCTCGACACCTGCACAACACAAGCCAAAGAACATGCGCATTATCCCAGTTGACAATCACTCATCACTCAGAGACCCGGCATACACCCATGTATCCGCAGGAGGATCGGTTGACCATCCTCCGCAAGGGCTGCACCTCGAAGATCAAGCGTCTCTTCAAAGAAACGGGCTTCGAGGATCTCTACGAGACTCCATCAGTAGATTAGATTAGGTTTAGGGTGTCTAGTTAGGTTCTTTGTTTGATTAAGATTAATTGTTAAGTCTGCTTGATTTAAATTTTAGTTTGTTTAAATTTCAATTTAGAATATTTGTTTAGGAAATTCTTATAATGAATAAAAAAAGACACCCTTATTTTTCCCTTCATCAAGATTGTTCATTAAAAAAATAAAAATAAAAAGTGACAAAACTTCTAGTGTGGGGGAAATCCCCTCTTTAAACACCACTGTAAAACGTGCTAAAATGTTCAAAGCAGTAACCTGTTCTTAGCAAGGTAGCTACCACGCTGTTTGCAAGCCGTTTGGGCCAAAGCCCATGGCGGCCGCCAGGCCACTCTGCGCCGAAACACCCCCGGTGAACCCCTAAACCCGTGTTTTAAATTCTGTACAATTTGGATCACTGGATGTCTCGGTTTGAACTAAAAATGCCTTTTTGAGACAACTCTCACACTGAGAGTATACTCATGTAGTTCTCCTCCAAAATTTTGTTCTAAAAGAATTGAATAAATTTTCTCATTCCTTCAAAGGACATGGCTATATAGTATCTAAAAAAAGGAGCAAATGCTCTAAAAAGGACAAGTGTCTAAGTATTCAAAAAGAGCAAATGCTCTAAAAAGGACAAGTGTCCAAGTAAAAAAAAGAGAGATACATACAGCCATGATCCTTGGTAAGAGAAGAGATTCAAAAAGAACAAAGGAGTTGAGTTAGTCCACCTTATACCTTGGCTATTGCATGACTATATACTCTCCCATGATCCTAAACTTGACTTAGCAATAAAACAGAGATAGAAGTGCCTTACATTCTTTCCTTTCCCTATAAACTGCACATAAACCATAAGATAGACTCTGGCATTTCTTTTGCCATAAAGTAAGGATATACACCATGAGTGCCTTGAGATTTAAAGAGAGATTCAATGAACCATGATTTTCTTTTTGAAAATATCCTGAAACCCCAAGGTATGTAAAAGAGGAAAGTGTGTTTCTCGTATTTGCAAGCTATTTTATCTTTCAACCGCCATAGGTATGATTTATTAGCCACTTGGAAAGGTTACTAACATGAGTATAGGTAGTTGAACATCTTGTGTGAATGCTTAGTTCAATAAATTGTTGCAATTCTTAAAGTCCATGCTTGCTCGGGACGAGCAAGAGGTTAGTGTGGGGGGAGCTTATTGATGGTGCTTAAAGCATCATTTCACTATCAACATTTCACCCAAAACCAAGGTAAAATAACATAAAAAGTAGAAGATTTGGTTTATAACTAACCTATTTCTACATGTGCATAGTTTCTTATCTTAATGCAGGAAATGATAGAATTTGGGCCAAACAAGTGTACCAGGAGCAAGGCCAAGCCACTCTGGCCCATTTGGGCTTGAGTAGGGTGGCGGCCGCCACCTGTTACTGGCGGCCGCCACCTATTACTGGCAGCCGCCTGGTCCATCTTGCCCAAAGTGGCCCAGGCCACGTCATTGATCCGTGGGAGTCACCTCAAGCTCAAATCCTGGCCATTGCACACTAAGACGGTTTGATCCAAGGGCTAAGAGGAGTATCACCTAGATAGTGGGCTTTGGACACGTGGAAATCCCTGTCTAAAACCCTAACCGACCCTCAAACCGACTTAGGGGAGCAAGTGAAGACCGTTGGATGAATGGCGGTTGCAATGGACGACAGAGGGGTGGCGGGCGCCAGGGTTTAGTGGCGGGCGCCACCCCCTAAACCCTAATCGACCTCCCCTTCACTCTATAAGTACCCCCTAGCTTCCTAGCACTATAAATTGGCCCCTAGAGTTCTCATTCGGAGAGCCTCACATCAGTCTTCACCATTTGGTTAGATTAGCACACTTGCTATGCTAGAAAGATTAGAGAGAGAGTGAGTGCCTCACTAGAAGAGGAGGTGGAGAGGAGAAGAGTAGAAGTCTCGAGAGTTCCAGAGTTGTCGGAGACCTCTGCTTCTCTTTGCTCTGCGCTTGAACTTTGGTAACTTAGTATTTATTTTATCTTCAAGTATTTATTTTCAGTACTTGTGTACTCGTTTCATTGCTTGATATTAGTTTCAAGTGCTCTAGTTCTAGTACAGGGCTAGTAGTAAAAATATATAGATTAAGTGTGGTACTTAGGCTATATATTGCCAGTGAATACGGCTAGACCCCCGGATAGCTGTGGTAGCAAGCAGGTGGTGACAGCCCTGTGCGCCTTGAATTCCACCACGTAGTTGGTCTAGTTTAACAGTAGGGCTCGTTGTGCTAGCGTTCAACCTAAGTCAGTGGTAAAGGCGAGTACGCCCACAGTACACTAGTAAAGAAATTAAATCACTAGAAGTCTAATAGAACTAGGATCTACCCCAGTAGGTAGTGCCCGTTCCCCTTCATCTATCCTAGATATCCTTATCCCCCTAGTTTTCTCAAAATCACTTCGCGTTCCTCGTGGATTCGTTACCCCGGAATACTCTGAGGTGAAAAGCTACAACTGACAGCCGTGCGCTTGCGGTTTCTTCTGCGTGCCACCCGAGGTGTCAACATCCATGAAACTAGATCTAAAAGGGGCTAAAAAGAGAGGAAAAGAGAGGGGAAAGAGGGTGGAGATCACCTAGGTACCTCTTGTGGAGTACTTCTCCTCTAAATCAAACAAATAAACCTCAAAAACAAGTTATTTGGGGCAAAAAATCGGCAAAACTTCTCCCCCCGTTTTTGTCTAGAGGAAGAAGATGATCCGGTTCGTTTCTGCTGGCGGCGGCGGCTTAAATAGCCTGAAATAACCGAAGCGGGCAACGTAAGGAGCCCGCTGTGGTTAATCATCTTTAACCGCAGCGGGCGTCTTTACAAGCCCGTTGTGGTTCATTATTAACCGCAGCGGGCCACTAAGGACGCCCGCTGCGGTTAAATAAGATTAACCGCAGCGGGCTCCTTACGTTGTTCGTTGCGGTTAATTATTAACCGCAACGGGCGCTTCGGCGGCCGGCCGCTGCAGGCCGGCCACCGAATAACCGTGGCGGGCAAAAACTGTGCCCGCCACGGAGCCCATTTAGGCAACGCTGCGCATATTTAATTCTGTAGTAGTGGAACTTGCACTTTGAGACATACATATTTGTCCCTGCAAGCAAATATTAATATGTACACGTGGAACCAAGTGAGTTGTACCAAAAATCATTATGCGAATGTAGAACCGAGCTCACTTTATAATCAATAGTCATATCCGGAGGTGTCATGTGCTCATCACCTCTCCCACCCTATAAATTTGAGATAGACTTATATTTGGACATTGGAAAGTGGTGGAACGTTAAATTCCAAGCTAAATAGCCTAGTTTAATTATTGAATGGATTCCAATTACTTCGAAACAAAGAGATCCAAATGGTCCGTTAATGTATTTCAAGACACGTAGATTGAGATCATGAGTTGGATGTGACTGCAACCCAACACCAACATGCTAATAAAAATACCATGTCGTCGTCAAGAGGGCTGTATTTGGTTTGGCTGCTAGCAAGTAGCAAGCGTGGACCGACGGATAGTCACGAGAGGGGCAAACAGACGAGAACGGGAGATCAGGACCTCCCAACAAATTAACGTGCAGTGCATGTGTACTGAGCATCGAATATATAGCCACGAGGCCAAACGGACGATGAGATATGAGAACCGGAATTCAGGATCGACCTCGCAACAAATTAACGTGCGGTACCTCGCTCCTACTGCACACATCAATTATTTGCGACGTTCCCATTTTTCTCTCTGGTACGATGCGGCTCAGATGCCCATATATATCATCTACGCGCCCGTGTCTTTTCGTATGTTGTTGGCATGCATGCAGCCGATGATGCCGGGATGCATGCGTGCCCCCCCCGCCCGGCGCCAGCTGCTAGAAACCTCATGTGTGCCGTCAGTTAATACATGTATGCTTCGACGGCACAGAATATTGTCTCCAAAGTTTCTCTTTCCTAGTAGGATCGAGAAAACAATCTGCAGCGCAAATAGGCGAGAGAGGGAACGTTTTGTCTACATCTTTCTGCCGTTTGTACGTAACTTTCTAATTCATACTTTGCACGTGTAATATTGAAGTTGTGGGCCACTTTCCTACTCCCTCCGTCCCAATGAAAGTGTCGTTGGAAAACCGTGTTCCCCTCACAGACACGCTTTCCGGACGACACTCTCAATGGGACGGAGGGAGTATGTAGCTAGTCATACCAAAGAGAAACAAGACTGATATGCTCTGTCACCTGTCACTCTGTCAGGACAAAGTAGGCAAATTACATAAACCCGTGCCTAACAAATTAAATAGAGAGACCAGTCTATCTAATCTAGGGACGTGATATGAATGAAACTATTGAATGAAAAAGCAAAATAGTACGTGATATGACAAAGCTGACTGGTGCACATATACGACACATGTTTAGTGACCATGGCTCCTCCAAAGCATAATTGTAATTTTCGCAGCCCGTTCAACCTTCGAGAACATCATCCATGCAACCAAGGCCAATCTCAATGGAGTTTCATTTAAGTTTCATTTGCATTAAATGTGTTGCCACGTAAGCATTTTGATGACATGGCAGTGTATTTAAGAAGAGAGAGGAGAAATGAGTTTCATCTAGATAAAACTCTTTTGACACAAATACCAACTCTCTATGAGTCATGAAATTTAATGCATATGAAACTTTAGAATGAAATTTCCACTCTTAATGGAGAGTTTCATTTTATTTCATATGGCATGACAGTCTTAAAAACAACGCAATGAAACTCACCACTGAGATTGGCCTAGGAGCCGGGTCAACCTTCAACATGGCTCTTGTGTCACAGCAAATACTAGTGCGGTGTCAACAAGACCCATCACTGGGTCATTCTGAGCAACTGAAAAACACACCTTAGTCTTAGGGTGTCTTTGGCTGGGCTTCTAATAAATCTGCTTCTGCTTTGGCTTTCAAAAGCTAAAAATAAACCAACAAAAGAACACCATCCAAAACAACTTCTTCATTGCAAAAAATAGCTTTCACGTAGTTGAGAACCCACATCACCTCTCAAGTTTCTTCCATGGGTTGTGGGGGGTAAAACTTTTATCAAAATTACTCGTCTAACAATGGTAATGGAGCATACTATTTTTTTCTTTTTCCTGAATCCTATTATGAGCGAGCGAGAGTCCTTCTCTGCTCCGTTGTCTCCTGCCCCGCGGCCTAGGGTTCCAGGCTGACGGTTGTTTGTGGCTCGTCTTGAAACAATCAAGATGCATTGCTAAGAGGGTGAGTAGCCTATAAAAAATTCTCTACAAACTCAAAAATGCTAGAGCAAAGTAGTTATTAGTAAAAAAACCAAGCCTAATAGCCACTACTTTTCCTAGCTTTATTTCACCCCACCATGCAAGCCCCTACATAACTATAGTAGTAAAGGAATTCTATGCTAAAAACTCCACCACACAAGAGCTAATAACTAAATAAAGCTACTCTCTCTAGCTAAAGTACTGAACAAGCTACTCTACAACAAAAGCTACACCTACTAGATAGCTAACAAGCTAATACCTAACACAAGCAATGAATATGAATGCAAAGCACAAGTGTGGACCTCAATACCAAACCAGGCAGGAGAGATGACACAATCAATTTATCTCTAGATTAGGTTTTGTTGTTTGTGGGCAACTTAATCCATGTTGTGGCAAGTCTCATGGTGAGTGATTGGCCACAACTTGGGCGTCCCAAGAATCAAACACAAGGACCATTGCAAATAGCCACAAGCATTCCACCAGAGATGTTCTTCGCAATCTCTCGCGTGAACGAGCACAAAACCTCGTTACAATCAACTCTGTCGGATTTGTGGAAAACAATCACCACAATCCCCTTACTTGTCTTCCAAGCTCCAAGCCTGTTAGTTGACAGGAATCACACCAAGAGTAAAAAGAACATCAAAGCCATCACACTCAACTAGTGACACAAGATGCAAATCAATGAATGCAATGCACTAGAACACACTTGATCTCTCCCAAATGTGATCCAATGTGAGCAAAGGGAGTGGATTGTGTTTCTTAGCTTTTAAAGGCTATGATCATGTGTGGGTAGCGCCAAGAGTGTGGCCGAGGCTGGCCACAAGGGTTGTTTATAATCTCACCAAATAATCCAACTGCTGCCTAGTACCCACTAGTGCAAGTTTCTAGCACTCATCAAAGATCTGCCATAAGCACTGGAGAGAAGCCACTGGAGTTCCAAAAGTGAATCCAATGGCTAGATTCAAATGGTCCAAAAACTAGTCATTGCTAGTCACTCCAATATGGGCTCCGACGAGGACACCTGACAACTTCAGTGAATGCAACCTCTCCAGTAGAATCATACGGTGTGACACCTCCAATGCACATCACACCAACAATCTGATGAACGTTGATTTGGTCTATGCAAGTTTACAGCTTCACTGGACCATCCCTCTGATGACAACTCCAATGTCACACTTTGTGGGAGCAAATTCAAATTATCTTGAGGGCTGACCATCGCAAATGATTTTCTTGAGGGTTTGGCAGCCAAGGAAACAAAGACAAGATAAGATTTGAACAACATCAAAGAAATGCAATACCCCAAGAATGGTATTTATACCAACCACCAAGGGTATATAATTTCTTAAGGGCCAATGACCCCCAAGAATATATGTATAAAGTTACCTGTGACTAAGTGAATGTTTCTTTCTTTTTATTCACATTAGCAAATCTTGTAATGGATATCAAAGACCCCAAACAATTCCAAATCATAAAAGTAACTCAAAAGTTTTATATCTTGTCGAGTATTACGACATCGATTTAGGTTGTATCTCCATATGAGATCATTTGAAAGTTCAAAAAAAATCTGAGAACCTCAAACTTAATTTTTGAACTCTAAATAATTTGAAATGAAAACTTATCAACAACAAAGTTGTATATCTCTTCGAGCTACAACTGAATGCTCTGGTGTTGCTCTAGAGTACTGGCCTAGTGCGCAGACTTGAGTGAAGTTCATGTCAAGCACCTCGCCTTCCGGTATTGACCGAAGAGGTGCATATTTGTTGGAAACAAGTGTTGCCTCAGCTGCACATGTGATGTTTCGAAGTCTTCACCAGAGTTGTTCAGTGTAACCACCAGTGCAATTTACCAAATAATGGGGGCTTGAGAGGTAACATTCACAGGAGTGCTCAAGTGTGCCACCAGGCCACATACCAAAGTCTCGTACGGAGAGGTTGTTCCCATAATTGATACTGAAATTTTTGAAGTTTTCAGACTATCTCATATGCAGACACACCCTTTGTATAAAAAAGTGGAGCTCAACAAGATTCAATACTTTATATTCAAAACCTTTTTATTTGAAATCATTGAATGGTTTAAAATTTTAATACAAGATTACAACATTTCAATGAAATGTATATCATTCAATGTATACTCACAAATGAGTACAAAGTACAAAGGGAAATGATTTATGTGATGAAGGTCAATGGCTTGAATCATGTTTGACTAACCACCACCTGGTAGCAGTCCCCCTACACCCGACACCACCTCGACCAATGCCGCTGACCGCCACTCAACACCTTGCCTGACGTTGCTCTCCTCCTCCTCTCCCAGAATATAGCTTCTGTCAACGAAATATGGTCGATAGTCTACCGAGGGGTATGCCCAAGGTAGTGGATTGAGCGGTGGAGGCGTGCGAGACGTCAGCAAAGCGTAAACACAAGAACGAGAGACGGCGATTTAGACAGGTTCGGGCCGACAAGTCGCCGTAATACCCTACGTCCTGTGTTCTGGTGGCCGGTTTGTATTGATGGATTGGAATATGGCGTGTGATCCGATGGGATCTGAGGTGAGATGAGAGGGGGTCCCTGCTCGCCTTATATAGTCGGGGAGCAGGGTTACAGTTGTCGAGTCCTTATCAGATTACAAGCGGTTCCTTAAGGCAAGGAATCCAGATCTAACTCTAGGATCTTCCTTGACGGGCAAGGCTTCTGGAGGGTCCTTGACGAGCAAAGCGAGCTGGTCGTGTGCTGCAAGGCCTCGCGAGCTGGGCTGTCCTTGACGAAGGGCCCATGTAGGTCCATGGGGGTATACAGAGGTAATATCCCCACAGCTAGTCCCCGAGCACTTTGTATCCGTTGGCGACGATGTCTTGAGCTTGTCCGAGCAGGCGAAGTCGATGTCGGGCAAGTAAGTCTCGCCAGAAGGATGTAAGGTGCTCAAGAAATTTTTTGAAGAGCTTTCTTCTGGTGAAGTGTATCCACTTGGAGCTTGTAAGACTGTAAGGAACAACGAGGTCCTAGTAGAAGTCTGTACAAGTCCAACTTGACGGAGCGTCCTTGAATTGTCAGAGAAAAAGAAAATACATTCACCGCAAGGTGAAGTGTATCCACTTAGTCCCTGAGCTTGGTAGTAGGTGTTGAAGACACGTGGTGCCGAGCTTGTAGAGCATTTAGCAAGTGCCCCGATGAGCTGCCCAAAATTAGCACCCTGATCCGAATAGCATGGAGCGACTTGATGCACACCGGCGACGAGTGAAGGCCAGGCCAACGAGCCTGGGCGACGGGCGAAGATCAGGTCAATGAAACTGGTCGGCGATGGGTTGATGAACCTACGACCTTCTGCTTAGGAAATAGAAGATGGCGACGAATGATGGCGGCGACGAGCGGAGACGGCGACGAATGATGGCGGCGGCGAGCGAAGACGGCGATGAGTGAAGATGGCGAGGAGCGAAGGCGAAGTCCCCGAGCTTGGTCATTGGCGAGCGACAGTGGCGACGGGCAAAGGCGGCGACGAGCCTGGTCGACGACGAGCGACGACGGCGACGGAAGAAGGCGGTGACGAGCCCAGTTGACGACGGTGAAGACGACGACGAGCTTGGTCGGAGACGAGCGAAGGTGGCGAGGAGCGAAGGCGAAGTCCCCGAGCCTGGTCGGCGGCGAGCGACGGCGGCGACGGGCGAAGGCGGCGACGAGCCGGGTCGACGACGAGTGACGGCGGCGACGGGCGAAGGCGAAGTCCCCGAGCCTGGATGGCGACGAGCGAAGGCGAAGTCCCCGAGCCTGGTCGGTGGCGAGCGAAGGCGAAGTCCCTGAGCCTGGTCGGCGACGAGCGACGGTGAAGTCCCCGAGGCTGGTCGGCGACGAGCGACGGTGAAGTCCCCGAGGCTGGTCGGCGACGAGCGACGGCGGCGACGGGCGAAGGCTCTGACGAGCCTGGTCGACGACGAGCGACGGCGGCGATGGGCGAAGGCGAAGTCCCCAATCCTGGATGGCGACGAGCGAAGGCGGCGACGAGCCCGGTCGGCGACGAGTGACGGCAGCGATAGGCGAAGGCGGCGATGAGCCTGGTCGACGACGAGCGAAGGCGGCTACGAGTCGGGTCGGTGACGAGCGACGGCGGCAACGAGCCTGGTCGACGACGAGGGACGGCGAAGTCCTCGAGCTTTAGCGACGAGCGAAGGCGTAGTCCCTAAAAAATAAACATGGAGACCAGTAGTACATGATGATGTACAAATAAAATATGGAGAAAAACCAGTGGCGAAGGATGACTACAGTTTGACGAAGTCCCCGAGCTTCAGAGGGAGACATGGAGCATCTGGAGACGGAGATGGAGCCGGCCGCGGAGGCCCTGGTCGCCGATGTAGATCTTTTCGCTGCCTGGCAGCCATGGAGTGTAACATAGGAGAGTAGTCTGTAAATAGACTCTTGGGCGAATAGAGGCAAAACTTGTAGCGAGTCGGCGTGTTTCACATATTCCCCGAATTCCGCAGACCCAATAGCCGTGAGCCGAAGCGATGAACAGTTCGGCCTTGGGTTATCCCATGATCCGTAGCGTAGAGCGCAGAGCTCGTTTGCGCGTAGGAGTCAAGGGCGTCGCCCAAGGTACCACTGTTGTCATCCCATAGCGCAGAGGGCAGACGCTCGTGCACGTGTAGGGAGGTACCACGAACAGGGTCTTTTCCGAGAGGCTCGATCGTGGCGTGACCTGGGCGAATGGAGACCGTTCGTCGAGCGCGTGGGTAGCGCGAATGTGAGCGCTGAGCGTGTAGCCTCGGAATTCTCAGCCCAAGTTAGTCTTTCCTTCATAGCGCAGAGGGCGGATGCTCATGCACGCGTAGAGAGGTCGGGAATTCCCTCGGGAGAGCTGTTGGCCACCGTAGCGCAGAGGGCGGGCGCTCATGCACGCGTCCGATGGTGACAACAGCCCCGACTCTGAGTCTTCGTCGGCATCAGTCAGGCTGCTTGGAGACCGCATGGAGAACGAGCGTGTAACGGCGCGTATACAGGCACTAGGCGTATAGCCTTGGAGGTCTCAGCCCAAGCTTAGCCTTCCCTTCGTAGCGCAGAGGGCAGACGATCATGCACGCGTAGAGAGGTCAGGACGTCACTTGGGAGGACTACTGGCCGCCATAGCGCAGAGGGCGGGCGCTCATGCACGCGTCTGGCGGTGGTAGTAGCCCCTGCTCTGAAACTCCTTCAGCGTCAGCCAGGCTGTTTGGAGAGGTCGGCGAACGTCTGGAGAGGTCGGCGAGTCGTTTGGAGAGGTCGGCGAGACATTTGGCAAAGACGACAATGAGCCTGGTTGATGACGCTGGTCGACGACGAGCGACGACAGCGACGAACGAAGATGGCGATGAGCCTGGTCGACGACGAGCGACGGCGGCGACGAGCGAAGGAGGCGACGAAGGCGGCGACAATCCTTGTTGATGACGGGCGAAGGCGGCGACGAGCCCGGTTGACGGCGGGCGAAGACGATGACGAGCGAAGGCGGCAACGAGCTTGGTCGGCGACGGTGATGCAGTCGGTGATCCTCATGTTGGCCCAGTCGATGGCTTCGACCCGGTCGTCACGACGGATGGATCTTGGCGCGCGGGGCGCCGGCGCGATGGTGGACGGCGAGGTGTCCAGCGCAGGAAGCTGCGCGGGTTCCATGATCTCCGGAGCGAAGACGACATCGCCGATGGTCCAGATGATAGATCCGATCTGGAGGAGATGCCGGGCTCGTGGAGGATCATGGAGTCGATGAAGATGACCGCTTGGCAGATCATGATGTCGTAGCAGACACCCCCTACCTGGCGCGCCAACTGTCGATGAAATATGGTCGATAGTCTACCGAGGGGTATGCCCAAGGTGGTAGATTGAGTGGTGGAGGCGTGCGAGATGTCTGCAAAGCGTAAACACAGGGACGAGAGACAGCGATTTAGACAGGTTCGGGCCGGCAAGTCGCTGTAATACCCTACGTCCTGTGTTCTGGTGGCCGGTTTGTATTGATGGATTGGAATATGGCGTGTGATCCGATGGTATCTGAGGTGAGATTAGAGGGGGTCCCTGCTCGCCTTATATAGTCGGGGAGCAGGGTTACAGTTGTCGAGTCCTTATCAGATTACAAACGGTTCCTTAAGGCAAGGAATCCGGATCTAACTCTAGGATCTTCCTTGACGGGCAAGGCTTCTGGAGAGTCCTTGACGAGCACAGCGAGCTGGTCGTGTGCTGCAACGCCTCGCGAGCTGGGCTGTCCTTGACGAAGGGCCCATGTAGGTCCATGGGGGTATACGGAGGTAATATCCCCAGAGCTTCTCTAAAGTAGGTGGCTACCTAAACAAGAAAATCAAGGTCCTATTCAAGGCTTAGTGCTAGAGTCTGGAGATGCTCTTAGGTAGACGAGGTCAGTATTTTCCTAATGTCTTATTTGGATACCCTCGTATATCCACCTCAATCTACATGTGCTAGAGTGGAATTTAAACTAACTTACACTTCAATTCGCCTCAACATATATATGGATTGAAATGAATACACACAACTAGCCAAACAAGCTCTAAAGTGGTAAGATGTACATTAGAAGAATCTACCGATCTTTGTTCCCTCCTAACACGACAGATTAGGCATGAAGAAGATGACAGATGACCCATCTACCTTGCCTAGTTGTAGACAGGGGCGGATCCATCGGCGGGGCATGTGGGGCTCTCTAGCCCCCCTATGGCCACAAGACCCATGGAGCCCATTTAAGCCCCCTCCTATTTTTTTTTGTCATGGATAAACATTGAGAATGAGTTGAAACTGTCTAAAGGTTCAATAAGACCCTCTAATATTTATTCTGGATTAGCCACTAGATGCAGATCAAGGCACAATATTATATGCATAGCATATGGTTAAATGTTTCTTTTATAGAGCGCATACATGCCAACCCTTGAGGGTACGGTAAGTTTCAATATAACCCCACAATCTTATCAGCTCTAAAAAAACCTAGGGATTTCATAACAATTTTATTCCACAGATATATAGAACCACAATCAGCTGGGTACAATCAGCCGGGCCGTGCGTGCTGTGCATGGATGAGGATGACTACTGCATGGAACGATGGTCGATGCATGAGCATGACCACACACTATGCTTATTGAGCAATGAGCACTGCTGGTAGCTACTTGCGATTCTCGATGGTGGGGCGAACGTTGAGCGTGATCTTGGCGGCTGTGCGCGGCACGATAACGACGTCGACGGTTTTGTCGTCCTCGGCGTCGATTTCGAACAGCACGTCGGTGATGCAGAGGGAGACCTTCCCCTTCCGCGACCCGCCGGCGCCGGAGCCCGGCACGACGGCGAAGCTCCCGGCGTACTCCTTGTACTGCGGGCCCACCAGCAGCGCCTTGTCGGCGGGCACGTTGATGGCGACGTCGAACTTGTTGTTCAACTGGGGGTCGAACTCGATGCCGTCGATGACCAGCAGCTGCTCCTTCCCGGGCTCCCTGGCCGGCACGGCCACGCCCGGCACCTCCACGACCTGGCCCTTGCTGAGGGCGACCGGGAACGCCGGCGCCGCCTTCCGCGCCGACGGCCTCGGCGGGCTGTCCTTGCCGTGGGGCACCAGCGCCGTGATCTTGCAGCGCAGCCACGGCAGGTCGGTGTCGTCGGCGTACGTGTAGCCGAGGTCGCGCGTGTTGAGGACGTCGCGGAACGAGATGCGCACCTTCCGCGGGTTCTCGACGTTGTCGTAGAAGACGAAGCTGGCGTCGAGCCAGTCCGCGTCGGCGATGCCGTCCCCGCCGCCGAGCCTGGTGGACCAGAGGTGCCACATGCGGTCCACGTTGGAGTGGTGCGAGTAGAAAAGCGGGTCGCGCCCCGCCGACCCCAGGAACCCCATGTCGTTCTGGCAGCTGAAGCCGCCTCTGGTGTGGTTCGGCACGCCGCCGGAGGCCTCGCTGCAGGTCGCCGACGGAGGCGTCGGCCCCGCCTTGCCGACCCAGACGTGCACGGAGGTGTGCACCATCCGCTCCAGCGAACCCATGCTGCTCTTGCTTGACCCGATGTCGGTGCAGTACTTCTCGCCCAGGAACGTCTCCGGCCCCTTGCGTACTTGCTGGTTGTATACGGTGCACAGGTTCTTGTTAACAAGCGCCAAGTATTTTTCGTCCTTTGGGCCCTTGAAAGGGATGGGCGCCTTATCCTTGTCGTTGAGGTAGTCTAGGTCGATGAGCGCGTCGAGGTTCGCCGTGTTCCGGTTGGGGTCGTAGAGCGGGTTGGCGAAGGAGTCCTTGAAGAGGGCCGGCACCACCATGCCGGCCGGCGTGTCCCAGTTCCAGAAGGGCAGCGCGAAGGTGTCGTCTCCGATGAGCTGGCCGAGGGCGCGCTCGTAGAAGTAGATGTACATGCGGTGCCACGGCGCGAAGAGCCACGAGAAGTGCACGTCGAACTGCCGCGGGTCCTTGGCCGCCGGGTCGTACCGGTAGTGCGCGTCGCAGTAGGCCTCGTGGATGGCCGCCTGCGCCGCGAAGCTCAGCGGGTTGTCCGCCGGCAGCGCCTTCATCTTGCCGACGGCCTCCTTGTACTTCTCCTGGTATTCACGGCTCAGGAGATGCACCGGCCGCCGGACGCGCGTTATCTTGCCCTCCGGCGTGAAGTCCGCCACGGGGACCGGCGACACCAGAGGGCACGGCAGCACGCCTTGCGTGTCCGTGCACTGCACGGTCTTGTCGTTCACCTTGTCGGCCCTGGAGCAGTCGGCGTCCGCGACGCCCGGGTACCAGGCGAGCCCGGCGGCGACACCGGACAGCCCGTTGAGCATCACGTCCCGCCGGGGCAGCCACAGGAGGCCGTCATTACTGTCGCCGCCGCCGCCACTGGCCCTGCACGACACCGTGCGCCGCTGCCGGAACCTGGCGGTGGCGGTCTTCTTGGACGGGCATGCAGAGGGCGCCGAGACGACAGGGCTGGAGGTGGCGCAGGCGCTCGCCATGGACCCGTTCATGTCTACGAGACTACGAGATTGCAGTTGTCTGGATTTGGACGTTGATTGCCACGCACATCCATCGACGCCCAAAGGCCAGTGTATATAGTGGAACTGACCAATTATTTGCCCTCTGATTGCTCGCTCCATATTTTTTTTTGAACCTCCGATCCCCTGCATCTCCATCATCGATCTTGGTTCGTTCCTGTTGTTTTCTATCTACCTGTAGCAATTTGCATCTGCGGGTACGGTCTGGAAAACTTTGATGTCATCATGGATTGATAGATATGCACAAAATCATGATTTACATCCTCACCCACACGCTACCAACAGGTAAAAGGTAAATAATGCATAGCAGTATGTCCATGCAGCCAACCAAAAGAGGTAATTATTACATCCACAGGGTCACTCCATCGGGTCCATCCACATGTGTTTGGTCTCATTACATCCACAGGGTCACTCCATCGGGTCCATCCACATGTGTTTGGTCTCAACATCTAACTATGGGTGTGATTGGTTGTAGTAGTTAGCTTCATCCATGATGGTCAGGCTATGCATGACCAAAGGAGCCTGGTTGAGCTTGTATATGTGGTCATGTTTGGTTGTCTTTAGTGTTGGCCCAGTACGAAACGAAATCGTGTTTGGTTACATGTATGGATCAAAGTTTCACTACTGCACACAGCTTAACCGCAGCGGGCCTTTTGACTTTACTGCAGCGGGCAACAACGTCTGCTATGGTGCTAAGGCCACGGTTAATCGTGGCAAGTACTGCAGCGGGCGCAGTGGTCCGCTGCGGTAAAAGACTTAACCGCGCAGCGGACAACATAAAATGTCTGCTGTGGTTAATCACATTTACTGCAGCGGGCAACATAACGCGTTCGTTACAGTAAATATTCCCGCTGCGGTAGATACATTTAACCGCAACGGGCACTTTATGTTGCCCGCCACGGTTATTAATTTTGGATTAAAAAAATAAATAATGTAGCGAGCAGAAACACAGGATATGAATTCAAATCAATTGCAGTTTTATTAATTCCAGATTTCAAACAGACAGATATATATGCATATATAAACCATTCATACATAATATACAAAGCCACTTAGTTGTTCTTGTCATCATATACACATTGACTTAGTTGTTTTCAATTTGAAATTACAATTCATAGTTCAACTTGATGAGCGTAATGTCTGGGACGAAGCATTGTGTTCCATTTTCGGAGCTTCTCGTACTGGGGTAGCAACGCCAGCTCGGACTCGTTGTCGAAGAATGTTTCTCCTTCGAGAATGCATTTCTCCATTACAAACTTGCATATGTCCGCCTTGACTTGTTTAAAGCACATCTTGTGACTCTACTTCTCTCCCCAATACTTGACACCTTCCTTGAGCTTCCTCTAGCTGTTGGTGTACTCCTTGCTTTCCCTTAGCAACTCGCAGGTGTACAAGCCACATGCCTTCGATCCCAGCGGCTGTTTGGCGCACTGCACGATTGATACACAAGCATTAGAACCCATATGTATGAAACATGATTCAACCTTCGATGTCCTCGCTGTTACATAGGACTTCCAACCCTCCTGCCTTAGGTGCCTGGCCGGGTTGTAGGTTGGGATGGTCCAATTCTAAATGTTTCTGATCGAGAACGTTCCAAAGCGGGGTCACGACCACATAGTCTTCAGGCATGTCTTCTTTGTTGAAGTCGTGGATCTCGTGGGCTGGAAGTAAGCATCCCTCGACCACGTACATCTTCTTGGACCTTCCGAACGGGATCAGGAGTTGGACGTGCTGGTTTTCCTAGATGTTCTCGTTCGAGATCCTTGGCCAATCCTCGTTCATCGGCACTAATATTTTCTTTTCCTTTGCTTGAGGATTGGGCAGACCATGGTTGTGAAACATCTTTGACCTCATCGCGACCATCTCCGGGTCGTTGCTCGTGAAGGCTTCCTTTATTGAGCTTTTGATCATTTTGCCAACGCCTTCATTGTAGCCCTTCTTATATAGCTCATCTTTATACCTCTGCCTGGACTTGTACGTGGTCGCGTCGGATTGCCACGACTCAACCGATTTCTAGCTCAACTTCGACCCGACACCACGAACACGGCCGCAGTGTTCGGGGGTTCCCAGGACCTCGGTCAGCAAGTCGTGGCCCCGACGGACCAAGATGTTGTACTTATGTTTTGCTTTCTCCATCATAGTCTTCTCGATGTCCTCGAGGTGGGGCTCGTTAAACTTGGTCACAACGGGCATTATTAGGGCCTATTGTAGTTCCCGCTGCGGTTAATAGGTATTACCGTAGCGGGCGCTTACGATGCTCACTGCGGTTATTCACCAGGGGACATTAACTTATTATTAATAATAATTAATAATAACTTAAGAATAAGTTAATAAGTTAATAATAACTTATTAATACTAACTTATTATTATTAATAATAACTTTTTATTAATAATTTTTTCATAAGTTAACTTTTTCATATTATTATAAAATGATATTAAGTTAACTTCCACTACTTTATTACATAGACGTGTGGCATATATACATCTCATTTTGGTGCTGGCGCTTTCACGGACCGCTTCTCACCATCGGGACGGGCCCAGGGTTTCATACCGCTCTTGTTGCAACGGTCCTCGACGACCTTGATCTTCTTTGCAAAATCGGTAAAAAGTTGGAGCTCTACATAGTTGTTGTATTGTTCTGGGCTTTGGACACCATCAGCTCCAACAATCCACTGCTTCCTGACACGACCACATGCCTCTTTGGGTCCTCCGGATAGATATAGTAGGCCACTTGCGCGACATTAGTTGCAAGTACCCATTGGTCATGTTTGTACCCGATACTTTTGAGGTTCACGGTGGTTAGCCCGAAACTATCGACCGCAACCGCTTTGGGGTTGACCTAGTGGCACCGGAAGACAGTTACGCATACGTCCTTGCCGTAGTCAAGTTCTCATATTTCTTCGATCTGCCCATAGTATTGCGTCCTCGTGTTTGTGGCCTCGTCGACGCCCTCATATCGAACACCGCAGTTTTGTGCCGCACTCTTCTTGTCCTTCTCTTTTGTGTGGAACCTGTACCCCTTGACATCATACCCTTGCCATGTCCTGACTTGGTTGGACGGGCCTAGCACAAGCTTCTGCACGGTCTTTGTATCTTCATCATCAGGGCATCTTTCTAGGGGTACGTGTTGCTCTTTGAGCCAGTCTATGAAACTGCTCTTGTGCTCGTTCTAGACCCATGCCTTTGTGCGTTGTCCGTCATTAGCGGCGCAGATCTCTTTATTGTGCCTCTCGACATATTTCTCCATGCTCACAACTTGACGAAGGATGTTGTAATGAGCTTGTTCAACCTCCTTGTATGGTATATCGGTGCGTACTTTTTGGCCCGTGCACCCCATCCCTTTGGTTTTGCCCTCGTGCTGATGGATAGGCAACCCAATTGTCGTCCCGTCTTTTATGTACCTCATACACCAGTTCACTGCCTCCTCAGTTGTGTATGCCTCGATCATAGAGCCCTCCGAGTAAGCACGGTTATGAACATATCTGTTGAGGGTGGACATGAACCGCTCGTACGTCCACATCTCGTGCAGGTACACGGGGCCCGTTTGCTTGATCTGATCCACCATATACATCATTAGGTCTATCATAATATCAAAGTATGACGAGGGAAAGCACATCTCGAGCTGGCAAAGGGTCTCTGTGATGAACTCCCTTAGGGCAGGGAGGTCAGCCTTACCGATGACCTTCTGCGTGATGCGGTTAAAGAAGTATGATATCCGAGTGACCTCCATCTTCACGTACTCTGGGCCGATACCCCTTATCACAATTGGAAGGAACACCGTCAGTATGACATGGCAGTCATGTGTGTTGTAGGAGACAG
Source organism: Coix lacryma-jobi var. lacryma-jobi (assembly GCA_009763385.1). Lineage (NCBI taxonomy): Eukaryota > Viridiplantae > Streptophyta > Magnoliopsida > Poales > Poaceae > Coix > Coix lacryma-jobi. The sequence continues at coordinate 131,706,137 of CM019828.1, forward strand.
GCTCTTGATGTTGGAAGAGAAACCGATTGACACCTTGATACCCCAGAGAAGCTTGAGCATAGCAGTCTTCTTGTCATGCCTTAGGTTGTAGTCTGAGGTGACCCAGGGTGAAGGTCCTATCTGATGCCCTGGTTGAGAAGATCCATCTGTGACTTTAGACCATCCTTCGTCTTGCCCGGGATGTCCAGTAGGACACCGATCATGCTATCGAAGACGTTCTTCTCGAGGTGTTTTCAGTGTCTTCCAATATGACAGGTACTCAAAGAAAATCGATCTCTTCTTGAAAGGAACAGCGGGGACTGCCTGCAATGCTTCCTCTGCCATGTCTCACTTTCGCTTCCTCATTTATTTTGTCCTCTCCTCTGGTGGCTTCTTCTTCTTGCCGAACTCGATCTGATCAATGTTCTTCACCATCTCATACACCTTTTGCCCCCAACTAGTCTGCGCCGGTGGTTCACCCTATGGCTCGGCCTGATCATCGAACAATTGATTCATGACACTTCTTCTATATATGTGCCTTTTCGAACAGAACCTCCTGTGCCTCATGTAGACCATCTTGTTCGATCCCTTGAGGTAAGTGTAGCATGTCCCGTCGATGCACATTACGCAGCCGGTCTTCCCTTTGGACCGGGGTAGTCGGTGATGGTGACAAAGATGATGGCTTTTAGGGTGAACGTCTCTTTGAGGGACGTATCCACCATCTCGACCCCAACGTCAAATAGCTCCTTCATTTCCTCCATTGCTGGCTCCAGGAAAACATCAATATTGTTGTCGGGCTGCTTCGGTCCCGAGATAAGCATGGTCAACAAAAGATACCTGCGCCTCTGACACAGATGGGGAGGTAGGTTGTAGATTGTGAGTACGACTGACCAGTTGTTGTGGGAGCTGCTGTGCTCGCCGAATGGATTTATCCCATCGGTGCTCAGCGCGAACCGAACGTTCCTAGGATCTTTGCCAACAATTGCGGGTAGGCCTTATCGAAATCTTTTCACTGCTGGGCATCGGAGGGGTGCCACAACATGCGACATCCTTCAAGCGGTAAACTGATGCATGCAAGGACATAAGCTTTGCGTCCTCTTGGTTCCGAAATAGCGCACGCAGGTGGTCGATCACTGGCATGTACCACACCGACAGTGCTAGACTTCTCCTCAGTGTGTAACCATGTTCTTCCTTGTCCTGCTGATGAGCCGAGATGCGATTGGTTGCAACACTGCTTTTCTTGGCATCCTTCTTCTTCTTCCTCTGACCACCTCGCAAGGCCTCATCATCGTCGTCTGCATCCACGTGACAGCCAACATTCTTCTTGTAGCGACTGGCGCCACAGTGTGGACAACTCGTCAAATTCTCATACTATGTGCCCCGATACAGGATGTAGTGATTAGGGCACGCATCGAACTTTCTAAGCTTCATCGCCACTGGCCGGATAAGCTTCTTCGCCTGATAGGTATTTGCTGGAAGCTTGTTACTCATCGGGAACGTTTTAGCAAGGTAACCTAACAGCTCATTGAAGCTACTGTTAGACCACCCATGTCGAGCCTTCATCATCAACATGTGGAGGTTGAACGGAGCACCGTGCACTCCTTTGGACATTCCCCTCCATCCTTATATAAAGGATCATGTGATGTTTGCTTCATCTCTCTAAATTTTCCAGCCACTTCGGGGAGCCATACACGACGTCGTCTTCGTTGATGTGGTTGAGTAAATCCTGAAATAGCTGCACATCCGCAGGGTCCTGCACTGTAGCATCCTCAACATCAACACCACCATCATCTGTCATATCCTGGAGTACATCCTCCACAGCGATGTAGTCACAAGCACTATTGTCACTGAAGGCTGGCACTACTATTGTTGATGAGACGTGCGCTCCAGGATCTTAGTTCACCATCGTCGACGCCGAGCTTACTCCAAATGCCGTCCCGACACTCGGATCGACTCTCTCGCCGTGATGAGTCCACACCGTGTAATCCTCCATGAAACCAAAACGAATCAAATGAGAATGCACCTGCCTTCATCTTTGAAGGCTGTTAGCTTCTTACAGCGATGACATGGACATATGATTGTCATCTGGTTCATTCTCTCTTGGTCAGCTTTCACAACGGCAATAAACTTTCTCACTTCAGCGAGATATCGCACATCAAGTACTTTGTTGACCTTGTACATCCATTCCGACCGGTCCAACATACCTGCGAACCTTACACACATCAATCACAAAACAAAGATGAATTAGAAAAAAAATTATTACATCTATGTTAAATCCAGGGACAAAAATAACAACAAGAAACAAAATTAATGCATCCATGATGAACTTAGAGAAAAAATTTCAGTTTTCTCTCTCCTCCATGAAACTAGATCTAGAAGGGGGCTAAAAATTGAGGAAAAGAGAGGGGAAAGAGGGTGGAGATCATCTGGGTACCTCTTGTGGAGTACTTCTCCTCTAAATCAAACAAAGAAACCTCAAAAACAAATTATTTGGTGCAAAAATTCAGCAAAACTTCTTCCCCCCATTTTTGTGAAAGGAGGAAGAAGAGATGGCCACGATGGTCCAGGTCGACAGCTTAAATAGCTTGTAATAACCGCAACGGGCAACTTTATTAGCCCGCTGTGGTTAATCGGATAACCGTAACGGTTAATTATTAACCACAGCGGGCTCTTCTGTGGCCGACGCAGCGTGGCCGGCCAACGAATAACCGTGGCGAGCAAAAAGAGTGCCCGCCACGGGGCCTTTTAAGCTACGCTGCGCAAGTTCTTTTTTGTAGTAGTGTTTTGGGTGTCTGACACATGGGATCCTGCATCCTGCATGAATGAAGTCGTGCTGTATGGAGAGAGAAGCTCAATTTTTGTGGATGGAAAGCCTGCATCACGGTAGCCTCAAGTGTATGGTTGCATACATCGATTTGATTCAGCTCGAGCAACCAAACAGAACGCTGGAACAATACTACCCCGCTAAAGCGTGCAAGGACACCCTTCTAATGCCTACCAATCACACCCTATGTAGTCATTTTTGGATTGCCGCATACTCGCCACATGCTTCCTCTCATCCACTCCAGAATATATGTGACAATAATGATATGAAACACTACCGGAGGCGGGCTCTTTGCTGAGTAAGAGGGACAATCTCGGCAAAGGCCAAATTGCACTTGGCGAACCCTTTATCGAGCGCCGCATTTGGCAAAGAGCGCAAGACAAACTTTCTATCGGCGATGGTGGTTTTGCCAAGTGCCAAACGTCGCTTTGCCAAGTGCCGAGGCGGCTCTCCACAAAGAAAAAGCGGCATGACGGCGCTGCCACCATAGACGGCGACTTTGTCGAGTGCCCTCCTGCCGACACTCTGACAAAGAATTTATTTTTGTTAAAAAAATCTTCTCCTCGATGGTCGGTAAAGAATTTAGTTTTTTTTGAATTTTTTTTGCCAAGTGCGTGGCTCTGGCTCTCGGCAAAGCTGAGAGTTGGGCTACAGGGTTGCTAGCTTTGCCGAGTGCCTTGGCCCTGGCACTCGGCAAAGCGACCATATTTTCCATCTTTGCCGAGTGCCAGGGCCACGACACTTGGCAAAACACCCATATTTCTTAGATATCACTTGTGGAGATATCCTCATTTCTATATAGTGTATGTGACAACATGTACGAAACCATCTCAAACTTTTATCATAGTTTCCACATACGATAACACGACATCTCCATAAGGTTCATGATTTTTGGACTTCGTTTTCATTTTATAAACTTTAAAAAACATTTGCTCTACAACCTCTTGGTTTTCTTTTGTTAACAAGATGTTCGAAATTTCAGGCTTGTTCCTGTATACGCCCTCAATGTACACTAAGAAACATAATTATCATTTTTCTATTTGTGAAGTTCCATTATTCGATGCACTTGCACTTCAAAATTACCTTTTCTAGAAAAAAATAATTAAATGATATAAACTAACTAAATATAGCAAAAAGGAATAAAAATGATCCAAATCTTTACATGGAGTATGTGGTACTGTAGTAAGGTTGCACAAAAAATTGGGATCAAAAAATGAAAAATAAAATTATTTTGCCTAGCACCTGGCCCCAGCACTCGACAAAGAATTGTCTTTGCCGAGTGCCTAACGGGAGGCACTTGGCATAGAGGGACGGTAGCGGTAGCAGCGGATGATGCGGGGTTGACGAGGTCGTCTGTCGGTGGAGGATATGTATGAGGAGAAGTGGTGTGTGATCGGTTTGTCCTCAGGATAGCCTCCGGATTATCAGTGAAGTTTTTCGACAGGTGGAACCTGGTCATACACTATCCCTGTTTTCATCCACAACAGGAGAAAACAAGCGAAGTTAGCCTACACGAACAACAGCTACCTTACATGCATAGTACTTTGAACATATCATTATGAATCTTAATCATTTATGCCTTCCCCGGCAACGACGCCAGAAATGCTTGTTGACATTTACTAACGTCGCTAACTAAGAATAGAGATAAACCCTATCCCTGGCAACGGCGCCAGAAATGCTTTGTTGGCATTCCTTAGCGTCATCCCCAAGAATAGAGAATAACTCTATCCCTGGCAACGGCGCCAGAAATGCCACTGAGGATTTTACTTAGGAGCATTGCTAGAGTATAGCAATGCTACTAGTATTGACCTTGATAGTTCCTTAACCTTTTTAGATATTAATCCGTAAGCACACAGAGCTATCGTTTGTAGCATTTCACCCAGTGAGTATTCGGGTATCGTTATTTATATTTTTCCCAAAGGAAGGCATTTGATTAAGATTCTGACATGATCATAGGTAGTAATGCTATGCAAGTTAACCAGCTGTTCATACAGGGGTAAGAAATGGTAATAAAGATAGTGGACACACATATGAGCTATTCTCAAATGATAAAAGAAAGAGAAACTAATAAAAGAATATTTCTAAGTGAGCAGGCATTGATCTAGTATAGTCATGTCATGATTAGTTAATGTTAATACAAATCACATAATCAGGATTAGTGTTAAGTGTGATATGGATCAAGAGAACATATATGTACTAGTCTGCCAGCAACCACCATGTCAATTTAGACTCCTACATCCCAAACGAACAGGGAGGAATGCCAAGGACGGACAGAGCTGTCACCACCTGCCGCCATCCTCTCACTGAAGCAAGGGCCATGCAGACACCTGCCTCTCCATACCCAGACACCACGCCTACGTATGCAGAGTCAACCCAATCCACCACGGGACTCCAACCCTACGAATCGACAAGTTATGAATCGGGACACCTTGCGGTGCGATGAACCACCACATCCAAGTTAACTCTAGTCTTAATTATATAAATTACATTTATTAGGCACAATGTTAATGATGATACTCTCTTGACATATAGACTATACTCTAGTTCATATATCAAGGTTATAACATCACAACTATACTCTAGTTCAGCAACATGACTATAATTAGATAAAGAGAGAATGAACTTGGAAGAACTCATAATTCTATTCATACCCAAAGTGGTCTTCTTCCAAGGAGTCAAGCTCTCTAAGGTAGCTTTGCCTTGCTCTTCTACTAACAAGAAAACAAAACTACAACTAATGAAATGAAAGTGGAGATTGCTCAAATGGTTGTGTGTGTTTTGTTGAAGGAGGTGTGGCTCTCTTCTTATAGGAGGGAGTAACGCGGTGGAGCTTCCTCAGGTTGCGCTCGTGCACTAGATGAACTGGCTCTCCACGCGCGCATGCAACCGCTAGAGCGAGGAGGGCCCGAGCAGAGCCAGGGCTGGGCCGGCTAGCCCAGGGGACCGGTCGGTCCCTGGCTAGGCTCAATTGGCCTCCAACTTTGCGGCTTGCCTCATGTGGGCCTCCTGATCACTGATGGGCCAGGGGGATTTGCAATGGAGCCCATTCGTTTGTTCTCTTGTTTATTTGGTTGCGCAAATATGCATTGGAAAGCGCCTTTTTGGGTATGTCTTCATGTATTTGTGTATGTGTCCTTTAAAAAATATAATTCTCCAAATACATGTGGAACTATGTGTTGACACTTACTACCGTCGCTACCAAGAGCGACCTTGGCAACGACACTAGAAAGGCTTAGGTATGTTATCAGAAGACTAGAGATAAATCTGCAAGCGCACAGATTAGATACCCGCACTTCACCGGATGTAGACCAAGTTTTATATCGAACCCAAAGGAACGGGGTGATTGTCTTAAGTCTATTGCTTGAACCCTCAGCACTAGCAAAGTAGAGAACACAAAAGATAAAGGGGATAACTAAGGTTTCCAGCTCTAATCTCAGGAAGCTATGCGATTAGTATTCTACTGTGAATTACGTTGGGAGACCACATCCAGAGTACGGTTGTTCCCAAGTAATATACTCCTGCTCGTCCTATAGACGGGAGGTGGGCTATAGAAGATTCAACAAGGCTATAAGAGTCACCCTTGTGAGCTACCACTAGTCCAGAATATAGGATACACTATGCAAGTAATCGAGTCTAAGCACCACACTTACACGACCATGACTCCTCTAATTCTAGAGCGACTAGATTAGAGTACTCTAATTAGAGTTGCAAGCCAGAAGAATAATAAGAACAAGAACGCTTACTGATAATTAGAAGTTGAAGACCGAAGAATATCCTGATCCAAGCTCTTAACGAACTTTAATTTGCAGGTACAAGCTGAAGAAGTAGATCCGATAGGCCGGAGCTCCTTCTAATCCTCCTCTAATACCTATCTCTCTCTCTCTCTCTCTCTCTCTCTCTCTCTCTTCTAATTCTAATCTTGGGATAACTCTCTACAACTAGATGAACTAGATCTAAATCAACTAGAGAGATCTCTACTTCTACTTGAAAACCTAGGGTTTGATATGTAGATGAATAATGAAGATGAAGATGGAGATGCCTTCCCAGGGGGGTCTGGGTCTTGTTTTATAGCCCGGTGGGATGAACCGCAACCCTTGGATCAAACCGACTTCGATCAGTGGTCAAGATGCGTAGTAGAGGTCGGTTAGGTCATGTCGAATGAAGGTGGGCCAACTTCCCTGTGGGCTTAGGTCGGCCGACCTTGGGGTGGGGCCGGCCAACCCCACCTGGCAGCCTCCGGGCTCCGCCTTCGTCGTGGTGTCTTCTAGAACCTCCCTTGTCGCCCTAACGCGACTTGCCATCTGTTTACGCGATTCATCATGTTGGAGTAGGACTCAACCTCTTTCCATCTGCTGGAGAACAACCTAGAAAATAGTAATTCACCAAAGTTGTGGAATCTGTCAGTTTAGCCCCTGAATTATGTTGCTTGGTGGTCACTCCAGGTTGTTCTAGAAGCTTCCAAGTCGTATCCAACAAGGACTCTCTCGTCGGGACTCCAAATGTAGCAAACCATATGTCTGTTTTGATCGTCTCGATGAGCTCTTTGCAATGGTGTGCTTTGTTTCATCACTTGAGATACTTTTATATGGTGAAATATTGATAACCCTGCAAAACAAGTGAGAACAACACAACTCGTGGAACTTGTTAGAATCAAACCCTACAACTATGCTTTATCGTTCATTTCATATCATTCTGTGCATTAGTTGATGGCACTACTAGGGATGTGATCATCAGTGACGTACTTCTTTCGTCATTGTAGATGAGCAAAGTCACCAAGTTTAATCTGTGATGATTTTATGACGAAAACTATATCGTCATTGGGGTCGCGTCACATTTGTTCTGTTGTGACGAAATGTTAATTTCGTCACAGATGTGCTTCCATTTTGTGACGAAATGGATGTGGTCACGGATGTGATACCATTCTGTGACGATCGGGTTTGGTCAAGGATGGGTCCAGGTCTTCATCATAATCCGCCGTTCGACCTCGCGCCGTAACGACGCTGTTAACGACGTTTGTAACCTGTGACGGCCTGTTTTGGTCACAGATTGAACTCTATTTTCGTCATAATGGTCCGTTTGGAAGCCCCGACGGCGCTTGCCACGTAGGATGCTGACATGGCTGATGACGTCATCGATGACGTGTCACGTGACGTGGCGATGATGTCATCGATGACGTGTCACGTGATGTGGCGATGACATCATCGATGACGTGTCACGCGACATGGCGATGACATCATAGCTAGCCCAACTGCTGCCTTTGTTGCCACGTGGACCAATCATATTCTGCCATGTGGCTTGGTTTGATTGGTTCTTATTTCATCACAGATTGCGGTTTGAAATCGTCAGTGAAGATGAAAGAGTTTGGTCACATATTGTTATTTGTAATCGTCACTGAAGATGACACAGTTTTGGTCACATATTGCGATTTGTAATCATCACTGAAGATGACATAGTTTTGGTCACATATTGTGATTTGTAATCGTCAATGAAGATGCCATCATTTTTGTTAGAGAAATGCAGATAATAATTTAATTGCAATTTGGAAATGATACTAGAAAGACCAAATAATTCCATACTTAATAAAACAACATTCCAACGAGCATACAGATCAGTTCACAACAACACTAACATTACAACATATAATTAAAAGTTGCCAACCAACATTACATCATTTAATGTATATGTTGCCAACCACAAGCAACTTAAGTTTGACTTCCCAAAATGAACAACCCAAACACAGGAGCACTGGCCACAAGCCCTCATGTCGACGAAGATGGATTACCATGCAAGGATAACAACTTCTTGATCAGCGCATTGGTCTCCTCCATCTCCTTGCTGTTCTTCTCCGTCAGCATCTTGTACTCCTGCAGCTCTTTTTGTGTCCTCGTCAGCTGTTCCTCAGCTTCTTCACTTTTCTTCTTGAGCTCATCGAGTTCACCTTGAACAACAGTCGCCGCTTCAGCCGCAAGTTGTTCCCGAAGCTCGCTTTCATGTGACTTGAAGGATGTCAGTGTTTTCATGCCAACATTCTTCAGGAAATGATGTGAGCTGGTCTGGGAGAGCACCTTGGACACGAGGTCCACACTTGATGGTGTCGTCCCATCTTCATCAACAGGTTCAGCCCTCAAAGTTTCCATATCAAGCTAAAATATCATGGACAGAAAATAGTTACATGTTCATGCTACTTACGAACAACAAGATGAGAGTTGTTACTTATTGCAATAATTTGAGGAAGACATGTCACTAGGCCTGGATATCGAGCCAGCTCGGCTCGTTATAGCTCGGCTCGTTATAGCTCGGCTCGTTAGCAAGCTGGCTCGACTCGGCTCGTTATACTAACGAGCTAGAAGAGCAGCTCGGCTCGGCTCGTTATAGGGCTTGAGCTGGCTCATTTGGCTCGCGAGCCAGATCATAAAAAACACAATTTCTCAAAATACTTGTAAATTTAACAAAAAATAATATATACATGTAAAAATATAATTTTCTTTATATGATTATATCTTCATACCTGTATATGAACAACACGTGAGAATAAATATGATTTTTACCACATTGTTGGACGTCTGGACATTCTACAATAGCTAATTTAAGTTTGTTGACTTGTGAATTAATTAGCTCGTACGAGCTAACGAGCAGCTCGCGAGCCAGCTCGAGCTGGCTCGTTATAAATCGAGCTAGCTTGTTATAAAACAAGCTGGCTCATTATAAAACGAGTCGAGCTCGAGCCGAGCCATTAACGAGCGAGTCGAGCGAGCTAGCGAGTTTCGAGTTTTTCGTCCAGCCTTACATGTCACACAAGATGAACATAGGAAACAAAGGAACTTACAAGTGCTTCTCTTGCAGCTTGACTGAGGCCACGTTTGGAGCTGGTATGGCAGGTCTCAAAGGCCTCCACCGCATCTAGTTCTTCATTCAGATCTGTGCTGGGTTCTTCTCTATTTCTCTTCTTCTTCTGTTTCATGGATAAACAATCACAACAAAAGTTGACTCAGATTACATGCAAGAGAATTTGATATGTTCTAATGTGTATGGAGACTAGTACAAGGTACTTTGAACTTACATATTCATGCAAGTATGCCACATAGGAGCGAGAACCCGTAGCCTGATGATACTTGACTTTACTGCGGTTCTGCTTGTTCTTTTCACACATTTCCTACAAGAGAATTAACATGTCAGATGAGATTATAGGTTCAAAATGAGAAGAGCCTTTGCAAAATGATTGTGAAAGAAGCACATATGGTAAGATATCCACACCAAGTTCTTTGGATCAGACCACTTTGCAACTAGTGCCCGCCACTGTTCATCAGTCATGTAAGAAACAGGTGAAGTTGTCCTAATCTCATTTGCAGGAACACCATTGAAGTATTTCTGCTTCAGCCGATAACACATTTGTTTTACCGTAGAGCGCATCATATCTGTGCAAGCTTCTTGTGTTGGCCCGTTTTTTGAGTTAATTGCCAAGCGTCCCTAGGTAAATGACAGTTCCATAGTTAGTTAGTCAATTCAGGTTAATCATGTATACAAGTTAACCATAAAAACAGTAATGCACTTACATTTAGCTAATTTACAAAACTCTTGTAGTATTTGTCGTCTTTCTTGTAATCTTTCCAATGAGGTAGGATAGACATGTTTTCCCGAACAATGATGCCAGCCTCTGATGCAAACTTGGCAGCTTGAACAGGTTCATGAGGCCTTTTATTGCCTTCATCAACAAGTATGGGCAATCTCCTTCCCATAGCTTTAGTCATCTTGTCCAGCTGTTTTTCCTTAGTTGGTTGCCTAGGTCTCCTTGGAGCTCGCTCTGCAGTAGCTACAAAATAGAAGCCGCATTTAATGAAATATTTTAGTTTCATGTAAATCAACAAAAGAGATGTCATATTGTACTAACAAAATTACTATAACTTGCCTTCAGTTTGTTCACCTCCATCTACATTGCCTTCATCAGCACCTGTAGTATCAAGATCAGTAGCTCCATTGTCTTCCTCTGGAGGTAGTCTCTCATGATTAGTAGGTCCAGGTGTAGTATACCTGTCTGATATGTCATCATAACCATCTGTAGGAACCTCTACATTGTCCCCATTTGTATCTGCACTATTAAGCCTTTTTGTTGATCTTGTTTGAGCTCCAGAATGCTGCACCTGTGATTCTTCAGATGCCCTCACTCTCTTGCTCCTAGTTCCTGGAGCCATGTTAGGATCTCTCTTCTTAGAAGCAAGTGTTTTCCTTCTAGCACTTGGAGGATACTGTAAAAAAAGTCAGCCATGTGCAATATTAAGCAAGACCATATATTAATTACAGATATAAAAAAAACATGATGAATCTGAAAGTAGGATCATATATTATACATGAGATTGAAAACATTCAAATGCAATTCAAATATTCCCCATACACTACTTGGAAGGTTAAAGAAGCACCTTAATTGCTAGGGGTTCTAGATGCTCTTCAGATTCAGTGTCGTCATCGTCACTATCTCCTTGATCATCTTCGCCAAGGAGATAATCTGATGAATCCGAATCTGAAATATTGGTTTTCTTGTTTGTTGTTTTTTCCCTTTGTTGATGCAGGTTGTGGTAAAGAATTATCAAAACTGGCAGATAGATTGTGCAGTCCCAATTCTTGCATCCGCTTTAAATTGTCTGCCACATGTCTATCCCGGTTCCTCTCATAATCGGTTATTGGAGGTTGTATTACTTGCAACATAGCACAATGTGTCTATTAGTTCATGTGAAGGAGATTACTAAGAACTAGGGGGTAATACTAATTGGCACAGAGAAAAGAGGTAAGAGCCAGTATTGCCTACTATAGAGCAAATAGAAAAGAGGTGATAGGTTATAGATTAGAGCGAAGAAAGACTAGAGGTGATATGTTCCATAACAGTAGTTCATGGATTACTACATTGAACTAAGATTGGGGGCATATATATTCCACATATGTATATACATTATTAAATTGCAAGGCGTATGGAAAGCTGAAGGGCAGTACCAACTTAAAATCCCATGCATACAGGTGGATTACCTTCTTCTTGTGCAGGTTGCTTGTTCTGTTGCCCCCTAGTTGCCACCATCGAGGTCGTCAAAGGGGAAGCAGAGCTGCTGCAGTGAACCCTAGTCGACGACGAAGCAGATCAAGTGAAAAGTCCTCAACGATGACCCAAATCTTGCGATGGTTAGGGTTAGGTCGTTGCGAGTGAAATATGGATGGGCCAGAATGGTCTTGGGACGAGATAGAGAGGGATGCGACCAGCGAAGTAGTCGGCGACGACGCAGCTCGTCGCCGGCTGTGGTCCCCCCGGGGTGGCGGTTTGGTGGGGTGGAATTTAGGTGGAAAGAGGGAGGAACAGCTCATGGACGGCGTTTGTGTTCCGTCTTGGCGATGAGGTACCTGGTCGTCGTGGTCGAGGAAGCAGCTCATCGACGGCGGTTGAGTCCAGGTGGCGGTGGCTAGGGTAGAAGAAATGGGGGATGAGAGGAATGAATTAATAAGGGGATAAATATGTGATTAGTGGCGGGATCAATTTTCGGGACGACGTCTGGTTTGGCGCTCTTATTTTTCAGCCACAAGCTGGGGTATGTCGTCATTAAACTAAATCGCATCGAAGGGTTATCGAAATTATTTGAATAGCACAGTGGTAAGGCAGACTAATTTTGGTGCATTGGTCACGGGTTCGAATCCTTCGAAAGGCATTTTTTGTTTTTTCTAATTTTTTGTGATCTTCACTAATTTTGTTTTCCTATTGATCTTTGAATATATTTTTGGTACCATTTTTTTGAGTTTTAGCACTGACATGTTTTTGTGTATGATCATCCTAAAAAAGATTCAAATTAAATGATTCAGAGAAAGTGGTACTACATATTTCCCAGAAGGATGAACATCTCTCACTTAGTAATAAGGGTATGTGTGAGCGATGGACGACTTTGTGAGGATGTGCATCACCACTTTGTCAGAATGATTTCAAAAAAAAATTAGAACACTATACACCAAAATGGAGTGTCCATGCAACTTTTCGCATTTTTCTAATTACTTTAGGATTTTTTCCATTTATTCTTGAGAAATTCAAAAAACTTAATTTAATACGAAAACTAGTTCTGAAAATTGCACAGATGCACACACCATCATAGGACATCTACATAAGCATCCCAAAAGAATTTCAAATGATTTGGTGAAAGTTGTACTAGACATCCCTCAAACGGATGAGCATCTCTCACTTACTCACATGGTCATGTGTAAGAGATGTGTGCCTTTGTAATCATATGCATCACAACTTTCTTAGAATCAGTTGAAACTTTTTTCTTGTCAACACTATACACCTAAATGAGGTGTCCATGCAAGTTTTTTGTTTTTTTAGGTAGTTTAGGATATTTTACCATTTATCCTTGGGAAAATCAACAAATAATTACAGTAATAGGTAAACTTGGTCTGAAAATTGCACAAATGCACACACCGTCATGGGACACCTACATAAGCATCCAAAAAAATTCGAATGATTTGGTAAAAGTTGTACTACACATCCCCAAAAGGATGAGCATCTCTCTTAGTCACATGATCATGTGTAAGAGATGTGTGCCTTTGTAATCATATGCATTACAACTTTCTCAGAATCAGTTGAAACTTTTTTGTCAACACTATACACCTAAATGAGGTGTCCATGCAAGTTTTCAGATTTTTGTAGGTAGCTTAGCATATTTTACCATTTATCCTTGGGAAAATCAATAAATAATTACAGTAATACTCCCTCCGTCTCAGGATATAAGGCACGATTTGACTTGGTGCGGTTTTCAAGATTATACTTTGACCATTGATTTATACTATTTTATATAACTAACGGAAACAACAAAAATATCATTAGAAAGTATTTGTAAAGATAAATCTAATGGTACCATTATTGTACTATATATTTTTTATTTTATTAGACTTATTATTGGTCAAAGTTAATAAAGTTTGAATTTTGAAATACGTGCATGCCTTATATCCTGAGACGGAGGGAGTAGGTAAACTTGGTCTGAAAATTGCACAAATGCACACACCATCATGGGATACCTACATAAGCATCCAAAAAAATTTCGAATGATTTGGTGAAAGTTGTACTACACATCCCCAAACGGATGAGCATCTCACTTAGTCACATGGTCATGTGTAAGAGATGTGTGCCTTTGTAATCATAAGCATCACAACTTTCTCAGAATCAGTTGAAACTTTTTTGTCAACACTATACACCTAAATGAGGTGTCCATGCAAGTTTTCAGTTTTTTGTAGGTAGCTTAGGATATTTTACCATTTATCCTTGGAAAAATCAATAAATAATTACAGTAATAGGTAAACTTGGTCTGAAAATTACACAAAAGCACACACCATCATGGGACACCTACATAAGCATCCCCAAAAAATTTAAAATGATTTGGTGAAAGTTGCACTAGACATCCCCAAACGGATGAGCATCTCTCACTTACTCACATGGTCATGTGTAAGAGATGTGTGCCTTTGTAATCATATGCCTCACAACTTTCTCATAATCAGTTGAAGCTTTTTTCTCAACACTATACACCTAAATGAGGTGTCCATGCAAGTTTTCAGATTTTTATAGGTAGCTTCTGGTTTTCTCCATTTATCCTTGGGAAAATCAACAAAAATTACTTTAGGGACGGAGGGAGTACTCAGTGGGACCTACTCTGTGTGACCTCCATATTAAGCACGACGACCTACTCGGTGCGGTTTCCTCGGCTTTTTAGTCTCTTCTTCTTCCACAGTCGGCGGGTCTCTTCTTCTTCCACAGTCGGTGAGGCGAGGGGTGGTTTCAAGGCGGATTGCACGGCGGTGAGGCTTGGAGATGGAGCATGTAACCCGTGGCGACGGCGACGAGGACCGCACTGGCCGAAAGAGGCGCCTTCACGATGCGGAGGAGGTGATGAAGAAGCCGAGGTGCCACACCAACTCTTCCTTGGGTGGCGGCTCGTCCTATGCTAATTCCATGGAGTCGGCGTTCACCTTCCCACGCCCAGCCGTCAGCAAGGAGAAGACGGTCATCGGCGAGGACAAGGTATGCTCCACCGTGACGTCTCCCAATCCGAAGGGGCTAGGGTTTATTTCTGTACGGATTCTAAAAAATAGTGTTGTTAATTAGGTTAATTAGGATTCAAATTGAGATTATGGGTTGATACATATATAGACCATATGTTTGGCCTACTAATTTAAGTTTTTGCTAACATTATTGTAGTGATTATTAGTGTTGTCAATTATTTATGCATTAATGATCATTTGTTTGGCCTACATGCATTGTTCTTTTAATTAAAGTTTTGCCTTAGCTATATGTTTACAGCCCTGATGCTTTAATTGATTAGGTTAAAATCAAATAAATTGAAATGAAGATTGTTGTTGTACATGCTTTGAGAGGTTATCAGTAAAAAAATAAAAAAAGTGAAATGGGTTTTTATATATGTTTGTTTGTCCAGTTTAGACGTATTTACTTTTTGTTTATTACAAGTTTGTTGCATTAGAAAATCTGATAATTCAACATATCATCAATGTTAGTTTTGCATGGTCAGATTTAGTTTGCTGTCAGGTTTCACAATTTTGATGGGAATCCGAAGTTTACTGTTTATTATGGGTTGATATATATATAGATCATATGTTTGGCCTACTGATTTAAGTTTTGTTAACATTATTGAAGTGATTATTAGTGTAGTTAATTATTTATGCATTAATGATCATATGTTTAGTCTACATGCATTGTTCGTTTAATTAAAGTTTTGCATGGTCAGATTTAATTGTTTATCAATGTTTGTTGCATATGATCAATTACAGGAGCCGGAAGAAGAAGAAGAACCAGAAGCAACTTTCCGCTTCTGGGCTGAAACTACAAAAACAACAGCTGCAAGAAGACATTGTGGATGTCTTTGAGAAGATGAAGAAGGACCTGTAGACCGGACAAGACAGTAACACAGTCTGTGACAAGATGCAGCAGGAGGTGAACAAAAAATTGATCATTTGATGGACCATATGTGGATGAAGATGCTTTGGGATTGCGATATGTATGGACATATTTAGGCTTATGATGGAGCAGATTGATCTAGTATCTAGCAGTAGTAGACTTAGAATCTGGACTAGTAGGACTGTGGTGATGCTTTTGGGAACAAACACTATAACTATATAGATGTTAGTACTTTGTAAATATATAATTAAGTCCTGGTACCTTTTAAATATGTGTGTGCTAATTATATATATGGTGCTATATATTTTATGGATTTTGTGTGTCCAATCATTTCTGAGTATGAGTGTGCTAGATGCAGACCTGATACCTGTGTAAATATGTGAGCATACATGTGTGTGTTTTGATGGGATTCACAAAAGCTCCAATAGATTATATGACAGTGGTGAGCATATCTTATGGTCTGATGATTGTATGTGCATGACTCATGTCACTCTTTATTGCTTGTAATTTTTTGTTAATGACACAGAGTGTTTTGAGATCTTGCACGTTATTGGTAGTCCAGGATGACAAATTAATGCTCATCTATATCTGTGTTCTATTACTTAAACAAAGAAATCATCTTGCCATAGTCTTGTTGTTAACATGACATACCCAATTGGCTTTATGAAGCCTCAATGACACCTGGGTCCAATGATGATGGGGCCCACGATTTAGTGACACGTCTCTCTTTACATGCATGAGTGAAGGGTCGGCGTAGTCTTCCACCCACCCCCACGTCTCGCCCCTTCAACGCGCTTGTCACCCCAATTTGTCGCATCAACGCTCCCGTCTCGCTCTCGTCGCATCGCTTTCCTCCACCGCGACCATGGTTTGCGCAACCCGCTCCCGAACCTACTCCCTCGGCTCCACAGCCTCCCCTCCTGCTGCCGCCGCCGCCATTGATACGCCGCCTAAAGAGCAGCACCACTTGGCTATGCAGAAGCGCGACAGTAGTGGAAGGTTCATCGCCGCCGCTGGGACCATGATCGTGCGACCGAGGAGGAGGACGACGATGGCGAGACGCACTCGCATTGAGGCAGAAGAGGCTCCCGAAGTCGAAGCTGATGCGCCCTCGACCGCTTCCACTGGACCGGGTTAGGGTTCAAAACTTATTGGGGTTAGGGTTTTCTGTGTGGTACTTTTTGAACTATATTGAGATTAGATGTGTTGATTTGGATGTTCTGATGTTGTGGTTTGGGAGATAGATTATTGTTATTTCGACCCTAGATTAATGTTATGTGGTTTCGATCTGAGATAAATGTAGTATGATCATGTTCAACTGTTCTTATAGCTCATATGTAGGCGCCATTGATGTTTGCTATAGATTTATTCTATATAAAAGTTGTACATAACTTTGTTATCTAGGTTGTCCTAAAATTTCGTGATTTTAGGCCAAGTGCTTTAGGAGTTATAGCTTTTCTAAGTTTGCTGTCAGGTTTTGCATGCTAATTTAGCACTTATTGCAATCATTACTGACTATACATAGTCTTAAGTGGAATCCAAGTCTACTAATGAAGCTGATTGCAGACTTTATTTCATTACTGACGCTGATTTTGTTAATGAAGGCTCCTGATGTTCATCCACACGTGTTTGTGATCAGTGACAAAGTTTTACTGCATTGCATGCTTAGCCATGACAGCGATGAGGAGACGGGACAATGGCCGATGGCCTCCAACAAGGAGGTGTTATAAGTCTACCCGAACTTAATAAGTTTCCTAAATATCAATTATATATATGCTAACTTGCCCCACTATGAATTGACTTGAATTTCAATTACAGATCATGACCAAGAACCTTTGTGTCCTCCTGAAGCGCAGATACTTCCATAGATTTGATTTGAATTGAAGCCAGCAGCAGTGATGTATTATGGTGTAGTTGAATAACATGGACGTAATTCTACAAAGTTGGATGTATGAACTTAAGTCTCACTTGGTGATGTGTGTAAGAACATAATAGCAGTAATGCTTATATATGCAGTGATCTTATATATACAGTATTGTCTGTGATGTTTTTGTTTGTTTCCAAGTGATCTTATATATGCAGTTATATATGCATAGAAGTGCTTACAAAACTGGGATGTACAATAATCTCAACTCATATAATTCTGTGATGTCAAATAATCTCAACTATAATTCTGAGAAAATAAACTGAACTTAACTAAAAAAACTCAAAAAAACTATACTGAACTATGTCCATATAAAGTCCACTCAACTATGCATACTACAAGTCATCATCTTCATCATCTTTGGACATGACATCATTGTTGTCATCACCACCATCACTAAAGTATTGCGGCACTGTATCATCCTCATCATCACTCTCCTCAAGATTAATAACAGCTTCCTTTTTGTTTCTTATAAGTTACTGTAAATTGCCTTCAATTATAGTCGCTTCTCCACCTTCAACGGTGTGCATAACCTCATTATCATCACCTTCTTCCACTACATGCTCAGTGTCAGAACAATAATCGTCCTGATGCACATCATGACTGCCCTGTTCTGTTTCAACCACATCATAAATATTCCTATGTTCAAATTTCTGCACAACTCGCCAATCTGTACAATGTGGAGTTGTATCTTGCAGGTAAAATATCTTTTTTGCTTGCTCTGCCAAGATGAGAGGATCAGTCTTGTACCAAAATGACTGAACATTGATGGACTTGAAATATTTGTCATCTCGAAGGCCCACAGTCTTGCCTACTTGGTTGTACCAATCACATCGAAATAGAACCACTGACCGACGAACTTCATAATTTGAGGGATATAGCAACTCAATAACCTCTTTAAGGACACCATAAAATCTATGGTCTTTCTAGCATGTGAACCTGCAGTCATTACACCACTGTTTTGTGTCTGCAAGAACTTCTCACGATCCGCAGTGCTATACCGCACTCCATTAATCTTGCAACCTGCACTAATCTTAACTCGCCGAACTGGACCACATGTCAGTGCCCACAGTCCTTCGCTAACCGATTCTGGATTCTCACTGCGCCTGTTCTCAAGCTGGTGGAACGAAAATACAAAATTAATCAGATAACCATTTAATATGCTTATAAACAAAATGCTGAGTGACTTACATGGGACTTAAACCACTTTGCAAATCCCTGTTCGACCATTCGATCTACTTCATTTGGACGTGCACCTTGCTGCAGTAGCTCCTCCCTGTACATGTTGTAGGAAAAAAATCGATTCGTAAGAATAATTTCAAATTTAATAAAACAGAAAAGTCTCAGACATACTTACTCCAAATATTCCTCTGCTTCTTCAGCATTATGTAGCATATGCCAAACTACCTTATTCATGACAACATCTTCAATGTACTCGGTCCTATTAGCTCCAACAAGAGTAGCACCATGCTTTAAAACAGATATGTCATTAGACAATGGCATCTTTGTACCACTATCGTCGTCCTGGTTAAATTTAGTGTCAACATCCTCCATGTACCTAGAACAAAAGGTGCACCATGACATCAAAGAAGTTAGGTGGAAAGATTTTCTCAAGCTTGCATAGGATCAATGGAATTTCTCCTTTCAGCCATTTCACAACATCTATCCTTAGATTTCTACTGCATAATTCCCTGAAGAAGGCCCCCAGCTCTACAATTGCTTCATATACATCCTTCCTCACTAGTCCTCTAAGGCCAGCAAGTATGATTCTTTGCAGGAGTATCTGGCAAGAATGTGTCTTCAGCTTACCAACCACCCTGGAACCATCTTCACTTATGTATCTTGCTAGGTTAGCCGCATATCCATCAGGAAACTTGATACCTTTGAGAAACTTGCAAAACTTGACTTTTTGATCCTTCCCCAAAACATATGGAGCAGGTGGAGCCCTGCAGATTGAGTTGCCATCCTCCTGCAAGTGCAATTCATGTCTTATGCCCATATCATACAAATCTAGCCTAGCATTTTGTGTGTCCTTGGACTTGCCTAGTATATTGAGTAATGTGCCAAGAATATTTTCACATATATTCTTCTCTATGTGCATCACGTCGAGATTATGTGGAAGCTTCAAATGTTCCCAATATGGCAATCTCCACAACACACTTTTGCGGCTAAAAATCTTTGGACCGTCACTGCGCTTCCTTTTATTTCCAGTAATCTGATGTTGCTTCCCTGGCCTGACATCTTTCACCTTCTCTAGCTCTTGTAGGACCTCCTCCACAGTAAACTTGTCAGGCTGATCTTTCTTTTCACGCTTACCATCGAAAGCCAAGCTGCTCCGCCATGTGTGTGTCATTTTAAGGTAACGACGATGTCCGATGTAGCATATCTTGTTCCTTATTCCCCGAGACAACGGATCCTTGTCGCAATGAATACATGCATAATACCCTTTGTTGTTTGCCCAGATAACGCGCCCAATGCTGGATAATCATGTATACACCACAACATAGCAGCGCGAAGCTTGAACTTCTTACGTGTACATGCATCTAAGGTACTGACACCCTTCCATAGCTCGAGCAGTTCTTCGATTAGGGATCAAGGAACAAATCAAAATCCTTTCCTGGAGATCTTGGACTTGGGATGAGTAAAGACATAAAGCAGTTTGCTGGATTTACGCATTCCCATGGTGGGAGATCCAGCGGTGTCAAAAGCACTGGCCACATACTGTACTGTGTACTCATGTTGCCAAATGGATTGAATCCGTTGGTAGCTAAGGCAAGCCTCAGGTTCCTCAGATCATTTGCAAAAGCTGGTTCCCTCCGATGAAAGTCCTTCCATGCTTCCCCATCAGCTGGATGGCTCATCACATTGGCGACTGGCTTCCTCACTTTCTTGTGCCACTGTGTTTCCTCCGAAGTTCGTTTTGAAGCATAAATTCTTTTCAACCTTGGCAAGAGTGGAAAATGCCTCAAAACCTTATGTGGAACCCGCTTCGTCCTTGTTTCGTCTTTCCATCTAGACTCCTTGCATACTGGGCACGCATTCTTTTCAGCATAATCCTTACGAAATAACACACAATTGTTCTTGCACACATGAATGTTTTCGAATGCAAGGCCCAATTCTTTAAGATATTTCTTGGCCTCGTCATATGATTTTGGCAACTCACTCTGAGGGTATGCATCTGACATCAGCTTAATCATTGCGGTAAATGTTGTATTGGTGATTCGATAACGAGACTTCATATACAACATCCTCACCATAAAGGAAAATTTTGAATGGCTAGAACCCGGGCTAAGCGCCTTCTTCGCATCTTCAAGAACTCTTGCAAAACTTGGCTTTTCTCCATCAGCCTCTGCGACTGCATACAGTTCGCCTATCATTTCTAGTACTCCATCATCATCATCGTAAACATCATCGTCCTCGTCCACATGTATCCCAAAGTCATGATCATGTTCTTCGACCTCCTGATCTATACCATCATCAATTACAACATCTGCAGGCTCCCCATGATGAATCCACCTGGTGTATGTAGCTGAAATTCCATAAATGTGTATATGGGTTTCTACTTCAGTCTGATGTAACAGCCTTCGATTATGACAATTGATGCACGGACAACGAATGTGTTCGTCTTCGGGGTATCTTTCACTAACAAATTTAATAAACTCTTCAACTCCCTTCACATATGCAGGTGTGAATTATTTCCCATAAACCCAACTTCTATCCATCTGTTGTGACAATAAAAGAAACCTTGTATTAACTCCCTAACTGTGATTGCACTAAACACACATCAAACACATGCTATATCAACCAAAATTCAAACACAAATCAAACCTTTCCCGCGCTCGAAGCCCCTGCTTTCCCTGCACAACAAAGGTCGGCGCTGTTCTTCAGTCCTCACGGAGGCCGATGCCCTCGATCCCAATGCCAGTTCTCCTGCGCCGCCGCGTCGTCGATGGGGGGTTTAGGTTGACGAATAGTTGCCCGATCATGGGTCTATGGCCCAGGACCTGTGATCCATTCAGTTAAGAGACTCACCATTCAATAATCATATTGATACCTAACAAATAGAGTAACTTTCTTTTTTCGCAAGAAAGGTCGTGTAGCCAAGTGGTAAGGCTATTTCTTGCCTCACGCCTGGGCGCGAGATCAAACCTCGACCAGCGCAATTTTTTGCCAAAAAAGGCTTTGATGAGATTAATAAAAAAGAGTAAATTCCTATCCTTCTCACTTTTGGCCCAACAGATCCAGCCCATCCGGCCCATTTCCCCCTGGCTGGCCGTTCTTATCATATCGTTGTTGGTCGTGCGCATTCAATACGGAGTACTCTGTAGACGTGTAGACGCAAGGGTTTTCTTCTCGATTTCATCGTCGTCCCTTCGCTTCCCTCGATTTCTTGGGTGACCAAATCTACCGCTGGTGCGGGGATTTAATCCCAATCTTTTCTTTCCTTCCGGACCTTACGCTGCGTTTAATCTTCGATCCCAATCGCCATGGCGGCGAGGCGATACCCGCTGGCTCTCCTGGACGACATGTTGGTCGAGATCGTCGGGAGCATCGCCGAGACGTCCACGCATCCGATGGAGGACATCTGCAGCCTACGAGCGACGTAAGTTCGTGACACCAGTACACCAACTATGCAACCTTCAACTCGGTGATGAACTGCATTTGTGTTTCTTGCATTTGTGTTTCTTGCAAATGCCAGGACATGTGCAGGGCGTGCAAGGAGGCCTCCGTCGGGAGGCGCTGGGCGCTGGAGCGGGAGGAAACCATTAGGTGGTTCCAGAATGACCGCTACCTCGCTCTTGTCGACAACCTGGCCGCCGCCAACAACCCGGAGGCCTGCTTCGTCCTTGGCGTCACGTTCGTTTTCGCGAAACGGTGCACGCCGCTTGGCACTCAGTGGCTCCAACAGGCGGCAGACGCCGGGCACAAGGCGGCGGCTTACGTTCTCGGCATCCATCACCATGATTGCAAGGAGAAGGAAGAAGCCGAGCACTACATTAGGTAGGTCGAGGACGAGGGCGGTATCGTCGTTGGATGTAAGCAGGCCAGCCGCATGACCAACCGGGAGTGCGCTAGGTACCACGCGCACGCTGTCAAGGTGGTCCATGATGTGACATGGAAAGTGGCCGGAACAGCCCCATTGGGGCACTGCCACCCGTACCACCAGCGGACGAAGACGTACAAGGTTGCGGTGGCAGCGGATGTGGCGTGCCGGAAGGCTAGGCTAATGACTATGCCTTCTTTTGTAGCGAAGGCTGTAGGATTATGAGTACTCTGCATTCTTTTCGCGTGTCGCTTTACCTCTTCATTAGAAGAACAGGTTTGGCATGAGCTAATCCGCAGCCAATGGTTTTACTATAACCTATGAAGTGCTTTTGGAAGCTAGTGAAATTGAAATGTTCCTAAGTACTAAATGAATAATCTTTGCTTTGGTCTGTGTATGCGATGGATTTACATGTGTTTGCATTATGGATTAGTAAGTACTTTGTTAGGCGATTACTTTGGTTTTCTTCAGGATTTTGTGTTGTTAGGCGATTGCCTGCATGTCCTCCTGTTTTACAAATCAATCAGAGGATATAATATCAGTGACGGGTGCTTGCTCAATGGTTGTGTTTAGTAGCCAGTTTTCAAGAGAACCAATAATACTCATGTCCGGGGCTTGGTTTCATATCTGCTCACTAGGTACAGATGACAAATCTCAGTCTATGGCCCAGGATCTGTGATCTAAAGAGTTAAGAGAACCACCATTCAATTATCATGTTGATACCTTACAAATAGAGTAACTTTGTTTTTTTCACAAGAAAATAGTCGAGTAGCTCAGTGGTAAGGTTGTTACTCGCCTAACGGCAGGTCGCGAGATCAAAGCTCCACTAGCACAATTTTTTTGCCAAAAATTGTCCAGCCTACTGTGTGCACCTGTGGCCCAATATGAAAAAAGGTCGACCGACGGCCCACGCATCCAATATGATAAAAAGGTCAACCGGGTCGTTTGGCCCAATCATCCAACGCCGTCAAGTGGTACAGGCCGGGGCAAACTAGACACTTAACTATGACGTTAGGAAAAATGATATGTGACCAATTCGTTTCATCACTACATGGGCCACACGAGGCAAATTATCTATGACCATATCGAAATATAATCTGTGACGAATATTTTCATCATTACAATATAGCACACCTACAATATGATCTATGATAATTTCCATTTGGTAATCGATGACGTTCCTCTCATTTTCGTCATTGAAAGTCAAGCCAAAACATCGTCACTTGTACCTTGTGACGAAAATGAAAATTTCATCACCGAAAGGTATCATTCGGTGACGAAACTTACCAGCGTCACTAGCAAATCATCACTGATGATCATATTTCTAGTAGTGTGGTATAATATTGACTGTAAGGACCGTCAATAAGTTCCCCAAGCTTACCCTTTGCAAGTCTCTTAGCAAAACCAAAACTTAACAATGGATCAGGAGTTGCTACAATATCTTTACTTCCAACAAGTACACCTATTATTAAACAAAAGTTCTCTGACATATATCATGTTATTCTTCATGGGGCTTATTACTTTTACCTTAGATCTTGAGTAATTGAAATATAGAACGATCAAATCAAGCACCATGTCTCTAGCTCTTTCAATTCACCTTTATCTCGGAGTTCTAAATAATTTTCAAAAGCTTTAATACATGTGTTGTCAAATTAAACAATGGATCCAAAGAGAAAGTCAACCAACCATTGAATCAAGAAGTGCATGTGTATGGAAAATGGAGTCAGATGCTCTTTTGAATATATCACTCTCTTCTGTTTATCATGAGACATATGGCTATCAGGCTAATTCTACTATCGGGCACATGCCCATTTTTTCTGACATTTGTTTTTTTTAGATTCCGGACACTTGTTCATTTTTATTTCCTTGGGATCTATCTTTTTGAGGTTTCGGACACTTGTCCCTTTTTATTTCCTCGGATTTTCTTTCTTCTTCTCTTTTTTTTCTCTTTTTTAAAATAGCCACATGCTTCCAACAAACTTTTGAGAGGATAGTAACACATAATTATGAGCATTTATGCGAAAGATGGATGAAATATGCAAGTGATCTCAATTCAATGGCATGATAACTTCTCACAAGGTCACAAAGCTTAATTTAACTCAATGTAATTATTAGTCATATTTATATTGAGAAATCTCTCGAACTCTAGTGTTGTTTAGAATAGGATAATAACAGCTTTGATTATCACATGTCATATCCCAATTACCTAGACCTTAGATCAAGTATTTATCATCCATGCATTTAGTTCTATTTTAAGGCATCATTATTAATTAGCAGAACTCATGCTTTGAAGGCTAGGTACTTGAAAAAATTAGATAGAACAACTATTCATCATTTCTATGCAAAAGATTAGAGAGAGAGTTCTTCTTTGGTCATCAACTTCTTAAAATAAACTAGACACACTATTTTATTTATTTAATCTAACACACTTTAAAATAAAAGATAAAAACTAATAATAATAATAATAATAATAATAATAATAATAAAGACATACCTGAATCGCGAAGATAATAGGGTGCGTCTTCCCCAAGCCGGTTCCCTTAATAATGTTGAGCCTTCATGTGCCCATATTTTTTTAATTAATGGTGAGCCTTCATGTGCCCACATATTTTTGTTCTTTTCTTTTTATTTAATGGTGAGCCTTCATGTGCTCACATTTTTTTTATTTTGAATTTATTTAGAATGAAAAACTTAAGAGGATAAGGATACTTACATGCATACATGGGGTGCCTTCCCCTAAGCTGAATGTTGACGTAGTCGTTCGGTCTTGCAATGTAGCAGACTGGCGGTGCATATGTTCTTCCTCTACCAGAGCTTTGATTGATGTTGATCGTTGTTGAAATAGTGCTCCAATAGTGAATGAACATTCACTTGCTCGTCAGCTTTTCTTGGCCTTTCAAATCCTGTGAAATTCAAATAGACAACAAAACTTGTGGAACAGATTAAGCATCAGTGGTTGGCCACTCAAGCCTTAGTTGTCCAGAATTTTAGTGAGATCTTTTTTTTAATATTTTTATATTTTAATATTTTTACAATATAATGATAGTCCAACAAAATGAATGCAGTTTTATTTTTATCTTTATTTTTATGCCACCACGTTGAACATTCCTGCAGGTTTTTACAAACCATACAATTATTCACATGGGGCTTCATGGTTTATGATGCAGTGCAATAAATATTTATTTTATTTTCTAATGCAATGCAGAAATTAAAATGTTTGTGAATTAAATACGATGATGCAAGAAATGATTATGGGTTAAATATGAAAAATATGCATAAAAGTAAATATGAGGATAACTACCGATTTTACCTTTTGAGGAAGGTTCAGATATTTAGGTCCGACAAACCGGACCTTCCCTTGGTTCAGACCTCTCAAGGCATGTCAGATGTTTGGAAAGTTATTATTGATTGTACCTCTTAGGTGCAGACTTTTTCTTTTATACTTTCTTGGTCTGAGTTTTCACTTCCTGTGGTTCATTGTCTTGAGGTTTCTCTTCTTCTTTCCTTTCTGGGACAGTGTCGATAGCTTCTTCTTCATGATTGGCCTCTCTATTCTTGATGGCTTGTCTTCTTTGGCGTTAAGAGCGGCGTCTTTCACTTTTGTTCTTCTTGGGTGCTTCATTGGGTATGTAGTTGATGAAGTAGCATCGTACCTTTTCTCCAGGAAAGTGAAAATGAATTTTCTCTTGTTTCATGTAGATGATTGCACTTGTAGTGTAGAGGAATGATCTTCCTAGAAAGAGGTGGTCATCATCGTCTTCTCCCATGTAGAGGACCAGGAAGTCTGTCGGGACTTCATGACCTGTAATTCTGACTACGACGTCTTCCACCATTCCTTCTTATTTATGCCTCTTGATATGGTGTCACTTATGTTCTTCGTTCACCCAACAGTTTGAAGTGAAGCGTTAATTGTGGAAGCTGGCAACATCTTGCTTAGTGTGCATATTCTTGTAGATCTAGGACCTTCACTCTGTAGAATTTGGGAGTTGACAAACTTCTCCATGTTTTGCTCAAGAGTGTGTCCTGCTCATAAAGACAAGGTAGAGATCAAGTGCATGGGCTCTATTGGTGGAAAAACACCAACAGAACCAAAAGTTTTGTTTATTCCCCTCTAACCTTAGGCACATTGCACAAGACAAACTTGTTGTTTATGTGTTCTATTCAATCTTAACATGAGTGATAGGATCAGAAGATGAGCATGAAAGTAGCATCTTAAAATATTTAACAGATTAGATTACTTAACCCGAGGAAGGATAATCTATGCATAAAGTGTTGATTTTTTTTATAATTGTGATATATCATCTTCCAAAGGTTAGATGCACAACATTTTAGCTCATTAAGATAGTGAGATTCAAGAGAGTAAAGCTAGAAACAAAGATCAAAGGACTGAACATGTTGAGTTGATTAGGTTGGATCAAGTGAGGTGCAACTTAAACATGTTTAGTTCTTTAGTTATGTTCATACTAGAATCAAAGAGATAAGAGATACTTTTAAAGTAATGGTCACTTACCTTAAAATGTTACTTTATCATTGAAGTGTGATGTGTCGAACCACCTTGTGGAAGCCTCTCTTGTCTAGCTGGTTGTTGTTCATAAATGGTTTGTCTTCTCCTGTTTGTCTCACAGTGTGATTGAGAGGAGGAAGATCATGGTGGAACCATCTTTAGAGGTACCGGCCTTCCTTCTCTATATGTCAACTTATCAGTGAAGGCGCATTGTTCCTCGAGTATGCTGACTAGGATCCTCTCTCTTTCTTGTATTAATTCTGTACTATGAGGATGTAGGGACAGTTCCACATTCTTCTCTTGTCAACCTTTCTTGATTTCCCTTTAACTATTGGGTTAACAAGAGACTTGAAATTAGAGCTGCTACTCGAGTGCCTCCATGATAATCTGTCTTTTAACGTCACAACTGAGACTTGTTCTCTCAACAGTGTTTAGATGATAGAGATCTTATCGGCTATTCTTCTTGATTTGCTAGCTCAGGTACTATCTCTCCATCTTTTAATTCTTGTGGTGCAGTGGCTTCATCCTTCATGATGCCCTCCTCAATTCTTGGCAGTTGGTTCTTTCTTCGATGTCTTCTCTTGGTTCTCTTTGGCTGCTCATAAGTAGTGTAGTTGTTGAAGATGCAGCGAAAGATCCAAAAGTTGACTTCTCCAGGTCCGACATAGATGATAACATTGATGGTGTTCAACAACGATCTTCCAAGAATGAGTGGTGGATCATATTCTTCTTCTTGACTGGGGCAACATCTAGTGGTTTGTACTAATCAAAGTGGTAGGTAGGAGATCAATATGTCTTGAACCTGGATTTCTCCTTCCTCCCCTTGATTGTGAAACACATCTAGACAAGGAAATTGTCTCTCCCAGGTTGGCTTGTGATGTAGATGGATTCCCAAACAACATGTTCATGTGTTGGACATGTAGATCTTACTATTGTTGTAGTCGTACCAACTTATCTCCCAAGCTAGCTCTTGATCAGAAAATAGGATAACGTCCCACTTCTTGTCTTGATGTCTTGGACAATTATAGGTGCAGGCATAAGTTGTTCATGCGAGGTAAGTTGCAACCTGTTTATCATCAGCGCCCAAGCAAGACTCAAAGCTAGGCTATTGCCAGCATTACTCATGATCTGAGAGTAGGTTTGTTTGTCTATGGTTTGAGTTTTGGATCTTCAAGTTCATACCAAACCATGGATGAGCAAAACCTCTCTCTTGCAGAATGTTAGTGGACATATACCCGAAGGATTGCAAGAATTTGAAGCATGGGTTGTTGTCCACAACTTATGTATTTTGCATCTATGCTAATATAAAGATGTTTTTTAGGATTACTTTAGCATAGTATGTGTTGGCTGCACTTTAACATGATTCAAGGCAAAAGATAACTTGCAGTAGAAGACAAAACAATAAACTATAATACTCACAGTTCTTTCATCTATGATGAATGAGCTGAGTCTTCATTGTGCAAAGTTGTTGAAGTTCATGTGTCTCTTCATCTCCAGTGTGAGTTCATCTCAGGACTTTTCCAAAATTGATATTGAAAGTTTTCCTGCAGGGGTTAGTCCAATAAAATATCCAACATCCACTATAGCATACTATCAACTAAAAACCAACCTAGACACCACGTCTAATTTGATCTAAGAAGGCATTTTAACCTAAACATTGCTTAAATTAAAAGGCCTTTGAAAGCAAGATCACCACTCCCAAACTAGGCACCATGGTTAATTTAATAGATGTATGAAAGTACTTCAAACCTAAACATATACTATAGCAAATAAGGATAACATACAAGCATTGTAGAGATTTATTCAGATGGTGATGAAAGAGCATGATTAGTATATGAGCATATCTTAAAGGTAGGGACAACCAACATAGCAACATGGCAAGAGATATTCTTAGAAAGTCTATTCCCCAAGCTTGGATTTTGCACAAATCAAGATTGGATGAATGTAATTCAATGTTACATGATGATTGGTTGGACATACCTTGTGTTTGTTGTTCCTTCGTTCTTTTCTGCCCCAGACTTGGGAAGGTTAGTGACAAAATACCCAAAGGAATATTTTCACAATTATATTTTTATGCTCAATACACAAGGACAGTGCAGCGGAAAGGTGAATACTCATGTTCAGGTGGTACTATTTTCTTTAGGGAGTTGGTGAGAAAACTAGGGCAAGTCGACTTTTCTAGTAATACAGTGAAACATAAACCTTGCTCACTAGCAGACAAAACAGAGGAACGCTCTCTAATGGCAACATTAAGGGATTACATGATGAGGTTATTAAAGTCATCCCACAATGAGCCAAGAGATTATTTATCTAGTTGTCTAAAATGCAAACTCCCAAGAAGGAACGTTCCCAGAACAAAATATTCCCAAAAATGTAGGCGTAGCTCATAACTAGGTGTTATGATAGGGTGTAAGGATTCTACTGATTATAGCTTGCGCTCATGGGGTAGTGATAGATAAGAGTGAAATTTAAAAACAACATCCATAAGAATGAACACAAAAATGATGAAAAGACTAGGACTGAAAAGGAAATGATAAAAGTATGATTACAAGTTTAAGCAGACTTAAGATCAACTCTCGACCGTTCCCCGGTAATGGCGCCAGAAATGCTTGTTGACACTTACTACCATCGCTACCAAGAGCGACCTTGGCAACGACACTAGAAGGCTTAGGTATGTTATCAGAACACTAGAGATAAATCTGCAAGCGCACAGATTAGATACCCACACTTCACCGGATGTAGACCCAGTTTTATATCGAACCCAAAGGAATGGGGTGATTGTCTTAAGTCTATTGCTTAAACCCTCAGCACTAGCAAAGTAGAGAACACAAAAGATAAAGGGGATAACTAAGGTTTCCAGCTCTAATCTCAGGAAGCTATGTGATTAGTATCCTACTATGGATTACGTTGGGAGACCACATCCAGAGTATGGCTGTTCCCAAGTAATATACTCCTGCTCGTTGTTGACACTTGCTAACGTCGTTACAAGGAGTATACTATGGAGTCTATCCCCGGCAACGGCGCCAGAAATGCTTGTTGGTAGTTCTTAACTACACCTAGGATAGGGTAGCTAAAGTAGCTATCTACTAATGCCACACGGGGTTGTCACTCCCGACACTAGTAGGAGCCAACTAGCGAGAATGCAATCTACCAGGAGGAGATTCTGCAAGCGCACAGAACTATCATAGTAGCACTTCCCTGGGAGTACCAGGTGTCAATTTATTTGATCCCAAAGGAAGGCTAGGGTGGTGTATGAGTAGAGTCAAGGAGGGGATGAGAGTCGAAGAATAAGAAAAGGGAAAGGAGAGAGGAGATGATGAAAGGCTAGAAAGAATATGTGGGTGGATAGGTAAGGATGAAATGGATGGCTAAGGTAAGGCAGATGGATAGATAGATAGAGAGTAACTAAGGGTAACTAAGATAACTAACTACTAACTAATAACTACTCCTAGATGACCACGAAGCAAGATAACTACGAAGCAAGATAACTACGAAGCAAGACAGGCAAATGTCAATAAAGCAACCTAGTTAAGTAAAGTTTTATTCCTATCTTATCAAGTATCGAGGCGTACTAGCCTTTACCACTGACTTAGGTTGAACGCTAGCACAACGAGCTTTACTGTTAAACTGGGCCAACTACGTGGTGGAATTCAAGGCGCACAGGGCTGTCACCACCTGCTTGCTACCACAGCTATCCGGGGGTCCAGCCGTATCTGAAGGTAAGTCTATAACTAAGCACCATGCTTAACTATATTCTAACTATCTCTACACTAGCTTTGAATAGAGACACCCTTGCGGACGTCAGAGCAAATACTTGACTTAATAAGATAAACACTAAACTAACTAAGCAACCTATTGGCAAAGATCAAACACTAAGCTCACTAGAGATTAACTACTATGGCTAAGTGAATTGATCTGTAGGATAACTAGGCACTCAAGCAATCAATCAAGTATACCACTCAATTCTGATAAGTAGAATAAAGTAATACTTGAAATGATGAAATAGAATATAGTAAAGTGCTTGAGTAACAAGAGCAAAACCTGAACTGGAGATGAAGGAAGACTCTTCCCAGCTCCAGGACCGATCACTCGCACGCCTCTACTCTTGAGCTAAGCCTTGAGCAGCGCTTCCGCGAGGGCAAAGATGCCTTGCTCTACTAGCTACCTACTTGCCTAAGCTTGGCTAAACCCTAAGCTATCAGCTCTCTGGCTCTAGCCTTGCTTCCCTTGCTTGTGTGTTGCTTGGTTGTGGTGTCTTCTGAAGCGAAGCCTCAGGGGGGGTATTTATAGCCTTGTGGAGTGAGGGGGTATTTATAGGGGGCAGCCAGCCGACCTAGGGCAAACCCTAGTGGCGGGCGCCAGCCCTAGGTGGCGGCCGCCACCCCCATCACCGTTGGATGCACCGCCCTTGCTTCAACGGCATCCAGGAGCTCCAGAGAGGCGGTGGTTAGGTCGGTTGCATGTCCAAGTAACCGCCATTTGGTCTTGATCCACGCCACTCCCTCCTGAGCCGTCCGATGCCACTGACCTAGTGACCAAGGGCCAAGATTTGGCCTTGGGAAGGTCACACGGATCGGTGACGTGGCAAAGAGGGAAGTTGGGCCTCTCCATGTGGCGGGCGCCACCCCACTTAGGCCCATTTGGGCCCTGCTGAGTGGGCTCGTCTCCTGGTGGGTCCATTCTCCAAATTTGGTCCAAATCCTGCATTCAAATAAAAATCTATGGACATGTGGAATTTGGTTAGTTTGAAACCTATTTGACTACATTTCATGCCTTTTTGGTGAAGTTTAGGGTAAAATGTTGATGGTAAAACAGGTGTTTAAGGACCATCAACACTCGTCCTATAGACGGGAGGTGGGCTATAGAAGATTCAACAAGGCTATAAGAGTCACCCTTGCGAGCTACCAGCGGTCCGGAATATAGGATACATTATGCAAGTAATCGAGTCTAAGCACCACGCTTACACGACGACGAATCCTTTAATTCTAGAGCGACTAGCTCTAATTAGAGTTGCAAGCCAGAAGAATAATAAGGACAAGAACGCTTACTGATAATTAGAAGTTGAAGACCGAAGAAGTAGATCCGACAGGCCGGAGTTCCTTCTAATCCTCCTCTAATACCTCTCTTTCTCTCTCTCTCTCTCTCTCTTCTAATTCTAATCTTGGGATAACTCTCTACAACTAGATGAACTAGAACTAGAACTAGAAGAACTAGAACTAGAACTAGAACTAGAACTAGATCTAAATCAACTAGAGAGATCTCTACTTCTACTTGAAAACCAAGGGTTTGATATGTAGATGAATAATGAAGATGAAGATGCCTCCCCAGGGGGGTCTGGGTCTTGTTTTATAGCCCGGTGGGATAAACCGCAACCCTTGGATCAAACCAACTTCAATTAGTGGTCAAGATGCGTAGTAGAGATCGGTTAGGTCACGTCGAACGAAGGTGGGTTGACTTCCCTGTGGGCCCAGGCCGACCGACTTGGGGGTCGGGCCGGCCGGCCCCACTTGGCTGCCTCCGGGCTCCGCCTTTGTCGTGGTTTCTTCTAGAACCTCCCTTGTCGCCCTAACACGAATTGCCATCTTTTTGCACGATTCATCATGTTGGAGTAGGACTCTACCTCTTTCTATCTGCTGGAAAACTCCCTGGAAAACAGTAATTCGACAAAGCTGTGGGATCTGTCGGTTTAGCCCCTGAATTATGTTGTTTGGTGGTCACTCCAGGTTGTTCTAGAAGCTTCCAAGTCATATCCAACAAGGACTCTCTCGTCGGGACTCCAAATGTAGCAAACCATATGTCTGTTTCGATCGTCTCGACGAGATCTTTGCAATGGTTGCTTTGTTTCATCACTTGAGATACTTTTATATGGTGAAATATTGATAACCCTGCAAAACAAGTGAGAACAACACAACTCGTGAAACTTGTTAGAATCAAACCCTACAACTATGCTTTATGGTTCATTTCATATCATTCTATGCATTAGTTGATGATATAATATTGACTGTAAGGACCATCAACACTATGTTAGAAGTTATTTACACCAGATTTTGGACCGAGTAGATTATTATTTTGTAAGCACAGACGGCTGGTTTGTTAAAGAAAGAATCCGCCAGAAAATTGAGAAGCTTATATTGGTTTGAGCGTGACCAGAAGATTTCGTGTGGACCAGCGTGGCGGGCTTCGAAGACGTGTCGGACTCGACCAAGGAGTTCAAGTTTGGGTCATCTTTTATTTTACCTTTTTTGTAATCTACTCGTGTTAAGGCAGGAGTCAACCGGGTTATAAATAGTTAGAAACCCGAATTTTGTAAACACATCCAATCAATCAATACACCGGCCATCGGCCAAAACCCTAGGAGTAGGAGTAACGTAGATTTCGGCGAGACCTTCAACCAGGCAGGGCTGCATCGGCATCGACCGACCTCCGGTTTGCTTGTAAGTTTCACCAATGGCTTGTGTCATCGTGTAATGAGGCTGTATTTGGCATCGACCAAACTCTTGTTAAGCTATGGCATGGCTAGTTATCGGTCCAAGTTCGTCTTTTGTGAGACTGTCTTGACTCTGATCAATCTCTTACTTTAGTCGATCTTGACTAGTTATCGGCTATATTGGTTTGGCAAGCCAATAGATTCATCAAGTTATCGATGTTGTTTTATGTTTTAACAGTTTCTTTATGTTTTAAACAACATCTTGCCTAATCAAGATTGACAAAGTGACTTAAGCTTAAAGGATGCTTAGTTTCGGCTGTTCTGAGGTTTACACGCTCACAACAAAGGAAATAGCCGATCTAAGGTCTCATCGACTATCTTGTCAATCTTGGTTGTTACATGTTGTGCATTTGAGATATCTGATAAAATCATGATCTGATCTAAGAGTAGATAGATTTGATCTAACATGTCTATTACAACTGTATTTCTGAACCCCACTGATATATATGATAGATTAGATTTGTTTGATCTTAAGTCAAATCATGGTTTTAACGAATAGATCTTATTCGTGCTTCATGGACCCTATATCGGCTAAAATAGCCGATCCAGCTATGCTTTCTTCATAATGTGTACTTCTAAGTGGCTTGGATTTAATGGATCTATGACAAGACGTGATCTAGCTTGGTCATCATTATGGCTGTATGGAGACACCCCACTTTTGATGTTGAAACTATTTTATCGATCTATTTGTTATTATGGTTGTATGGAGACACCTCACTGTTAATGAATAGAGCTGCTCGTGCAAATAGTCGATACGTTGATTTCATGTCGCTTAGACGTACACATAGATCTCAATTCTGTTAACATCTTTTAAGCTCATCGGTTGTCTGTTTATTCTAAGTGCTTCTTTATACATATCGGAGCTGTCATGCTTTATATCTTTTTCAGTGCTTTTTATATAATCTCCTAGGAGTTGACTTGGTAGTCAATATCCTAAAGACAAATGGCTATATCAGAGCCATACATTTTGGAACTGTCTGGCACCAAACCGGCAGGTTCCACGATTTAACAATCCTTTTCTTATTCTTGTCAATTGCAGGTCAATTGACTGGTACGCCCGAAGTCGATCTCGCTTAGATTCGGCTCCATCACCCGTTGAAGGTTCAGGAGGTTAGGACCTTGCTCTGTACCCCTCTGAGGACCATGCATTCGAGTGTGTTGGCGACATCAACCGATTTTTTGTGTCAACACATTCTTTTGGCACGCCCGGT
This sequence comes from Coix lacryma-jobi var. lacryma-jobi, assembly GCA_009763385.1. NCBI lineage: Eukaryota > Viridiplantae > Streptophyta > Magnoliopsida > Poales > Poaceae > Coix > Coix lacryma-jobi. The sequence continues at coordinate 131,741,035 of CM019828.1, forward strand.
GGGACACAGTCGTCTGAATCATGACGTTTGACAATGAAGACGTGCTGAACGTGACAATGGATGATCTTCCAGAAGAAACTCAACACTTGGTAGAACAGATTGTTGAGCAATATCGACACTTGTGTTTACTAAGCTACAGGAAGACCAGGGATAAAAAGATCATTCAGAAGACTCATCTTCCAAGGGTGGTTCTGGAAGGACATGAAGATCCAATGGTCCAGATCCAGCACAATGCCATGCAAGAAGTAATCAGCAAGGCCATGTCCACTACTCTGATGAATCACAATGAAGTGTTCCTCAACAGTCTCACAAATGCCATTAAAGAGGTTTTCAACTTGGGTGGTGACAGAAGAGGTCCAACATATACTGTTGGAAACAGTCAAGGAGCTGGAACTTCTACTGGACCTCAGATCAATGGTCCAAATGGCAATGGAAGCCAGATGATGATTAACCCTGGGGGCGTGACACCGCAGCCAGTGCAACAGCCGATTATGAGTAATGACATGTATTCATCGGCTACAAAAATAGCTCCCCATGCAAGGTGCATTACTAGAGACTTCAATGCACCACCATATCAAGGGAGCGTAGCACCTGGTGATACACCTCAGGGGTATCATTATGTCTCAGATTTCTATACTTTGGATGCTCAGGAGAACCCAGGATATAATGGCAATGCCTTCGGGGGGCAGAACATCGGCTATCAGAAGCCGGTGAATCAAATTGATCAATTGATGAGTCTGGTAACTGATCTGGATCAGAAGATATTTGGCTTGACGCCAAAATTTACAGTAACCGGCTACAAAAGGCCATATCCAGAATGGTTTGATCAGGTTGTTTTTCCTCCAAGATATAGAATCCCTGATTTTACCAAATTCACAGGAACCGGCTCAGTAACAACCATGGAGCATATAACCCAGTTTCTGGCCCAGCTTGGGGAGATTGGTGATGAACAGGCACTTAAAGTCAGAATGTTCCCTCTCTCTCTATTTGGTTCGGCTTTTTCATGGTTTTCATCTCTGCCACCCAATTCTATTCAGAGCTGGGAAGATTTGGAAGATAAATTCCATAAGTATTTTGGCTTTGGAGTATTGGAAAAAGGCTTAGTGGACTTAATCGATACAAGGCAAACGAATAATGAGTCTGGATGCCAGTACCTCCTGAGGTTCAGAGAGATGAAGAATCAATGCTATTCCTTGATATTGCCAGATTCAGAGGTGGTTAGCATTGCGATTCGAGGATTGATACCTACTATCAGGTAGAAAATCGGCTTCGGTTGCAACAATATGGCCGATTTAGCTAAAAAGGTGGCAAGTATTGATGCCCAAAATCGATACAATCAAGTCTTTAAACCCAAGAAAGCCTACAATGCAGAGAGCCATTTCTTTCTGGAAGATGAAAACAACAAGTCAGAAGATGAAAGTGATGATGAAGTGGTTGTTGTAGACTGGGCTTGGAGAAACAACGAATACATGCCTTGGGCAAAGGCTAAAAGTACCGAGAAAGATGTAAAGTATAGCTTCGACATCACTAAGGCCAACAAGATATTTGACTACTTGCTGGAAAAGGGTCAAATCAAGTTGACTGGGAATCATACTATTCCATCGGCCGAGGAGCTTAAAAATAAAAGGTACTGCAAATTTCATAATTCTGGTACCCATACTACTAACGATTGCCGAGTTTTCAGAGATATGATACAGAGGGCAATCGTTAAAGGAAGAATAGGTCTGAAAAAGGCCAAAGGCATGAGCATAAACGGCCATCCTTTCCCACAGAACATGGTAGCTCCAGCACCTCGGAGTGAAATCAAGGTGTTGACTTCTGATAAAGCCAAGGCAGCTGGGACAGTTGATCCAAAGAAGCAGCTAACAGCCAGAGAGTATCAGGAGATGAAAGGGAAGAAAAACAAGGATCAACATGATCAACCTGAGACTTCAAAGGCTGGTGAAGCAAGAAGGCGTCCAACTGTCAGAATCTTACTGAACAAGTGGCAACGTCAGAAGGAAAGGAGCCAAATGCAAAGGGAAAGGGATGAACAAGAATATCAAGAGTGGCTCGAAGAAGAAGAGTATAGGAGGTCTCGTGAAGAAGGAAGACGCATCAGAGATGAAGAAAAGAATCATTGGGACTGTCCCTTCTTCAGGCATTGTTGGAATGGAGGCTTAAAACTTCCTACTCTTCGTAATTGTCCAGAATGCAGTGATCAATATCGAGAGTATAGGCAGTCGAGAGACAATCGCCGATCTGTACATGAAAGATTGAGGTTTGAAAAGATAGATCAACGCATAAAAATGAAAATGTTCATAATCGACTTGGAGTAAGGTTAGCCGATCATGATCATCCTTGGAAAGAGGGGCAATGGTGTCCTGGTGGCTTGACCAAAAGCCAGAAGTGACGGGTTCAAAGGTTAAGAAGTGATGAAATCCAGAAGAAGAAACTCAAAGTCTCGCAAGTAAAGCAGATAGCTGATAAGGGTGAGTCATCGGCTAATATCGCTGCTTTGTTCATGTTACCTGCTGAATTTAGATCCTCTGATCATGAAGAAGAATCTGATGGGGAAGAGGCAGTTGCTCAGTGGATCTATCAAGCAGAAGAGGCCACGTTTCAAAAACCTAAGAAACATTCTCATTTGAAGGCTTTATACTTGAAAGGGTTTGTTAATGGAAGGCCTCTGAACAGGATGCTAGTTGATGGAGGGGCAGCTATTAATTTGATGCCATAGGCCACTCTTAGAAAGCTTGGTAAGACTACAGAAGACTTGACTCAGACCGATATGAGGTTGACCGACTTTGCTGGCAACGTATCGGCTACTAAAGGTGCTATATGTGTCGAGTTAACAATTGGCAGCAAAAGTATGTCGACTACTTTCTTTGTAGTCGATGCAAAAGGATCCTACAGTGTGCTTCTTGGAAGGGATTGGATCAACGCCAACTGTTGCATTCCGTCTACCATGCATCAGAATGTGGTTCAGTGGATCAGTGACACCGTGGAAGTGGTACCAGCCGATTCAACTGTTAGTGTTGCTTATTCAGACCCTGATGTTTGGAACTTTGATAACATGGAGTGCTTTTCTGGAAGGATTCTCGAAGAAGACTTTCTCAAGACAATTGACAAAAGTCAACAGCCGATCCAAGCAGTCGGCTTCAAAAAATATATTTAATGGATTATACAGTTAACGAGGATGAGAGTAAGATGGGTATGGGTTTCACGTCGGCTGATGAACTGGAAGCAGTTGATATTGGAAATGGTGATAAGCCGAGGTTGACATACATTAGTGCCAAGTTAGATCCCAAGTTTAGGCAAGAACTTATTGCATTGTTGAAAGAATATAAAGAATGTTTTGCTTGGAATTATTCTGAAATGCCTGGTCTTGATCGATCATTGGTAGAACATCGACTACCTATTAAACATGGTAGTCGGCCTGTAAAACAAGCTCCAAGGAGGATTAGAGCAGAAGTTATGGTTGATGTGAAAATAGAAATCACTCGGCTTTACGAAGCTAATTTCATTCGGCAATGTAGATATGTTGAATGGATATCTAGCGTAGTCCCTGGGTATAAGAAAAACGGAAAAATGAGGGTTTGTATTGACTTCAGGGATTTGAATAAAGCTACTCCAATGGATGGCTACCCAATGCCAGTGGCAGATATGTTAGTCGATGCAGCAGCAGGGCATAAGGTTATCAGTTTTATGGATGGCAATGCTGGTTATAACCAAATTTTTACGGCAGAAGAAGATATACATAAAACTGCATTCAGATGTCCAGGTGCTATAGGCTTATATGAGTGGGTGGTCATGACCTTTGGGCTTAAGAATGTCGGTGCAACTTATCAGAGGCCTATGAATTATATCTTTCATGAGTTGATCGGCAGGATTGTTGAGATTTATATTGATGATGTGGTTGTAAAGTCCAAAGATTATCAAAAGCATCTTAAGGATCTCAGAGATACTCTTGAATGCGCAAGGAAGCATGGCTTAAGGATGAATCCTCACAAATGTGTGTTTGGAGTATCAGCTGGTCAGTTCTTGGGGTTTATGGTACATGAAAAAGGGATTGAAGTTGGTGAATAAAGCTATGATGCAATTGACAAAGCAGTGCCACCGACCACAAAGACTCAATTACAATCTTTGATCGGCAAAATCAATTTCATCAGGAGATTTGTTTCAAATCTATCAGCCAGAATTTTGTCATTCTCGGTATTGTTGAAATTAAAAGATGACCAAGAATTTAAATGGGGAGATGAGCAACAGAAGGCATTTGATGAGATAAAAGAGTATATGAAGTCTCCACCAGTGTTGATCCCTCCTCAAAGGAACAAACCTTTCAAATTGTATGTGTCAGCCGATGATCAGACAATTGGATCGGCGTTAATGCAAGAATTTGAGGGAAAAGAAAGAGTGGTGTTCTATCTCAGTAGAAGATTGCTTGACCCAGAAACAAGGTATTCTCCTGTTGAAAAGTTATGTCTATATTTGTACTTCTCATGCACCAAGCTTCGACATTACCTGTTGTCTTCTGAATGCACGGTGGTATCGAAGTTTGACATAATTAAACATATGTTATCCATGCCTATACTAAATGGGAGAATTGGAAAATGGATTCTTGCATTATCAGAATTTGATTTGAAGTATGAATCGGCTAAAGCGGTTAAAGGTCAGGTAATAGCCGATTTTATTACTCATCGTCATAAACAAGAGATTAAAACTTTAGATTTTACCCTGTGGGCCTTGTTCTTTGATGGTTCCAATTGCAAGCAAGGTGGGGGCATTGGTATTGTTCTTATTTCTCCTCAGGGAGGGAGTTTTGAGTTTGCTTTCTCAATTGATCCAACCTCCACTAACAATCAAGTTGAGTATGAAGCACTTCTCAAGGGACTTCAGCTTTTGTGTGAGGTAGGGGCCGAAACTGTTGAGATTTTTGGAGATTCTCAATTAGTGATTAATCAATTGCTCGGCCTATATAAATGCAAAGATGATATTCTGAGGAAGCATTATGAAAAATGTCTTGAATTGCTTGATTCTTTCTCTTCTGTTATCATAAAGCATATTCCTAGATGTCAGAATCAAGAGGCTAATCGTTTAGCTCAAAGTGCATCTGGATATCGTGAAATTGTTGAAATACTAAATGATGAGGTTGCCGATAGTGATGATTGGAGAATTGAGATTATTGAATATTTGAAGAACCCATCACGACAGGTATCCAAAAAATTGAGGTACAAAGCTACAAAGTTTGTCCTTCTTGATGATCAACTATATCATAAGACAATCGATGGTGTACTTCTTAAATGTGTCAATCAAGAAGAGGCCAAAGTTCTAATGGGAGAAATCCACGAAGGAATTTGTGGTGCACATCAATCTGCTCATAAAATGAAGTGGATGATCAGGAGAGCAGGATATTTTTGGCCGACCATTTTAGAGGATTGTTTTAAATATTATAAAGGATGTCAGGAATGCCAAAAATTTGGTAATGTTCAAAAGTCTCTGGCATCAGCTATGAATCCAATCACAAAGCCATGGCCATTTAGAGGATGGGGAATAGATCTGATTGGCCAAATATTTCCGGCATCTAACAAGGGACACAAATTTGTGTTGGTAGCAACAGACTATTTTACTAAATGGGTTGAAGCTATTCCTTTAAGAGAAGCTTCATCGGCTACCGTAATTGAGTTCATCAAAGAGCATATCATTTATCGGTTCGGTGTTCCTCAAACCATTACTACAGATCAAGGGAAGATGTTTGTATCAAAGGAGTTTGAGGATTTTGTTGCTAGCACAGGCTTTAAGTTGATTAACTCGTCTCCATATTATGCTCAAGCTAATGGACAGGTTGAAGCTTCTAATCAGATTTTGATCAAAATCATTAAGAAGAAGGTTAAAGAGCATCCAAAAAAGTGGCATTCGATACTCACTGAGACCTTGTGGTCCTATAGGATGGCATGTCATGGTGCAACTAAGTGTTCACCATATGAGTTGGTTTATGGTCATGAAGCCGTATTGCCTTGGGAAATCAATATAGGGTCCAGGAGAGTATCACAGCAGAATAATTTGAAGGCCGATGAATATAAACATCTCATGATGGACAATCTTGATGATTTAAACTTTCATCGGCTGAAAGCTTTGGAAAACATCAAAGCTCAGAAGCTAAGAGTGGCTAAGTACTATGATCAAAAGGTCAGGGAGAAGAAGTTTAATGAAGGGGACTTGGTTTGGAAAGTCATTTTGCCTATTGGAACTAAGGATAGCAAATATGGTAAATGGTCACCAAATTGGAAAGGACCCTATCGGATTACCAGATGCGCTCCTGGCAATGCTTATTTCTATGAGACTCTAGAGGGTATCGAATATTTCAGGGCAGTTAATGGGAAATATTTTAAGAAGTATTATCCTAGTATCTGGGTGGATCAGTTCTAACTGATTGACCTGGCCAGTGGCTAATGTATCAACGTTGGTATCCAATTGATAGCCGATACTAATGTATCGCCTTCAGAACAAAAATAGCCGATGCAATCGAAGCATCGCCCTTCAGTCCAAAAATACAGGATCAAGAATCATTGAAATCAAGAGACCTCGATGGGTCTTATCACAAGGAGATCATAAAGGAGCAGAAATTTCATTATATTCAAGAAAAGGTTTATTTACAAAGGCTTGGTCCTAATAAACTACTCGAAGACCTTATCTACTATGATTACAGAGGGGGTAGACTCTGCTATTTCCCTGGCCGCTCCGTCAACACCATCGAAGTGCACTTCCATGGCGTGACTTATTTCCGGGGTGACATCGAGACCACCCAAGTCTTGGCCAGTGTAGGCCTGAGCAGCCCCGAGAGCCATGGCGGCGCCATGGCGGACGCCGTGGAGGGCGACCTCATGTACCCTTGCGGGGATGTTGGTCACCCTCTCTGCGATGCTATCACCGGCGGCATTCACAGAGTCGGCCGCCTCGTTCCCCGCCTCCTGAAGGGCCTCCAGACGCACGGTCAGGTCTGCGGGATGAACAAAATGCATCAAAATTGAGTAGTGGAAAATTCAATTTGATGAAAATTCTTCTGAGAGAAAGAAGAATACCGGCGATACATGCATCAGACTCGGCGCATTGTTGGACCGCCCGGGAAGCCCTTGCCTCTGTCTCCTCCAACGCCTTTTGGAGTTGGGCAATGTGGTCTTCAAGGAGGCAGTTCCTGATGGTGGCCTCCGAGTGAAGGTTACGCATTTCCGTCATTTGACGGTAATAGCAGGTGGCCATCGACTCGGAGCTACTAGAGGAGGGGTTTTCAGAGACCGACTCCATTCCAGGGGGAGGCACCAAAGCAGCTGCGGCATTAGAAGGACCTTCGTCGATCCTGGATAAAGGCAGAGGAAGAAAGTCAGATCAAGCTTTCAAAAATAATGAGGGCTGGAGTCGATTAGGCATGAAGAGAAGCAACCTAATGCGGCGCTGAGGGTGGTAACGAGAGTTTACTTCCTCCTCTACAGGGTGCTTACCACGGTTGTTGTCTGCAATTGGAAGAGGAAGAGGTAGGCTTTTGGACGGAAAAGCTTTTGGCAAGAAAGAGGGTTTTCGATGGAAGACAAAAGCAAGCAGAAGATGTGCTCTGAGTGTGACGGAAGATGGATACGAGAGGGGATTTATGTTGGAAGATTGAATCTCAGAAGGGGAAAAGATGCCGCTTCGTACAATGTGTGCAGAATACTCGAGTGGGATGTTAAATCACAACACGGTTTTCAAGAGAAGAGCAGCTGTCTCGCATTGATCGTCAAGATACTGTTCATACTGTTTGAAATATCGAAGGGAAAGAAGGAAAAGAACTCAAAATTTTGGAATAAAATAAATTTCATCCCAAAATTGGGGGGCATGTGTTTACACCAGATTTTGGACCGAGAAGATTATTATTTTGTAAGCACAAACGGCTGGTTTGTTAAAGAACGAATCGGCCAGAAAATTGAGAAGCTTATATTGGTTTGAGCGTGACCAGAAGATTTCGTGTGGACCAGCGTGGCGGGCTTTGAAGACATGTCGAACTCGACCAAGGGGTTCAAGTTCGGGTCGTCTTTTATTTTACCTTTTTGTAATCTACTCATGTTAAGGCAGGAGTCAACTGGGTTATAAATAGTTAGAAACCCAAATTTTGTAAACACATCCAACCAATCAATACACCGGCCATCGGCCAAAACCCTAGGAGTAGGAGTAACGTAGATTTCGGTGAGACCTTCAACCAGGCAGGGCTGCATCGGCATCGACCGACCTCCGGTTTGCTTGTAAGTTTCACCAATGGCTTGTGTCATCGTGTAATGAGGCTGTATTTGGCATCGACCAAACTCTTGTTAAGCTATGGCATGGCTAGTTATCGGTCCAAGTTCGTCTTTTGTGAGACTGTCTTGACTCTGATCAATCTCTTACTTTAGTCGATCTTGACTAGTTATCGGCTATATTGGTTTGGCAAGCCAATAGATTCATCAAGTTATCGATGTTGTTTTATGTTTTATCAGTTTATTTATGTTTTAAACAACATCTTGCCCAATCAAGATTGACAAAGTGGCTTAAGATTAATGGATGCTTAGTTTCGGCTGTTCTGAGGTTTACACGCTCACAACAAAGGAAATAGCCGATCTAAGGTCTCATCGACTATCTTGTCAATCTTGGTTGTTACATGTTGTGCGTTCGAGATATCCGATAAAATCATGATCTGATCTAAGAGTAGATAGATTTGATCTAACATGTCTATTACGGCTGTATTTCCGAACCCCACTTATATATATGATAGATTAGATTTGTTTGATCTTAAGTCAAATCATGGTTTTAACGGATAGATCTTGTTCGTGCTTCATGGACCCTGTATCGGCTAAAATAGCCGATCCAGCTATGCTTTCTTCATAATGTGTACTTCTAAGTGGCTTGGATTTAACGGATCTACTCTATGCATGAGACGTGATCTAGCTTGGTCATCATTATGGCTATATGGAGACACCCCACTGTTGATGTTTAAACTATTTTATCGATCTATTTGTTATTATGGCTGTATGGAGACACCCCACTGTTAATGAATAGAACTGCTCGTGCAAATAGTCGATACGTTGATTTCATGTCGCTTAGACGTACACATAGATCTCAATTATGTTAACATCTTTTAAGCTCATCGGCTGTCTGTTTATTCTAAGTGCTTCTTTATACATATCGTAGCCGTCATGCTTTATATCTTTTTCAGTGCTTTTTATATAATCTCATGGGAGTTGACTTGGTAGTCAATATCCTAAAGACAAGTGGCTATATCAGAGCCGTACATTTTGGAACTGTCTGGCACCAAACCGGCAGGTTCCACAATTTAACAATCTTTTTCTTATCCTTGTCAATTGCAGGTCAAATTGACTGGCACGCCCGAAGTTGATCTCGCTTAGATTCGGCTCCATCACCCGTTGAAGGTTCAGGAGGTCAGGACCTTGCTCCGTACCCCTCTTAGGACCGTGCATTCGAGTGTGTTGGCGACATCAACCGATTTTTGTGTCAACAGAAGTAAATGCATATGTGATGTTGGTTTGCCTAATTCCCCTATTTTTGATAGTAATTGACGGTTAGATTTCTGAGTTAATGACTGTCAATAGTTGTCACACCCAATTTCAAGAACAAAATTGAAGCACAATATATGTATGCCAAGATCAATTTTCATACATATATGAAAGGACCGTGACGCCTAAGAGGGGGGTGAATTAGGCAACTTAAAACTTCTACTCTAAACTTTGGCCTCTAAATTCCACCTAGATAAAACCTATGCAAGAAGGTAAGCTATCTAATGTGCACCTAAGGTTTTGCTAGGTGTGTTTGCTATCTCTACCGCAAAAAGGAGTTATGCTACCTAGTTTCCAAACCTATTAACTAGCAAGAGTAAGCTAGGAAAGGTAGAGCACATAAACAAGGTAGCAATGAAAATGCGGAAGCTAAAGAGTGTGATAGAGATGCAAACTCCCGTCGATGACTCCGGTATTTTTACCGAGGTATCGAGAAGCACGCAAGCTTCCCCCTAGTCCTCGTTGGAGCCCCTCGCAAGGGCCAAGCTCCCGGTCGGGTAACTCCGTGGATAGCTCCAAGCCTTCCCCATGCGCAAGTGGGTCTCCGGTTAAGCCACTCGTGGCAAAGCCTCTCCCGGATGCTCCCCGTCGTCTTCACTATCAAGTTTCCGGCCGAAACGCCGCGGGCCTTGTTCCCTTCGGTACACGGAGGCGGCCACACCACAAACGCGGTTGGTGTGATCTTGCAAGACTACAAGCCCCGCCGATGTACAACAACGGTGCGCGCAAGCACCGGTAGTCAAGAGGTTTTCAACCTCACTAAACACTAGGCCTAACACCTAGAGCAAGCGCAAAACAGTGGTCTAACTAGCTTAAGCACTTCGCAAAGCACCTACACTAATCACCTAGTATATCACTTGAGCACTTTGGTGGCTAGAGCAACTAAATATGTGTCTATGCACTTGGTATACTTCGTTGAGCTCCAACACCTATGTTTTTGGCCGGCCATGGGGGTATATACAGAGCCCCAAGCAAATAGAGCCGTTGGGCACCAAAGGTGGTTTTGACTGCGCAGCATCGGACGCTGCAGTCACGACCATCGGACGCGTCCGATGCTCCTTTAACGGCTAGATGCCAGCCTGGCACTGCGTCGCAACAGCTATATCAGCGTCCGATGGTTGATCAACGGATGCGTCCGATGCTCACACAGCCTCTCTAGAACCTCTCTGCATGGTCATCGGACGCAGGGTCCTGTAGCGTCCGATGTTAGCAAGGGAGCGTCCGATGTTCGTTGTGCAGGTTTGCACAGTGTCACAGTCGCGTCCGATGCCTCGGTCTTCAGCGTCCGATGCCTCTGCTAGCGTTGACACGAGCTAGGGTTTACCAACGGAACGTTCGACGCTTTTGAGCCAGCTCCGATGTACCTCTTTGCTTCATTTCTTCGCGGTTTCTTGTGCTGTCTTGGTTCCATTCTTGTGCCTTGGACCTTGCTTGATCTTGAGAGTCTTTTATTGAGCTTCAAATGTCTTGCTTGAGGTGTTGATCATCGGATCATCACATCGCCTTAGTCCAAGTCACATTTGCAACCTATTGGACTACAAAATAAACACTTGCAAACATATTAGTCCAATTTGGTTATGTTGTTCATCAAACACCAAAATCCGAAGTTAAATGGTCTGAGGTCCATTTTCCTTACAATATATCGACATCATAGTAAATATCAAAACAATGCTTTATTAATATATCAAACTTTATTACAAAAATGACCCTCAGGTCTGAAAGAAAAGTACAGACTCTCATGACAACTGACTCTAATGAAGACTCTGAAGAAGACGTGGAAACTGGACATCTCCACAAGAAGGTCGACCGGGGGCTGCGCCATCCTAGTACAAGTCGTTTGGGTCGTATCCACCGTCTTCTGGGTACTCCTCCTGCTCGACGTAGTCGCCAGCATCTGGGTGGGGTAGCAGGGGGTTCAAAGAGGAAGGGTGATTACATCGAAATGTACTCCGCAAGTGTAGGAAATATATGCTTATGAGGCTATTAACAAGGGTAGGCTGACTTTGTTTGACTCAAGCACCTAAAGCAACACATCCTATTAAATCCTATTTCCTATGCACCTATTTACTAGGTTATAACCACAGTCTCCAACAGTAACAGTAACCACACTTGGAGTCGCACCGAGCAAACCACACTCGGAGTCACACCGAGCAACCAACACTTGGAGTCCACCAAGCAACCACACTTGGAGTCACACCAAGCACAACCCACACCAGAAGTCCATCAAGCAACCGCACCTGAAGTCCATCAGATGACCCGAACCAGTAACCGGTAACTAACTAATCTCGAAGAAGTCCAAGCCGCTCCTGACCGTGAGCACGGCTGATATATCAGTTTTACACTCTGCAGAGGTTGCACATCGTTACCCATAAGTCATGTGTTCCCCGTCACGCTAAACACTGCAAAGGTGCATAGCGGGGTCGCACTACAAGGCCTTTACAAAGCCCCTCCAAGCCTGTGTTACACGTACTCTAAGGTTTCTCCCATGTCCATAAGTCTACGACCCCAAGGGACCCCTCTTGAGCCACTAAACAAACCCCGTGTAGCATAACTCGGAGGAAACTAATTAATTAGCCAGGTTCGTCTCATTCCAATCCTCATGGTTGCGCTGTTAAGCCGGGTTACACGCTTCGAGAACCGGGTCCTAGGGATCTAGGCAGGATAATCTAGCACAAGCCCAGAACCAAAAACCAAAAGCAGTTGATGAGTCCCATGACATAAAAACCACCAGTACGGTCCATCCTGCCAGATTTTCTACTCACCATACTACAACAATTACCAACCCACATGTTCCATAGATCATTAATCAGAGTTAATATTTAACCACCATCCCATCCCAAGACAGCAGGGCTAAGCATGACTTCTACCCATATTATCCCAAACCAGGTGTCAAGGAAAATATAACAAGTTCTAGTAAACCTTATCATGGGATTCAATTTAAAACTGCATGCAACTACTGGATCTAACTACTCTAACTCAAAATAAAATAAATACGGGAGCAATATGTTCAAGGACACTTGCTTGCGGGCTTGGTCGAATCAACTGGATCACAAGAAAAGTCTGAGCGTCCTCGTACTCCACGCTCTCTGGCCCAATCAATCATACATGGCACATACAAAGCAAAATAAATAACAATACAACAAATAGTACAAAAATAGTAAACTAATAGATCTACTGCATAGAGAATGAAATTATGAAACTAACGCAAGTTGAACAGGTCAAAACGGAATTAAAACGAGCAAGTTATGGGCTTTTGAATTCGGGTGGCAAATCTATAAATAGATGGAACTCGATTTGCATTTCAAATTAAATAAAAACTGAAAAAGAAGTGCAGCTGGACCTAGCCTCATTTAATCAAAACGACAGGGGTAGAACGGATGTTTGATAAGACTCGGTGAACAGGACAAAAGGACAGCGGGTTGATTCGAATTAAAAGGGAGGGCCTTTCTGCAAATCGGGCGGGGACGACCGGTGCTGGTGCCACATGGCATGAGCGGGTTGGCCCGGTGCAGGACTGTGCTGTGGACGGGGCTCATGGCTCTCTAGCTCGCGGTCTTTCGTAGACCGATGACTGTGCCTCATTTTCCTGGTACTTCAGGGGCTAAAGTGCAAGATTTTTGTGACTCAGTAAATAGGGAACAGAGAATGCGGGTTTGTTTCAAGTAAATGCAGGGTCTCTTCTGCGAAAGTGGCGCGGGCACGGTGTCTGCTGGTGTGGCAGCCACGTGTCGAGCAGCCACCGGCCGGGTGTACCAGCGGTGTCATGGGCGAGCGCACGTGGCCGCTGAGGACCGAGTCCACCAGGGCGTGGACCGGGTGCATACCCCTTCGCGGGGTGTTCTAATCTTGATCGTCTGTGCGGGATCCAACGGCCAGGGGCGAACCGGGGGGTGTTGCGGCCACCGAACCGGAGGGAGACGACAGTGGCACCATGGGAGACCTTCTGGAGCTCGCTCGGAGTGGCTCCATGGTGTGCTGGAGACCTGGGCAAGAGCACGGGGACACGACGCGAGGGAAAATGGACCCGTAGAGCATCTGACGGTGGTGAGGGGTGACTGGTTAGGGGTTGAGCGTTGCGGCGAGCGGCTACTGCCAGGGCGCCATGGCTGAGTCGGGCACGTGCCTCGGAACAAGTCTAGGGGCACATAGAGATTATGAGCGAACGCGTAACAGAGTGGGGAGCTCACCGAGCGTCCTCTGGAGGGGTTTCCCGTCGCTGGTCGGTGCCCGTAGTCGCAGAAGTGACGACTGGGTAGCCGAGCCTCTACTCCGGCGAGGTCGTGGAGTTATGGCCGCGATACTCGATTGTCGCGGGTAGGCGGTGCGATAGGGGCAGTACGCCCGTGTGAAGCCGAGGTAGAGCTCGGGGAGGCCGATCGAAGCTTCCCCTAGGGAAACCGAGAGCTCAAGTGGGGGGTCGGTAATGGAGGCTGCGGCTGGGGATGTGCAGATGCGGCGACAGGGTAGTTGGAGACCAGGAGAGGCCATGGCGGCCGCAGTGAGACGGGGTGGGGTTTATATAGGGTTGATGGGGGGTTGGTGAGGCGAGCGGGATTGCCGTTCGGTAGATGCGGATCAGGAGAGGAGAAATCACCAGGGTTGGTTGGAAGTGGGGGATGGTGCTGACGGGTGGGACCGATGGTCATCGGGAGAGAGGCGCAGTGGGAAAGCTGGGGCACGGGCCGTCGCGGCGGATGGGCCGAAGGAGGCGCGCGCGATTGGGAGGCGAGGCAGAGGGAGTTGGGTCGGTCCGGGTTGGATAGAGGGGGATGGCGTGGGCCAGGATCGCGGGCTCTGGGGAAGGGTGGCCAGCTGGGCCGCGATTGGAACTTGGGCCGGAGGCGAGAAAAAAGAAAAAGGGAGGGGAGGTCTGGTCTAGCGGTTTGGCTATAGGCCGGTTGGGCCAGGCCGAGACGGGCTCGGTGGGGAAATCGGGTCTGTGGAAGCTGGGCCAAGGGAAAGGTGAAAGCCGGTTGGGCCAAACGTGGGAGAGAGGGAGAGGGAAAATGGGGTTGGGCCCTTTGCCTAATTTCTTTTTCTTTCCTTTTGTTTTCAAACTCTTTTCAAATTCTTTTTGAATTCAAAATCAAATCCTTTTAAAATCAAAATCAGTTTTCAACATTTGAAATATTTACCCTAGGTTTTGCAAATAAAACTTTGAATTTATTTTTATAAACTTTTCCTAAATCTTTTTATTTATTTTATAAATAGAATAAATTCGATTCGCTATCTGGGTTTAATAAATTCTTTTTCACCCAATAAAATTGTACAACAACATGAATGCAACAAACATCTGGTTACGATTTTTCCTCCATCTAGTGTTTTGGCCATTTTCCTAATTGAATTCTAATTTATTTTAATTAATTAAACACCCGGGGTGTTACAACAGTACTACTCCATACGGATTTTCCAATATGGAAAGTCATCCCCCTCGAACAAGGGAGGAGGTCCATCACTTCTGGACATCTTAACTCTAGGCGGTTAAGCCTAAATCGAGAGCACAAGACTGATACCAATTGAAAGGATCAAGATGCCCAGGGGCCCAGGGGCAACAATTAAGACCTACAATTGCCCAACTTCACCCCTTTGTGCCTAGAAGTGTGTTTTCAATAACTCTACCACACGAAAGACTATTTCCAATCCTACTCTAGCATGACATTTCAACAAAAGTAATTGCAAGAATTGAAATGCTCAAAGTAAACGTGTAAGTAAAGAGAAGAAGGAAGACGCCGTGATGTTTTGCCGAGGTATCGAGGTGTCGGCACACCCCTAGTTCTCGTTGGAGCACCCGCGCAAGGGTATCGCTCCCCTTGATCCACGCAAGGATCAAGTGCTCACTATGAGCTGATTCTTCGCCACTCCAGCCCGGTGAATCGCTCACTACAGATCACAACTTGAGTTGGGTCATCTACAATCTTTCCGGATGATCACCAAGCAGCTCTCCAACACCACCAACGCTACTCACAACTCACTAATGAGGTATCTAATCACATGATTTATCAAATCTCACAACCTCACTAGGGCTCTTGCACCTCCTTGCTCACTCACGGATGTTCTCAGCTGATCAAATGGGCAAGAGACCCAAATGGAGGAGGTGGTGGAGTATTTATAGCCCCACACACAAACCCTCCACGAGGGGTAAAACATGCTGCAAGAAAAGGGGCATCGAACGCTCCGATGCCTGGCATCGGACGCGCCGATGCCCCGAGTAACAATAACGTGTACTGTTCTGACAACGCACGTCACAGTGGCAGTGTCCGATGCCACACCATTAGACGAGTCTGATGGCAAAACAACGATTTTAAAACCTCTCTTCATCAATGTCAGCGTCTGATGTGACGCTGAATTTCACTCTCAAGTGAACAATGTTACCGTTGTGTCTGATGCAACGATCCTGGCACTGTCACTTCCTGTTGGCATTGGACGCGCGTCCAATGCTAGCAGGGCAGCGTCCGATGTCGTTCTGAGGGCCAAAACGACTTCGGTTCGCGACGCTACCTTCACGACTTTTGTTCCTCACAACATATAAGCTATCTCTAAGCTAACTACAGCTATGAAATACCAAGTGTACACCACACCTACCTAAATAGACTCACCTAAGTCAAGCTACTCATTCACACTCCCTTTTATAGTACGACCAAAGCAAAAACAAAGACCTAAACTAATCTAAGTGTCTCTCAACATCAAACGACACTTAGAACTAGCCTATCTCCGTCTTTGTTGATATCATTTGAAAATTGAATCGATTTCCAATATCTTTAAGCTGGCCGAGGCGGGGTAGGCAATCGCCTCTGTTAAGGCCGAATTAACCATGATATTATATTGTGACAGAGGTGGATGGTTTGCTCGCATTCATAAATGGTTTTTACCCGTCCTCTATTCTTATCTGTATAGCCTGTGCGAAATGTTTCATTCGAAAGGGGCACTATATCTAGCGGGTACTAACTTGTTACTGAAACTTTTGAAAGACTTCATAGTGAAACCCTGCCATGCACACTAGAAGTGTAGTATGGGAGTGCAGAGTATTAAAATCGTTCTTCGCCTAAACAGTCGTTTAGCCCGTTTACACACCGTTTAAACGCTATACGGTGGTACACCGTTTCCATTTAATCGGTCATTTTGTATCGTTTAAACGACTGTTTTGCCCATTTAAACACCCATTTTTGTCTAAATAGTGGCTAAACGGCAGGTGACCGACTGTTTACCGTTTACCATTTAGGATAACATTGATTAAAACTTTTATGAAAGTCATGCTCATGATCACAAGCGGTCTAAAAAAACTTATGGAATTGTTCATTTTAATGATATATTGCTATTGTGATAAAAGTTGCTCTCATTTGTTGATCATGTGATTTAATTGGAGCTGAAGCATAACTTAATGCTACATTAATTTCAAATTGTGACTCACTAAAATGCTAAATGTTGTAAATCAATGTTATTCTTCTACTCAACAATTGTAACATGGGGTTATGAAGAAGTACGAATTGTTTATTAACACTGACAGACCATCTATGTAAATGACATTTGCACTGGTGCGTGGTTGCTTCGTGAAAACCGCTAGTGTAAAAACACCGTTAACACTGGTGATTTTCGTAGTGAAACTGCTAGTGTAAATCTCTTTAGTTACATAGGCAGGTTTTTAGCTCGAATCCATGAATTTAACAATAGTGGCGCGCTATGCCAGAAAAGCTTACTAGTGACATCTCAATCTGTGACCCCAAAACAACACGCGTCACAGATAAGCTATTAGTGACGCGGGTTCTTAAGACGTGTCACTGATTAGCTACTGGCCATACCCTGGGACCAAGACGCGTCACTAATAACAGGGTATCAGTGACTCTTGTACAGAACACGCGTCACTGATAAAAATTGTGACGCGTGTTGTTGACACACGTCACTGATAGATCGACTTATTAGTGACGCGGGTTAAGAATATGGGTCACAGATAAGTCTTGTGACGCGTGTTCTCAAGATGCGTCACTGATAGTTGTACGTATCAGTGACTCTTGTTTATAACACGCGTCACACCTAAGAAACTATTAAAAAAAACGCGTCCGACGACTAGTATATGCACATTCTCCTCTGCAATCACAAGTTATTCCAAAAAAAAAAAAACTATCTACGTCAGCCCCGTACAGCCCGCAAAAAAAATCCTCCGCATCTCCTCCTCCCCTCTCCCCATCGGATCTCTCTTCCACGCGTAGTTCACGTCGCGCCGTCCGTCTTCGATGCGGCGGCCGCTACTGCCCCTTGCTCCCTCTATCCTTCCCTCTTGCCTCGCGCCATCATCGGCGACATGCGGCACCATGGCTGCAGGCGCCCCCTTCAGTTGCACCTGTCGAGGACTTTCCGTCCCCGTCAGGGGCCCCGCCCGCCCAATCCGTCGAACCCTAGGTTCGCTGCCTCCAAGCTCACACAGCTTCGCATCGGTGCTCAGCCAAGCCATCGTCGCGGCCGCCCTGTGCTAGGTGCCCAGGCCTCTATCTTCGAGATGTTCGACTTTCGCTGGTGACGAACACCAACCAGGTACGCGCATCCCTTCGATCTCATCCATTCGTGATGTGTGAAATTGAGTATCCAAACCACCTCTCTGACCTCCCCTTGTATAAATTTATTTGGTTTCCTGTTCTAGGTTCTCATCCATGTATGTCGATATACTGTTCAAGTGCTGACCCTGGCTCTGGGCTCCTTTGTCTCGGTCATGGATGATTCTGACAACGGTGGGGGCGTGGATCTGGTGTCCGGCGATATCTCAGCAAAAAAAAAATATGGCCCTGTCTTTGCCTTCTCTGTGGATCTGTGATGGGTACCGACATCTGCACTTCTCTTATGTTGTTTTATTTGTCTTTTAATTAATTTTCTAAAATGTGATGCATGCTTGTTTAACCTTAGTAAATATCCTGCTCAACTTTTTTGTTCCGGTTTAGTGTTACCATGGATGTGCTTGTATCAATTCTGATTGTTGTACGATTTTGAGGTCCAGCTCGAGTGTTTATTCATATTTGTGTCCACAATGACTTCCTGTAGAGCTTTCGATTTGGTGTCTGCAACTTGATTTGTTTGGGTGATCCAAATGTTGTTTGCTCTGAAATGAACAGCCCTGCTTGCCGCGCTACGGTGGCGGTTGCTCCTGGCATTGAGGTTACAGGGATCGACTACCCCAGCGCCGCCCTGCTCCGGCGTGCCGCCGTTCGGGTGCCCGCCGCTGTGGCTGCTGTAGCCGTGCCCATGTCCTGATGTCCTCACCGCCGTGACCCTCTCGCTTTCACCTGCTGCTGCTGCTGCTGCACACATCATTTCAGCGGTAAAATGTTTGCATAGTCCATATGAGATGTGCATAGTCATATCTTTTCAACCCTGTAAAATCTGCATTACAGATCAGTTGATATGTCAGTTCTGCGTGCTCTCTAGATTTTTTTTGGGTAAAGGTAGCAAGCTTGGCAATAGATATAACAACTAAGTACATTGGGGAAATTCTTCCTGTGTGGTAGACATGTCTTCCAAGGATTGTGTTCTGTCAGAGGCTGCGTAATTTCTGTGTGTATCACATCGCACCTTAAGGACAAGAGTTCACTTATGATGTTTTTTTCTTGCGTTCATTAATTCAGAGATAAATGAGTCTTTACTATATTTTGAGGTTCCATTGAGCTAAATTTTTTTGGATTCATGATAAAAAATTTAAATGAGTTAAAATTTAATAAATTTAGGATTTTAAATGAGTCTTTACTGCTGATACCTATTTAATTTTGCTCCTGTTTGTCTATTAGCTGAAGATAAAGCTTGTCATTTGTTCTTATGTTACTAAATGTTTTTCAGTTAAAGTTGTAGGTGTTGATATATTTTTCTACAAATTCAGTTAGAGTTAGTGAAGTTTGTTTTAGAGGCAAAGCCAGAGTATTATCTTTTTCCATGGACTTGCTAGTTATTTAAAAGATGAACATGTGTTACCTTGTGGTCTACTGCTCTGTACTCCAGGAACATCTGTTCTTCAACTTAGTATTTGGCAAGATGGCAGCACCTGCAATTGCAATCCTTATTTTAATTGTGGACTGCAAATAGGATATCAGACCATTTTGTTTAATTCTCTAGCTGGTCAATATAACTTGTCATCAATTAAGTAATAAAACATGGCGACTAACTTAGTATAAAATACTTATTATTCCTTTCTTACAGGGAAACAACAACATTTCTTGCTATGTCTGTGGTAAGATAGTAACGACAAGTTACTTAACAGATTTGTGGCAGTCGCACTATTATCAATTTCTTAATCGCCAGGCCACTGGCTGATTGCGTTCCTCTTTCTAGCATCACGACATCACCACAGTACACAAGATCAATCATGAACGAATATCTCTTCATTTTTTTTGGTCTGCAGCCAGCTCCCACTCTATGGCATTCATTCGACTACTGGAGCTGATCCAGCTGATCCTTCCTGTGGGACCGAAGATCATTAAAATTGGCAACAGTGCAGAGACAAGTAACATATGTTTGCTGATTATCTATTTGCACTAAATGTTTATGGAATGAAACTTCTCGAGCCAATGATTTTTGGTGCCACAAGGTGACTTCACATTTATGCATATGTTACCTTTTTTCTTCTATTTTTGCACGTAGTTATTCAGCCATGCTATGAGAGGACAAGAATGCTCTAGCAATTCAATACAATTTTCCTTTCAAAGTTGTGCTTAGTGACTATCTAATCTTGAATATGTATTTGAAATTAACATAATGTCTGCAGTTTTTTTACTACATGTTGTTTCCTATTATGTTGAGTAATATTTAAGAAGGCCTCTTCCAATTTGAACTTGAAGTCCACCTGACAATTTGTATGCCTCTTTTACAGGTGATTGTCTAAATACCGGCACAGTCCCTGCTGCAGATCTGTACCTACTCTTAGATTTGCTTTGTCCCCAATTTTTCACATGCTTCTAATCTTGGACTTGGATTCTTAGACAAGTTGGATTAAATTCATTTGTATGTTATGGCCAGTGCTTTATTGTTGCTCCCTCTCCCCCAGTTTGTAGTACCCAGTGTACTCAATGTATTTATTCCCAAGAGCAATTCATATACTATGTATTATCTACTTATGTATTGTGGAGTAACAACTTCTTGTGATTGTAATAAAGAATTTGGTTGCTGAAATTGATGGAACACGACTGTTGTATATAGAACCCTAGTAGCAGATTTCTTTTTTTTTGTTTTTATAAATTGTTATCAGTGACGCGTATAGCCAAGACGTGTCGATGATGAGATCTACTACAGTGACACGTTTTGGGCTATACGCGTCACTGGTAACTCTTATCAGTGACGCGTTTTTAGTCATATGCGTCACTAATAACTATTATCAGTGACGCGTTTTTAGCAATACGTGTCACTGATAACTATTATCAGTGACGTGTTTTTAGCAATACGCGTCACTGATAACTTTTATCAGTGACGCGTGTTTACGCGTCGCGTATTTTATGCGTCACTGATGGCCCTCAATACGCGTCACTGATAACGTTTTCTGGCATAGTAAAAAGGAAGGACACCACTAGGAGAAATTGTAGTAGTACCTGCGTGATACATATATACTGAGTCTGATTGATTGTCTACATATATAACTCCTTCTTCAGGCTTCTATAATGCAAAACTGGACTTCTTCAGGCTTCTATAATACAAAAAAACTAGACTTGATTGGTTACCTTATAGAGTCTTATACAGCATAGCATTATCCTTAAAACAATGTTGATTCATCTCACTATTCCCTCAAATTTTGGTGTATTCCTAGCTATACTATATTGCACTCACTCTGCAGGAGTTTTGCACGCACTGTACAGTCACCCTTACACATTTATACTCTCTTGTGCATATGTATGCAAACCAATCACTCATATAATACTATACAACTAACTATAAAGTCTAACCAAATAACTACAAGTTACATTGTCTAATACTTACTATAGGATAAGGGTACGCTGCATAGTCTTTATACTACGCAAGTTAGTGCAAGTAAACAACTATTTGCGACGTCGCATTTTTCAATTTGGTATAATGCTGCTCCGATGTGCATGTATGTACGCGCCTTTTCGTATGCTAGCATAAAACCCGATGCGCGGCGCTCCCTTCAGCTGCTTTTTATACAACACAATACAAACGCATGTGTGTGGTTGCCACATGACACGATGCATGTTGACCTTACAACGAGATGCATGCACGTCGTCAGTTAATACATGTAGGCGTCCGCGACACAGAATAATGTCTGCAAGTTTCTCTTTATTTCTTAGGACAAAATAATAATCTCCACTATAGGTGAGCTTTTTTGTGTGAATCGGAGAGGGAACGTTTTGTCTATATATCTTTCTGCCGTTTGTAACTTTGTAATTCATACTTTCCACGTGCCTTAGTTGTAGGTTCATGATTAGTACAGATTTTTTTTATGTTTGTTCCAATTTCTAACAGGGATGGATAATTAAAAAAACATTTGTAACTATGATGGAGAGTATTGTAGCTCACAAACCGCCTATGAAAATCAATTAATTTCCATGAATGGTCTCATTAAGCAAACCGTTCACTACGGGAAAACCAATCTTTGCCGAGTGTTTTTTTTCCGAGTGTTTTTTTTCCGAGTGTTTTTTTCGGGCACTCGGCAAAGAGCTTCTTTGCCGAGTGCCAAATAAAAACACTCGGCAAAGAAAAAACACTAGGCAAAGAATTTCTTTGCCGAGTGTCAGAAAAAAGCACTCGGCAAAGAATTCTTTGTCGAGTGCCAAAAAAACACTAGGCAAAGAAAATCTTTGTCGAGTGCCTTTTTCCTGGCACTCGGCAAAAAAAATCTTCGCCGAGTGTTTTTTTCTGGCACTCGGCAAAGAAAATCTTTGCCTAGTGTTTTTTTGACACTCGGCAAAGCCAGTTTTAAAATTATATTTTGAAGCAGTAAATTAATCCAAATGAAAAAGGTTTTAACTTATCAAGATGAACAATTTTGTTTTGATGATTTCTTCATTCGACAAACCTAAAATAAATTCGTTCACAAATCTTATATATCTCTTCGGTAGTTTATGAAACTACAAGAGTGATATATAATGTTTGTGAATAATATTAGAACCACAATGTCGAATGCACGAATGGTCAAACAACTAAAATAAACTTTGTATATCTTGACAAGTTATGAAAATTTGTAGTTGATAACTTTTAAATTTGAAGTCATCTAGTTATGCAAAACTGCGTTCGAATTTGAAAATTTTAAAATTCGAATTTTTCAAAATACCTCGGATGGAGAAATGACCAAAATGAAATTTGTAGATCTCGAAAAGTTATGAAACTTTGGTGTTGACAACTTTTTGATTTGAAATCATCTTGTCAACGAAAACTACGTTTCAAATTGTCAAATTTGAAATTCAATTTTTTATAAACGACCTTAGATGGAAAAACTAACAAAATAAAAGTTGTAGATCTCAAAAAGTTAGAAAACTCTGTAGTTGACAACTTTTTTATTTGAATTCGTTTAGGGCCTCAAATAAGCAAGTTACACTCGGTTTAGTATAATATATGGGTAACCGAAACGGAGATGGAACGTATATGTGTAGTGCAGTGGTAGAGGAGGCTCCGCGCGAACGAGAGGTCGTGTGAGCAGTGAGAGAAAACTACGTGAAAATACCAAGCCTAGTGGGCCCCTCCCCCGATTTAATAAAAGTTTTTCTCTATTTTTTTTTGGATTTTTTTCGTTTTTTCTTTGCCGAGTGTCAAATATGTCAGCACTTGACAAAGCCTTCACCGAGTGCCCGATATTTTGCACTCGGCAAAGAGCCCTTTGTCGATATTTTATTTGCCTAGTGTTCTTTGCCGAGTGCGGCACTCAGCGAAGCCTTCGCCGAGTGCAATAGGCTCTTTGCCGAATGCTACCAGCACTCGACAAAGTCTGATTCTGTTGTAGTGGTTCATCATAGAGATGTGTACCTTTTAAGGGGTAGTGGCCGAACCGCACTTGAAAGGATGATTTTGAGAGATGGTTTCCTTAACCCAATCATTCCAGCGGAAAAGATATTTTTAGAGGCGATGTTGTTAGAGTGAGTAAGTCATATACTCGTCCTGTTCTAAATTATAAGTTATTTTTGTCTTTTTAATACATATATATTTTTCCATACATCTACACATAAGTTATATCTAAATATATAGTAAAATAGATGTATCAAAAAAATTAAAGCGACTTATAATTTGGAACGAAAAAGTTAGTGTGTTATCTCTAGACATATGCTACGTCTATTTTCATATGTATACATGCATTTTAGGAAAAAAAAAAGAAAAAAAAAACCAACAGGACAACTGAATGGCCGCTGGCTGCTGCGCACTAGAACCCACGTATGACCCCATCACGGGAGGCCCACGTAGCCGGTCGTGCGACACCTTGATCTGATCGTGCATACTACAGTGTTATTTCGTCTTTTTCTCTATAGCTGGCCCCTGCCTGGTGCCTGTATCCGATGAAGGCATGAAGCAGAGGACCGCTGGGCGCTGGCCGCAAACCGCACAGCATGACCACCTTGCCGTTAGGATTTGTCTCTGAGCCGTTAAATCTTTGTTGTTCGGCCTTTTCTCGCCTTTCTATCTAGCAAATGTATGTCTACTTTGAATCTTTGATCGCAATTTGCTAACATCACAAAATCATTCCCCATGGAGCGAAATAGGAGTTCTGCACCAACATCAGAGACGGTTGAGATTGATCAGGAAATTGGTACACATCATTTCATTGTTTGCATAATCGCAATTGAGAATTCAATCCATCTAGCGTATTCTTTTTAATTGTTTAGCATTGTGTTTTTTACAATTTGTATCAAATGGACGTATCAAAAAAGGTCAAAGAGACTTACAATTTGTGCAGTCATTTCACTAAGAAATAAAGCATAATCATTGTCTACAAACTACAAAATTGTTTACAACAAAAACTGTAAGTCTCTTACTTTTTATACCTATATATATTTTGAACTACTAGTATCCGTTTAAACTATTTATATTGTACTTTTGTGGATGTTTCCAACTTAATCTTAAAATTCAAAATTTATTTCATTTATTTTGTTACTAATGGCATTTATTCCAAATTATATATATAAATTAAGTTGTTACCATCTGCTCCCTAAATAATATATATTTTTTTGGATGGTATATCCTAAGATAAAATCCTAGATCCATCACTCAACCATGGACATGGTTTATAGACATGGAAGTTCTCTCGAGCCTAATAGCAGTCACTGCTTGTCATGGGTTCATAACCGCAGCACTCATCATTGTTTGATGTGGATCGATGTGTGGACCTCCAGTGACTTAAGCACTTAAAACACACAGGATATGAGAGGTTTGTCTTGGTTCAGGCCTCTCTAAGCCCTACATCTAGATGTTGGTGTTCTTTATGTTAGAAATGATCAAACAAGAGTTCTTATAGTGGAGGAATAATCAAGAGAGTGGGTTGTAGGGGTAGTGCTATGCTAATCTTTGGTTTTGGTAGGAATCGAGTCTCAGTTCCGTTCTCGTTGATCCATCACTTTTACAGGAACCCCTGCATCCCCTTATATACCGAGAAGGCCATTTCTCATAGGGCTTCTTGCTCTAGGCTTCGGTCTTCCTCTTCTTTGCATCAGCAACCCTTCTTTGTCTTGTAGTTGGGGGTTGAAAAACTGCAACCACTCTATGATGCCTCTGTTGTAGCTTGGCCGTGATCGTCGAGTGTTGCCTATCATAGTGATGCTTTCCTTGGGTGAGCCTTCTCTTGGCTTCTTATTTCGCATTCCAGGCCTTTCCATCCTTCTAGAGGGGCTGCCAAGCGGGCACGGAGCCCCCACTTCATGGGCTCTTGGGAGTTCTTTGTCCAAATGTGTCATGCCTCGAGCATGCCCCTATCGATGAAGTGCACTACAACGCCTCACATATATGGAATGCGATGATAATGTTGTTCTTTGGCGCCTGCTATCAGGCTTGGAGCTCGCTTCTACCTTGGCATAGGATGAGTGCTCAGCCTGATCCAAGGTTGGGTCTGTGGCTTGGCTGAGGCTCCCCTTGCCTAGATTCCTCGTGTCTTAGTCGAGCCCCCAAGCCGGTTGAAACCCCTAGTTTCCTTTTGGCTAATTGATGAAACCTATTTGGTCTAATCCTATGGCTAAGCATGTGTGTAGCTCATTAGATGGATGACCAAGCCAAGTGGTGGAATTAGCCAGGTGGCAATTGATGGGGACGTGATTCCCGATCTTCCATCAGAATCAAGATAACTATCGATTTGGTGGAGAGCGACACACTGATCTGGCTTCAGATCACAAAGACCTAAACCCTGCAACATTCGCACCATGTCTCATCTGGTTATCAACCGTGTCACAAACCGGTTAACCTCGCCAAGAAGGCTAATCTCTGCTATGAATCGAAGAACACAAGGAAGAACAAGATAAAATGCAACCCAAGTGAAGTGACAATTGCAGATGTATGATTAAGATCTCGAATATGTGGTTTCACAAAGAGATAACTGTGACTGTTCAATGACAGATTGATCTAAAGCAAAACTCAAACCCTAAAATGAGCGGCGGCTACTGATTATATAGCCTAAGGGGTGTCTAAGGACCCCAACTCACGTCCCTAAGGTGCCCCAAACAAGTTACATGGCCCAAACGGCCCAAAAGACAACGACGAAGCGCCCTGATAGATTCTGGACGTCAACTTATTTCGATGATTCCCTTTTATTCTGATAGAATTTGGACATCAAACCAAATCCATTGGTTAGCTTATAAAATTATCTTTCCATCCATATGTGGATCATAAAAAATGGAGTCTGTATGTGACATGGGCGTCTGTTTTAGTGTTGGCTGCTCGTGGATTCCAAGATGGACTCGAACTTGAAATAGGTTGGGCCTCCAACTTGGCTTGGACGACCTTGCTGCCCTCCTAAGGTGGTGTCCAAGGAGGAGAACATCTTTGAGAGTCCTTGGGTTGTCCTCCACATATTTTGGACATGCTCCCACTTGGACCAGGGTCACAAGGTTGCATGATAAGCCTAAGACGATGTCGTAACACCCGACAGAAATAGTAGCAAATTGTCATAACAATTTGAAGACTTTGCCAAAGTGATATTGAGCTGGTACCAGATTTATTTGAAGCCCATTGACCTTAATCGCACTCTGGATGGATGAGTTATGGCCTTCCCAATGAAGCATTGTCGGGCTGCCAATGATCTGAATGTTGGATTTTAACGAGCTTGCACTTTGAGACAAGTTTGTACCTACAAGAAAATATTGACATGTGGAACCAAGTGATTTGTTTCAAAAAAACCATTGTGCAAATGTAGGAATAAGATCACCTTATAATCAATGGTCGTATGCGAAGGTGTCATGTCCCCATCACCATCAAAAACCATGGAGGAAATGGTGATGACCATAAGCAATCATAGTGATCATGTGCTCCACATTTGGTGAAATAAAGAAGAAAAGAGAAGTGAAGAGGAGGAGATGCAAAGGGGCCCAAAGACAAAGGTATAACCTATAGGGCTCTTTGGTTTGGTGATCAAGGCACTTAGTGAGTGCGATCACATTTAGGATAGATAGCCATACTATCAAGAGGAGATAATTCATAGTTTATGTGGTGTTTAAGTGCCACTAGGTATTCACTAACATGTTGATGCATTAGACCTAGTGATGAGTGACTATCAAACCCTTGGAAAATGCTAACACACGTGCCCAAGTGGTGAAACACATTGGTATTGGCACACAGAAGTAAGGGAGTAAGTTGGAAAATGAAAGGTGTTGTCCTAAGGGCATTTGACGCTCCTTGTGGGAGCACCGGACACGTCCGATGGCAAACCCAAGGTGCAGGTTGTGGTTTAAGCAGCATCAGATGCTGCACCGGTGCAGGTGGCACTTTGCGCGCGTCCGATGCAGTTGACGTGGCACGAGCTAACGAGTCAGTAGAGAATTGGACGCTCAGGGCATCCGATGGCCATTCATTTGACGTGTGTGATGGCTTTAGAGAGGCTCTGGAACTTCTTTGGACACCCATCGGACGCTGGACCAGGCATGTTCGATGGGCGCGTCTGTTCCAGGTCCAGAAAGCACGAGTTTTGTTCAAAGTGCACTAGACGTGTCCGATGGGTTGGACCATCGTGTCCCGTGTAGCATTAACCAGCGTGCGAAGGAAAGTGATCATTGGGATCAGGCAACCTGAATTCGTATCATGAGGACACACGCCCATGTCTGATGCTCCTTTGCGATGCCCAACCGCTAGCACATGGGTGGGCTACCTTTTTAATGGGTTGGCCGACTAGAGTGGGTGCTCTCTCTTGCAAATTTTGATACTCTAGCATAGTTGTGAGCCTTAGCAACTCTCCCCACTCATCTCTAAACTTGCTTTGTTCATTCCAAGTGAGATTGAGTGATCTAGTGCTACGATTTGAAAGTGATTCATTCTAGTGGCACTAGTTCTTTGCATCAACATTAAGATTCTTATTACTCTTGGCATTTGTTGGTGCCTAGACGGCTTGAAGGAGTTTGGTGGAGTTGGCAAGAGTTGGTGATTGTTCTTTTCCAACACTGATCGCATTTGCGAGGGGTTATTTGGGCCTCATCCCCGCTGGTGTGGCGAAAGGCACCTCTAGTGAATTACTCATGTCATTGAGCTACCTCTATTGTGGTAGATTCTTGTGGTGCTCTTGGGGAGTTCGGAGTGGTGCCAATTATCCATTTAATCACCAAGGGTTGGTCGACACAATGAGGACAAGGGTGCCGGCAAGCACGTGAACCTCGGGATAAATTGTCGTGCCACTTCTATGCTTGATTTTGTGGTGATTGTATCTTGGTATTCTCGGTGACTGATTCTACACTTAAGGTTTTCATCGATGATTGGTTCTTAAAAGGCAACCCCGAAGGCTCGGTGAAATCACTCCCGCCTAGCTCATTTACTTTTCGCACTTAATGTCATATAGAGCTGGTTTGTGTAGTTACCTAGTGTACCTTAATTGTGTTATATATCTTGTGCTATTTAGTTTGAGTGGATAGGTCAATTAATTTCTCTCTAGTTTATTTGTTGGTTGATATTCTCCACTCATATGTAGTATTTTTTCATAGTTGAGCTTGAGCTAATTTCTCTCATTCATACTCTTGTGTAAGCTCTAGTTGATTGAGTGGCATAGAGATATTAGAATTGTTGGATAGGTGGCTTGCAACACAAACATTAGGCTATTTGTGTTGCTAATCAATTTTGCCTAGATGATTTTATAGATTTTTGAATTAGGCTATTCACCCCCCTCTAGCCAATTTGGACCATTCACCCTCTGAGTAGGGGGTTTGCCTTTCTTTGCTAGTCATTCTAATATTAGGTACTCCCCCTCGAGATAGGCTCATTTGTGCTTTGCAGACTGTCGATCCATCCCTTGTTTCCCAGAGGATGTGCACGAATGCACTCAACAGGTCTAGCCCCTGCTAATTCGAAGAATCAACTGGGAGTTAGCTGGACTGTCTTGTCCTTAATCTAGGGACTTAACATACCTTTATGTTAGACTATCATCACTACTATAGAGCTGGTCATCCTAAACAACATCATCACAGTTGGTTCATATTTTGAATTGACGGTGATGATTCACCATCGATTTGTATTAACATTGGCGGTAACAATTACACAACTGATTTGTATCAGCAGCTAGTGGTGATAATCCATCATCACACCTGGATCACATCAGATATATGAAACGATGGTGAAGACTATTCATCACTGCCAGCTTGTTGTGTGATCCATGGTGATAACCATACTGTAGCACAATAACATTCATAACTTTCTCACATAAAGTTGGATAGCAACAAACTTTGTATCAAAATTGTAGATCTGAATGAGATCTAAAACTTTCTAGTTGATGACTTTTTAATTTGAAATCATTTACGGTCCTAGAACTCTTTTAGAAGCTCTCATATTTTGAAATTCATTTTTTCCTAATTGCACCCGTGATCTTAGATGAAAAATGATGAGAATCAAAGTTGTAGATCTTGACGAGATCTATAATTTTGTAGTTGACAAATTTTTCAATAGAAATCATTTATGATATCAAATTTGCATTTGATGTTCTAAAATTTTAAAATTCAAAAATTTCAAATGACCACGGCTAGAAAATCAACCGAAACCTATAACTTTGTAGTTGATGGTTTTTTTCATTTGAAACCATTTTGAGGTCTAAAAGTATGGCTCAAGTTCTTATAATTTGAATTCAAAATTTTCAAACGATTGTAACCGTTCATACCATTGTTCACTTCACTTGGAGATGAGAAATTGCGGAAGAAGGTTTTACCCTTTGAATCTTTGACGCAGTTAGGTTTAAGAGGTATGTTTATGTTATAACAAAAAACTTTTCAAAATTTACTTTTGTATTTCTTTCACTAATTTTTGTTCTGGTTTAGAGAGGCATGGTTCTTGTTTTTTCCATTTTAATTTGTTAACAATTTAGGCCAATCTTTTTACTCCTAACTTCTATTTATTAAAAATATTTTTTCTCGTTTTATCTTTATCTGATTCTGAAACGAGTACTTGGAACCCTAAATGATGAAGAACCGAAAATGCTATCAAAGGCGACCAGAGGGGGGACGAATGGTAGCCTAAAAATTTCTTTCAAAACTTCGGCCTTTGTCCCACAAATCAACCCAAAAAAAATTCTTTTGAAACTTCGGCCTTTGTCCCACAAATCAACCCCAAAAGCTTCTAGCGCAAATGTGATGCCCATGACCCTCGGAAAGAGGGTGGATGATCCCTAGGATCACAGCGAGGCACCACAAGAACGAGCAACCCAAGACTCACAAACTCCGAGTCGAGTTCAACCCCAGAAACCTACTCCCGAACGTAGATGGACGACTACGTCGGGAAATCCCTAAAAACCTATGCTAATGAGTAGCAAAGATACCTAGAGAGGTTCCTTGGTGAAGGACCGAGAATGCAAAAGCAAGGCGACCAGAGGGGGGGGGGGTGAATGGGAGCCTTAAAAATTTCTCTCGAAACTTTGGCCTTTGTCCCAAAAATCAACCCCCGAAAGCTTTTACCAAAATGTGATGCCCACGACCCTTGGAAGAGGGTGGATGATCCCTAAGATCACAGCGAGGCACCACAAAGCAAGAGCGAACCAAACACCAAAAGCACCGGCTCAAGTTCGATCCCAAAGACCAACTCCCGAACGTAGATAGAGAGCTACGTCGAGAAATCTCCAAATACCTATGCTAACAAGTAGCAAAGATACCTAGAGAGGTTTCTTGGTTAACTCTAGGGCCAAACGAGAAGTCCGAAAACCAAGCGGAAAAGCCGGGAGACCAAACGCACTGAAACAGACAAGTCTGTGAGTTCCCGGACTGTTCGCGAGTACGGTCTCGGACTGTCCGGCTCAACTGCGGACTGTCCGCGAGCCTGTGGCGGACTGTCCGCCGGCCAAATAGACAAAACCGCAAGGTTGCTAAAACCTTCTGCTTGACTCCCGGATTGTCCGCGAGTCCCTACGGCGGACTGTCCACCGGTCAAAGATCAGCAAAGCAGCCGAAGAACATAGCCACTGATCTGGCCTGCCCCCGACGCCCGGACTGTCCGCCAGTCAGGTGGCGGACTGTCTGCAACCTTGCAGAGAGGGCGATTTCGGTCACCCTTCTCCCAAATCTTCCTAAAATCAATTCAAATCAAAATCCCTTGTTCCCAAACTTGGAGAAGATGATCACGAGGTAGTTAGGAGACTATCCCCAAGAAATCATCCGCTCAAATCAACTCAATCAACGGGAATTCGAAGGGGAAGGAGTATGAACCAAAAAAGCGCCACGAAAATTGAATCGACCCGATCTACTTGTTCGTGAGGGTAGAGATGAATTCCTTCGGTGGAAATGTTCTCCTCACTATAAAGAACAAGTTGATTCAAGTGGATTTCAAAAAGACGCAGTAGAGAGGGAGATCGAGTGACGGGAAAAACATGGAGAAACGAAGAACGCGAATCACACCACGAATTTGCAACCGTGTGGCTACCACACGCTACAACAGTGAGATTACGGTCTCACTTCCTCAAAATCTCATGAACACATAGGTATGGTTCTCTACGGATCTCAGTTGCTACAGCAGGTGATTGGGAGAGCAGGAAAACCCTAAGTGGAGAATAGCAAATGACTGAGATGGGATGGGAGGTGGGTGTCTCCCTCTACTTATCCTAATTCTAGTTCCCACTCTACCCCTAACTAATTACAAAGCGAACCAGCTAAACCCTAAGGTTATTCTGGACCAACTCGAAGTAGATGTTGATCCGACGGCCACGCCCGCACAACTGGTAGCGTTGCCTCGACGCAACCTCACCGATTGCCGCCACGTGCCGCCACCGCTCTGCTTGTCCTTTTCACGTACTTCGCCCCTGGTTTTGTGGCCGAAATCGGGAAACCTATCTTCACGACCAACCCCCGGTTTTGAGGCCCAAACCAGGAAACCAGCCGTCCATAGCCTGAGTTTTGTGGCCCAAACTCAGAAACCCATCAGCGCCCAGGTTTTGAGGCCTAAACCTGGAAACAGTCCTCAGCCCGAGTTTTGTGGCCCAAACTCGGCATACCCGCAGCACCCTGGTTTTGTGGCCAAAACCTGGAAACCGTCCATCGATGGTTTTTCTGTGGCTCAACCACCAAACCGACGCTGTAGAGGGGATGCACCGCCCGTGCACCCCGTCCATCGACACATGTCCCCAGGTCCTCGACCCAAGCAACATCGTGCCCTGCAAGTCTTCGCTCGTCGCTGTCCCAGGCTGTCAGCCACCACAACTGATCCTCAGGCCACCGGTCCCTCAGTCCAAGCCTCACGTCCGCCCTTCACCGCTCCTGGTCCATCGGCACGGCACGTCTCTACTTGACCTTCACCTTGCCTTCGATCACTGTCTCCGTGCTCAACACCTGTACAACACAAGCCAAAGAACATGCGCATCAAACCCGTTGACAATCACTCATCACTTGAGACTCGTGCGGATACATGGGTGTATGCCGGGTCTCTGAGTGATGAGTGATTGTCAACTGGGATGATGCGCATGTTCTTTGGCTTGTGTTGTGCAGGTGTCGAGCACGGATACAGTGATCGACGGCGAGGTGAAGGTCAAGTTGAGACGTGTCGTGCCGACGGACCGGGTACGGTGAAGGATGGGCGTGCCGTGCGGCGGGCGTGCCATGCCGAGGTACCGAGCGGTGAAGGGCGGACGTGAGGCTTGGACTGAGGGACCAGAGGCCCGAGGATCAGCTGTGGTGGCTGGCAGCCTGTGACGACGACAAGTGAAGAAGTGCGGTCATGTGTTGCCTGAGTCGTGGACTCGGGGACACGTGTCGGTGGACGGGGTGCACGGAGGTGCATCCCATCTACGACGTCGGTTTGGTGGTAGAGCCAGGGAAAAACCATCGGATGGACGGTTTCCAGGTTTGGGCCTCAAAACCTGGGCATGGACGGTTTCCGAGTTTGGCCACAAAACTCGGGCTGAGGGTTTCCGAGTTTGGCCACAAAACTCGGGCTGAGGACGGTTTCCAGGTTTGGGCCTCAAAACCTGGGCGCTGAGGGTTTGCTGAGTTTGGCCTCAAAACTCAGAAGCTGGTGGGCTGGTTTCCCGGTTTGGGCCTCAAAACCGGGGGTTGGCTGGAAAAGGCTGGTTTCCCGGTTTGGGCCACAAAACCGAGGGTGCAGAGCGAGGGCGGCACGTGGCGGCAATCGGAAGGTTGCGTGGAGGCAACGCGGACGAGTTGTGCGGGCGTGGCCGTCGGATACACCTACCACCGAGTTGGTCCAGAATAACCCTAGGGTTTAGCTGGTTCGCTCTGTATTTAGAATAGTGAGGGGTAGAGTAGGAATTAGACTTAGGTTAGAATTAGGATAAGTAGAGGGAGACACCCTCCTCCCTTCTAATCTCAGTCATTTTGCTCTTTCGCACTTAGGGTTTCCTGCTCTCCCATCCCTTGCTGTAGCTAGCTGAGATCCGCAGAGAGACTTGCCTCTGTGTACTGTTGATTCTGAGGAAGTAAGGCTTTATCCTCACTACTGTAGCGTGTGGTAGCCACACGGTTGCAGATTCGTGGGTGTGATTCGCATTTTGTTCGTGTTCTTCGCGGAATCCTTTTTCTCCACGATTTTCCCGTCGCTTGATCTCTTTGCTCGGTTCATCTTTTGCAAAACCGTTTGAACCAAGTTGTTCTAGATCGTGAGGCACTTCTTTCCACCGAAGGAATTAATCTCTAACCTCACGGTCTAGGAGATCGAACGATTTTCGTGTTGGATCGGTTTTTGCTTCCCTTGTTCCGATTTCTTCCAATTCCTCGATTTGGAGTTAGGTTCGAGCTATGATTCCCATGGGATAGCTCACTAATCTCCTTGGAACTCCTCGTACCAAGTCTAAGCCTTAGTGCTTTTGTTTCGGAGGAGATCGAGTGGATTTCACGGAAGAACTGCACTGCATCGGGGGCATCGGACGCTCGAGTTCGTAGCATCGGACGCTGACCTCTTTGGCATCGGAGGCTCCGTTGCCACGTGTCAGGATCTGACACTTTCTAAGGAGCATCAGACGCTACCACCGGACGCTCCGTTGTGCATCGGACGCGCCGGAGTGGGACCATCGGACGCTAGGAGTTCACTGTTCACAGCGTCCGATGCGTATGCAGTAAGGTTTCCGAGGGGCACTATTCACATCGGACGCTGCAGGTGCTAGGGCATCGGACGCTAGCCAGCTTCCGATGCTGCTGATTCAGCACTGATTCGTCCTTCGTTTGCTCATCCGTTCTCGGATTTGGTTTTGGGTTTTTGCGTTGGCTTTCTAGAGTTGTGTAGTGTCCCGCTGTGCTTCTTGGAAGCATCCACCCTTCATCTAGGGTCGTGGACATTAGCAAGCTTTAAGGTTTGTCTTTCGGGGTGATTCTCGGGACAGTGGATACTAGTTTCTGAAAGGAAATTTTGAAGCTCCCATTCACCCCCCCTCTGGTCGCTTTCTGGTTGCTTCTCGGTCCTTCAAATCGGCATACACCCATGTATCCGCAATCTCCCCCTTGACGAGTGCATTGTCTACTACCAACACAGATCATAATGAAATAGAAGAAGGAAGGAGAAGAGATAACTCGACCAAATGACCCAAAAGCATAGCAAAGCCAGAAAAAGGTTAAGTGAAAGAGCAAAACAACTTGGTCCCCAAAGACATGGGGCAACGGCTCGACGCAACCAAGCAAAGCAAAGCTAGTCCTCAAGAAGAGGTAGAACAGGCTCAACACCGCTAGCGAGAAAGCTTGACACCAATTGAAATTCAAGCAAAATAGAGCTAGCCCTCAAGAAGAGGCAGAACGGGCTCAACACCGCTAGCGAGAAAACTCGATATCAACTGAAAAGCAAAAGAGCTCGATACCAAGTGAAGAGCGTATAGGCACAGTCGCTAGTCCCTCAAGAAAGAGGCAAAGGCTCAACACAACTAGCTACCAAAAATGCTCTGAACCAATTGGAAAAATGCTCCAAACCAATTGAAAGTTCATCAAACAAAGCGAGCAAACTCCCCCTCCAATAGTGCACACAACTAGGATATGATTTTATGATTTGACAAAATTTCTCCCCCTTAGTTGATAATGCACTATCAGGCAAACTTCTCTCTTCCAAATGCATATGAGTCAGAAATGCAAGTTAGCAGCTTCAGTAATATAGTCAATAGAACGAAAAGGTGCTCTACAAAGTATAACTTCAATGACTCAACAATAAGCATACATGCCAGCAAAGGCTCAAGCTGATCACCAAATACAAAATATGAACATATGAGCAAAGTGAGCAGTTTTAGCCATTCAGAAAAGGATGTTCACCACAAAAATAGCACTAAACATGTATAGACAGGAAGTCAAACAAGTGCTAAACATGTATACAAGGTGAACTACCCCTAGCAAAGTTCAATCATCATGTTGCAGAATGAAACATATACTTGTGATTTCAGATTTTAATCGGAGTTGCAGCGGTGAAATTTCACAAGTTCAAAATTCAGCATGTGATTGCGAGAGGTTGAAGGCTTGTCATTGCCTAACTTTTCAACCGAGCTAAGCCTATGCAGAAGCAATCTGAAGCTTAAAGCGTCGGTTTCGGTCATACACTACACGACTCAAGTTTAACTCAAAGTGCAGTGAGAAACAGTCTCGATACCGTGTTGTGTTGACAAGCAATCCCATCTCGATCTTTCCAGTTCACTTAACTTGGTTCAATTTTATCACAAAATATGAACATACCAAGCAAGTGAAAGACTTGCTCAGCTCACAACATGTATCAGTGATCAGAGAGAGTATAAGCTACAAGCATCATCATATAGCATCGGAGCATTCTAGATAGAGCATAATCACATTCTAAAGATTATATATATGAAGCTCAGAAAGTAAAGATGCATGATGAAATACAAAGACTAACTTATCAGAAATTAAAACAAAACAAAAGACAAAAGACTCAGTCTTTGATACAATACCCAAAATGTTTCCCCCATCTAAAAGGGGAAACACACACCAAGCTCACCTCTCAACCTAGCAAAAGTTGATTGGTCCAAAGGCTTGGTAAAAATATATGCCAACTGATGATGAGTATCAACAAGGCGAAGGTCGATATCACCCTTCTCATAGTGGTCTCGCAAGAAATGAAAGCGCACATCAATGTGTTTGGTCTTAGAATGTAGCACGGGGTTCTTAGCAACGCTAATAGCACTCGTGCTGTCACAAAGCAAAGGAATGCGAGAAAAGCTCAGACCAAAATCACGCAAAGTGGTCATCATCCAAAGCAACTGGGAACAGCAGCTAGCCGCAGCAACATATTCAGCTTCTGTGGTAGACTGAGCGACACTAGACTGCTTGCGAGAAGACCAAGACACAAGAGAAGAACTGATAAACTGACAAGTCCCAGAGGTGGACTTGCGATCAAGTCGGCAACCAGCAAAATCGGCATCAGAATAACTGCAAAGGGAGAGGGTGGAGGAAGCAGAATACCAAATCTCAAACTCAGGTGTGAAGCATAAGTACCTCATAATGCGCTTGACCGCCTGACGGTGAGAGGTGCGCGGCGACGACTGAAATCGCGCGCAAAGACACACCGCGAACTGGATGCCCGTGCGTGTCGCCGTCAGGTACAGCAGCGACCCGATCATACTCCGGTACTCCTTCTAGTCCACAGCTTCTCCATCCTTGTCTGCATCCAGGGCCGTTGTGGTCGACATGGGTGTTGGAAGAGGCTTGGCCTCACCCATATTGAACTTCTTCAGGATGTCCTTGGTATACTTGCCCTGGTGCACAAACGTCCCCTCTTGGGATTGCTTAATTTGCAACCCGAGGAAAAACGTCAACTCGCCCATCATGCTCATCTCACATTCCTTGCTCATAGTATCTGCAAACTTGGCAACTAAAGCATGAGAAGAACCACCGAAAATGATATCATCCACGTAAATCTGGACCAAGAGAGTGGCATTGCCTTGCTTGAG
Source organism: Coix lacryma-jobi var. lacryma-jobi (assembly GCA_009763385.1). Lineage (NCBI taxonomy): Eukaryota > Viridiplantae > Streptophyta > Magnoliopsida > Poales > Poaceae > Coix > Coix lacryma-jobi. Next base: position 131,778,034 of record CM019828.1, read on the forward strand.
GAGAAAGAGCGTTTTATCCACACATCCCATTTTAAAACCCTTAGCATGCAAAAAGGTTTTCAACCTATCATACCAGGCTCTAGGGGCTTGTTTCAAACCATATAAAGCTTTGTGAAGTTTAAAAACATGGTTTGGAAACTTGGGATTTTCAAAACCGGGGGGTTGTTTAACATACACCTCTTCTTCTATGTAGCCATTTAAGAAGGCACTCTTGACATCCATTTGAAAAAGTTTAAACCCTTTGGATGCAGCAAAAGCCAAGAGTATCCTAATTGCCTCCAAACAAGCTACAGGAGCAAAAGTCTCCTCATAGTCTATCCCCTCCTTCTGACTATACCCCTGGGCTACAAGTCTGGCCTTGTTTCTCAGAATGTGGCCATCCTCTCCTTGTTTGTTTTTGAAAACCCATTTTGTACCAATAGGGTGACACTCAGGAGGAGGTGGAACAAAAACTCAAACCCGATTTCTTTCAAAATTTTCTAACTCCTCATGCATGGCATTAACCCAATCAGGATCAGAAAAAGCGTGTCCAACATCTCGGGGTTCAAAATCAGCAACAAATGCAGAATGAGCAAAGTGAGAGATTTGTTGTGACCTTGACCGAGTGACACGTTCGTCGATGCTGCCGATCATCTGTTGAGACGGGTGTTGGCGCTGAATGTGTCATGGCGCCTCCCGAGCTGAAGAAACCTCCCCCTCAACAGCAACTGGTGCCTCCTCGGGTACAAAAGGTACAGCCCGAGGTGGCGGATCCCACGGCCCCCAAGTAGTCGACGAAGAGGGGTTGGGGCCGTGAGTCGTCGTAGTAGAAGCTGATGCTTGCGGCACAGCAGGTGGAGGTGGTGCTGGATCATCCATTGCTTCAGCACCCTCATCCTCGTCATCAAAAAGAAGCTCGCCAACCTCATGATCACCTGCACGCTCAAAACGAGAAGAAGGACAAACCATGGTCTCGTCGAAGGTCACATCGGATGTCTCCATGACTCGGTTAGTATCAAGGTTAAGTACACGATATGCACGAGTATGAGTGCCATAACCCAAAAATACACCGTCAGAAGAGCGAGACTCAAATTTGTCCAGGTTGCCTTTCTGGAGTATAAAACAGTGGCAACCAAAAACTCTAAAATAACTCACTTTGGGCTGTTTTCCAAAACGCAACTCATAATAAGTATTTTTCAAGAAAGCTCGAAGAAAAATGCGATTGGAAATATAGCATGCAGTGTTCATAGCTTCGGCCCAATATCGCCTAGGAGTCCTATGCTCATCGAGCATCGTTCTGGCAATCTCTACAAGGGTCCGATTCTTCCTTTCCACAACACCATTCTGTGGTGGTGTGTAGGGGGAAGAAAACTGATGCTCTAAACCCAAAGAGTTAAAAAAACTTCTCAAAGTCTGAATTCTTGAATTCAGAACCATTATCACTACGAATAGCTCGCATTGAGTTCATAGGGAACTCATTCTGAAGACGCAAAATCAGATTGCGAGCAAAAGAGAAAGTCTTGGTTTTCTTAGCTAAAAAGAAAACCCACGAATATCTCAAAAAATCGTCAACCACAACAAGTACATACCACTTCCCCCCAACCGAGCTCACCCGATACGGACCAACAAGGTCCATGTGCAAAAGCTCTCCAGGGCGCTTAGTCATGACTTGGTTCACAGGACGGTGGGGAGCGGCAACCATCTTCTCATGTCTACAAGAATGGCAAACAAGATCCTTCTCCATGGACAACTTGGGCAATCCTCGGATTAGGCCAAGTGAACTAAGCCTTGCAAGCAAGTCGAAGCTCAGGTGACCAAGTCTCCTATGCCACTTCCAAAGATCAGAGGAGGAAGGACCAGCCACAAGACAACGAGAAATTCCAAATGACTCCGAGAAATTCGCACGAAAGACTTTCTCAAAGGGCGAAATCAAACATACAAGATTGCCCTGAGGATCCAAAATGCGACTGAGATTCGGCTTAAAACGAATCTCATAGTCATCATCAAAAAGTTGCAAAACAGAAAGAAGGTTAAAGTACAAGTTAGAAACAAGAGCAACATCACGCAACACAAAGTGCTCATTAACTCGCACAGACCCACGAGACAACACTTTACCTTTGCTATTGTCGCCGAAGGTGATAAACTCCTTTCCGGCAACAGGACTAAGACTGGAGAACCACTTGGTGTTTCCGGTCATGTGCCTCGAACAACCGGAATCCACCAACCAAATGTCCTCCAATCGTTTTACCTACATCAATAAAAAGACATAGGGTGAGCATATGGTCCAACACTGGGGTGAGTAAAATGGGAATTATACCAGTGTTGGGCCGGCTACTCAAAAGAACGGTTAGTAGCAAAACCATTCCTAGCACGCCTACGGGGAAAGCGATCACCACGCTGAGGAAAATGTGGTCCGCTAAGGGAAGAGCGTCCATCGCGATACTCAAAACGCGGTGGGGGGTAGCGCTCAACTACAAAGCCACCGCCACGGGGTCCATATCCTGCAAAACGAGGATCCCGCTGGGCAACACCTCCCTGAGGCATTGGACCTCTAGGCCTAGCAGCTCTCCTCTGAACATTCAGCACATGTACATCATGGAAAGGATGGTACATGTCCGCATTGTTCATCTCTCTAGCACAGCGCTCCTCTCTCTTGCGCCGAAAGCAAAACTCCCTCAAGTGTCCATCTCTCCCACAGTGCTCACAATGGTACCTCAGCGCTCTCATAGGGGGTTGTTGGTACTCACAGTAGTGGGTGTGGATCACTTTGCCTTTCTGTGGCATGAGCTCCTCTTGGATAGGTGGCATGGTGTCTAGCTTGTTCTTGAGGTGGTTTGGTTTTGGAGCCCATGTCTGTTTCTTGGGTGGAGCTCTCGGAGGTTCAACAAACACTCCATCCTTGGTGTTAGGTTTGAGAGGATCTTTGGGTGGAATCTTGGTCAGTTTGGGAGTAGTGGTGGAGTTGGGCTTCTCACTCGGGTTCAAACCACTCGTCACTCCAATCTTACCAAAAGATGAAGCACACTCAACACCCTGAGCAAAACCAACACCAGGACCTCCAGTAGCGCGCTTGAATTGGGCAATCATCATCCCAAGCTGTGGCTCACCACAAGACACCCATGACAAGATGGTCTGAAGGTATGTGTTTTCCTCCTTGGTTTGCATCTTGTCATGCTTCACATTCGCAATCTCCATCTCCAAGCCCTCACACAAAGCGCACCTAGACACACAAGTGCTACCCGAGCTGGCCTTCTCAAGAGACACAATCTTGGCATTCTTCTCTATCAACTCGGATTGCAAGCCTGCACAAGACTTGCACGCACCCAACAACACGGGTCTTGCCCGGAGCTCATCCACCTCTTCAACCAAAGCAGCATACTTACCTCTCAAAGTGAGAAGGTCAGTCATGTGCTTGGTGCACATCTCGCACTCACCCTCCTCAGAGACAACTACGGTGGACTTGGCAAACTCAAGCTCCTTCACCGTATCCTCCCACTTCTGCCTAAACTCCTTCCACTCTCTAGCAGCACGCCTAAGCAGCTTATCTTGACTAAGAAGGGCGGCAGTAAGTTTCTCAACCTCAGCAGAAAGCTCGTCGGGGGTCTGAGATATCTGGGAGGTGTCGTCGTCATCGTCGTTGTTCCGAGGGGTGTCCTCCAGCTGGCTGTTGACCTCCTTGCCGAGGGCCATGGTGCAAAAGCCCTCGTTGTCGGCGAAGAAGCAGAGGCCATTAAGCTTGTCCTCGATCTTCTTCTTCTTCTTGGACTCGTCGTCGCTTGAATCAGTGGAGTCGTCATCCGAGTCGTCGACGTCGCTGAGCGTGGCGAAGAAAGCACGCTGCTCAGCCTGGGCCTTCTCCAAGTACTTCTTCTTGATGTACTCTTTGTTGAAGCCTCCCTTCCGCTTGTGCTTCGCGGGGATGTACTTCTCCTTGCGCTTGCCGAAGTCGTACTTGTGCCCATGATTGCCCTTCCCAAGAGCTTGCTTGTTCTTCTTGGGACAGTTGGAGATGAAGTGGTCGGGGTCGCTGCACTCGAAACATCCAGAGCGTCCTCCTCCGCGGCGACGGTTCATGCGGTTGTTGTGGAACCGCGAGAACCGGTTGGCAAGCAAAGCCAACTCGTCATCCCCCATGAACTCCAGCTGCTCCTCTGTGACAGAAAGAAGAGAAGAGAGTGCAAATCCTCCAGAGGGGTTAGCAAAAGAGCCAGAAAGCAAAGCCATCGACGGGCCAGAAGGATTCTCATAAGAAGCCCTCGCCATGGCATCAATCTCACTGAACTTGAGCTTACTGAAGAGCTCGTCGCATGTGAGGGTCTCATAGTTAGGTGATTCGATGATCGCCTGAACCTTAGAGTCCCACACCGACCGATCGAGAGTATGTAAAAGCTTCAAAGCCCTCTCATGATCGTCGAAAGGCAACAGCTTCTTGTTAGCCCTCATCCTGTTGACAATCACCTGAAAGCGAGCGAATAAACTCTCTATTCTCTCGCCAGGCATATGTCAAAAGTTCTCATACTCTCACTTGTGCGACTCGTAGAGACGGGTTTTGACTTGAGTGGTTCCCTCATGGAAACGCATGAGGGTAGCCCAAATCTCCCGAGCCATAGCGAGGTGAGAAACACGATCAAATTCCATCATGCTCAAACAAGAGAAAAGAGCATTACAGGCTCGGCTATTGGCATCATGCTCATCGATCTGATGCTGAGTCGCACGAGCAGCCAAGACCACGTAATCTGCAAAGTTGCAAATATCCCAAATGGATGCACCCAAACTCTGAAGATAGGCCGACAGGCGTATCTTCCAATACGCATAGTTCGTCCCATCAAAGAACGGCGGTTTGCCCACGCCGCGATCCATGTCACCTTCTGTGGATCTGGAACCGGCTAAGGTGGAAGATCCTTAACCCGCTCCGATACCAATTGAAGGACCGAGAATGCAAAAGCAAGGCGACCAGAGGGGGGGGTGAATGGGAGCCTTAAAAATTTCTCTCGAAACTTTGGCCTTTGTCCCAAAAATCAACCCCCGAAAGCTTTTACCAAAACATGATGCCCACGACCCTTGGAAGAGGGTGGATGATCCCTAAGATCACAGCGAGGCACCACAAAGCAAGAGCGAACCAAACACCAAAAGCACCGGCTCAAGTTCGATCCCAAAGACCAACTCCCGAACGTAGATAGAGAGCTACGTCGAGAAATCTCCAAATACCTATGCTAACAAGTAGCAAAGATACCTAGAGAGGTTTCTTGGTTAACTCTAGGGCCAAATGAGAAGTCTGAAAACCAAGAGGAAAAGCCGGGAGACCAAACACACTGAAATAGACAAGTCTGCGAGTTCCCGGACTATCCGCGAGTACGGTCCCGGACTGTCCGGCTCAACTGCGGACTGTCCGTGAGCCTGTGGCGGACTGTCCGCCGGCCCAATAGACAAAACCGCAAGGTTGCTGAAACCTTCTGCTCGACTCCCGGACTGTCCGCGAGTCCCTACGGCGGACTGTCTGAGAACATATATGATGAATGATTGACATTGATGAGGAAGGTTTGAGGCTTTTCCCGGTTCAGTCTATATCTAGCTATGCGCTTAATGTTTATGACTAACCGTTGGCATTGAGTTGTGGTGTGTTTACCGTGTTGGTGTGCGTGTGCGACATGTGTCTCTTGGCTGTGTTGATGTGCAGGTTGAAAGGTCCTTGTTTGGTTTTGGTAATTGAGTGACAACCTAGGTGGACTAATTATGTTTATGTGAGATACACATGAGATTAGTCCACATGTACAAATGTGAAGAAGGAGCTTATTGCATATGTGACATGACATGGAGTCATGTGGCTAAGATGGTAAAGATCAAGGCAAGACTTGGCTTGATGGACCGATTGTGAAGGTAAAGGGCAAGTTGGAGGCTTTGAAGCCGTTGGTACCGAGTGTCGGGAGGCTTGAGCAAAGACTTGGCGCCGAAGGACCGAAGCAATGGTGAAGAGCAAGAAAAGTCAAGATCGATGGACCATGGAGGCCATGTGATGATATGAAGTGGATCATATCATTTGATAAAGATTGGTGCATGTGTTGCATCAACATTGAAGGAGATGAAATGGAATGCACAAGGCAAAGGTATAATTGTAGGGCATTTCATTTCACCGGTCATAGGTGTGTAGAGAAGTTTATGACCGGGTTTAGGATAGATAGTCGTACTATAAAGAGGAGAAATCTTTTAGTTGCAACGGTTATCTAGTGCCACTAAGTGTGAGTTTTATTTGCATATGCATTGCGCTTAGTGACATGATGAGATGGATGAGTTTAACCCTAAAAAGTCTCTATGAAAATGCTAACTTTAGTGCCAAATTGATTTGGTAACTTGTGGGAGAGTTAGCACATTGAAAAGGGTTTAAAAGTTGGAAATAAGGAGGAGCAAACATGTATGGACAGCAAGGGGTTGCTCGGATATATTTCTGGCCCTAGCTGGATATATTGTTCGAACGTCCGTTCTTGCTTTGCACACAATAGAGAACCCCTAGCCGGATATATTCTCAGCCCTAGCCGGATATTCCATTTGAATTCAGCTCATCTCCATTCGCGTGGACAGTAAGGTGCTGCTCGGATATTTTCCTCGCCCTACCCGGATATTCCGGTTGAACCCAGATCTAGACGCCCAACGGTCAGGAGAGCTGGTTGGCTGCTATTTGAAGGGCTTTGTTCCCCTTCTCCTCTCTACAGCTCATTCCCCTTAGTTGCAATTGAGTTAGGGTTCTTGTTCTTCTCTCCTCTCCTCTCTCCCATGGTTTGAACTACAATTCCTATGAGAGAGTGAGTGCCCTTTGTGGGTGTGGATGAGAAAGTGAAGATCCACCTCCTCCCCTTCCTCTCCCTCTCATGCTTGGTGCTATTTTGAGTGAGGGATTGAGAGCCTAGTGTGTGTGCATTTGAGGATTGCATTTGGTGGCACTAGGAAATCTTTGTGATTTGGGGATTTCTTATTACTCTTGGTGATTGCCATTTCATAGACGGCTTGGTGGATTGTGGTCTCCGTTGTGAAGCCCGCGTGGTGATTGTGCGTGTCTCCGGAGAAGGATTTGTGAGGGGTGTTGTGCTCACCCCGCGGGAGATCGTGAAGAGCAACTCTAGTAAAAGAGAGACGTGAAGAGCATCAAGTGGTTCGGTCGGGTCAAGTGCTAGAGCTTGTGGTAAGCGCTCCTTGTGGGAGAGTGTGACTAGTGTAGTCACCACTAGCAAGAGGACCGGCGACAACCTTGAGCTTGTCTCAACGGGGACTAGCTTGGTGGCAACCAAGTGAACCTCGGGATAAAAATCACCGTGTCAACATTGTCTACATCTTCTCGGTGGTTTGCAATCTCCATACACAAGCTTGTATTTACTTTCTCATACATATTGTGCTTGTGCAGTTGCTCTTGTAATTAGTTAGCTTGTGTAGCTTGCTAGTTACCTTCCTTGCTTGTGTAGCATAGAAGTAGCTCTATTGCATGACTAATTGGCTTGAGTAGCCTTGTTAGTCACATTGCTTAGTTTGTGTAGCTAAGTAATTTGAGCTCTCTAATTTGGCTTGTGTAGCCTTGTTATTGAGCATTGCTAGTGAGCTTAGGCTTTGTGCGCGTTGCATCACTAGATTGATTAAGGAGCTCCCGGTTTGCTTAAAGTGCTAGTTGCATAGGTTTTTGTGACCTTGCAAGCTAGATTGATTAGGTGAGCTCTTGCTAGCCCGACACCTTATTTGCTTTGTTTAGGATCTTTGTAAGGTGCTTGAGAGTATAGGTAGAGGGGTGTAGTCTTGACTAGACCGATAGTTTTAATTCCGCATTTATTTCGGTTAGCCAGTGCGATTAATTTTAGAAAGGACTATTCACCCCCCCTCTAGTCCGCCATCTCGACCCTACACAGGTGTGGAGCTCGGATACAGTGGTCAATGGTGAGGTGAAGGTCAAGTAGAGACGTGCCGTGCCGACGGACCGGGAGCGGTGAAGGATGGGCGTGCCGTGCGGCGGACGTGCCATGCCGATGTACCCAGAGCGGTGAAGGGCGGACGTGAGGCTTGGACTGACAGATCAGAGGGCCAGAGGACCAGCTGTGGTAGCTGGCACGTGGCATCGGCGAGCGAGAGCACATGGGGATGTGTGATGCATCGGCCGAGTCGGGAGGAAGACGATGGCGTCGTGGCACTTGGCGGGAGGTCAGACACGGGCTTGCGTGCGGCGCAAGTGCCTTCGGCCGAGTCAAGAAGGAAGGCGAAGGCGTTGTGCCCAGCGTGGAGGCTGGACATGCATCGGCATCGGTGCCGGTGGTCGGGGTGTGCGAACCACATCCTGTCTACGGTGCGAGTTCGGTAGCTGAGCCTCAAAAAGCTACCCTCGACGGTTTCCGAGTTTGGGCCTCAAAACTTGGGGTGGCCGGTTTCCGAGTTTGGGCCTCAAAACTCGGGGTGGACGGTTTGCCAGGTTTGGGCCTCAAAACCTGGGCTGGCGGGTTTACCGGTTTGGGCCTCAAAACCGGGTGGAGGTTCCTATGCGGAACGGTCGACGCGTGGCGGCGTGGAGAGGCTGGCGCGGCGGCAAAGCTATCCACGAGAAGGCGCGGTGGTCGACGGTGGCGGCACGTGGTGGCATCCTGAAGCTTGCGTCGAGGCGAAGCGAAGGATGAGAAGGCGTGTGGCCGTCGGATGGAAACTGTCAAGTCTGGACGGTTTTACCCCTAGAGGGTATTTGGGTTAGTACTTCATGTTAGGGCGTTTGTGTCATTCGGACGTGCACCTATATATAGATGAAGGGGCTGTGTTGGACAGCCATCCTTGGAGGTGTCACTCTCATTTTGTTTAGGTGAGAGGAGGCTAGGGTTAGAGGGAGACCGGCTCTTGTTCTTGAGCTTTTCGCCATCCACATTTTGTACTGCGAGGAGTGGCTTGTAACCCGACACCGAGTGCTTATTCAATCATCCATTCCTCTGAATCCAAGGATCAAATTCGTGCTTTGATTTGTCTTGCGATTTTGTTCTTCGTGTTTGCACGTTTTCCCCTCTTTCGATCTTCACGAGAATTCTTGTTTCGAGGGAAGATTCACAAATCCATTTGAACCATCTTGTGTAGCTTTGTGAGAGTCTTCTTTCTACCAAAGAAATTTCTCCAATACCTCACGAACTCACAGATCGGGTGGATTTAGTTTTGGGATCGAGTTCTTGCCCGTTCTTCACCATTTTCTTCGATTCATCGATTTGGAGATAGGTTTGAGCCATGATCTCCTAGGAGTAGCTCACTATCATCATTGTGACTCCTCTCACCAAGTTTGATCCTTAGAGGATTCGTTTTGGGTGAGATCGAGTCGAATCGGTGGACGAACAGAGGTGCGTCGGGGTGACCGGACGCACCAGTCGGGCCGACTGGACGCTTGGTCGTGAGTCCGGTCGTTGAACACGTTCCGTGTGTTTTCTTCACGACTTGACCGGACGCTGGCTTCAGGATGACCGGACGCTGAGTCCGTGCGTCCGGTCGTTGAAAGCTGGTTGAGATCGCGCTGTGCATCACTGACCGGACGCACTGTAGGCACTGTTCATTGCCTCTTCTGTGCTTGACCGGACGCTCAGACGTTGCGACCGGATGCTTGTTCACTGTGAGTCCGGTCGTGAACAAAGAGCATCCAGTTCATGATTCTCTTGACCGGACGCGTCCGGTCCCCACTGATCGGACGCATCCAGAGTCCGGTCAGTGCAGACAGTGCACGTTTTCGTCCGTATCTTTTGCGTTCGAGCTCCGATTTGAGATCCGCTTTTTGCGTTGGATTCCCGACTCTGTGCTCTACAGAAACCGGGCTTCACGCTTTGCGAAAAAGCCTGAATCCCCCTCGCGCTGCTCGGGGGAGGTTGAGGTTACCCAAAGTCCATCTTGTCACTAGTTGACTCGCGTGAATTTGGGTGAGGGAGTTTTTGTGGTGTCCCGCTGTGTTCCTAGGGAACATCCACCCATTCTCTTGGGTCGTGGACATCACGTGTGTCGGCTTTGCTCTTGACGTTGATTTTGTTGGGACAGAGGCCAGAATTTCAGAAGAAATTTTTAGGCTCCCATTCACCCCCCCCCCCTCTGGTCGCCTTGCTTTAGCATTTTCGGTCCTTCAATTGGTATCAGAGCTAGTTAAGGATCTCTCTACCTTAACCAGTTCCGGATCCGTGAAGGCGACCTTTTGAGAGCGGTTTTGTTTCTGACTTTGCTTGTCGAAGTGTTGAGCTTTTGTTTGGCTAACACTAACGGTGCTTTTTGAAGTAGCACCAAGTTCTTCTTCAAGTATGTCTTTGTCTTTAGGTTTGAATGTTTCCAAGGACGACATCTTGGGAAGAAGGAGGAGTGCAGTTGATGAGAGGGATCACGAGGTGAACGATCTGTTGAACCTTCTACGACATGACGAGCTTTCACCGGAGGATCTCCTATGTCAACTTGGCAAGGCCAAGAGAGGTACACTTGCTTGTGGTCTTGTGACCTTGCACAACCTATATGAGGCTTGCTCTAGGAATGATGAGCTTTGTGATACCTTGCGTAGAAAGGTTGAAAAATTAAAATGCTCCATTGCTAGGTTGAAGTCTAGTGCCTCTTTGCCTTGCACCTCCTGTGTTGACATGGTTAGGAAGAATGATGAGCTATGCTTTTCTCTTGCTAGCTTAAAATCTGAGATTGAATTGTTGAAATCCAATGCTTCCAAACCATGTCTAGTTTGCATTGACTTGCGCAAGGACCTTGATTGTGCTAAAACTGAAATAGCCTTGCTAAAATCAAATGCTTTGTCACCATGTGATTCTTGTGAATCTTTTGTTGCTAGACTTAGAGAATTAAGCTTGATTCACAGGACATGTGTAGATGAACTCGAGCATGCTAGGGCTAAAATTGATGAGATAAATTCTAGGCCTTGTAGCTTGTGCTCTTTAAATAAAAATGCTTGACATGCCTCTAGTGTTATTCATAATTCTTTGCTTCATGTGAATGGTGATGTTTCTTCCACCGATTTCATTTGCCCTTCATGCATTGATTTGGAAAAGGAGGTTTTGGCTTTGAGGGTTTTGCGCGATGATATGAGCGCCAAGTTGGTTGAGCACAATGATATGAGTGCCAACCTGTAAAAAGAAATTGAACTCTTGCGTACCACATATGTCGAGTGCATTAGAGAGGAGATGGAAAATCTTAAAAATGCTCCGTGTGGTACTTGTGATCGCCTCATGTTTGAGAATGAGGTTTTAGCTAAAACATGCAAGAGTCTTTGTGCTAAGTCTTTTGAGTCACGCATTTCTTGCAACCCCGATGTTGGTGTTTTCAAGTCTGCATCTTTGCAACCGGAGTTGAGTTCTTGTGTTGCGCGTGAGTCTTTTGACGGTAGCACTTGTGCCAAGGTTTCGGATAGCTCTTTCATAGCTACTCCTAACCTTGCTGATTCTTCGAGTGATGTCCAAGGGACTTCTCTTGACAAGGGTGCTTCTCACATTTTTGGGACTCGTGCTCCCAATCCTGTTTTCCATTGCACCTTTTTGCAAGAAGGATGGACACTCATTCAATTTGTGTTTCTGCCGTGTCAAACACGAGCGACGAATTCGAGCTAAGGCTTTTAGGAAGCCGCATAGCCTTTCCCATGGCACGTGTGCTCCTAGTGTTGGCACCAAGCTGAATGTTGATGCTTCTTGTTCTAAGTCCCAAGGGACATCTCACTTGTCGGAGAATGGTGTGCCTACCAATAGGCCTTTGTACCATTGCTCTTTTTGTGAGAAAGATGGGCATCAAGAAAGCTTTTGCTATCGGCGTGCCAAACGCTTGCGCCAAGCTCGCTCTTCTAGGAACTTGGTGGTTCATAGCCCTTCTCATGGCATGAACGCTTGTGCTCCTAGTAAGAAGCCCCTCTTTATTGATGGGTTTTATGACTCCTTTTCTAGTGGGTTAGATCATGATCGTGGACATGCCCCTAGTGCTTCTTCTCTCGGTCCACGTCATGCTTCTCATGGTGCTTCTAATGGTTCTTCTACAAAAACCTTGGAAGATGTTTGCCTCTTTTCTCGTGGTACGACTCGTTCTTCTCCTCGAGTTGTTCTTTTAAGGAATGCTTCCAACGGTGTTTCAAAATTGCATTTGAACCAACATTTGCATCATGCTAACCCACAAGATAAGTTGAGTTTTGTGACCAAGTCTTGGGTTCACAAGTACATGCTTGCTAACCCTTCGGGATCCTAGACTCGGGTTGCTTTGTCCTCTTGTATGTAGGTATGAGGACGCGGGATGAAGAACATGCGCCTGATGGGACTTGGTCTTTTAGATGTGACCAAGATTAGATGGTTCTCTACACCCCGCTTAGATATGCCTCCAAAGAGGCTTTTACAGCTTGGTGAGCTTTCTTATACACTCATACCTTGTACATCCTTAATTTATGTCTTGTGGTATGAGATGGTCTTTCATGTGCTCACTTGTATAGTTCTTGCATGTACATTTTCCTATGTATCATGTTTTATTTTAGTCTAGCATGTGCTATCTTGTATATCTTGTCATGCTAGTCTTGTGTACAGTTTTTGGTGGCTATTCCACTTTTCATGCTATTTGTGATCCTCATGAACATTATGCCATGCTTTATCATACTTCTCCATGAGCTTTATTTGTAGAGGTATGATGTTCATTAGGTATCACTTTTAGGTGCTAGTTTTTGTGTAGCTACATGTATCCTGTTGATATGATTAGTTTGAGCACTAGCCTTTCCCCGATTTTATCATGTTACATGCTTTTGGATCTTTTGCTATCATTATCTTGCATTGTAGCATGTGTTGAGGTTTAGGCTGTGTTTGGGTTGATCATGTCTTTAGGCTGCTTTTTGCTATACAGTGCTTTATTCTGTTGCATGGTAGTCTTGACTAGGTTGAATTCCGATCTCCTTGCGGTATCATTCATAGGTAGATCTCTTTTTGTTGAGAGTTCACCTTATGCTTATTATATGACTAACCGTTTTCGTGGAGACCTTGAGGTCACACTGGACGAGACAACGCCTTGTGTTTCTTCTGCCTTTGAGTGTGCAGGAGAACAGGAGCTTGGAGAGAACATTTCGGCTCACGGACCTGATCCCACTTCTGTCACGACTTCGGGTTCCGTTCGAGCAGCTCTCCAGCGAGCACTAGCTGCACCTGTGGGAGCGACAGCATCAGGCGAGGGGGAGATGACTTCGGCGAGGCAGGCGCCCCGAAGCTCAGCAGATTCAGGCGTCCCCTCGGGTATCACACCAGCAGGCGGTCATGCGCTTCATGAGGTACCTCCGACACACTTCTGAGTTCGGGTTCTGGTACTCTTCTTCTTCGACCTCTTTCTGTTGTGTGGTCTTTTTCGATGTGGATTTTGCTGGCTGTTCGCTTGAGCGTTTCTTGGCTCTTTACTTGTGAGTTTGGTGTGTGTTTCCCTTTTAGTTGGGGAAGCATTTTGCTTGTTGTATCTTAGTTGGACTTCTCCGATACCCTTTTGTTTTGGGTTTTCCTTTTTAGGCTAGTTTTGCTTTGTCTTTGATAGACTAGCTTTTGCATGCATTTGATCATGTATTTTAGTGCTTCTTAGAGCTTCATGTTTAGAGCAATGAGAATGAGATTATGCTCTTTTTGGTATGCCCTGTTTATTCATGATGATGCTTGTAGCTTAGGCTCTTTTTGATCACTTGATACATGTTATGAGCTAAGCTATTTTTGCAAATGGTGAACTTGACTAATCAACTATGAAACTTTTAATTTGTTCACCATTGAGATTGGCAACTAGCATGGGTAGGATGTGTTGAGATCACTTGAGCTATCTTTTGTATGCTAGGTTGCTATGTCTCTTGCACTGAGTCATTCACTTGCTTGGATTGTTCATATTTACTATGTGCTTAAAAATTGATCCAAGTCTAAGTGAAATGAAAAGATCGAGATGGGTTTGCATGTGTCAGCACATCACGGTATCGAGACTGTTTCTCATTGCACTTTTGAGTTAAACTTGAGCCGTGTAGTGTAAGACCGAAACCGGTGCTTTAAGCTTCTGATTGCTTTTCTTGCATAGGCTTAGCCCGGTTGAAAAGTTAGGCAATGACCATGCTTTCAACCTCTCGCAATCACATGCTTTAATATGAACTTGTGTTAATACCGCTGCAATCTCCGATAAAATTTGAAAATAACACAAGTTTATGCTTCATTCTATGGCATGAAGATTGAACTTTGCTAGGGGTAGTTCACCTTTTATACTTGAGTTAGCACTTGGTTGATTTTCTGTCTATCCATGCTATGTGCTATTTTAGTGGTGGACTCCTTTTTAAATGGCTTAAAACTGCTCATATGCTCAATTGTTCATATTTCGTATTCATTTGATCAGTTTGAGCCTTTGCTAGCATTTGTATTGATTGCTACACTTTCAAGGCAGCACCCTTTTGAGCATCTTTTCATTCTGATTGCTATACACTTGAAGTTGTTGCATTGCACATATCATGCATTTTAGCTTAGTGTTCATACCCCCAGCTCCGATACACTTTGTGATTACCCCTATATGCTTTTGGTTGATGACTTGTCTTGCGTTTATGTCAACTTTGTGGAAAAATGTTAAAACTCCTCAGCATGTTCCCTTTTGTCAACGGGGAGAAGCTGTTTGCAAGGGGGAGTTTGTGTGTTGGCACAAAGGGGAGAGTCATGCATTTTGCGGAGAGCTTTGAGCTAGGGGGACTTTAGCTCTTTTATGATCTTCTTCAATTGGTATAGCACTTTTATGTGTTTCAATTGGTATCCTTCATAGTGAGCTTTGGTACATAGCCTTAGTGTGTAGGCTTGCTTTCAAGGGGAGTCGCTTTTGTCTTGCTGCTTCTCCGCGTGCTCCGAGTGTTTGTGCTCCATTTAGTTTTGAGCTTCTCCTTGTGTTTTTCTCAGTCGGTATCGAGCCTGCTAGTCATGTTGAGCTGCTTTTGCCTCTCTTTTGAAGGACTAGCAGTTTTTGCTTGGTATTTTCGATTTGTATGGAGCTTTCAGCTAGTTGTGTTGAGCCACTTTTGCCTCTATCTTGAGGAACTAGCTGTCTTCACCAATTTTTGGCTGTTTGTGATTGGTATCGAGTCTTCTGCTAGTTGTGTTGAGCCTCTGTGCCTCTATCTTGAGGGACTAGCAGTTTTGCATTCTAATGCATTGTTTCAGCCTCAATTGGTATTGAGCCTTGAGCTAGTGGAGTTGAGCCCTTTTTCTGCCTTTTCTTGAGGGCTAGCTCATTTTTGACTTGGTTACGTCGAGCCGTTGCCCATGTCTTTGGGAACCAAGTCTTTTGCTCTGTGTGATCGAGTTTTGCTCTTTGTTGAGTTGTTGCTCCGATCCTTTTCTTGGTTGCGTTGAGTCGTTGCCCATGTCTTTAGGGACCAAGTTTTCAGTTTTGGTATCTCAAACCATCTCTTGTGCCAAGTTTTTGTCAATTCAATCTTCAAGGGGGAGAAAATTCGAAACCCAAGAAGTAACCTTAAAATTCAAAACCCAAGTGGATAAGTACCTTGGTTTCTTTTGTGATCAAAGTGGATAAGTACCTTGGGGTTTCTTTTGTGATGATTGTTTGACAATTTTATTTGAGATTGGTTTTTGAGTGCCTTTTGGGATTCATGAACTCTTATCTTCTCTTGTCTCTTCGGTTGTGTGGAGGCTTTGCCCGCTTTTCCCGTTTCTTTCGGGACCGAGAGCTTTTATTTGGAGTTTTCATGACCCTTCCTCATATCAAGTGGCCTTGTGTTTGCTTTTGCTTGGATTTTGGGCACTTGAATGAGGTTTGCCTTCAAACCCTTCCTTTGTGGTTTTATTGTTAGTCAATGCATTCATCAAGAGGGAGATTGAGAACATATATGATGAATGATTGACATTGATGAGGAAGGTTTGAGGCTTTTCCCAGTTGAGTCTATATCTAGCTATGTGCTTACTGTTTATGACTAACCGGTGGTGTTGAGTTGTGGTGTGTTTACCGTGTTGGTGTGCGTGTGCGACATGTGTCTCTTGGTTGTGTTGATGTGCAGGTGTGGAGCTCGGATACAGTGGTCAATGGCGAGGTGAAGGTCAAGTAGAGACGTGTCATGCCGATGGACCGGGAGCGGTGAAGGATGGGCGTGCCGTGCGGCGGACGTGCCATGCCGATGTACCCAGAGCGGTGAAGGGCAGACGTGAGGCTTGGACTGACGGACCATAGGGCCATAGGACCAGCTGTGGTAGCTAGCATGTGGCATCGGCGAGCGAGAGCACATGGGGATGTGTGATGCATCGGCCGAGTCGGGAGGAAGATGATGGCATCGTGGCACTTGGCGGGAGGTCGGACACGGGCTTGCGTGTGGCGCAAGTGCCGTCGGCCGAGTCAAGAAGGAAGGCGAAGGCGTTGTGCCCGGCGTGGACGCTAGACATGCATCGGCATCGGTGCCGGTGGTCGGGGTGTGCGAACCACATCCCGTCTACGATGCGGGTTCAGTAGCTGAGCCTCAAAAAGCTACCCTCGACGGTTTCCGAGTTTGGGCCTCAAAACTCGGGGTGGCCGGTTTCCGAGTTTGGGATTCAAAACTCGGGGTGGACGGTTTGCCAGGTTTGGGCCTCAAAACCTGGGCTGGCGGGTTTACCGGTTTGGGCCTCAAAATCGGGTGGAGGTTCCTATGCGGAACGGTCAACGTGTGGCGGTGTGGAGAGGCTGGCGCGGCGGCGAAGCTATCCACGAGAAGGCGCGGTGGTCGACGGTAGCGGCACGTGGCGGCATCCTGGAGCTTGCGTCGAGGCGAAGCGAAGGATGAGAAGGCGCGTGGCCATCGGATGGAAACTGTCAAGTCTGGACGGTTTTACCCCTAGGGGGTATTTGGGTTAGTACGTCATGTTAGGGCGTTTGTGTCATTCGGACATGCGCCTATATATAGATGAAGGGGCTGTGTTGGACAGCCATCCTTGGAGGTGTCACTCTCATTTTATTTAGGTGAGAGGAGGCTAGGGTTAGAGGGAGACCGGCTCTTGTTCTTGAGCTTTTCGCCATCCACATTTTGTACTACGAGGAGTGGCTTGTAACCCGACACTGAGTGCTTAATCAATCATCCATTCCTCTGAATCCAAGGATCAAATTCGTGCTTTGATTTGTCTTGCGATTTTGTTCTTCGCGTTTGCACATTTCCCCCTCTTTCGATCTTCACGAGAATTCTTGTTTCGAGGGAAGATTCGCAAATCCGTTTGAACCATCTTGTGTAGCTTTGTGAGAGTCTTCTTTCTACCAAAGGAATTTCTCCAATACCTCACGAACTCACAGATCGGGCGGATTTAGTTTTGGGATCGAGTTCTTGCCCGTTCTTCACCGTTTTCTTCGATTCATCGATTTGGAGATAGGTTTAAGCCATGATCTCCTAGGAGAAGCTCACTATCATCCTTGTGACTCCTCTCACCAAGTTTGATCCTTAGAGGATTCGTTTTGGGTGAGATCGAGTCGAATCGGTGGACGAACAGAGGTGCGTCGGGGTGACCGGACGCACCAGTCGGGCCGATCGGACGCTTGGTCGTGAGTCCGGTCGTTGAACACGTTCCGTGTGTTTTCTTCACGACTTGACCGGACGCTGGCTTCAGGATGACCGGACGCTGAGTCCGTGCGTCCGGTCGTTGAAAGCTGGTTGAGATCGTGCTGTGCATCACTGACCGGACGCTAGGGTTTCGCGTGACCGGACGCACTGTAGGCACTGTTCATTGCCTCTTCTGTGCTTGACCGGACGCTCAGACGTTGCGACCGGATGCTTGTTCACTGTGAGTCCGGTCGTGAACAGAGAGCATCCAGTTCGTGATTCTCTTCACCGAACGCGTCCGGTCCCCACTGATCGGACGCATCCAGAGTCCGGTCAGTGCAGAGAGTGCACGTTTTCGTCCGTATCTTTTGCGTTCGAGCTCCGATTTGAGATCCGCTTTTTACCCAAAGTCCATCTTGTCACTAGTTGACTCGCGTGAATTTGGGTGAGGGAGTTTTTGTGGTGTCCCGCTGTGTTCTTAGGGAACATCCACCCATTCTCTTGGG
Source organism: Coix lacryma-jobi var. lacryma-jobi (assembly GCA_009763385.1). Taxonomy (NCBI): domain Eukaryota; kingdom Viridiplantae; phylum Streptophyta; class Magnoliopsida; order Poales; family Poaceae; genus Coix; species Coix lacryma-jobi. Next base: position 131,796,013 of record CM019828.1, read on the forward strand.
TCGTGGACATCACGTGTGTCGGCTTTGCTCTTGACGTTGATTTTGTTGGGACAGAGGCCAGAATTTCGGAAGAAATTTTTAGGCTCCCATTCACCCCCCCTCTGGTCGCCTTGCTTTAGCATTTTCGGTCCTTCACTGTCCACCGGTCAAAGATCAGCAAAGTAGCCGAAGAACACAGCCACTGATCTGGCCTACCCCCGACGCCCAGACTGTCCGCCAGTCAGGTGGCGGACTGTCCGCAACCTTGCAGAGAGGGCGATTTCGGTCGCCCTTCTCCCAAATCTTCCCAAAATCGATTCAAATCAAAATCCCTAGTTCCCAAACTTGGAGAAGATGATCACGAGGTAGTTAGGAGAGTATCCCCAAGAAATCATCCGCTCAAATCAACTCAATCAACGGGAATTCGAAGGGGAAGGAGTATGAACCGAAAAAGCACCACGAAAATTGAATCGACCCGATCTACTTGTTTGTGAGGGTAGAGATGAATTTCTTCGGTGGAAATGTTCTCCTCACTATAAAGAACAAGTTGATTCAAGTGGATTTCAAAAAGACGCATTAGAGAGGGAGATTGAGTGACGGAAAAAACGTGGAGAAACGAAGAACGCGAAGAACAAAATCAAAACGCGAATCACACCACGAATTTGCAACCGTGTGGCTACCACATGCTACAACAGTGAGATTACGGTCAAACTTCCTCAAAATCTCATGAACACAGAGGTATGGTTCTCTGCGGATCTCAGTTGCTACAGCAGGGGATTGGGAGAGCAGGAAAACCCTAAGTGGAGAATAGCAAATGACTGAGATGGGATGGGAGGTGGGTGTCTCCCTCTACTTATCCTAATTCCAGTTCCCACTCTACCCCTAACTAATTACAAAGTGAACCAGCTAAACCCTAAGGTTATTCTGGACCAACTCGAAGTAGATGCTGATCCGACGGCCACGCCCGCACAACTGGTAGCGTTGCCTCGACGCAACCTCACCGATTGCCGCCACGTGCCGCCACCGCTCTGCTTGTCCTTTTCACGGACTCTGCCCCCGGTTTTGTGGCCGAAATCGGGTAACCTGTCTTCACGACCAACCCCCGGTTTTGAGGCCCAAACCGGGAAACCAGCCGTCCATAGCCCGAGTTTTGTGGCCCAAACTCAGAAACCCATCAGCGCCCAGGTTTTGAGGCCCAAACCTGGAAACCGTCCTCAGCCCGAGTTTTGTGGCCCAAACTCGGCAAACCCGTAGCACCCAGGTTTTGTGGCCCAAAACTGGAAACCGTCCATCGATGGTTTTTTTGTGGCTCAACCACCAAACCGACGCTGTAGAGGGGATGCACCGCTCGTGCACCCCGTCCACCGACACATGTCCCCAGGTCCTCGACCCGAGCAACATCGTGCCCCGCAAGTCTCCGCTCGTCGCTGTCCCAGGCTGTCGGCCACCACAGCTGATCCTCAGGCCACCGGTCCCTCAGTCCAAGCCTCACGTCCGCCCTTCACCGCTCCCGGTCCATCGGCACGACACATCTCTACTTGACCTTCACCTTGCCTTCGATCACTGTCTCCTTGCTCAACATCTGCACAACACAAGCCAAAGAACATGCGCATCAAACCCGTTGACAATCACTCATCACTCGAGACTCGGCATACACCCATGTATCCGCACTTTGTGAACTCTAGGAACAAATGAGAAGTCCGGAAACCAAGCGGAAAAGTCGGAAGAGCAAACGCACTAAAAAGTGCTTGACTGCAGATTCCTGGACTGTCCGGACTCCCAGTCTCAGACTGTCCGCGCCTGTGGCGGACTGTCCGCTGGCCAAACGAGCAAAATAGCAAGTCTGTTGATCCCTCCCTGGACAGTCCCGGACTGTCCGTGAACATCAACGACGGACTGTCCGCCGGTCAAACAGAGCCAAGATAGCCGAGACACGCAGCCACTGAACCGGCCGGACCCCGACGCCCGGACAGTCCGCGGGTCAGGTGGAGAACTATCCGCGACCCTGCAAAGAGGGCGATTTTGATCGCCTCTCTCTCAAATCTCCTCAAATCCGAACCAAATCAAAATCCCTTGATCCCAAACTTGGAGGAAATGATCTTTAGGTAGTTGGAAGACTATCCCTAAGAAACCATCCGCTCAAATCAACTCAATCACCGGGAAATCGAAAGGGAAGGTGTAGGAACAAAAAGTCACCACGAAACTTGAATCAACCCGATCTACTTGTTCGTGAGGATTGAGATGAATTCCTTCGGTGGAAATGTTCTCCTCACATCAAAGAACAAGTTGATTCAAGTGGATTCGAAAAAGACGCAGCATAGAGGGAGATAGAGCAACGGGAAAATTGAGACAAAAAGGAAAACGCGAAGAACAACTCAAGAACGCGAATCACAATCTCAATTCCTAGCCGAAATTCGTCCCCACGAGGAGACAATGGGAATCCGGTCCTGTTTTCGCAAAATCCAAATACACAGAGGTATGATTCACCATCTCTGCGGATCTCAGTAGCTACAGCAGGGAATGGGAGAACAGGAAACCCTAAGTGAAAGTAGCAAATGGCTTAGATAGTTTGGAGGGAGGGGCTGCCTCTCCTAATATAGCCTAATACAATTATTCCCCTTCTACCCCTACTGCTAATGAGCGAGCAGGCTAACCCTAAGGGTATTCCTAACCAACTCGAAGTTGATGTCGATTCGATGGCCACGCCCGCACATCAGGTAACTTCGCCTCGACGCGACCTTACCGGATGTCGCCACGTGCCGTCACGCGCCTTCCGTCCTTTTCACGGACCTCCCCCCGATTTTGAGACCGAAACCGGGAAACCTGGGCCTTCCTCCGGTTTTGAGGCCGAAACCAGGAAACCAGTCGTCCATCGGCTGAGTTTTGTGGCCCAAACTCAGAAACCCGCCAGCACCCAGGTTTTGAGGCCCAAACCTGGAAACCGTCCTCAGCCCGAGTTTTGTGGCCCAAACTCGGAAACCGGCCGCACCCAGGTTTTGAGGCCCAAACCTGGAAACCGTCCACTCGGTGGTTTTTCTGTGGCTCAACCACCAAACCGACGTCGTAGAGGGATGCACCGCCTGTGCACCCCGTCCCCCCGCAAGTCTTCACTTGTCGCTGTCCCAGGCTATCAGCCATCACGGCTGATCCTCAGCCCACCGGTCCGTCAGTCCAAGCCTCACGTCCGTCCTTCACCGCTCCGGGTCCATCGGCACGACACGTCTCTACTTGACCTTCACCTTGCCTTCGATCACCGTCTCTGAGCTCGACACCTGCACAACACAAGCCAAAGAACATGCGTCAAACCAGTTGACAATCACTCATCATCTCAAGATCCGGCATACACCCATGTATCCGCAAATGAATTTATATAAAAAAAGATATTAAATGCAAAGTTGTATAATTTTTTAATATATAATTGTGGTTTTGGTTTCTTGACCGAATCGGTAGGGGAATCCTGTACATATATTTATTTATTTATTTTGCTTTTTCCATTAAATGAAAAAACGATACAAAAGGAATAAAGCAAAAGAGGAAGAAACAAGGCTTGTAGGCCCAAAAATAAAAAGGGAGAAATTGCAAATAATTATCTCTCCAGGCACTAAGGATGGTGCTTCTAGCTGTTATGGCTTTGGTGCACACCAAACTATCTCCTCTATAGATTAACATCCTTCTGCCCTTTGTCAAAAATGATTTTATTTCTTGTGGTCCAGATTACCCAGTATGCCGTGATAACTATTTCCTTGAAGATGGTGTTATCAAATTCTGCTCTTGCTTGTAGTATCATGTCCAGAGGGCTAATTAGGTTCAGATTCCAACTGATTGGTTGTAGCCCAACATTCTCTAGTAAAGGGGCACTCAAAAAATAGATGGAAACAAGTTTCTTCACAACCCAAGCAGCAAAGAACATAACTGTAGTCATCCATTTTTCATATTATTTCTTCTTAATATGTTTCTTGTATTCAATCTATCTCGTAAGAGCAGCCAGAAGAAAAATTTATGGTTACCCAGATTGCTTGAAGCCCACAACCATTTGAAAAGGGGGAAGCTGAAGTTGTACCAATGAGAGACATTGAGAATACTATAGGCTTTCTTGCCGCTGTACCTTGGGGACCCCGGCTGTAGCTCCCATGTATCACTGATAGATTCATCCCAAGTTCTAACTTGCATGAGCTGTCGGATATCTTCTAATTGTGCTGCAGCCTGCTGAGAGGGGTGGGCTGAAAATTATATCCATTTCTTGATTTAGGAAGAACCTGACAGAGCATTGATAGAGCATTTGGGTTTCCTGGCAAAAGAGAACTGTGGGTTTGGTTGTTTCTCTATCTAGGTTCTTTGAAAATTGTAATTTTAAATATGAGAAATTCAAACATGATTTTTCTTAGATAGATGTTTTCAAATAAAATAGTTATCAACTACAAAGTTATATAACTCTTAGAGACTTCGAAGTTTGGTTTTGGTCATTTCTTCATCTGAGATCATTTGAAAAAAAAAACAAATTTTACAGAGAGGTGACTCTATTTCCAGCCATCTTTAATAAAAAATATTTTTTTAGAAGCAGCTAGCATAAAGTCGACTCTAAAAGTTAATTTGTAGAGGCGGATATAAATAGAGTCACCTCTAAAAATTGGATACTTTGTAGAGACGGCTAAAAATAGAAACTGCCTCTATAAATACATTTCTAGAGATAGTCGGCTTAGAGGCCTGTAGATGCGGTTGTAGATTAGGTTCCACTACACAAAAAAGGTCCCTTTGCTGAAAATTATTTCCATAGTAGTGAAATTCTAATCCTCATGAACCTTAAAGTATACTTTGCATAAAAAAAAGTTAAATCAAACTTGAATCCTAGCTATTGCTACCAAAAGGTAGGAGGAAACAAAGACACAAAGTTGGAAGGATAAATTCGCTATAAAGATAGAGAAGCGAAGACAAACATTTTAACTTTGCTTGAAGGAAGCAAAGGCGTGAAGATAAAAAAAAAGACTTCGCTCTAAGAAGAAGGTGACACAAAGTTAAGGAAATAACAACTCTCGGAGGGGCGAAGCCAAGGAAGACTGAAGGGCAGGGGCGGCTGATCCAAAGTTGAGAGGAAATCTAGAAGAATGAATTCCGATAGATAAAATGACTACTTAACCCTTGTATTTTAAAAAGGGTTGTATTTGATTAAAGTGAGGGGAGAAAAGGTCATTTGTATATAAATTACGAAGACTGAAATCTCTATAGATACCCTCTCTGACGTCTACTTTACGACCAATAAATGAACAGTGACTCTACTTAAACTTTCTTCATTTGGTGTTTGGATTTAAAGTTATCTTTGTCCCAACAGTATTCTTTTTATTTCACAATAATGGACGGTTGGTTTTCATTGAGATATATCCTTTCCATACAAATAATTTAAACGTGCCCAATTTTTTTTCATGCGGGATTCGTCATCTTTTTAGCTGGCGGCTTTCCACATGGCTTCTATTCATCTTCGCAGGATTCGCGTCGTCTTCATGACTTCGTCTTCCGCTTGGCGCGAAACACACATGTGGCGCAGCAGAGTAACGACTAGAGGAACACGGTAGACACCAATGGCCCGGCAGGACCCAAAATGCCTTCTGGCAGCTAGCAGGTTGGCACAGGAATTCCAAGCGCGCACAGCTGGCTGTGAGTGACCTGCAGCATGTAGCTAAGCACCTGGAACACATGCATGTGGCTAGACACGGCAGTCTTAGACAGCGGGCACATGCGCTATGACGAGTTATCCACGCACGAGCTAACAAGTTGTACTAGAGTCTTGGTCTATGTGCTTTGGAGTCCGGTTCTCGTGTCTAACCTCTGGGTTAGTTTTTTTTACGTATATAACCACTTTTTTCTAATTTATTTGTTTTTCTCTTTCGGGATAGCGGGTGTGTGGGTAGTGAATGGGCGGGGGGTGATTTTACTTTTATATATAAGTAGAAATAATAAAGTATAGAATATAAAATGCAGAAATCAACCGTGAAAAATAGTAGATATAAATTTTTTAATACATAACCATTGATTGGCATAAAATGTTTTTTCTATCAAATGAATGCATTTTCAACTAGGATACTAAAAACTTTCTATTCCAAGCACATTTTTTTTTGCACTTCGAACCTAAAAACTTAGTAATTAAAAAACTTCCTACGTCAATTTTTTCTATAAGAATACATGATTAAACATATAAAAAATAATTTAATTAAGAACACCAATCACAAATAGAGTTTTTCACCATCACATGTAAAATATTTATTTGATATTCAGTAGCATTTTGCCAAAAGTTTCCTATAACTTTTTTTTCTCGATCAACAAGTTTATCATCTTCATGCTTCAAATTGACCTGTAACCTGTAAAAAATAATAATATTAATGAAATAAAGAAATTCAGGAACTTTATAGCAGCACATTTTAAACTTTGAATTTCAAGATTTAAATCATTGCAATTTTAAACTTTACATTTTAAATGCAGGAACTTTATACTAGCACATCTAAAACTTTGTATTTCAGGCTTTAAATTTTATAATTTCAAACTATATATTTTAAGTTACATTTGAAACTACATATTTTAAGATTTAAAACTTTATAATCTTAAATTTATTTTTTAAGTTTAGGAACTTTATACTAGCACATTTAAAACTTTGTATTTAAAGCTTTGAAAACTCTATAATTTAAAACTTTATATTTTAAATTCAGAAACTTTATATTAGCACATTTAAAACTTGATACTTAAAAAAAATTAAAACATTAAAATTTGAGCTATGACATTACAAAGTTTGAGCTTCTAGATTAAAAACATTGAACTATGACATTATAAAGTTTGAGCTTCTAGATTAGAAACTTTGAACTATAATATTACAAACATTATACTGCTAGGCTGAAGACTTAACATTCAGAATCAAATAAAAACATTGGACTATCACATTACAGACTTTGTTGTACTACATGTAAAGCTTTGAACTTTATAAACATTGTACTGCTAGGTTAAAGAATTTACACTTAAAATTTATAAAAAAAACTTGAACTATCACATCGAAAACTTTACAAACACAATTAATAAAACTTTGAACTATGACAATACAAACTTTTGTACTTCTAGTGTCAAAACTGTGAACAATCACTTGATAAATTTTTACTGTTAGATTCAAAACATTACACTTATAATTTATAAACTTTGAACTATGACATTACAAACTTTGTATTGCTAGGTTCAAAACTTTGAACTAACATATTATAAACTTTATATTGTTAGGTTCAAAACTTTACACTCAGATTTTAAACTTTGAACTACAACATTATAAACTTTAAACTAGCATATTTAAAACTTTGTGCTTTATATTTTCAAACTTATTTTTAAAATTCAAAAAACTTTATACTAGCACACTCAAAAGTTTGAACTCTAAGACTTTAAAGTTTATAATTTCAATCTTTATTCTTAAATTCAGGAACTTTGTATTCCGCATCATGGACCCTGCGTAGTTTAGGCTCATACTATGTAAAAATGAGTTGACCATACAATAATAACGAGATAATGCTACCTTTGCGGGAAGTTGCTCCATATTTACCTCTATTCTAACAATATTAGTCTGCATCCTGTGAAAAAATTACAGATACATAGCAAATACACATTAAAAGTAAAAAGAAAATATAGCACTAGTAGATCAAACCCATTTACAGAAGGAGAAATCTGAATAACCAGTAAGAGTGTCACCCCTCATTTTTATAGTGTTAGTTGCACTAATAAACTTATTATAATTCTCATGCACTTGCATCTATAAATTTAGGTCTAGGTTCTTAATCTCAGCATCCATCTTCACATGCCCTTACAGAAGACCTATCAGATTGGATTGTTGCACCTAAAACCCATATAAGTAGTGAGCATCGTACTCTTAGTTATCGGGACTAATAAACTAAACATGATATTGTGTAATACTAATTTACGCTTTCAAAAAATGTTATTACACTAGCAAATAACATATTATGGGTATATCGTTTGGGCTCAAAAAATATAGCTAATTTTCAGTGAATGTCTACATTTAAATGTCTAGAAAGCCATTCTAATGAAAACAAGGTGGTGTCCCACGCTTCAATGCAGGTTAATGGCTTCTTTAACCGCTATAAACATTTATCACATAGTTTTATAAGAAAAATAGAGGACACACAATTCAGCAAAAGAGAAACAATCATTTCTCACATATTTTATTATAGGGGAAATGATGGAATGACCATATTTTTTTTTGTTTTGGTGACAAATAATGAAAATAAGATATCTAAACGATCAAATTATACTTGGTTTTATTATAGGGTTATGGCACAAACAACTTATCTATGAATATCGGTGCTGCATGATGCAAACCATAGGGCACATCCTAATTGCACTTACTGATTCAAATTGACTAACATAATAAGCCTGCAACAAATGGCCTTTGGATAGTTTATACTTATAGAAGTTCAGACACACTAAAACAAAAAAGTGATGTATATGAAACAACTAGGCACCTAACAGTGTAAAACCATTTCCAATGTAAGAAATTTTGATCTACTTTCTAACAGTTGAATAAAATATTAAACTACCACTTGTTAGCACTAGTATATAAAGAAACATTGATTTTCTAAAATGGTACCATCCCTATTATTATAGATGAAAACTTAAATATTATCTTTCAGTTTATAGTCAATAATCAAAGGCCATAAACACAAAACCATATAGGCAGAACATCAGAAATATCCAATTTAGAAGCCACCAGATCAGCCCATGTTTATAGTCATAAATTCATATGGTTGTATCTTTAGATTGTATTGAATGAGGAATCACACAAAAAATAAACAGGAACCTCGAATATAGTTGTACAATATAGATTTGGCATTGCAGTGTTCTGATGAGCACCTAAAACAATACTCAAAGGACTTACTCCACAAAGTTCCCAGCTCTGTGTGTTGCCTCTTTTAAAGCATTTTCTATGTGGTACTCTTGAAAACCTTGAGCATTCTATGGCTGCCAAAAACAGTAAACTATTAAGACAATGTCTTGACAGCAGTATTTATAGCAGTCTGGCACAACTGATAATTAACAAGATTTTCAAAGGACCAAAGGTGCGGATAGGGATCACACACCACGGTCTGAATTAATCAGGAAGATGCATCCTAATTAGAACTGTATAAAACACAATACATCTTTACCTTGGTGTACAGACCATTATCCTTGTTCTTTCGTTATGCGCTCCCCTATGAATTTATAAGCATGCATAGCTTCAAATGAAAAAAACTACATAGAAGTAATAGTATCAACAATTGAAGCTGAAGCTTGTTCTCTCATCTCAACAACTATGTACACTATCATATTCTTAATACATGAGCATTGAGCAGGAAATGAACCGGTCTGAGCATAACCAAGGAAAGTAATCATCAGGTATTTTTTTATCTAAATCTAAACTCTCAGCCTGAGGAAACTAACAGAGGCAGCAGCAGCAAAACACTATACGCCTTAGCCCCAAACTGCACAACCCCGGTTCCTTCTACTGCCACTGGGCATGCTAGGATGTCGAAGCAAGTAGCCTCATGTTGCCTGCCTCCTCCCGTAGCACAACAATGGTCGCCAATGGATGAAGTACAACATGCACGCGGGCCTAGCGGGAGCAGAGGGGGCAAAGAGTAGGGAGGGGCAGGCGAACAATGTGGTGACATGTACCTAGAGGAGTTGGAGTCGTTGGAGGCCGTCGCCGGTGACGATGTCGACGTCCTCGCAGTAGTCGATCCTGTTCTCACATTCCAATCCTGACTGTAGCCACTGGATCTCGACAGACAACAGATTCGTTGGGGGCCCTCACTCCTCCCACAGCTCGCTCGAATCCGCCTCTGCCTCAAATCAATTTCGCCCCAAATCAAATACGCCTCAAATTGAATCTGCCTGCACCTTAAATCGAGTCCGCCTCGGCAAATTCGCCCCAAATTGAAGTCGCCTGCATCTAAAATTGAGTCTGTCTCGATAAATCCGCCCCAAATTGAAGTCGTGCCGGTGAGAAATCTGCTTCAAATCGAGACCCTCCCGGCGACGATGGACCTTCAACTGCACGTCGACGGTGGCCGCACTAGCGTCAACAAGGGAGATCAGCGGGTGACGCCCCAAAATCGAGTCTGGGGAATGTGTTGAATCGGGGAAAGGGGAAAAGGAACAGATGTACTATTTCAAAAAAAAAATTAAATGGACGTCATGACGTAGTTCAGACCGTGCATAACTAGTAGAAAGAGAAGTGTGCGTTGAGAGCTCGTAGGACGCACGCGCGTCCTATAAGGATTTGGGTCTAGACATGCATGGTGCAAGGTAACCAGCCAAAACGTACTGTACGTGCCGCATGTTGATGTTGGCTTGTCAATGCCAAAAATATCTATCCATATGGCTCGCTCGACTGGGTACCGTGTGATCCAATTTTGTGTGGACAGAGACGAGGTAAGATGATGTGACTTGCTGGTTTGTTCCCTTGGCTAATCTAGAAAGTGGATGTTTTTGGCATATGCTTAAAGTAGATGTAATGGATGGCAGCTGCTTAAAGTGGCTTCTGCTAATTTTTGTAAGAGAAAAACACTATCTTATGACTGATTTGTATGGATTAAAGCGGCTGAATTGATCAAGCGAACAGAATCCACATGTCTGTGGAACAGTGGGAAATGGAAATGTGAAACCCCGCGTGAGTGAGCCGGGTGGACAAGTCTATATGCATGTGCACTAGTCATGCGGCTGTTTGTTTCCTTCTTTTTATCCGGACGTGGGCTTGCCAGGCGTGTGTCACGAGGACTAGATAAATTGATATGGATTTAGCTCATCATAGTACAAATGAGACGACTCCAGATCAGTAATCATATGAATTGGTGTGGGATCAGATAGAATTGACAGTGAGATATAGCTTTATAAGTGATATATATACAGTATATAAGAGATATAGATTACTATTGGCTGGCCCAGTGAGATATTTTCTGCCTAGTGAGTAGTGATACAGTACCCGGATCTCAGGGAGACAGGGACTGCCAATGGGTTGGGCGTCCAATGATTCTCATAATGTTCCCGGGTAAATTTTTATACTACTGCCTCTGCGTCTACATGAGGTTGCCTTTTTATCACATTTTTCATGTGTACCGTTTTTTTGACCTCAAAACCCGCGTAACCAAAATGACCAAGCATTGTCCGAGTTTGTAAATTTCATTCTAACCAATATGAGGTACCCAAATTAGAGTTGCATTTTCTCTGTACTGTATACGAAAATAAATGCATGCTCATTGCTACACATCTGGAAGTAAACAAAGGCGAAAAAAGTTAAAAGTAAGCATAACTTACTTGTTGGATTATACCATTTGATTTTAACTAAAAGTGAAGGACTCAAAGAACATTGCACAGACAATGAATATATAAGTGAATTTTCAGACAATGAACAAATAATAGTGAGATAGGTTGCTACCTATAGAGAAGTAGTATAACACATGAAGAGAAGATGAAACGTCGACTATCACCAAGTTCACAACTCACCAGCAAACGCGTCATTCACCACTCCACTCACCACAACACTATATTCAAGAGCTAAAAAGTCTCCCACTTTTAGCTCTCTTTAGCCCTTGAAAGAACCCGCAAGCAGATAGACTAAAACGGGCGGGCTAATTTTTAGCTCACATGAATCCTTTAGCCCCTCCAAAGTGGGTCAAACAGGGCAAAAATTGGTCCTCCTACCTCTTATGATGCCCGTTACCTCCCCTCACCCCACTCGACGCAACCCTATATCTTTTTGTGCCCCACACCACTACCTCTTCCTTCACTTCACTCAGATCTCACCGATGCCGCCCCACACCAGTGCAGCCCCCCCCCCCCACACACACACACCGCCAGTCAGATCCAGCCCTCCGACGCTAGATCTAGTCGCCAGTAGCAAGCTGCCTGAAACGTCCTCAATTTTCCTCGAAGGGAAAATCCACATGATGAGTTATAATATGACAAAACCATGAACTGTTCATATCATATTATCATATATCAGTCGATATCACAGTCATACATCGTAATATTACATGGTTACAAACATTACATCATTGGGGTATCACCTATTACAGAGTTTATTCTAGCGGAAGTCTATCGAGTGAAGGCTCCTCCTTCACGGGCATCATCAGAGTTGTTGTAGCGCAGCATCATCTCCATCATCCGAACCAAACTTGAGCGTAGGCAGAAACCTCCTAATCCTCCTAGAGTCAGTACTTCTGAAGCAGGAAATTTGCACACCGCCAGATGTGTGCAGGCCATTGTCAGCATCGATGAGCTTTAGTGGAAAAGATAAAACAAGGGATCTGGCGATCCTAAGATCTGGCGATCCTAAGATTCTGGACACTGATTTGTTTCGACGATTCTTGTTGACTCCGGATGAATTTTGACGTGATTCCAAAGCCATTGGTTAGATTATCAAATTATCTTTCCAAGCATATCTGGTTCGTTGAAAATGTAGTCTGTATGCGTCCGGGGCGTTGATTTTACCCGAGACTGCTCCTGAATTCCGAGGGTGACGTGGTAGCTGAGTTGGAGATGGATTGCAACATGGGGAAGACCATGGCATCGGTGTGTCCAGCGTGGCGATGTCCTCATCATCCTCCCCTTCTTGAATGGGAGTCGTCCTTGACTCCATCTTAGCGATGTCCTCATCATCCCCTTGGAGTCGTCCGCGACTCCATGTCATCTCCAAGCTCCTGCAAAAGGTTAGTGACCGCACAATGCGAAACATAAGGTATAGGATCATGTGCAGCAACACTAACATGTCGACAAAATATAGTATAACAAGGAGCATCATTATTATCACATAACTCAACAGTTGTAGCTAGAAAAGCACCTCCTTTTAACTTAATCTCATTATGTTTAGCAATATATGTTGGGGGTTTATTTTTATTTTTAATCTCTTTAGCATGTTTAATATAATATCCATAGGAGACAAAGGCAGCAAAGTAATTTTCTTGTCCTTATGTATGATAGTATATGTATTAGTTCTACCATGGTGTAAAGCATCATTATCAAATTCCCATGGACGACCTAACAAAATGGAACAAGCTTGCATAGGGACAACATCAAAATCAGCAGTATCATGATAAGAACCTGTGAAAAAGCTAATACGTGCTGATTTAGTTACCTTAGTCATACCATTATTATTGAACCATTGAAGTTTATACGGATATGAATGTTGTCGTGTGGTCAAGCCAAACTTCTCAACCAAATCTGAACTCACCAAGTTATTGCAACTCCCGCTATCAATGATGGTGAGAACACGACAACCCTGCATAATAAGATACATGTGGAACAAATTATGGCGTTGGATCTTCATCTCTTCTTCTGCATGTCCCACACGTTTACTCAACACACGCTGCACAAGAAGACTAGGATAGTCCGCGGCAGCAGCCACAGAATCAATGGTGATGGTCTCCTTGTCTTGATCATCCTCGGTGAAATCTGCATCAATGTTAGCAACAAGCCAATCATCTTCAACATCACTAGCACTTACATATCCATCCTCAGTAGCAATGAAAGCGCGACGACTGGGGCAATCCTTCATGACATGTCTCATGCCTTTGCAGCGGTGGCAAATGATTTTAGATCTGGACGAGGAAGAGCTAGTAGAAGCACCCGGAGTGGCACCTTTCTTCAGTTATGGGAACTGCACATTAGACAATTTACTTAGCCCGGAAGAAATGGAAGATGTCGATGGCTGGGCGTGACAGGAAGCTTGGGCGTCTCCGGCTCGGAACGTTGCTGAAAAGTCCTCCCATTGTTATACCTGAAAGGCTGCTGTTGTTGTTTGTGTCTCTGTACTTCTCTTTCAGCTTTAAGAGCAAGATGATATAATTAGCTGAACCTGTTCCAATCTTTGTAATCGAGAATATCCTGGATATCACGATTCAAACCACCAAAGAATCTAGCACTAGCATCATTATCATCTTCATGTATACCACAACGTGCTAAACCAATAAGCAATTCTTGATAGTATGCCTCTACTCCTTTATCACCTTGTTTTAAAGTTTGTAGTTTTAAACGCAAATCACGTTGGTAATAAGGAGGAACAAAACGAGATTTCATACGTTGCTTTAAACCATTCCATGTCTGAGGCACGGCAGCAACATTATTAGCATTGCAAAGATCACTCCACCAGAATAAAGCAAAATTAGTAAACTCACTAGTAGCAAGTCTAACTCTATGCTCAGCAGGAACATTATGAGAATCAATTTTTTGTTGAACAGTAAGCTCCCAATCTAAATATGTCTCTGGATCCATATTACTAGCAAAAGGATGTAGGCTAAATTTAATTTTAGCAAAAGGATCATTATTATGATTATTACCTCCCATACCGCGACGATTGAAGTTGAGGCAGCGACGGGGACCAGCATCAGCATCTTCATCACCAAAATCATCCGCATCTTCGTCATCACGATGAGGTTGAGGGCGTTGTTCAAGCTGTTCAATGCGGTTGATCATATTATTCACGTTGCGCGTCAACTCGGTCATAAGGTTGCGTTGTTCATTCATGAATGTTGTAAGTTCGCCCTTGAACACGCACTCATTGAAGTCCGTCGGAATTCCTGCCATTGTTCGAAGATAGAAAAAGACAACAGCAAAGGATTATCCCTATCAACTAAAAGGAACCAAGTGGTGGTGGTGGTGGTGGTGAAAGTGGAAAGCAAAATCACAAGCGGCTTACCACCGTCTTGCCTGTATTCTTACCAACGCCAAACAAGAGCAAACCAAAGTGACGAAGCAATCTGTTGTTGAGCGTGGGTAACAGTTGCAAGATGAACTTGTGCTGACAGAAGTATATGTGGAGCTATGGGTAGGCACAATATGACCTGAATTTTTTTAGAAATTTTGAGGGGACCAAACAGGGCGAAGCCTAGTTTGGGTCGGCTCCAAACAGTGTCAAGAAGCTCCACAAAAAAATTCAGATTTTTCTGACAAACGAGCAAAAAGTTATGCTTGTTTTACTGAAGGTATCTCTAGTTATGTTTTCCGGAAGGCACAACACGAAAACGGCAGTTAGGGCAACTCGGCAGCGGCAGTTACGGCAAAGCGACCGTAAACTCCAACACCGATCACAAGAGCAAGCGTTCTTGTGACTAACAGCAGTAGGTAGATGCCAGATGATGTAAGGAGGGCTGCGATGCAGGCAAAAATTAGAGTGGTTGGCAACCTATCTAGGGTTTGCGCGGCGGCGAGAATTTACACAAGGCGGCTAGCGGGCAAGTCGAGTAATGTGATGGCTTCGACTTGTTGTTTAGGAACGGTGGATGGGATAGCGGTGGAAACAAAGAAACAACAACGACAAGTTGAACTACGACGACGAACACAACCCTAAACTAGCAACAAGACTCGACAACGGACACAAACTCAACAAAGCGAATCTGAAACGAAATTGCAAAGGCACAAAGGGCGATAGGACAGCGAAAATTGAAATGTTTTTTAGGCTTTTTGTGGACTCTAGGTAATGAACAAATATGAATCTAAGGGCAAACGAGATTATACCTCGCGGGAAACCTGAAATATCTGATACCAATTGATGAGGGATGGCCCGATCTTCCGAGAGGTAGCGATAGGTTCGATTGGTGGAGAACTCGACGTTGGCGATCCGGCTTCAAATCAGACATGATTCGAACCCTGCAACCGTTACACCACTGCTCCGTTGGTTATCAACCAAGCACAACTTGATTGACCTCGCCAAGAAGGCTATTCCTGCAAGCGAATCGAAGAACACAAGCAAGAAGGTAAAAACACGCAATCTGAAATTATAAATATGAATTGATGCCAATATCCATGGAGGGTTCAAGAACTTGGATCCAAAGGACTAATCAACACAGTGGAGGAGATCAAGAACGGGGGTCCGGGATCACTGTAAAAGGATTCGACACCACAGTTACAATGAATGATTCAGTTCCTCGATGGAAAAACTAAACTCTAAACAAAGCCCAAGACCTAACGACGACAACAATGACTAATTATAGGGTTTAGGACATCACCCCTGCTGGACGCGCCCCCTAATGGGCTCTAAGACGATACACGGCCCAACGGACCAAAAGACGGTGTCGCAGCACCATGGTAGATTCTGGACGTTGACTTGTTTTGACGATTCCCGTTGACTCCGGATCAATTTTGACGTGATTACAAAGCCATTGGTTAGCTTATCAAATTATCTTTCCAAGAATATCTGGTTCGTTGAAAACGGAGTCCGTATGAGTCCGGGACGTTGATAATACCCGGGACTGCTCCTGAATTCCGAGGGTGACGTGGTAGCTGAGTTGGAGACGGATTGCAACTTGGGGAAGACCATGGTGTCGGTATGTCCAGCGTGGCGATGTCCTCATCATCCCTACCACTGGCGGGTCGACGACGAGCAGCTTTACCGCCCCACTCGTTGACCTCGCGCACCCTAATCCTAGGGCAAGGTGTCGGCGAGCTCTGTCGCGCTGCCTGCTTGGCGTCAATCCTGCTGCCTCACTCATCGCGACTCTCAATCAGCCACCACCACCATCTCACGGTCCAACCCCCCCCCCCCCCCCCCCCCGCCCAAAACAACTTTTGAGGCCACTGTTGAGATTATTTTCTTACCTTGAATCCCTAACGGTAGCGAGCTCGTCGTCTCCTATGTCGGCGACCTTCTCATCAAAACCATAGCTGTATTTTTCGTCATCTCCAGCATGGGTGACCTTTTTGTTGTGTAATATATAAACTTAGCGCATCACACACCAAACTTGTTAGAATCTGATACCCCTAGTTATGTGCAGCAGCCTTCGGATCTTTGAAAGGATGTTGCGAACATGACACAAGCTAGCACTGTATCAAGAACGATGTAGTCGAATCGCGTAGAAAACCCTAGATGATGATGAAACAACCACGACAAGAGATTAGGATTTGGCGAAGCTGGCCACAAATTCTATTAGTACAACTCCAAAAGAGTACAAGTGATTGCCGCTCTCTCACAACCGTACTTGACCCTCTAGGACCCACCGATTCTTGCCCTATACAAGAATCTAGTGCAATAGAACTGTCTAGCCTAATCCTCTTGAGCGCTCCTAATTGCTCTGTACAAGCCTTGGATGAGACCCCTTGTGTTGGCTTGGTTATCTTCCTTATGATCTTGTTATGATGTCTATGGCCTCTACCCCTTGATTTATATAGTCCCCTCCAAGGCCCTCATACATACAAATAGGAGTCCTACTCCTAGTAGGATTCTACACTCAAGACCTAGTAGAACTAGAAGTCCTAATAGCACACCTTTCTTGAGTCCTATTCTAAGTAGGATTTGAGTCACCATACAACAATATCCACCTTGACTCTAATCCTTTGAAGTCATTGTGCTCCTCCAAGAATTTGCTCCAAATCGGCTTCTTTTTTATTTATACTCCCACCTCGAGAGTGCCTCCACCACAGAGGCTCATGCACATCACCACAATATGCGTGTCAGTTCCAGGCTGGACTGTCGGAACCTTCCATCTGAGAGCTCCATCGTTGTGTAGTTTGGTTAACCACACCACCTTCTCCTTTGGCCCTCCATGCCATAGGTTTGTACCGCCTTCGAGCTCCACCTACTCATTGGTATTGCGTGGTTGGTCCAACCACGTCTTTCTTCCTCCAACAACTCATAGCTTCGCCTCTATGATTGTTAGATTTTGCAACCGTCTTTGTAGCCTTGCACTTGATCACAATTGAGATTTGAGCACCTGCCGTTGACGAGACGACTTCCTTCTCCTGATCAGGATTTTTACCAAATCTCCCCATGGTTGCACCACCCATAAGATTTCCTATCACTCGGTATCCTCCATTAATCCAGATACTTTTCATAATTACCCGCCCTTTGCAAGTAACTCGCATGACTCCACCTTGAAGTGATAATTCACAACCTTGGAGTTCTAGCGACCTTACAGATATTAGATTCTTTTTCAATCCCGGGATATACCGAATTCCCGCCAGTGTGCAAAGTGTTCCATTATGCATCTCCAATGTAATTGTTCCCACCTCAGTGACTGCATACTCCTGGCAATCCGCTAAGTGAACAATTCCATTTGCCGGGTGTAAAGATCCTTCGTCAAACATCTCCCTCACCGAACATATATGGAAACAGCTTCCTGAATCTAATATCCAATCATGAATAGTACCTCGTTGACTGACGATAAGTATGTCACCTTCATCCTCACTTGCCACTGAGCATGTTCCTCTCATAGTCTTCAAACTTGGACAGTCCTTTATCATGTGACCCTCCTTGTCACATAGATAGCATGTACGTTATCCCTTGCTCTTGCCTTTCTTCTTCCCATGATTTTTAACTTTTCCTGTTCTACTTGAAACAGTCAAAGCTTGATCACCCGAGAATGAAGAATCTTGCGGCTTCTTCAAGGACTCTGCCTCCAGTAGATATGCAACTGTCTCGTTGAAGTTGAGAGTAGTCTTCCCGACTAGAATATTCATCACTAGCTGCTCCCACGATGGTGGTAAGGACGAAGCCAATATGACGACTTTATCGTTCTCCTTAATTTTCTCATCCACACTAATCAGCTGCATGACAAGCTTGTTGAAGACATTTAGATGGTCGACGAATCATGTACCTTCCTCCATGCGTAACCTAAATAGTTGACGCTTCAGTACCCACCGATTTGTCAGTGACTTTTCCATATACAACTCTTCTGGGCTCTTCCATAATTTCGTCGGTGAATTCTCCTTAATTACCGAGTACTTTACCTCATCGGAGAGACATAATCAAATTGTACTAACAGCCTTTCCCTCTATCACCTTCCATTCTTCATCAGTTATCTTGTTCGGCTTGGTGCCCTCGAGAGCATCAATCAATCCTTGTTGAACAAGCACATCTTGTACCACGCATTGCCACACGCTGAAATTCCCTTTGCCATCAAATTTCTCTATTTGATTCCACATCCCTGACATCGTCTTAATTTTGTGCTTCCTAGCCCTGTCAACCTTCTCACAAAATCAAATCAATCCAACCTTGGCTCCGATACCACTTGTTAGAATCTGATACCCCTAGTTATGTGCAGCAGCCTTCGGATCTTTGAAAGGATGTTGCGAACATGACACAAGCTAGCACTGTATCAAGAACGATGTAGTCGAATCGCGTAGAAAACCCTAGATGATGATGAAACAATCATGACAAGAGATTAGGATTTGGCGAAGCCGACCGCAAATTCTATTAGCACAACTCCAAAAGAGTACAAGTGATTGCCGCTCTCTCACAACCCTACTTGACCCTCCAGGACCCACCGATTCTTGCCCTATACAAGAATCTAGTGCAATAGAACTGTCTAGCCTAATCCTCTTGAGTGCTCCTAATTGCTCCGTACAAGCCTTGGATGAGACCCCTTGTGTTGGCTTGGTTATCTTCCTTATGATCTTGTTATGATGCCTATGGCTTCTACCCCTTGATTTATATAGTCCCCTCCAAGGCCCTCATACATACAAATAGGAGTCCTACTCCTAATAGGATTCTACACTCAAGACCTAGTAGAACTAGAAGTCCTAATAGCACACCTTTCTTGAGTCCTATTCTAAGTAGGATTTGAGTCACCATACAACAAAACTAGTGTATAGAACAATTTTAGGTTCATTGTTTTTGCTAGCTTGGGAACTACTATAGTGTTTTTTTTAGCTCGTTACCGTAATGAACTAAGTTGGGCAAGCTCGCCGCTCGCCAATGAGCTAGATAAGGAATCCGGTAGATAATAATAATTAGTAGGCTAGCATCAGTCTAGAATACTGCAGCCCAGCTCGCGAACAATCATCATACTTAGACAGGAGCCCAAGATTCATCCTGGGGCCATATATAGCTAGCCCAATAGAAATTCCAATCCAAGTCCAATTAATCTGCAAACCTATCCAGCCCACAAACATTGTTAGGATAAAACGAGTAGAGGTCCAGCCCACTAACACTGTATAAGAATAGTTGAGAAACAAGCAGATCCCGGGTAACAAGAAATTAAAGTTGCCAAGCTCTAGTCACAATTGCTATTCAGTGCGCCTACGCCGTTAACATACCGGCACACCTGACGACGCCTCGCGTGCTGGAATCAAAGAAGAAGGGGGCGGGGGCAGGTAGTGGGTGGAATGGTCAGCGGCGATGGCACTGCGGACAGAGTGGTGAACGGCGACAAAGACGACAATTAGGGTTAAGGTTGACGGTGGGAAGCTTCGAAAATGTCTCTGGCCACAGATTTTGGCCAGCCGGACGGAGGCGGTGGACACGACAACAGTGGTGATGAGTTGGGCCAACAGTGAACGAGGCGGCGGTGGCGCCACCGAGCGGGTAGAGGTCAACCGGATGGACGAAAAAGGTGGTGGGGGCGAGCGATCGATAAAGTTACGGGAGTACGGGTTCATCCAGCGGGGATGGCCTGTGGGTGGAAGAGCGCTGGAGGCCTGGGACGGTGGTCGAGGTGGGTGTGGACGGGGCCTTGTCAACAAGGGTGTAAACGGGTAGCTTTTAGAGCTACACCTCCGATCCTCTTTAGTATAAATATTTGTACTATTTTTTGCGTCGGAGGTGCCGCTAAGAGTCACCAATTTGTACCCTTGCTTACGAGGGAGGAAGAGAGAACAGTGTGGAGCGGGAGGGGGCAGAAGAGAAAGAATGGACGCCACTGTCCGAGCGGGGAAGAGTGTCACACCTCTACTCTGGTCGCATTCGTACAAAATTACAATCTCGCTACACGAGTAGCCCAAGGACGCAAACCATCTCCACCCAAACGCAGATACTAGTGTCATGTCTGGAGTCGAGATCCGCTACCTTTCCGTATAGTAGTACTCCGTAGATTGATACGGAGGATGACACGATGTCATCTTGATCCCGACAAATCGTTCGAGCTAAGTAGGATGACCTCACAAGTCACATGGCTACAGTAGCGCAACACGGCCATGGCTACAGTAGCATTACCTTGTTTAGATGCTGAGAGTAGAAAATTTTGATATTGTAGCATTTTTGTTTGTATTTGACAAATATTATCCAATTATATGCTAACTAGGCTCAAAAAATTCGTTTTGTGATTTACAACTAGTCTATGTAATTAATTATTTATTTTAACAATATTTAATGCTCTATATATACATCTAAATATTGATGTGATGGTGAGAGAGAATGAAAAAAAAGTTGAAAGATTGAGGAATCTAAAGAAGCCAGTGTGGGGTCGCTCGCGCCTGCATGTGTCGTCCCCCTTGTATGACTGGTGCCCAAGCTGGCTGGCGCATGCATGCCGAGCGTGCTCGTTGAGCAGGACCTCTAAGACCACCCGCAC
Source organism: Coix lacryma-jobi var. lacryma-jobi (assembly GCA_009763385.1). NCBI lineage: Eukaryota > Viridiplantae > Streptophyta > Magnoliopsida > Poales > Poaceae > Coix > Coix lacryma-jobi. The sequence goes on from CM019828.1 coordinate 131,817,285, forward strand.
CGGGGTGTATACTTCATCCGCTAAATAGCATAGCGTAAACAAATAAAAAGAAAAGAGTTGTAGCGGCAACTGTAAAATCTACGCTATCGAACACACCGACGCTATTCTCAGCGTTTGGTGCGTCTTTTAGGGCATGTTTGGTTCGCGGACGAGCTTAGCCTGGCTCGCATAGAAGGAGCCTGGTTCTGGGTAGCCAGGCCCAATACATACAAGAACGTGGTGTTTGGTTGTCTGTATGCACGAGACAGGTTGAGCTGAGAAGCTGTTTGGTTGCTCATATGAGAACGAGTTGCATGAGATAAAAGTATATAAATAATCATCGTCATGACATTTAGTACAGACAACTATTATCGTATAACACTTAGTTTACCTTAATTCTCCTTAATATACTTCGAAATATATTAATATCATTTAATATATGCTAATAATATATTAATAATGTCATTAGATGACTAATTATCTGCACCACACGAGCCTGGCCCGGCAGAAACGGCCGATTTCTGCGTTCCTCCAGAGCCAGGCTGCGGAAGGAATCTTGCACGAGCAGAACCTGGCCAGACAGATACACGAACCAAACAAACATCTGTTCTCGCATCTGTGGAGCCTGGCTAAGAAGTAGTGCAGCCAACCAATCACACCCTTACCGGATGGGGCCTGCAGCGCGCATGAGACGAACTGCAGCGGGACCGCTAGCTGCAGCGCGTTCCTTTACAAGCTCCTGTACGCGCATACAGACGTCAAATGGAGGGGAGCGGGTGTGTTTTAGCTGGAAGCGCGTGGGGCCTGGCATGCGCGCGCGCAGCGGGCACGGAGAGAGCGCCAGAGAGAGCGCGCATGCTGTCAAAGTGGGCCCCTCCTTTTCTCCTAACAAAAAATGTTATATCTCACGAACCGAAAACTCAAATTAAATTCCGATTGCACCATTGAATTCGTTGCAATTAATTCTTCAAAACTAGATCTCTCATGGATATATTTAGATAAAGTGACAAGTGGGCCCACAGTGGATAGATGATGATATAGAGGATGGATGGATGCGGGAGAAAGAAATATAGAGGAGAGAATCTTGATGACCAGACAGTATATGGATGAAAATAGAGAAACGTGAGTGCGGATAGTTTGAGGCAGGGGAGGGGGAGGAGAGAGAATCTTGAGTGGGGCCCGCTATTTCAAACTTACAAAAAAATGCTATATCTCACGAACCGAAAACCCAAATTAAATTTCGATTGCACCATTAAATTCGTTATAATTAATTCTTCAAAACTAGATCTCATGGATATATTTAAATAAAGTGATAAGTGGGCCCACAGTAGATAGAGGATGATATAGAGGATGAATGGATGCGGGAGAAATGAGTATAGAGGAGAGAATCTTGATGACTAGGCAGTATAGAGGATGAAAATAGACTAACATGAGTCCGGATAGTCTAATCCTGCTTCCCCACGTGCGGTGTCCGGTGACCCGACCACAGGGTGAGCCGGCGTTTCAATAATTCATTCACGGCAGTCCGGCACGGATCGAATGAAAAAAAAAACGCTACTTCTCAAATTAACTTAAACGGGGCCTCCCGCCATAGGCGGCCGTGGAGGCCATACGGGTCAAGTCTACATACGGGGTCATGGCCCCCCTTGTCTCTGTATTTTTTTTAAGGTCTGACATTAGTTTCAGCTCTATGCACTAATTTATCTATGTATACTAGACTAATTTCTACTTTCTGTACTAATTTCTTTATGTATATCAGACTAATTTTTTTATAATCTGGTTTCAATTGTTAAATTGGCCCTGCTATGTTTTGGTTCAGGCTCCGCCACTGCCTCCCGCACCCGCATCCGCACCATCGTCAGGGCTTGTATAGTTCTGACAAATTTTTGAGAAACGTACAGTAGCATTTTCGTTGTTATTTGATAAACTTTATCTAAATATGAACTAACTAGGCTCAAAAAACTCATCTCGACATGTACGTACTAAAAGTACAATTATTATTTTTTTACCTACATTTAATACTCCATGCATGTATTTTAAGATTGATGCGATGAAAAATGTAGAAAAATTTGGGGACTTTTTGGGATCTAAACACCGCCACGTGATGCCGGTTCTCTTGCAGCCGCGCTCCTCGATCTCTTGCAGCCGGATCCAGCGACATGAACGCGACCGAGCCATGTGGCCATACATAACGTCCAGTGGCCAGCACGCAGGCACGACCGAGCCGCCGAGGCCTTAGCAGGCCAAGGTGAGATGCATGCAATCTTGAATTTTCAGCTGGCCTTTAGCAGCGTCCCTAATAAAATACAGAACAAACACTACAATTTTAAATTCCTATCCATTTGAACCGTCCAATTCGTTAAAAGAAGCTGTATATGCATATCGAATTTTGTCGTGAAGTTTACAATTATTTATCGGATTAGCAAATAATTTTTACCAAACTGTATAAAACTTTTTAAGGGGCGTACCTGAGCTAGTACTTTTTAAGGGGAACATACTCACTCCGTCCCGATTTACCCGGAGCGCAAGATCCATCACTGTCCACCCTACTAAAATATCCAAGATCTGCCACTGCCCACCCTACTAAAATATCGATGGGTTTAAATAAAACTAGCACTTTAGACGAAACTCAGACCCTGTTTGATATAGCTGTTGTAAGAGCAACTCCAACAGTTTGCTAAATGACTTACTATCTTTCAAAATTTAGCAAAACATGCAAAAATCGTTGTCCAACAGTTTGCTAAAGTCACTTGCTATTTTTCCCAACTTCCTAAATTTCCCGTCCGCACGCGCATATTTCCGCGCGCGCAGCGGCCGCGTTTCCCTTCCCTTCCCACCGCGTCCTCCGACGGCTGCTCCATGGCACGGTCGAACTGCGCGACCAGCTCCGGGTCGAACAACGCCTGCTGCTGCTCGCCGGCGGCTCCTCGCTCCTTCCCGCGCCACCTCCTCGTTTCTGTGGTTTCTCGTCGAGGTGAAAGTATTTTCGTTGCCGGCAAACTAGGGTTGAGGTATTCCATGAATCCACTCATCTACTGCTCCTCTACGATGGTTTCCCGATCGCTAGCAGGTTTTCGTTGCCGCCGCTTGCAGGCCATGCCCGCTGCTGGCCACGGCACCGACAGCCATAGCGAGCCGCAGCAGCCGCGCTGGCCACGGCACCTGAGATGCGTACGTCCTGCTGCGCTGCTTCTTGCTTCCTGAGATACGTACATGCTGATGCTAGAGTTCGTCTTGCAGCTCTCTTCGTCGCGGCATGCGCGGCGGCCGTCGTGGCCCGGGTGTGGCGCGAGGCACGGCCGCGGCGGGGCTCGTGGCGGCGTGCGTTTTTTTTTTATTTTACCAAGTTAGAATAGAAAACTATTGGAGATAGTTCTTTTTTCTACTTGCTATATAATTTAGCAACTTGCCAAATCATAATATATACCAAGTGAATTTTACCAAACTGCTGGAGTTGCTCTAAGCTGTTTTTTTTACCAAACATCTTTTTTTTTCAAAACAGCTTCATCTATGAAGCTGTTTTATCCCCCATCTCACAAAACTATAAGCTGAGATAAAGCTGAAAAAGTAACTTTTTATAGCTTACACCTTCATTTCTCTCTCCCAATCATGTATGAAGTTGTTGGTGAAGCTGTTTTGTCAAACATTTTTTTTTCAAAACAGCTCAGCTTCACCCAGTAAGTTACTTATAAAACTATTTTCTAAAAAAACAGCTTTGTTGGTGAAGCTGAAAAAACAGCTTTGTTGGTGAAGCTGAGGTGTACCAAAAGGCGCCTTACTCCCTCAGTCCTGATTCACCCGGAGTGTAAGCGTTTTTTGGTTTGACCTTAATAGGAGACGGGCTAGAATATCAAGAACGAATCTTGGTCATTTACTCCACTTCACATGCTGCATGCAAGCAACAGCTAGAACTGAGCCTATACACTTGTTGAATATTTTGTTTGTTCTTTACGGCTGGAGGAGTGGATGACTTCGTAGTCATCCGCCGCTGGTAGCTAATCAGGACGCACCTAATCGCACGCTATTAATATAAAAGCACATACTTCTGTAATGACCTTGGTATCTGGAATTAGGTTGTGGACGCCCCCATAAGTCGGGACGGAGGGAGTATGTAGCACGTCTAATCACGCTAGATTAGTATTAAAAATATGCTAGGCCGGGTTTAACACCGTTGCTACACGTGTACAAAGGATTTTAATAGACAGACCCCACGATTGCCAGGAGAGCTCAAACCACCTCCGATCCGTTTGTTAAACTTTTTTAGAGGTGGGCATTCCAAAGTGACCCCGTTAAATGACTGTTAATAGAATAACAGATACGAGCATCCTAAGGTGACTGCATCTCTGTTACTCGATTAACGGAGCAAGACTTCTTCCTTAAGATGTTTGTATCTAAAAATAACTATTACCTGCATAGATAGACATTGTAAAGGTAAACCTCTAGAAATCGATTAATAGAAACGGCCATTCTAAAGGTCCACTTTATAGTTGATGAATTTTTGATTTGATACTATATTAGAGCTATGATATACTTTAAATCAAAATTATAGAACGTTACACGATCTACAACTTTATAGTTGATGAATTTTTGATTTGATACTATATTTAGAGTCTAAAAATCATTTTGAACTCTTAGATTTTGAAATTTAAATTTTAGAAATTTCAAAAGAGCTATGATGTTTACATATAATCTACACATAAGTTGTAGGTCCTAGTACGTTCTATAACTTCGTAGTTAACAAGTTTTTCACTTCAAATTATTTAGATTCCCAAATTTTTATTTTACGTTCTAAGATTTCAAAAATATAGAAATTTCAAACAACATTGGACATTAACATGACCTATGCTAGAGTTACATCTTAATTTGCAATTGACAAATTTTTTATTTGAAAACATTTAGAGTCACAATTATATATTCTCATATTTAATTTTCATTTTTGAAATTTTCAAACCATCTTAGATGGAACCACATCCTTTATCAAAATTTGTAGAGTTGGATAAGTTTCTAAAACTTTATAGTTGAAACTACTCTAAATCATTTAAGGACTGAAATATTTCCATACAAGATTACATAATTTTAATAAAAGTGAGCGTTCAATATATACTCACAAATGAATGTGTAGTGCAAGAGAAATGCTTTATGTGATGAAGGTTGTGGGTTTGTGATTCATGTAAGACACTTTTATATATGCGTTGCTGCGGAAATTGTCGGTGAAATTATACTATCTATATTTACTAATATATAAATAAAATATCATAATACATGCTAGTGGATGAATTTTAGCATTCTGATGTAGACAATTAAATATATATGTTAGTAACTGATCTGGTTTGCTAATGTGAATAGATTGAATAATGATATAATGGTATGTGTTAGTGGATGCTAACATGAGCACTTTACATTGGAGGGATAGTTAAATGTGCTAAGTAGTGAATGTTGATGTGGATACTTTGCATGGCAAGAGAAACTGCTAATGAGGTTTTCCTTCGTAAGAGCTATAAATTTGAAACGGAAGACAAGAAGAACATATAATGGGCGTGCTATGTATATGGCTACATGTTTAATTATAGAATGTGAAACCTTCAGGAGTTCAGGATAAGTTTTGATATAAAGGTCACAATCATCTCTAATGGCTAGGAATACCATAACAAATTCATTTACCATGTTTGGTTCACGGGTTCAACCGGGTTGGAATGGATCGGACCCAGTTTGTAGGTGAAAGCCCTAATTTGGTTTTGGTTAATTGATGAAACCTATTGGATTAACTCTATGTTCAAGTGTGTTAGGAGATAGGTTTGTCCAACACCAAGTATTGGAGCTAGATGGATGGTGATATCCAAATGATGGTGATCAAGGGCTCCAAAGCTTGGAAAAGAAGAAAGAGAAAAACAAAATAGGAAAGAGGCAAAGGTATAACCTTAGGGCCATTTTTGTTTTGGTGATCAAGATACTATAGAGAGTGCGATCACATTTAGGATTGATAGTCGTACTATTAAGAGGAGTGGAACTCGTTTGTGAAATGTGGTTATCAAAGTGACACTAGATGATCTACACTTTGCATTTGTATTTAGATACTAGTGTGTGCTAACTTCCCTTGAAAAAAGTGCTTGACAAATGCTAACTCACGTACACAAGTGGTGGAAACTTGGTGGAGTTAATACATTTGCACAAGGGACGAAGTGGAGATTGATTATGTGCTCTCTGAGTAGCATCGGACGCTGGTCTGATGAGCATCGGACGCTAGGGTGAGCGTCTGATGGCTAACCCTAGTTGAGTAGTTCTTTCAGAGAGGCATCGGACGCTGTGGCGGATGCTATGAAAACATTGTTCCAACGTCTGATGCCCCTGACGTGGCCTAGGGTGAGTTCTCAATGAGCGTCGAATGATGGGGAGCGTCTGATGTGGCTTCATCGGACGCGTCTGATGTGTTTAGAAGCTCTCTGGACACCCATCGGATGCTGGCCTTGTAGCATCCGATGTGGTACTGTTGGAGTGTCCGATGTAAGCGTAGGTAGCCGTTGAAATGTCTGACAAGGCATCGGACGTTGGACCGGTGCATCTAATGTTAGCGGCTAATGCCTCATAAACCATGCGCTGCGGAATCTAGCCATTGGGATCTGGCGGCTGTGGTTAAAACGAAAGGGTTGCGTGGCTTTCATCTAGGCATCGAACGTTGGGCCAAGCGTCCGATGCAACCGTAGAAACTGTGGTTTGGGGGCATAAGCTCTCTCTCTTGGACATTTTGATTGCCAAAACTTCTTTGTGAGCCTAGTCATTCATCTCCCACTTCATTTGATTGATTGTTCATCATATTTGTGTGAGATTGGGAGAGCCAAGTGCATTGCATGAGTGTGTTCATCTAGAGGCACTTGATGATTGTGTTTCGTTGCGGATTTCTCTTATTACTCTTGGTGTTTGCCGACACCTAGATGGCTTGGAGCAGTGAGGATCGTTGAGCGAAAGTTGGTGATTGTTTCCGGCTCCGATCGGGGGATTGTGAGGGGTTTCTTGTGCCTTCCCCGTGGGAGATCGCGAAAGGTAACTTTAATGGATTGCTCGTACCTTGTGGATCCCCATCTTGTGGTGTGTTTGTGCGGTACCCTATTGAGGGTTTGGCGTGTGATGCCAATTAGCTCGTGAACCTCCAAGTGGGTGAATCGCTACAACGAGGACGTAGCTTGTCGGCAAGCAAGTGAACCTCAGCGGAAAAATCATTATGCCATATTGTCTCCGAGGATTTCTTTTGATATTGATTGTATTCATCTCTTGCCACGGTGGTATATCCACTCTATCACTTGTATATTTGAGCAAGTGATAAGTGTATCTTTTGTTGATAGCTAGATCACTCATCTTGTTGAGTAGTAAATACTCTTGCTTAGTTGTTCATCTAGTTGTAAATTAGCAACATAGACTTTGTGTGACTTAGTTATCATAGCCAACTAGAATTGTGGATAAGTGGCTTGCCTTTTACTTAGAGCCAGCACAAATTGAGTTTCGCCATTTAGTTTACTAACAAGTTTGTTTAGGCCTTGTTTAGTTCGCGAAAAATGTGGCGAAATGTTACTGTAGCACTTTCGTTGTTATTTGACAAAATTTGTCCAAACATGATCTAATTAGACTCAAAAGATTCGTCTCGATATGAGCAGACCAAAAATACAATTAGTTATTTTTTTATCTATATTTAATGCTCCATACATGCATCTAAAACAGGTACTGCGCAAAATATTTGGGATGATTTTGGAATCTGAACGTGGCCTTAGTGTTGTTGTAGAATTTTTTATAGCTTATTCACCCCCTCTAGCCATTTAGGACATTTTACGACCTTTCAGTTGGGTGTTTGGTTTCAGAACTAGTGGGTTGGGTTCAACCAACATAGGGAATATTGCCCGACGATGCGGGTTGTGGTTGTTCGTCCAAATCGAAGGGATCACGCCGACCCATTTCAACGGTGTCTCTGTCTTCGCGTCTGTGTTGCCTCCACGTCGGCTTCGTCCCCGTTTGCCGAATGGGGGAGGGCCTCTGCGGGCGTTGGGGACGAGACGGGGCTGGCGTTAGTGCCGGGGATGGGATGGCACTACCACAAGCCCCGTTCCCAGCGCCTAGCTCTCATGCTGATGGTGGCGCTAGCATCGGCCCAGGCCCGTCTCCAGCACTCGCGCCGGCCCTGTCCCCATCCGCCACGTCCACCGCGCCTACCTCTCATGCCGAAGGTGGCGCTAGCGTCGGCCCAGCTCCATCCGTCCCTAGCACCCCCGCATGCCGACGGTGGTGCTAGCATCGGCCCAGCCCTATCCCAGTGCATAGCTCTCATGCCGATGGTGGCGCTAGGGTCGGCCCAACCTTGTCCCCAGCACCCGCGCCGGCCCTGTCTCCATCCCCGTCCCCAGCGCCTAGCTCCCATGCCGACGGTGGCGCTAGCATCGGCCCAGCCCCATCCCCAGCACCCGCGTCGGCCCTGTCCCCAACAGTCGTGGAACTGATGAGCTAAATAAAACACACAATAAAACACATGCTTTTATTCCAAACAAATCTACCATGGCCTGAGTAAATAAAAAAATAAAACACACAATAATGCAGTCAGCCGGTACAATAACGTTTATTCTTGCGGACACCGGCACACCGCCGTACCGTCGTAGTACCGGTGCGCGCTGTGCATGACTGACTACTGGTGCATAAAACGATGACGGTCCGTGAATGACCACACGACACGATCGAGTACATCCCGTGAATGACCACACGCTAGTACATAGTACGTACCTTACCTACTTCCGGTTCTGGATGGTGGGGCGAGCGTTGAGCGTGATCTTGGCATCTGTGCGCGGCACGATAACGACGTCGACGGTGCTATCGTCGTCAGCGTCGATCTCGAACAGTACTTCGCTGATGCAGAGGGAGACCTTCCCCTGCCGCTTCGTCCCGCCGCCGGAGCCCGGCACGACGGCGAAGCTCCCGGCGTACTCCTTGTACTGTGGCCCCACCTGCAACGCCTTGTCGGCGGGCACGTTGATGGCGACGTCGAACTTGTTGTTCGCCTGGGGGTCGAACTCGATGCCCTCGATCACCAGCACCTGCTCCTTATTCCCTGGCTCCTTGGCCGGCACGGCCACGCCCGGCACCTCCAGCACCTGGCCCTTGCTCAGGGTCACCGGGAACGCTGGCGCCGCCTTCCGCGCCGACGGCCTCGGCGGGCTGTCCTTGCCGTGCGGCACCAGCGACGCGATCTTGACGCGCAGCCACGGCAGGTCCCTGTCGGCCTCGGCGTCGTAGGTGTAGCCGAGGTCGCGCGTGTCCAGGACGTCGCGGAACCTGATGCGCACCTTCCGGGGGTTCTCGACGTTGTCGTAGAAGACGAAGCTGGCGTCGAGCCAGTCCGGGTCGGTGAGGCCCTGCCCGCCGCCGAGCCTGGTTGACCAGAGGTGCCACATGCGGTCCACGTTGGAGTGGTGCGAGTAGAAGAGCGGGTCGCGCCCCGCCGACCCCAGGAATCCCATGTCGTTCTGGCAGATGAACCCGCCTCCTTTGTGGTTCGGGACGCCGCCGGAGGCCTCGCTGCAGGTCACCTTCCGGCCATCCTTGCCGACCCAGACGTGCATGGCGGTGTGCGCCATCCGCTCCAGAGTACCCGCGCTGCTCATCCCAATGTCGGTGCAGTACTTCTCGCCCAGGAACGACTCCGCGCCCTTGCCGCTACGTATTTGCTAGTATATATAGATAGATAGATAGATAGATAGATAGATAGCGGCCAACATCAGGTCAAAATGAAGCTCACGTACTTTTTGTATGTATGTATACGTATGTATGAATAAATATACCTGGTTGTATATGGTGCACAGGTTGTTGTTAACAAATTTCCTGTATTTTTCGTCCTGATGTGGGCCGTTATTGAAAGGGATGACCTGGTACCCCTCCTTATCCCTGTTGGCGAGGTAGTCCAGGTCAACCAGCGCGTCGAGGTTCTCCTTGTTCCGGTTGGGGTCGTACAGCGGGTTGGCCTGGGTGTCCTCCTTGTCCTTGAAGAGCGGCGGCACCACCATGCCGGCCGGCGTGTCCCAGTTCCAGAACGGCAGCGCGAAGGTGTCGTCGCCGATGAGCTGCCCGAGGGCGCGCTCGTAGAAGTAGATGTACATGCGGTGCCACGGCGCGAAGAGCCACGAGGAGTGCACGTCGAACTGCCGCGGGTTCTTGGACGCCGGGTCGTACCTGTAGTGCGCGTCGCAGTAGGCCTCGTGGATGGCCGCCTGCGCCGCGAAGCTCAGCGGGTTCTCCGCCGGCAGCGCCTTCATCTTCGCGACGGCCTCCTTGTACTTCTCCCGGTTCTCCCGGCTCAGGAGATGCGCCGGCTGCCGGAAGCGCTTCACCTTGCCTTCCGGCGTGAAGTCCACCACGGGGGCCGGCGACACCAGAGGGCACGGCAGGGTGCCGGCCGTGTCCGTGCACTGCACGGTCTTCTCGTTCACCTTGTCGGCCCGGGTGCACGGCGCATCCGCGCCGGACGCGACGCCCGGGTACCAGGCGAGCCCGGCGGCCACACCGCTCAGGCCTTGGAGCATCGCGTCCCGCCGGGCCAGCCACAGGAGGCCGTCCTTGTCGCCCCGGCCACCACCGCCGTCCACGCCGGTGGCCCTGCACGACACCATGCCGCGCTGCCGGAACCTGGCGGCGGCGGTCTTCTTGGACGGGCATGCAGAGGGCGCCGAGACGACGCGGCTGGAGGTGGCGCAGGCGCTCGCCATGGAGCCGTTCATGTCTACACGAGACTACTAGTACTAGGTTGCAGCGGTCTGGATTAGTGGATTATTTGGACGTTGCGAGGCACATCCATAGACGCCCAAAGGCCAGTCAGTATATATAGTGGAACTGACCAATTATTTGCCCTCTGGTTGCTCGCTCCATTTCTTTTTTTTTTGAGCCTCCGATCCCCTGCGCATCTCCATCATCTTGATTCGTTCTTTGTAATGATCCACATGTGTTTGGTCTCAACATCTAACTATGTAGTCATTTTTGGATCGCCGCATACTCGCCACATGCTTCCTCTTATCCGGTCCAGAATATACTCCCTCCATTCCAAATTATAACACGTTCCAAGAATCTTGGAGAGTTAAAGTTTTTCAACTTTGACCAAAATTATAGAGAAAAATATAAAGATTTATACCATCAAATATACATATTATGAAAATATAACTAATGAAGAATCTAATTGCACTTAGTTGATGTCATAAATATTATTATCTTATTATATAAATTTGGTCAAAGTTGAAAAACTTTGACTCTCCAAGATTCTTTGAATGTCTTATAATTTGGGATGGAGGGAGTATGTGACAATAATGACATGAAAACCCATTTGAGCAACAAAACACGCACACTTAAATTTTGATCATTAATCAATTCCAAACTATTTAGTTTGTGAACACTTAAAGTTGCATGTGTGTAGACATATCTTGTAGCGTACTTTTGTAGTCTCATATATTGGTCGAATGCTACAGACATAGTTTGATACTCCCTCTGTCCCAAATTATAAGTTATTCCAATAATCTTGAAGAGTCAAACCTATATAAGTTTGACCAAATTTATATAATAAGGTAATAATATTTATGAGACCAACTAAGTATCATTAGATTCTTCATTAGTTATATTTTCATGATATACTTATTTGATGTCATAAATCTTTATATTTTTCTTTATAATTTTGGTCCAACCTTGAGATGCTTTGACTCTCCAAGATTCTTAGAATGACTTATAATTTGGAATGGAGGGAGTAGCAAATAGTGGTTAAAACCGTACTTCACGGTGGCCACAAAAATAATCAACAATGGATGCTTTTTCTTTTCTTTCTGTTAAGAAAAAAGTATTCAAAATTACGCTATTTATATTTGCTCGTTGTACGACGAGGTGGTCATGCTAGACACATGGGCGTATTCAATATGGTGGTGTTGCTTCTCCTCTACTATATGGTTTTCTTTGCCAATCTTATAGGAAATTATGATTTTAACCCTCTCCCAACCTTAAGATTTCGTTGTTTTCTCGATTACATGACCGACCTTCCATGTCACAGACTCTTATTACAATATTTATATACTCTCTCCATTTCAAATTATAAATGGTTTTGACATTTCTTTGGTAAATACTTCCTCCACCATATCCATATAAGTTATCGTTTAGGGCAGTGACACGGTCTTTAAAACATAACTTTGACTACTTATTTTTTATAAAAATATTTATGGAAAAGTGATATATGCACGGGCGGATCCATATAGGCCCGACTGGGTGCGGCCGCACCCAGAGCAAAATGCGAAATACGCTATATTATATAAGTTTCTACCGTACTCGCACCCCTCTCGACCAAACATCTGCACCCACAGAACCACTCAGCCAACAGCAAGAGCCCACAACAGCCCAACAATTGCCAAACATCAGCCACGTCCTTCACACGGCCGTACAAACAGCTGCAGCACGCTGGTGAGGCGGCTAGCTGCCAACACAACTCTGGGGCACCAGGAGTGCAGCGGCCCACCACCCTGCTCTATTTCCCGTTCAATCTTGATCACAAGGCAAAGTAGCAACTTTAACGATTCTTTTTTTTTTCAATTTCCATCAGTTGGTTTTAGTTTTGTAGATTCTAGAGTCAGTCTCTTTTTTTCTTTCTCTAATATTTGCTAATTGATATTTATGAAAGCAACCAAAACAACTAAAATATAAATATTTTTGTGAATGTTAGAAAAAGCATGGAAATGTTTTCTAGAGGAAAAGGAATTGCAATGTTAAAAATGGAAGATGCATGCATTGATCCCAAAAATTCAAGGAGGACGGTCTAGCTCCGGAGATTTGAGAGATCCTAGCTACCAATTTTGGTTCTGTTTGTATGAGTTACTCTACTGGCTTTAATATATACAAATTAGTCATGAAATATTGTTTTCCTCTTACAAAAAAATAAATGTACAAATCAGTCGAACCGGCTTATAGCTCAAGCGTACAGGGCAATTTGCCTCTACATCACGGATGTAATTTTCATTTTTCAATTAATCATTCTATTAAAACTTTGCTTAAAATGAATGGTTAGGCCGCCTTTAGTTCCCCAAAATTTCCCAAATTTTTTCCAGATTCCCCGCCACATCAATCTTTAGATGCATGCATGGAGCATTAAATGTAGGTAAAAAATTAACTAATTGTACTTTTAGTATGTACATGTCGAGATGAATCTTTTGAGTCTAGTTAGTCCATGTTTGAACAAAATTTATCAAATAACAACGAAAGTGCTACAGGACTTTTCCAAACAAATTTCCTGGAACTAAACGCGGCCTTAGTTCTTTTTTCTTTGTCATTGAAGATCTTGTAGTTACATTCCACTATAGTAGTTACTATAGAGGAAGCCTGCACACCCGCACCCCCCTCCATATTTCTCTAGCTCCGCCCCTGGATATATGTATATTTTTATGAAAGTATTTTTCAAGACAAATCTATTTATATAATTTCTATATTTGCAAACTTAGAAACTTAATAGTTATTGATGATTTATATTTCTAATGTTTGACCAAAATTTTATTTAAAACGATAACTAATATGGTTATAGAGGGAGTACAGTATAATTTACTATGTATCTATACAAATGTTATATTCAAATAGGTAACAAAATTGACGTACAAAAAAATTAAAAAGATTTATAATTTAGAAAGAAGAGAGTAGATATTTTTATTAGACACGTGTGTGTGCCGTACGTACATGTTTGCTTGGAAAAGTCTGTCATGTTCACACACGTTTAAATATATGTAGTACATACGTGCTGGTAGGAACAATACCATGTCATCGTCGAGAGGATACGCTCTGGTTTGGCTGCTGCCAAGTGTGGACAAACGGACAAACGGACAAAGGTGTGTCACGAGGGCCCAACGAATATAATGGTCACGAGGGCAAACGGACAATCGAGCAAGCAGTCAACACAAACTAACGGATCCGGAGGCAGTGCCTCCGTTCATGCGCCTGCCTTAATAACGCTTTATGGAGGCAGTCAGCAGAAGCATTCCGCTTTAGTTGTTTATTTGGCTCCTGCCACACGCCCACACCTCGCCTGCCAAAGGTGTGGCACGCCACACGAAGAAGACGGTTGTTTGGTTCAGTTTTTAGATAGAGCAGCCATATATTTACTACTGGAATCGCGCAGTTTGCCGAGTGCCAGGGACACTCGGCAAAGCGCCAAAAACACTCGGCAAACGCTTTGCCGAGTGCCGCACTCGGCAAACCGCACTCGGCATATTTTTGCTCGGCAAAGCACACTTTGTCGAGTGTCAAACGTCGGACACTCGGCAAAGCGTTTGCCGAGTGTCAAAACCAGCACACGGCAAAGGAGGGCGCGAACGAACGAAATCCTAACGGTGGTTTTGCCGAGTGTCAACCGTTCGACACTTGGCAAAGTATGCGCAGTTTGCCGAGTGTCATCTGTTTAGCACTCGGCAAAGTTTACGCGTTTTGCCGAGTGTTAACACTCGGCAAACATTTAAACTTTGCCGAGTGTCAAAGAGCTGACACTCGGCAAAGTTTACAGGTTTGCCGAGTGTTAACACTCGGCAAAGTGCGTTCCCAGAGTTGCCACATGTGGTCAGTTTGCCAAGTGTCATGGAGTTGACACTCGGCAAAATGACCAGAATCTGTATTTTTTTTTGTTTGTTCCATTTGTTGTCATAAATCACAATCACAATAAGCTGTCAAGTTCAAATATGCCACAAACACACGTGTTCACATATATGACTTGTTGATAACCAAAAGTCCAAGTATGCCACAAGTTGACAAGTCCGCAACCAAATATCTTAATTGAAGTTCACAAGTTTCGAGCACAATTTGGCGTAATTTATGATGCCAGTGACCCTTGGAGCTGATTTGGCGCAACTTCTGATGTCGGCGACCCTCGAAACTGTGATGCCGATGACCCACCAACGTGATTCGATGCCGCGGCCAATTGATGCTGCAAAAAAATGAAAAGAATATCGTCAATTAAAACCATCCAATGTCAAACTCAGCATATACACAAACAGTGGTACATGCATAAACTAAAATTGGTATATTTTTACAAACAGTAGCATGGAAACCACACTTGTGTAGTGGTGATCAAAGAAATCTTGGACAACGTCAAACTGATTAAAGGACAGGTGATTAGTATCCTTAGTTCCATGCTCTGTCCTTGACGATGAGGAAACCACACTTGAGCATTCAGGTTCATATTTTTGAGTATTCAACCTAAGCAATAGAAAATTATTAACTACGTACTGTTGGTTTTCTTGCCAAAAGAATGAATCTGACAGTAACCTAGCCAGCTGCACAATTTCAATTAATCAGGTTTAGTACTTATAATCTACCCATCTGCACTGCAATATTTCACTCAACATTGTTCAAGGCCTTAGTGCTTAAAAACTTCAGAGAACAAAACATGTTCAGAGTTGAGTTAAGAGCTTACAACTCCAGTGGTGCTTGCCAGTGCTCCCTTATATTTCCTCAGTCCTTGAAGTGGATCAACTCTCCTTGTTCTTGAGAGCAGAGAGCATGCTCTCTAAGCTGTTTCCCATCTCTGACAAATTCCTACCCACTGATCACCCGGGCAACAAAGATCAGATACCACTCACATAAATTTTCGACAAAAAAATGTCAAATAGAACTGTACAAACAACATAAAGAATGTCAAATAGAACTGTACAAACAACATAAAGAATAATGTAGTAAAGACAAACACGGTGTCAACTAGCAGAATATTTAACCAGGATAAAGTTGGTGTCATTCAATTTACATTTACAGCTGTCCATTTAAGTTGCAGAGTTTATTTCTTAACTTCAATGTCATAGTTATCTCCCACATATACAATATATGCAACAAGAAATTGCAGTACGAGCTGCTGCTACACTAGTTAATAAAAACTAAGTCTTCAATTGCCAAATTGTTAATCAGACTTTTAAGAACTGATCACAAGAATTGTAACAGCTGCTGATGCTTATTAGAGAGGAATACAACACACTTCTTCTAGTGCTACCAATAGGCAGCATGGACTAGGATATATGGAGTAGCCTGAACATGGTTTAGGCATTTGTGACTATCTGCTACTAATAGGCAGAAACTTCATCTGAAGGGGGACCAACAATTAGAAGAGTTGCTTGCATGAACCACACGACAGTAAGCACTTCTAGACACTTGTTATCCCGACCAGCCTATGTAGCATGATAAAATTCGGCTTAAGAATAACTAAACACATACACATAACAAATCAATTCTTCAGTTAAATTACTAGAGAATAATCTGTGTAAATCATCCATTTCAATAGCAATCATTTGTATAAGAAATCAAACTCAGCATACACACAAGATAGGTTTTTCACATATGAGCAAAAACCATGTCTTGCTTCTAGAGTCTCAGGTCCAATGACATCTGCAACTATATACACTTCCAGAGCACAATATGTAAGTCTGAAAATAAACATGACAAAGGAGTTGGAGAAAACATCACAAATTAGAAGCCAAGAAGAGAACTATGAAAATTCATGTTAATTTGGCATATAGCACTCTGAAAATTCATGTTAATTTGTCAAATGAAAGTTTGTACATCAACCTCCATACCTGCAAGTTCCCTGGAACAGGAAGAAATTTACCACAAAATTGAGTGGCCTACTCCTGATGCACTGGTAAGAGCTGCTAAGCTAACCAACATCAAAGATATTATAGAGAGAAACTGTTTGAATACTTCCATTCATCCTAACACATAATGACAATAATATAAACTTGGTAAGCCAACTCGTCCAGTGAATCTGATAACTTTGTTGTGCATACAGAGTAACATGAAGGGCTTACTGTCCCATATAATGAGTCTGATGCAGGTAGGCATTTTTAGTTGGAAAAAATTATTGCTTGAAAAATTGAATTAACTTTTGAGCAAGGGTACCTTCTGTGCTTCTTGTTTGCTTCTTTCAATATATAGGAGTCCTTGTCAGATGCAGATATGTGCATGCACATCTTTGTTTCTGCAGAAAGCTGGACATGATTATCTGGTTAGCAACAAACATTGTTGTGCAGGCAAATCATCGAGCACGTGTTGTGCATCATCCATGAGCGAGGCAATCGTTGGTAGAAGATGGGATTAGAGAGAGATAAGAACCATGATGGCTACTGTTGCCACGGCCGGCGGAGGGTGCGGGCGTCGGGGGTCGTGGATAGACTGAGGGCAGCCAAGTCAGTGTTCCTACGGTGGTGTGTTGGAATTGATCTCCCAGCCGTTAGGCCCAACGGCCTAACGGGCCTTAGATCTGCGCCCTGATCGGGGGCGCCCAACCTTGTGGTTGGTGGGCCCCCGCTGCACAGCGCTATAAAGGAAAGGTGGGGGCCGGGGCACTCGGTACGAGGTTGACCGCGCCGCCAGTCTCCCCACCGAAATCCTAACCCTAGCCGATCCCGTGGGTGCGCTGCCAGCGGCGGGAAGTCTCCACCGACGTCCTCTTCTCCGTCCTCGATGTCCTCGACTTCGACCAACGGCGCCGGCACGACGGCGAACGCCATGGCCGGCTCGAGCTCTACTACGACTCCAATGGACTCACTCGGTGTGCTACTTCACCCTCCACTCTCTCTTTACTTCTTTGTATGTTGTACCCGAATCCCTTTTTTCCCCTCTGGATCTACTGCTAGAGATCTTGTAAACCTAACAATGGTATCAGATCCAGTCTAGATCAGTGGATCTAGACGGGGAAATGAAATGAAACGAAGAACAAACCGATTCCAAGGTCGGGATTTGAATGAACTGCAAATGAATGAACCGATCCGTTTCGGATCGGGAAGAACAAACTTGAATCGAATCGAAAACAACCGATCCGTTTTTTTGGATCGGGATGAACACTCATGAACGGCAACGACTTTGAACCCTAACCCTAACTTGAAACCCTAGCCCGAGAATACTGAAGGACCGAGAAGCTACCCGAAAGCGACCAGAGGGGGGGTGAATGGGAGCTTCAAAAATTTCCTTTCGGAAACTAGATGCCACTGTCCCAAGATCAACCCCAAAAGCGAAACCTAGAGCTTGCTAATGTCCACGACCCTAGATGTAGGGTGGATGCTTCCTAGAAGCACAGCGGGACACTAGACAACCCTAGAAAGCCAACCCAAAAGACGGAACTCAAATCCAATCAAGAACGAACGAACCGCGAACGAAGACGCGCGAAACTGCAGCGACCGGACTCTGGCTTGCGTCCGGTCAGCAGGGACCGGACGCGTCCGGTCGTCAGAAAACAGCTCTGGGAGCTCTCTGTTCGCGACCGGACGCACGGAGCTCAAACGTCCGGTCGTTCACTGAGCGTCCGGTCAGATGAGACAATGACACGGGAACAGTGCAAGCGTAGCGTCCGGTCGAAATGCAAACAGAGCGTCCGGTCGAGAGCGTCCGGTCAGTACGCAGAAAAGCTTGGCGCCGTGCTCAACGACCGGACTCTGAAAGCGTGCGTCCGGTCAGCCCGACAGAGCGTCCGGTCACCCCGCGACTGCACTGAAACTCCGGCGATTCAACCCGATCTCCTCCGAATCAAGTGCTCTAGGCTTGGGATTCGATCTGAGGAGTCACAAGGAGGTTAGTGAGCTATCTCTAAGAGATCATGGCTCGAACCTAACTCCACATCGGTGAATCGAAGGAATTCGGGGGAAAGAAGAAAAAGAGACCCGAAACTAAAACTTGATTGATCTCCTAGACCGTGAGGTTAGAGATGATTTCTTTCGGTGGAAAGAAGTGCCTCACGATCTAGAGCAACTCAGTTCAAACGGAATCGTGAAAGATGAACCGAGCACAAAGATCAAGCGACGGGAAAACTCAAGGCACAAAGCAATCCGCGAAGAACATGATGAACACGAAATCAAAACGCGAATTGACACCAAGAGATGGGATCCAAGGTGAGGATACGGCCTCACTTCCTCGAATCAACAGTACACAGAGTGGAGTCTCTCTGCGGATCTCAACTAGCTAAAGCAGGGGTGTGGGAGAGTGGAAACCCTAGGAAATGAAAGCTCTAACTGAGATTGAGATAGGGAGGAGGGTGTCTCCCCTAGACTACTTATACTAACCTAGCCTAAGTCTATTTCCTACTCTACCCCTCTCTACCCTATTTACAGAGCGGACCAGCCTAACCCTAAGGCTATTCTAGTCCACCCGCTGGTGGTAGGTAGATCCGACGGCCACGCCCGCACGGTCTTCCGCGTCGCCTCCACGCAACCTTCAGATCGCCGCCACGTGCCGCCACCACTCTGCACCCCCGGTTTTGCGGCCCAAACCGGGAAACCAGCCTTTTCCATCAGCCCCCGGTTTTGAGGCCCAAACCGGGAAACCAGCCTCCAGCCCGAGTTTTGTGGCCAAACTCGGAAACCGTCCGCGCCCGAGTTTTGAGGCCCAAACTCGGAAACCGGCCCCACGCCCAGGTTTTGAGGCTCAACCTGGAAACCGTCGCGCCCAGGTTTTGTGGCTCAACCTGGAAACCCAGCACCCAGGTTTTGAGGCCCAAACCTGGAAACCGTCCACCGTTGGTTTTTCCCGGGCTCTACCAACAAACCGGCGTCGTAGAGGGGATGCACCGCCTGTGCACCCCTTCCACCGACATGATCGCACTTCTCCGCTTGTCGCTGTCGCAGGCTGCCAGCCACCACAGCTGATCCTCCGGCCTCCAGTCCATCAGTCCAAGTCCACGTCCGCCCTTCACCGTCCGATACATCGGCATGGCACGTCCGCCGCACGGCACGCCCATCCTTCATCGCGCCCGGTCCGTCGGCACGGCACGTCGCAACTTGACCTTCACCCGCCATCGATCACTGTCTCCGTGCTCGACACCTGCACAACACAAGCCAAAGAACATGCGCATCATCTCCGTTGACAATCACTCATCACACAGAGACTCGGCATACACCCATGTATCCGCAATCTCCCCCTTGATGAGTGCATTGTCAACTCCACAACAAATCATGAATAAGAAGAAGGAGGTAGGAAGGAGTGAGAAGAGAAAACCCAACCAAATGACCCAAAAGCCTAACAAAAGCCAAAGAAGGTCAAGTGGATGAAGCAAAAACTTGGTCCCCAAAGACATGGGCAACGGCTCGACGCAACCAAGCAAAGCAAAGCTAGCCCTCAAGAAGAGGTAGAACAGGCTCAACACCGCTAGCAGATACCAATTGAAGATCGGAGGACAACAGAAGCAAAATGCTAGTCCCTCAAGATAGAGGCACAGAGGCTCAACACAACTAGCAAGAAAATCACTCCGAACCAGTTGAAAATCAACCCAAACCAAATGGGAAAGCACACCAGACGATACCAATTGAAAGCCAAATGAAAAAACTTATGAAAGCTCATGAAAAGCTAGGAACGTTTGCTAGTCCCTCAAGATAGAGGCAACGGCTCAACACAACTAGCAAACTCCCCCTCGACAAATGCAAGCAACTAGGACAAAAGATTTTCAGGGCATATGATTTACGTAAATTTCTCCCCCTAGTTGAAAATGCACTTATCAAGGCCAAAAGGTATCGGAGAAGCAACTCTCTTCACATAAACTCCCCCTGAACACAAGATCTCCTTCCACAATGCATATGAAGTCAAAATGCAAGTTAGGAGCTTCAAGGATATAGTCAAAAGAGTGCAAAGATGCTCTAATCAGTATAGCTCCAACATCTCAATTAAGCACTCAAATAGCAAAGGCTCAAACTGATCACTTATACGAAATATGAAGCATATGAAGCATGTGAGCAGTTTTAAGCCAAAAGGATAGTCACCATCAACATAGCACTAGACATGTATAGAAGGAATCCAAGCAAGTGCTAAGCATATATACAAGGTGAACTACCCCTAGCAAAGTTCAATCATCATGCATAGGAATGAAACATATACTTGTGATTTCAAATTCATATCGGAGTTGCAGCGGTAAAAGAATTCACAAGTTCATTTTTAGCATGTGATTGCGAGAGGTTGAAAGCTTGTCATCGCCTAACTTTTCAACCGTGCGAAGCCTATGCCGAAGCAATCAGAAGCTTAAAGCAACGGTTTCGGTCATACACTACATGGCTCAAGTTTAACTCAAAGTGCAATGAGAAACAGTCTCAATACCATGAGGTGTTGACAAGCAATCCCATCTCGATCTTTTCAATTCAACAATACTTGGTTCAGATTTTAAGCAAGTTATGAACAACCAAGCAAGTGAATGACTCAGAACTAGAGACATAGCAACCTAGCATATATGAAAAGCAGGAATGGACTCAACACACCCTACACATGCTAGTTGCATATCTCAATGGTGAACATTTTCAGATTTATATACATTAGGCATAATTCACCATTCCAAAAATAGCTCGCTCATAACATGTAACAGTGATCAGAAAGAGCATAAGCTACAAGCATCATATAAGTATCGGAGCAATACTAACAAGAGCATAATTACATTCTAGTGAATATAGACATAAAGCTCAGAACGTAAATGCGTATGTCCGACACAAAACTGAAAGAAGGAAGATACCAATTGGAAAGACTCAAGAAACTCAAAAGAAAAGAGCCTCAAAATAAAAGAGTCAGTCTGTACATCTCAAAATGCTTCCCCCATCTAAAAGGGGAAACACACACCAAGCTCACCCCTCAACCTATTAAAGGTTGATTCGTCTAAAGGCTTGGTGAAAATATCAGCCAATTGGTGATGAGTATCGACATGGCGAAGGTCGATATCACCCTTCTCCTGGTGGTCTCGCAAGAAATGAAAGCGCACATCAATGTGTTTGGTTTTCGAGTGAAGCACAGGGTTCTTAGCAACGCTAATGGCACTCGTGCTGTCACAAAGCAAAGGAACTCGAGTAAAGCTCAAACCAAAATCACGCAAAGTGGCCATCATCCAGAGTAACTGGGAACAACAGCTAGCCGCAGCAACATATTCAGCCTCCGTGGTAGACTGAGCGACACTAGACTGCTTGCGAGAAGACCACGACACAAGAGAAGATCCAATAAACTGGCAAGTCCCTGAAGTAGACTTGCGCTCAATGCGACAACCAGCAAAATCAGCATCAGAAAAGCCACAAAGCGAGAGGGTGGAAGAAGCAGAATACCAAATCCCGAGCTCAGGCGTGAAACGAAGGTACCTGAGGATGCGCTTCACCGCCTGACGGTGAGAAGTGCGTGGCGAAGCCTGAAAGCGCGCGCACAAGCACACGGCGAACTGAATGTCCGGCCGTGTCGCCGTCAGGTAGAGCAGCGATCCAATCATGCTGCGGTACTCCTTCTGGTCCACTGCTTCTCCATCCGTGTCAGCATCCAGGGCAGTCGTCGTCGACATGGGCGTTGGAAGAGGCTTGGCCTCACCCATGTCGAACCGCTTCAGCAAGTCCCTTGTGTACTTGCCCTGGTGCACAAACGTCCCCTCTCGGGATTGCTTAATTTGCAACCCGAGAAAGAAAGTCAGCTCGCCCATCATGCTCATCTCGAACTCCCTGCTCATAGTATCTGCAAACTTGGCAACCAAAGCATGAGAAGAACCACCGAAAATGATATCATCCACGTAAATTTGGATCAAGAGAGTATCTTTGCCTTGCTTGAGGAGAAAGAGCGTTTTATCTACACATCCCATTTTAAAACCCTTAGCTAGCAAAAAGGTTTTTAATCTCTCATACCAGGCTCTAGGGGCTTGTTTCAAACCATACAAAGCTTTGTGGAGTTTAAAGACATGGTTTGGAAACTTGGGATTTTCAAAACCGGGGGGTTGCTGGACATAGACCTCCTCCTCAATATAGCCGTTTAAGAAGGCACTCTTGACATCCATTTGAAAAAGTTTGAAACCCATGGATGCAGCATAAGCCAAGAGTATCCTAATAGCCTCCAAACGAGCTACAGGAGCGAAGGTCTCCTCATAATCTATCCCTTCCTTCTGACTATAACCCTTCGCTACAAGCCGGGCCTTGTTTCTCACAATGTGGCCCTCCTCTCCTTGCTTGTTTTTAAATACCCATTTTGTCCCAATAGGTTTACAGTCAGGAGGTGGTGGCACTAGAACCCAAACCCGATTTCGCTCAAAGTTCTCTAACTCCTCATGCATGGCATTGACCCAATCCGGATCCGTCAATGCGTGTCCAACATCTCGGGGCTCAAAAGACGCAAACAAAAGCAGAATGAGCAAAGTGCGAGATGTGCTGTGACCTGGAGCGAGTAACTCGCTCGTCGATGTCTCCGATCATCTGTTCAGGGGGGTGCTGGCGCTGGATGTGTCGTGGCGCCTCCCGGGAAGAAGTAACTCCCCCTCAACAGTAGCTGGTTCCACCCCGGGTACAAAAGGTACCGCGCGAGGTGGATCCCACGGCCCCCAGGAAGAAGAAGTCTCGGGGCCACGGGTCGTCGTCGAAGCCGCTCCCGGCGGCGCGGCAGGCGGAGGGGGTGCTGGATCATCTATACCTTCAGCACCCTCTTCCTCGTCATCGAAAAGAGGCTCTCCAACCTCGTGATCACCTGCACGCTCAAAACGAGAAGAAGGAGAAACAAGAGTCTCGTCGAAGGTGACATCTGATGTCTCCATGACTCGGTTAGTGTCAAGGTTAAGTACACGATAAGCTCGAGTGTGAGTGCCATAACCCAAAAACACACCGTCAGAAGAACGAGACTCAAACTTGTCTAGGTTGCCCTTTTTCAATATAAAACAGTGGCAACCAAAGACTCTAAAATAACTCACCTTGGGCTGGCGACCAAAACGCAACTCATAAGAGGTCTTCTTCAAAAACACTCTCAGAAAAATGCGATTCGAAATATAGCATGCAGTGTTCATAGCTTCGGCCCAATAGCGCCTAGGAGTCCTATGCTCATCAAGCATCGTCCTGGCCATCTCAACAAGGGTCCGATTCTTCCTCTCTACAAACCATTTTGGGGTGGTGTATAGGAGAAGAAAACTGATGCTCCCAAACCAAGGCATTTACAAAACTTCTCAAAATCCGAATTTTTAAACTCGGAACCATTATCACTTCTAATCGCTCGCATCGAGTTCAAAGGGAACTCGTTCTGAAGACGCAAAATCAGATCGCGAGCGAAGGAGAATGTCTCGGACTTCTCAACTAAAAAGAAGACCCACGAATACCTCGAAAAGTCGTCAACAATAACAAGCACATACCACTTCCCACCAACCGAGCTCACCCGAGCCGGACCAACAAGGTCCATATGCAAAAGCTCTCCGGGGTGCGAGGTCATAACCTTGGTCAAAGGATGGTGGGGAGCAGCAACCATCTTTCCATGCCGGCAAGCATGGCAACTAGATCCTTCTCCAACGAAAGCTTGGGCAATCCTCGGATTAAGCCAAGTGAGCTAAGTCTTGTAAGCAAGTCAAAACTCAGGTGACCGAGCCTCCTATGCCACTTCCAAAGATCAGAAGAAGAAGGACTAGCCAAAGACAGCGAGAAGATCCAAACGACTTTGAGAAATTCGCGCGACAGACATTCCCAAAGGGTGAAATCAGACATACAAGATCACCCTGAGGATCTAAGATCCGGCTAAGGTTCGGTTTGAACGAATCTCATAGCCTTCACGAAAAAGTTGCGAAACAGAAAGCAAGTTAAATGCAGGTTAGAAACAAGAGCAACCTCGCGCAACACAAAGTGCTCATTAACCCGCACTGCACCAACGGACAATACCTTGCCCTTACCTTTGTCGCCGAAGGTTATGTACTCCTTTCCGGCGACCCGGACTATGGCTGGAGAACATTTGGCATTTCCGGTCATGTGCCTCGAGCAACCGGAATCCACAAGCCAAATGTCCTCCAACCGCTCCTCCTACATCAATAAAAGACATAGGGTGAACATACGGTCCAACACTGGGGTTAGTAAGATAAGAAGGAACCAGTGTTGGGCCGGCTGCTCAAAGAACGGTCAGTGTAAAAACCATCCTGTCTAGGGGGATAGCGATCACCACGCACAGGAAAACGTGGTCCGCTGGGGAAGAAGCGCTCACCGCGAAACTCTACCTGCGGTGGGACAAAGCGCCTCACAAAGCCTCCGCCACGGGGTCCGTTACCTGCAAAAGCAGGACCCCGTCGGGCACGCTCTCTACGAGGTCTACGCCTAGGAGCCTGCTGCTTCAACTCTAGCGTCTCTCCTCGGAGCTCTCTCCTGCCTAGGCCTCACAAACTGAGGTGCTCTACCTCTAGGCCTAGTCTCCCTCCTAGGGGCTCTCTCCTGCTGCCTTAGGATGGGTATGCTTCCCTCCAGACCTAGCAGCTCTCCCCTGAGGCTTCGGAGCATGTCCACCACGAGCTGGGTGAAACAGTCCGGGTTCTGCATCTCCCTAGCTCGGCGCGCTCTCTCTCCTGCGCCTAAAGCAGGAACTCACTCAGGGACCATCCCGCCCACAAAAGTCACACTGAAACCTCACCGCGCGCAAAGGGGGTTGTTGGTTTGCAGGGATGTGGGTATGGTTCACCTTGCCCTTGCCCTTCTGTGGCAACTCCTCTCGGATGGGTGGCATTGTGTCAAGCTTGTTCTTTAGGTGATTGGGCTTGGGTTGCCATTGTGGATTCTGGGTGGAGCCTGGGGGGATTCAACTATAACTCCATCCTTGGTGACAGGCTTGGCAGACTCTTTGGGTGGAAGCTTGGTTAGTTGGGAGTAGTGGTGGAGTTGGGCTTCTCACAGGGTTCAGACCACTAGACTCTCCAATCTTACCAAAAGCTGAAAGATCAACACTCTGGCCAAGACCTACCAGGAGCCCCAGCAGCTCGCTTGAATTGGGAGATCATCATCCCGAGCTGAGGCTCACCACAAGACACCCATGACAAGACGGTCCGAAGGTATGTGTTTTCCTCCGGTACGCACCTTGTCATGCCTCACATTTGCCATCTCCTGCTCCCAGGCTCACACACAAAGCACATCTCTTGACACAAGTGCTATCCGAAGCCGGCCTCTCAAAAGACTCAAGCTTGGCATTCTTCTCTGCCAACTCGGATTGCAAGACAGGACAAGTCTTGCACGCACCCAACAGCTGCGGTCTAGCTCGGAGCTCATCCACCTCATCTACCAGCGCACATACTTACTCCTCAGAGTGAGAAGATCCGTCATGTGCGCGGCGCAATTCTCGCACTCCAACTCCTCCGACACAACCACGGTGGACCGAGCGAACTCAAGCTCCTTCACCGTGTCCTCCCACTTCTGCCTAAACTCCTTGCGCTCTCTAGCGGCACGCCTAAGCAATTGTCTTGACTAAGGAGGGCAGCAGTCAACTTCTCAACCTCGGAGGAACGAGGAAAGCTGTCGTAGGGAGAGATACCTGGGAGGTGTCGTCGTCGTCGTCGTTCCGAGGGGTACGCTCCGGCTCGCCGTCGACCTCATCTCCGAGCGCCATGGTACACAGGCCTTCGTCGCCGGCGAAGAAGCACAAGCCGTTGAACGTGTCCTCAGCTTCTTCTTCTCGGACTCGTCATCACTCGATCGAGCGGAGTCGTCATCCGAGCCGTCGACGTCGCTGAGCGTGGCGAAGAGAACGCTCGCTGCTCAGCCTGCTGCTTCTCCAAGTACTTCTTCTTGATGTACTCTTTGTTGAAGCCGCCCCGCTTCTTGTGCCTTGGGGGAACGTGCTTCTCCTTGTACTTGGAGTCGCGCCTGTGGCCGTGATCACCCTTCCAAGATGCTTGTTCTTCTTCTTGGGGCAGTCGGCGATGAAGTGGTCGGGGTCGCCGCACTCGTAGCATCCGGTGCGTCCTCCTCCGCGACGACGGTTCATGCGGTTGTTGTGGAACCGCGAGAACCGGTTGGCAAGCAAAGCCAACTCGTCGTCTCCCAAAGACTCCAGCTGGTCCTCTGTCACAGAGAAGAGAGAAGAAAAGCGCAAAGCCAGCTGAGGGGTTAGAGGAAGAGCCGGAAACCAAAGCCATGGACGGGCGAGAAGGATTTTCAAAAGAAGCCCTCGCCATAGCATCAATCTCACTGGACTTGAGCTTACTGAAGAGCTCGTCGCAGGTGAGAGTCTCATAGTTCGGCGATTCGATGATTGCCTGAACCTTGGAGTCCCACATCGAACGGTCAAGAGTGTGCAAAAGCTTCAAAGCACGCTCATGATCGTCAAATGGCAACTGCTCTCTGTTAGCCCTCATCCTGTTGACAATCACCTGAAAGCGAGCGATATAAACTTTCTATGCTCTCGCCAGGTTGATGTCTAAAGTTCTCATACTCTCGCTTGAACGACTCGTAGAGTCGGGTTTGACTTGAGAGGTGCCCTCATGAAAACGCATGAGAGTGTCCCAGATCTCCCGAGCCGTAGCGAGGTGAGAAAACCGATCAAACTCACCCATGCTCAAACAAGAGAAAAGAGCATTACGGGCTCGGCTATTGGGCATCGTGCTCATCGACCTGCTGTTGAGCACACGAGCAGCCAAGACCACGTAATCAGGGGAGTTGCAAATATCCCAAATCGAAACGCCCAAGCTCTGTAAATAGGCCGACATACGTATCTTCCAATACGCATAGTTCGTCCCATCGAAAAACGGCGGTTTGCCCACGCCGCGATCCATGTCGCCTTCGGTGGATCTGGAACCGGCTAAGGTGAAAGATCCTTAACCCGCTCCGATACCAATTGAAGGGACCGAGAAGCTACCCGAAAGCGACCAGAGGGGGGGTGAATGGGAGCTTCAAAAATTTCCTTTCGGAAACTAGATGCCACTGTC